>LR990062.1:2060738-3310738 GCA_905147135.1 Blastobasis lacticolella | reverse complement strand
ATATTTAGGTGTTTGTTTATCTCATCTATTACAATATGTATATACAGATGTATTTGATAAATATAGTACACATCAGTTACGTAGTTCAGTTTCGCAGAGCATCATCTCTGTCATTATTTACCTCCAACTAGTGTGACACTACCGACTGTGATGGCGATTGTCCGTGAAAAAAAAAATTATGATAGAGATCACGACACTGTGACACGAGGAACTCCATTCGGAGAGCTCCACGCTGCAATAAATAAATAAAAAATGTCTGATACCTACTATATAATAACCCTTCCGCACGATTATCACCCCATATTTCCCATTGTCACCATGAACGCCTGCCGCCAATTTAGTCGCAAAACTTCACACCTGATGTTCGCATACCCTCAAATTTTACTGTAAACTCTTTTCACTCAGGTGTTAATCCTGCCTCGGTCGCCGGTCACGTGACAAAGCGCGTCAGAGGGCGAGTTTCATAGGGCAGTGGTTCTTAAACATTTAACGTTGAGCGACTGTTTGACTAAGTTTTTAACTCGCCATGGGCCAGGGCCAGGCCATATTTTTGAACCGCTCGCATCCACGCGAGCGCTCGCGTTCGCTAGCTATCACTTTCACTCTTGTGGTAAATTTTTTATAACTGTAACTGATATGTGTATGTTTATTTCGATCTTATTTAATTATTATGACATGAATTGGTTCTAAAGTGACATTGTAATGTTAAAGATGAATGAATTTAACTATTATTATTAATAAAATGTCTTCGAGTCTGTGAAACTTGAAATAAATGATTTATTTATTTATAAAACACTTACAATTATTGATAACATAATAAAGCAAGGTGTTATAAAAAGATATTTATCGATTTGAGATTTTAGTGCACTACATAAGTCATCATCACAGCCCGTAACAGTCCACTGCAGGACTTAGGGCCTCTCCCATGAAAAGGGAGGTTATTGCCATAATCTCCACGCTTGGCAGGCGGGTTGGAGATCGCAGTATTTAAATATAACAATGGAAAATGCTGCTGCCCATTTTCCAGACTACGGAGACTCTTGATCTTTTGCCTCGAAAACATTAGTCGCCTTGTACGACACCCATGAGTGTAAGGGTTGGTGCTATTCTACTCTGCCGGACACCATACGGCTACTGACTACATAGGTACAATTGACTATTTCCCAAGTACTGAAGTCATGGTAGGTGTTTAATAATTCAATCACGACTTCATGCACCTCTTTTGGTGCTTACCGAGATCACCAGTAGCCCCACGAAATATCCTTGGCCCACAGTTTGAGCACCACCGTCACAGAGGGAAAGGAGGGTAGTTATCGAATTAGTAGTGTCGCGCCCTCGTGGGGGCCGGGCCGAATCGGTCCAGTGGACAGATTGTGTCTAGATTACGAGACAATTTATTAGAAGAGATAGGTTTGCGACCCCTTCCGAGAAAGGTTGCGCACCCCTGCCCGTGTCTTTGTTTGCGCGAACTGTGATGCGAGCGAAACGACTGGATTAATTCCGGATGTGTTGACACAAACTTGCGGGGTATTGTATTTATTTTTGTTATCAATATATCTATAGGTACTGTTATAAAATTCCAAAGCCTCAGTGGTCGAGCGGTTAGGGTATCCGACTCGTAAGCGGGAGGTACCGGGTTTGAATCCCGCTGCGGCCATGTACCAAAGACTATTTTCAGAGTTATGTGCATTAGTTGAACACTAACCGATGCTCTTACGGTGAGGGAAAACATCGTCATGAAACCTGCACATTCAGGCGACTGAATGTGTAGCTATGATCCAATCTGGTCAGGCTCCCCTGGTAGCAGAGTCACAGAGGTCAGATGGCAGTCACTCTAATGTAATTACCTGATCTGCCAAATCATGGATCATGGTCAAGACCCCGGGACCTCTTGCGCAAAAGCGCAACCGGGACATTAACGCCAAGTTTTTTTTACGTAGATGCGAAAGAGAGTGTAGGTCTGTCGCAGTCAGGGTGGGAGCGAAAGGATTTGGAGCCGACAAGAATACCAGCTTCAAGTCAGTATGAACGCAGATAGATTAAAAGTAGCTGTGTCTTCCAGAAAAAAAAATGCTGGGATAGGTTGCTGAGACGTAAGTGTGCCCCAAGTTCTCAATGTGATATACTTACTACAAAGTTAAAGAGAGAAATCTGTTATTGGCTTTACTATAAGTACTTACCTATATTAGACATAAGCAAATTGTAACGCTGTTGATTTCTTAAATAGAAAAATAAATAAAGTTTTTGAATTTTGAATTTTTGTATGTTGACCATGATGTATGATTTGCCAGATCAGGTAATTACTAATTACAGTAGAGCGACTGCCGTCTGACGTCTGTGACCATGTTAACATGGGTATCTGACCAGATTGGATCTTGGTTCCACATTCAGTTGCCTGACTGTTTTCTTTTTAGTTCGCTAGAAGCCTGTGAAGACTTCTGGGAGGAGCTGGGTTGGCGAATATAACCGGCTCTCAATCACGTAAAATAATAATAATAAATGCTTACACAAATCACATGGCACTATCTAGCCCCAAAGAAAACACTTAGACACTAATTTGTGTCTCAAGAACTGACTTGAAGTTCAAATACGGAAACTCTAACCTAAACCTAAAGTCGGTTTCCACGTCTGTCTCTATCCACTAACTCCTCGTAATCGTAAACCACGCAACTGATTTTGATGCTGTTTTCACCAGCAGTCAGTTAAGTTTCCATGTAAGGTTAATGTATAGGTCTCGTTCACCTCCTTTTTTTCTAAATTTCACCCGTGCGAAGCCAGGGCGAGTCCCTAGCCTATGCTAATATTATAAGGCGAAAATATTTGTCTTTTTGTTTGTAATGGATAAACTCAAAACTACCGTATAGATTTTTTAAATTTCTTTTTCCTATAGAAAGCTACATTATCAGCAAGTAACATAGGCTATATAGTTTTTACTGAAATTCAATATGGTTCCGACGGGAACGGATCCGGACCAAAGAATTGAATTTTCGTTGTCAAAGTAGCGGAAAAAAAAAGCTAGTATGTTAAAAAAAATATTTTTTTCTAACTTAAGACATCAACGCGCGCACTTTGAATGTACGACACAAATAACTTTCATTGTGCACAATAAATGGTTAAATAATTAAATGAACGTAAGTTCTGCACTTACATAATTTTACTTGGGGTCCAGGCGCTCACACTCTCTTCAAAGAGTTGGCTGAGCGCCTGGTTAACGCTTCGCACGACCAAAAGCTGGCCAATACTTTGGCCTAAGGATCAGTGTCGCGATTGAGCGAGACAATGAGGCCACTCTTTTGGGAACAATTCCTACTACTAGGGACTTGGGGCAGTTTTTTATTTGTAAATATTATTTTATTATTCAGGTTTATTCTGCTTAATTAGTATGAGTATTTTTTAATTTATGTAAGAATAAGAACATTTATTGTCACAAGACATCACGAAACGACAAAAATTACACATAGTTAAAAAAAAAAACCGGCAAGCGTGGGACGTGGAGTGATGATATGCGAAGGCTGCGGGTGGATACTGGATGCGGCAAGCTGAGGACAGGCCGCATTGGTGCTCATTGGGGGATGGTTATTTCCAGCAGTAGACTAGTGCTGATGATAATTATGATGATCACTCAGAATAGAGTCATTGGGCTTCACTGGGGTGTGAACTCCTTAACCATTAGGCCACCTAAGCTCCTACGGACGCATTTTTTTATTCTTATGTTCTGTTCGTGTGATTTGTGTGAATTGCTTTCACTATAAAAAGGGTAACAAATATCTCATTTACAACCAAGCTCCAAACTCTACAAGTCTCACCGCTACAAATCCTTTCATAATGTTTAGATTTGCCGGTGTAGTGATCGTATTGCTCCTAAAGTAGTATTTCCGGAAGTATCACACTTTTCTAAAGTTCCTTTACGTAAATGGACAATGCTAGGCTGCCAAATACCGCGGTTTTGTTCGAACTTCCTGCGGCGGCGACTCAAGCTTAACCCTTTTGTGTCGAGTTTGCAAATATATCAGTTTTGGTTTAGCCGCTTTTGCTTCCGCAGAAAGGATTATGGGCTATTAGAACCTTTCTTCTTTGTTAGTTGTGTTGGGTTATCCGTTTCTTTTGGCAAATCGAAAGTGTGGACGTTCTTGTCAGCGCCTTTTGTCAATATTTTGTTGGCGATTACATTTTTAAGGTGATACCAATTTAATAACAATTTTCTACCACTAAGGTGGCGAACAAGCTTACTGCCTGCCTCCAGATTGGTCGCCATTTCTTTTTTTATAAGGATTTGTTTTTTACCATGACTGATCGAACGAACCATTGCTGACTCGATATTGCTGAGACTCATAGGTATTCATTATTTGATTAAATAATGTAGTTAAGTTTATGACGTTTGAAAGAAGATACCGTGTATCCCATTCAAATAAAGATAAATTGATATTAATAATAAGCACTTATCATCATATTTATGTTAGGTACCTACTTACATATTTTTTATATATTAATGTAAGGAACTGCTACTAACAATACTTTATTAAAACTTCATCTATATACTATTATTTACCAGTCCTTAAATTACTAGATAATAACTGTGACTACATTCACATTAAAAAATACGTTTATTTTCTTACTTTATTTCCCTAGCCGTAGCAAGGTGGACCCCGGGTCCTTGCGTAGGTACCGCGCGGGAGCGCAACTGGGACATAACGTCAAGATGATGATGTGGGGATTTCCATAGCCGTTTAGTTTTGTATTTTAGATTCATTGGCTTCCGCCCGACGCTAAAATTTCTCATGACTAAATCTGAGTTGAAATAGCTAATTATCGATAATCATCATCACATCATCATCATCAATGGACCGTAAATATTAAAAGCAAAAGTCGTGATAGAATTGCAAGCTGTAGATGTAGAGTTGGGAATTCGATACCTACACGGACACTGTATCAGTGATTTAGGTATATCTAGTGATATTTGAAATGGGAAAACGCTAGAGGAGAAAGAGCGCCTGTCTTGCGTTCTTGGATAGAGAAATAACATTACTTTGAGTTCCTCATTGCGTAAGCGCAGAATTTTGTTAAGCCTAATTTAAAAATGTAGGTACCTGACTTTATTCCTATTTTTAAGGGTATTTGTAAATGCTAATTAATAATATTTTCATACCTAACTTGATTTCTATTTTAAGGGCATATGTAAAGATTAATTTAAAATATTTACGCACCTAACTTGATTGCTATTTTTAAGGGTTATTGTGCGTAAATACAGATAAACCTGGTAAGTATTAATACAACTCAGTTCCAAACGACAGGACAGCCCTAATAAAAAGCGGTAACTTTCACCCGTAACATCTCCGTCTAACGCACTAGGGCACAGAAACTATTGTTCTATATTACTATTTTACCCAATTTGAGAGTAATTTTCAGAGATTTATACACATTTACATAGTTATGCACATTTTGACTGTGTTTTCGGCACTCGTACTCGTTCATTGCTTCTTACTGCTTTATCACTGTTAAGCTGATGTGCAACATGCTCATCTCGGTATAACTTTATTTATTCTACTCAATGACAATATTAATTACGACGGAAGAGTTGTGAAGACTAAGCTCACATAATCTCTGGTGCTACTAGCCTGCAATTTTAAGCAGAAAACAGAAGGCGGACACATACTTTACAGGTCTGTCTGTCACAGATCACTTCCTGATAGTTGGTGTGCCACAAGGTACTATTTTGGGACCCTTATCATTTCTGCATTATATAAATAAAAAACCCACTTACTTTTGCAGTATCCCACGCAATCACTGATCGGTTCCCATCACAATCACTGTAACACCGGCGCTGCGCTCGCGCCGCCGGAGCAGGCAAAAGGCCGCGCGATTCCCAAAAACTGTAAGATGGCGGTCGCGAATATGTTCCAAATTCAAAACCGGTGTGCCGCCGAAAGGCGCGCGCGGCAAACACCGCCCCCGCACCCCTGCCCGCCACTCGCTGCCAAAGGGCGGTCGCCGTCTTCAATAATTCACCATTTGGACCAACAGCAGTCGCGCGCGCCCCTCCCTCTCCCGGGCCCGTGCCCAAAATAGCGCCATCTCGCTCTCGCGAGTTGCGCACTTAATACCGTCTGTCGGGCGTCTCGCTCCCTCCTCGCGGGAGTGGGTAAGCGCGTCCCGCTCGCTCTCATTAGGCGGGTCTCATGTCGTGCATTATGCACGATGTTTGGCGAACGCTTTATGAGGTTTGCTCTTTCGTACAGAGTAGCGGGATGCAGAGGCTGCGTGAGGTACATGTAGCGTTCAGTTGCTTTCATGAGTACAGGTGCATTTAGGCATCTAGTCTTCCTAAGCCTGTGGTTCAAATTCATCCCAACAAAAACATTTTACTTAAATAAAAGTTAAAATATAAATGATTTGCCCAGACTCACGAGCTCCTAACGCTTTCACTATTAAAAAGTTATTATGGAACGGCTGTTTATTACAGCCCCTGATTCTACAAGGCCTGGCACTAAAAACCTTACTGTACAATTAGATCTTATATCAAAAACGAACTTCTCTAATTGCAATAGTTTCTTTAGTTTCACCTGTCCCGGTGTTAGGAATGCTACGGACAAACAGGATTTGTGGGTGTCAAGAAGTGCACGCGTAGTACTACCGAGAAGTCGAAAAGATCCTGGGTGGTAGAGGATTACTGTCCTGGTATGTGATTGTATTCAAATTTTTATAATTTATATTATATTATAGACGGAATTCGTCTTTAGGAACTCCTAAATTACTTAGGTGTGATAAATATATCGACTTTGGGTTCGTTTCATTAGTCTTCACAAGCACTCTGACTGATCATAAGCTGCAATATTTTTTTAATGACGATTTTTTTAAGAACAAATATTTAATTTTAACCTTATAGAGAGCCTCGGTGGCCGAGCTGTTAGAGTATCCGACTCGAAAGCGAGAGGTACCGGGTTCGAATCCCGCTGCGGCCATATATCATCACTCTTTTCTGAGTTATGTACATTAGTTGAACACTAACCGATGCTCTTACGGTGAGGGAAAACATCGTGACGAAACTTGCACATTCAGGCGACTGAATATGTAACCATCTAATCCGGTCAGGCTCCCCTAATAGCAGGGTCAAGGAGGTCAGTAACTTTATTTAAACGATAACACCACACAATATAAACAAAAACTAAGTAATACTGAAAACTGGTACCCTTGCTCTTTCACATCTTTCTAGAACACAGGGTAGGGTTGAAGCGACAGCGGAATCTGCTGAAGCTTTCAAAAGGCTCAAAGTAATCTCTACAGTGGTTATTAATTTGAGCTTTTTGGTATAAACACTGGGTCCGTGGGGACCGAGAGGCGCCGAGAGCCCATCTTATATTTAAAGATATTATATCAGCGCGTCTCGTCGAGGCAACTTGTTACCAAAATGTTGGCCTTTATTTGGGACAGCGTTTGAGCTTTGCCATTCAATTAATGCAGCATTTTGGGCACGTTGCCCAAAATGCAACAGCATTTATTACTAGCACATTGGCATTTTATTTTTTATTAGCGTTGCAGCAATTTATTAGATTCAATTTATTTATTTTATATAGTTATGTTTTGAGAACTTGTTATATTTGTTTTTAATGCGCTCGACTAACGGTAGGCAGGCCGCCAGCCGACTACCTACTAATGTGTGTTTATTTGGCCTCAAGGCCACGGACTGTCTGGCCGATATCTGTCAAGCGGTTACACACATTCAGTTCCGTCAGACCGAAACCTTAAACGGAACTGTTAGTGTGTGACAGACTGATATCGTCCGGCGAGATATTAATCTGTAGGTTCAGTCATTGTTATTGATCCTATTTTCAGGGATCCACTGTAACGTGATCTACGAAACTGAATTCCACTTTACACGGACTGAGAGTGTAGCACCTCCGGTTTTCTTGAAGTATAACAGATAGATGTCATGCCAACTCACCGCATCAAAAACTACGTAGGCCAGTTGGGATAGGTACTTTTTGAAACAAATAAAAAAATAGCATTGCCTACAGTTTATTCCATCGAACGTCGACTAATCTTAATTTACACTATTTTTACTTTACTTTAGGCACACGAAACCAAATAAAACAATTATTACAAGAAGTTCGTTACAAAGGGCTTATCTCTTAGGAGATCTCTTCTAGCCAACCCAGTAGTAGAAAATATGCACTATAGGTAATATACATATTTTCTAAATAAATTACATACCTAATGATATCTAACGATAACGATAGAGAAACAACTGTCAAAGAGAACTTGTTGAGAAATATTGCACTACGAAAACGATGGTTGTGTTAGCGCACATACTCGTATGACAGTTAGCAAGGAAGGCGACGATATATACTACTATACATAAATACCTATAAAATTGAAATGGGAGATTTAAATTATACGCAACGGATAAGTTATACTCGTATATTGGCTAATATTACAATAAGGTTGCACCTTACATACTTATACTTACTAAAAGGATGGTGAAGGGAGTGCACACACTACACTATATAAAAATATTCTGTAAAACTAATCAAGAGAAGATAAAATATGCTCTTTTAGTCTTAACTAGAAAGTATCCCTGAAGAACTGTCCCTAATTTTAGCTCCCAAGTTATTCCAGAGTCGCGCCGCTTTAACAGTATCTTTTTCCAGGACTTCATACTACTTATTTGTAGTAGTAGTAGTAGTCGTATGGATAGTACGGCTCGTAGTAGTAGCGGGCCGGGTAGTACGACTTGTAGTACGCCAGTGGGTACCGGTACGTCGTCCTGACGTAGACCTGGCGTTTCTCCCGATCCTCGGACGGAGTGGCCAGGCAAGCTGCGATGGTCACCAGCAGTAAGAAGAAGGACAATTTGTTCATCTGCAAGTTGAAATGGTGAATACTGGTGTGGTTACGTGGGGATTGGTGGAGTAGAAAGCATCAAGCCCATAAATTCACGGTTGACATAAATGGTGATAAATAGACTGAGGGCGCCGTAGGTTACTCTACGTCATCGAGTACGAGAAAAACTCCACTTTGTAGCGATAGTAGAGGTTTTGTAGACCCTGACTGACTTTTTTATGGTTATGTACATTAGTTGAATACTAACCAATGTTCTTACGATGAGGGAAAACATCGTGATGAAACCTGCACATTCAGGCGACTGAATGTGTAAACATGATCCAATCTGGTCAGGTTCCCCCGATGGCAGGGTCACGGAGGTCAGATGGCAGTCACTCCATTGCAATTATCTGACCTGTGAAATGCTGCGAAATTTCATCTTAGTCCTCACAGTGACAACGCACCTGCAGTTCTGCATTTTTGTCGCCAGCAACCTAAATGCATGAATCGTAGATGTTATGGGCGAGGGTTACCGCTTACCATCAGGTGGGCTGTCTACACGTATGGTCACTATATACTTAATTTAAAAAAAAAGGTACAGAGGGAATTGCTTACCTTGGAATGGTCCTGATGCAACTGATCAACGATAAAAGGATTCCTCTAGTTTTATAGCAATAAATAAGTACCTATACCTATTGGAGATTTACGTTGTTGACAATTTTTTAAAATAATTTATTGCTGATTCATATTGCTATTAGACACAATGACTTTTTAATTTAACATCCTGGAAGTGTGTTGTGGCTGTTTGATTTAAAATAACATTGGTAATTAGATTCATTAGGTTAATTATTGTTTTTAAGCGGGTAGGATGTGATGACATCTTAAGTCATTAACCCCTTATGTATCCTCATCATCACAGCTCATAGCAATGTAGGTCTAGTCAAGGTGTTTTGAAAACTCCTAGAGGAGAACTGGCATGCTGCTGCACCTTCGCTCATTGGCCTTGCTCGAACCCAAATGCGGCAATCTTTGCCTACAGTGGGTCAAAAAGCTTCTCTGTCGTGTCTGACAATGCGGACGATCGTGTACCAAGCTTCTGGATAGTGTCTATAAAGCCGGCTATACACGATTATGCCCATCGTCTAATCGGCATGACGCTGCAGGCTTGATCCATTGTGCAGTTCGTCTGTATACACCATTTACCTTCATGCCTATCATCTAATCGACTGTATATTCGGCAATCGAATCAGGGTCTATAGATTGGTGTATTTCCCCATTTTTAGGAATAATTAAAATTTTAAGGAACAATTTAGGAAATTAAAGTGGGGAAATTTTTCTGAAACGTATTTTAAAGGCATTGGAATGCATGTGGATGAAAGTATGTAAAACTAAATACGTAACAAACCGTTTTACTTATGGCGGATGTCAAATTAGTAATACAAGTTGAAATATTAATCTTTTTGCAATAGATTTATTCCATATTAGATAAAATTGATTCGATCTTTTTTGAGAAACAAAAACCTAATCTGGGTAAATTTTATATGCATGATGGACAGCATACTCGGTTCAATCGGCAGTATCAAATCGGCTGCCATGCCGACACCCGATCAATTCTACTTGATTAGACAATAGGCATAATCAGATTAGGAACAGATCCGCAGGCAAAGAGTTATCTTAGACTGTTCACATTATACGAAGTAGCGAAACGTTTGGTGCGAATAGGTGGATAGCAACCACATATGGGTGGTGAAATTGTGATGGAGATGAAAGAGTGACAGGGAACCGATTCTGGTGTGCAATGCAGTTGTTATTATATTGCAATGTAACTGTGATGTTACTATAACTACGTCGAGGTATCGAGTCAGTCCCAGCATCATCCCACTTAAATATCAGTTAAATCATTGTTCGACCTTTGACACGTTTTCGTTGACAGAATTGAAGGCAGTTTGACAACTAAGAAAGATGCAACTTAGTTATTTATTTATTTATTGGAGTACCAATAGCCATATAAAACCATAATGCAACTAAAGAACCAGAAAACGAATTGTGGAAAAGTTCGAACTCATGAAAGTTGCAACTCAACATCTGTCATTTGAATTAAAATCACACGTTTGACATGTGATGCAATTGTAATGTTACTGCAACTGAGACGATTTCCGTACCAGAATCGAAGCCCAGAGGTACCATTTATCGGTATGTGACAAGTAGCGTCCTGCGAGTGAGATCATTCTCCAGTTGTAGTCGCAACCAACCTTCTCTTCGAGGCCATCTTATGAGATTGCAACTTCGTGACGAACCAGTCGTAATGAGGCTCTCGTGAACCGTTTTACTGGATAACGCCAGGACTCCACCCTCTTGCTCGCCCTGATTCTTAGCCCTTTGGCCTTCTCTGGCAATCTCTTTATATTTCAATTAGCATGCCCTGCGCGTCCTACCCCTTCCTCTACCCTACCACATCCCTACCCTTTCCCTAAGCTACCCCTAAGCCTACTCTACACCTAATCTCCAGCTACCCTACACCTACCCAACATCTACTCCACACGTACCCTACTAGGACTAGAACTTTCTTAATCGATGAAGAATATTTTAACTTATGCAAGTATCCCATTTGAAATAACTCAAAAATAATCATTTCCAATACATTTTAATTCACTGTTACATCTTCTTCCGGAACATTCAATAGTAGATAATATTAGTACGGGTCGTACAGACGAACAAAAGGTGATCCTACTAAGGTACAGGTTTCCTTTCGTAATACAAAACAAAATAATGATTTGCAATACGTTTTATTACAGCCGCAGATAAGCAAGTTTGGCGGTGCGGGGATAAGGTTGCCGCCAATGTTGACAAGCGAAAATGGAGAGAAGGTGGAAAAGGGTAATTACCCACCGGGCCGGGTGTTGTACCAGGGGACCAAGGGTCCGACAGTTGATCGTCGGAAGTTGTATATATGCCGTGGAAGTTGGCACATTTCTCTAGCGCGGCTAGAGCCATCTATGTGCGGATGCTTGCCAACCTTGTGTTCGTGTACTCCTAATGTGAGTATCGTTGAGTTTCCCTAGTGGAGCGATAGATGTCGCTACACAAGCACCATTATGTTGTTTCGGTACATTGAATCATTCTAGTAGTAGTAATAGTAGTACGGGTCGTAGTAGTAGCTCTCCGGGTAGTAGAGCGGCGACGTCAGGTAGAGCGAGCGCTTCTCTCGCTCGAGCGCGGCCGGCGCGGCGAGGCAGACGGCGGCGATCACCGCCAAGATCACGAGGAAAAACAATTTGTTCATCTGGTAACAAAGACAGTGATTATCTATCATCGTCCAATTTGTTTTATAACATGGAGACAAATAAGAAAGCGGGTTTCCTGATGGAAGAAAAGTGATCATGAACACTTTTGGAGTCGCAAATGAGTTGTCTGCCTTTAAGATAGTTTAAGCTCGTTTCTTGAAGATATCAATGTAGTTATGTTCTGGACACCACTGCGCGGTGCAGACATTTTTAGGGGAATTCGTGCTGTGATTAAACATGGGTCTACCTTCACGCACACGCCTTTAAAATCGGCCGCTATTGAGCCTCCGGCATCTATCGGTATCTTACCTCTTGGGACAGGAAGGAAGATGATGATGGTAACAGGTTTTTGTATGGATGGCGAATGGGAGAAGGGGAATCGCCAATGGGATTACAAAAGGGGGAATGGGGAACATTATTAAGTAGTACCCGTTTTGGCATCAGATCAGGTTATTACAGTGGGGCGACTGCCATCTGCCCTCCGTGACTCTGCTACCAGGGGAACCTGGCTAAGGTTGATCATGGTTACACATCAGTCGCCTGAATGTGCAGGTTTCATTACGATGTTTTCCCTCACCGTAAGAGCATCAGCTAGCCTTCAACTAATGTCGATAACCCAGAAAAGAGACATTGGTACATAGCGGCAGTGAGATTCGAACCCGGTACCTCTCTATTGCGTGTCGGATAGCTTTATCACTAGGTTACCGATGCTCTCAAAAAATGTATTGTATTGTAAATATACTTATGTGGGAGCAACAGAGACAGATCAATGTACGAATTTTCATCTATTGGACGTCTTTGGTTTACCTATGCGCGCTCATGGCCCATTATTCAAGTAAGTACTCTACACTCATCCGTCAAGAAGACCGTGATTCATTGGTTAAGGTACTCCAGTTCACGTGTTCACTATGAATACAGTATGAATAAGTGCAGTGGAGCCATCTGAGCCATCTGACCTCCGTGGCACTTGTAACAGGGGAACCTGATCAGATTGACCATGATTACACATTCAGTCGCTTGAATGTAAGAGCATCGGTTAGTGTTCAACTAGATAATGTAAGTACGTTACTCTTAAAAAGGAAGCTTCTAGATTTATAGAGCTTTAAATCTTCCTTATAGTACATTCATTATCGGTCCACACCGCCCGCGCGTAATACACGTGTATTTCGTGGACTTCAACATGAAGGTGATAATTTAAAATCTGATGCATAGTTTGTCTTAAACTCTACATTCTTTGTACCTAATAGTATTTCTCCCCTCCCCTCAACATTAAAATTGAAACATCTTCAAGGCCAGTTGCAAGGCATCTTCGGCAGCATTGTCACTTACCACCAAAAGAGATGGCGATCATTTAGAAAGTGTTTTATGAAAAAAATTAAATTCTGGTTAGATATTGGTCTTGAACACGAAATTTTATAATCTAATAGAATTTCTCCGCTCTAGTCAAACCTCAAAGAGTTAACCACTGTATTCGGAAATAAATTGTAATGCTTTTGTAATTTTTTTTATACCACTAAGGTGGCAAACAAGCTTGCGGCCTGCCTAATGGTAAGCAGTCACCGCAGCCTTTTCAGTAGTCACCAACGTTTGCAATACCAGGGGCATCTCCCACGCGTTGCCGACCCCGTAAAAACCTTTTAAACCCTTTCTTGAAGAACTCCATGTCCGTACTCTCCAGGGAAAACCTCTACAGGTAGTTAATTTCACAACTCTAGTGTGCGTATGAGAAAGTTCCTTTGGAACCGCACAGTTCGCGACCAATTTGGCTCCAAGGTGTGAGGATGAACTCCCTGTCAATGGCGAGCGGTGTGATGATAGAATGTAGCTGTAGGCATCATGTCAAACAGAAAATAAATAAATCTGATCCAAATCTATTAATAACCTGTAACGATGCACTGTTACATCACTGATCAAAACTCTAGGTCACGTCTCTCAACCATCTAGTGGCTTTGGATCGCATTTCTCAACTCTCAACGCATGGAAAGATAACGCTTCGCATGCTAGTGTGTTCTCCGAACAGTACAATGTAGACCACTTGGCCAGAGTGAATAGGCTATTTCTAGACAGGCATTCTCCACTTTCGACCCCATCACTTCCCAGATAGCTGTCAAATGTATACCTAGTTTATTATATAGAAAAATATGGGAAGCATTATTTTCTGGTGTGTATTAATCTCAGCTCACTTATGTGGAGATTATGGCACAATATGAAGGAGGCGAGCCTCAAATCCAGCAATGTATTTACGGACTGCTGATCAAATAAGATAGAGATTGTAAATACTACATCCGCTAATGTAAATCATCATCATCTCGGCATCAAATCCCGGTTATGCTCCCCCGCGGCATGCGAGGGTCCGGGGCCCGCCTATCCGCCACTACAAATAACCGCATAAAATGTCTAGGTTTTCTTTTTTCTTTGACTTTAGTATTGAACCCACTCAAATATTAATTTCAATACAATTCTCGACAGACAGACGGAGGCTTCAGGATTTTGAAGTATGAATACTGAATAAAAACAAAGAAATATTTGCAACACATTTTTAATTCAACGATTCCCGACACTGTTCAGGTACATTCGCCCTATTAGTAGTAGTAATAGTAGGACGGGTCGTAGTAGTAGCTCGTCGGGTAGTACGGGCGGTAGTAAGCGAGCGGCGACGTCAGGTAGAGCGAGCGCTTCTCTCGCTCGAGTTCAGCCGGCGCGGCGAGGCAGACGACGGCGATCACCGCGAAGATCACGAGGAATACCAATTTCATCATCTGGAAACAAATATACTAGTTATACTTAAGTGAGATTTTAAAAGTGGTTTATATATACCCCAAACTAAATTTATCTAAGGATAAAAAAATTGCCCAAGATCCCAAGTAACCGGCTAAGTGCCTAGACTAGTTTTAATTTTAAACTTCTGCGGTGGTGTCCCTTCAGTAAATCTTTTTCGATGGGATGCCTCTATAGTGGCTATTCATTACCCATTAGACTAAGCGAAGTCTGGGAAAACTATTCGCGAGGTGTAGCTACAGTTGTACTGAATACCTCATTGTTATTTGGACGTTTCAACTATTTATCCAACTGCGATACCCTTTCAATCTCAAACTCGAAAATTATTAATTGAAACAGGATTGATTTTCTCTTATCAATCTACGGGAAAAATAAAGGACGCATCTAAGGAGCACATCCAGGTAGGGGGTGACGAATGTAGATCGTTCAGAAATGCAGAACCCTGTGCTAATGCCAAAGATCATCATCACAGCACATAACAGTCCACTGCAGAACTTAAGACTTCTCCCATTATTAGGTTAGAGATCGCAGTATTGTAGATATAACAATGGAAAACGCTGCTGCCCATTTCCCAGTCTACGGAGACTTCTAGATCTTTTGCCTCGACTAAATTAGTCGCTTTGTACGACACCCATTAGTGCAAGGGGTTTTTGCTATTCTACTCTGCCGAACACCACACGGCCACATGCCTGAGATATAAAACTCTTCAAATCACACCGGAACACTACATTGCAAGCAGTGTTTCTAAGCGGCAGAAATTGATAAGATGGTGACCCATCCAGGCACACTCGCCAGACTTAACACATTCCTATCACAGTTATCACAACCAAAATATAAAAGGAGTAACTTACCTTGGATAGGCTCAGATACAACTGAATACGGACCAATGGCTCCTCTGGCTTTTATAGAAATAAAAATAGTGGAGAAGCTTAGATAACTGGTATTACGTAAAATTTGTTTTTAATGTGTAGGTAAACATTTCTTACATTGAACAACACATCCGGATCCGGTATTGAGTGACTCAGTAATTAGTTGTTCTCTCTGTTCCATACAAAATCGAACGCACGAAATATCATATGTAACCATGATCCAATCTTGTCAGATTCCCCTGTTAACAACACGGAGGTCAGATGGCAGCCGCTCCACTGTAATTACCTGATCTGCCAAATCCTGGGTCATGGTCAAGGTGGACCCCGGGCCCTCGTGCGCGAGAGCATAACAGGGACATCAACGCCAAGGTGACGCCCATATTAAAAGATGACTTGCTACACCGTCGGATCCGAGCCGAGTCCCATATATTTTGTATGGTCACGCTAACAACCGGCCACTCGATTGGCCTTTTGGTCATGAACGCATCCATACAAAATATAGGATATTATTAGACCGTGCTACGATAGAGACTCGGCTCTACCCGGCACTGTGTAGCGTGATTCGAGTCATCCCGAATCTTACGCTATCAAAGCCAATAAAATGTTGTATATGTGATTCACAAACGTACATATTTGGAAGACACAGCGTGGGTAGGCCTCCCACAAGGTGAACCGATGAACTGGTAAAGATCGCAGGTACCAGCTGGATACGAAAGGCACAGGACCGGCCTTTGTGGACATCTCTGGGGGAGGCTTATGCCCAGCAGTCGGCGTCGAAATATTAGTCGCCTTGTATGACACCCGCAGTGCAAAGGGTTGAGGCTATTCTACTCTGCCGGACACCACACGGTCAGTTTGGTGATGTAAAAGGTGAAAAATAGTATAAAAAGGATATGTGTAATGATTGTAGATACCTATGTGTTGTAGATACCTATGGGCAGCAGCATTTTCCATTATTATATTATAATACAGCGATCTCCAAACCGCCTGCCAAGCGTGGAGATTATGGCAGTGGCCTCTCATTTCGTGGGAGAGGCTTTAAGTCCTGCAGTGGACTGTTATGGGCAGTGATGATGATGATGACATCACCAAATGAGGCAAAGAATATCAACGTATGTATGTCGTAGGATTGATATCATAATTACGAAAACCATAATTGCAATTGGTTGGGTATTTTGGTAATTAGACGTCAAACAACTATTATTAATGACGATTTAAGCGTTTTATCTAAATTTTGGAGCGTCAGTGGCTGAGTAGTTAAGATATCCGACTCGTAAGCGAGAGGTATCGGGTTGGAATTCCACTGCGGCCATGTACCAATGACTCTTTCTGAATTAATCTTTTCTGATTTATATAGGTACATTATTTGAATGCTAACCGATACTCTTACGGTGAGGCAAAACATCGTGATGAAACCTGCGCATTCAGGCAACTAAATGTGTAACCATGATCCAATCTGGTCAGTGGTCCCCTAGTAGCAGGGTCACGGAGGTCAGACAGATTCTTTGACAATTTATCGCAATAATCTGATTTTGAACATTGTACTACAAAAATTGTAATGAAAATCTGACAAAACACAAGCATATATATTAGTTTCCGAATCATCATCATATTAGCCGAAAGACGCCCACTGCTGGGCATAAGCCTCCCCCAGAGATGTCCACAAAGGCCGGTCCTGTGCCTTCCGTATCCAGCTGGTACCTGCGATCTTTACCAGTTCATCGGTTCACCTTGTGGGAGGCCTACCCACGCTGTGTCTTCCAAATATGTACGTTTGTGAATCACATATACAACATTTTATTGGCTTTGATAGCGTAAGATTCGGGATGACTCGAATCACGCTACACAGTGCCGGGTAGAGCCGAGTCTCTATCGTAGCACGGTCTAATAATATCCTATATTTTGTATGGATACGTTCATGACCAAAAGGCCAATCGAGTGGCCGGTTGTTAGCGTGACCATACAAAATATATGGGACTCGACTCGGATCCGACGGTGTAGCAAGTCATCTTTTAATTTGGGCGTCACCTTGGCGTTGATGTCCCTGTTATGCTCTCGCGCACGAGGGCCCGGGGTCCACCTTGACCATGACCCAGGATTTGGCAGATCAGGTAATTACAGTGGAGCGGCTGCCATCTGACCTCCATGACCCTGTAAAACAGGAGAATCTGACAAGATTGGATCATGGTTACATATTTTTTATTTCTATAAAAGCCAGAGGAGCCATTGGTCCGTATTCAGTTGTATCTGAGCCTATCCAAGGTAAGTTACTCCTTTTATATTTTGGTAGTGATAACTGTGATAGGAATGTGTTAAGTCTGGCGAGTCCGCCTGGATGGGTCAGCGTCTTATATATCGTTGCATTGCAGTGTTCCGGTTTGATTTGAAGTGTTATATCTCAGGCATGTGGCCGTGTGGTGTCTGGCAGAGTAGAATAGCTCCAACCCCTTACACTCGTAAGTGTCGTACAAGGCGACTAATGTTTTCGTGACAATAGATCTAGACTCTCCGTAGACTGGAAAATATCTATAGATTGGGTCCTAGCTAGGGATTACTTGTAGGGTAATAATAATAATAATCGTGGACAAATTTACACAGCGCCATCTAGCCCCAAACTAAGCAAAGCTTGTACTATGGGTGCTAGCTAGCAGATATAGTACTTGTATATTTTTTTAAATACATACTTATTATACATAGAACACTCAGACCCGCAACAGAAATTAAAATTCATCATTTAAATTTCTGCCCAGCCGGGAATCGAACCCGGAACCTCGTGCGTGGCTGACTGGCATGTTGACCACTGAACCACTCAGGTCGTCGATCACGAAGATTCCACAGAAGTATAATAATATATTTGTTTCCAGATGATGAAATTGGTATTCCTCGTGATCTTCGCGGTGATCGCCGTCGTCTGCCTCGCCGCGCCGGCTGAGCTCGAGCGAGAGAAGCGCTCGCTCTACCTGACGTCGCCGCTCGCTTACTACCGCTCGTACTACCCGACGAGCTACTACTACGACCCGTCCTACTATTATTACTACTAATAGGACGAATGTACCTGAACAGGGTCGGCAATCGTTGAATTAAAAATGTGTTGCAAATATTTCTTTGTTTTTATTCAATTCAAAATTCTGAAGCCTCCGTCAAGTCCAGGTTGTACTGTTCGAAGAACATACTAGCATGCGAAGCATTCGATTCATTCACGCAGATCCATTCATTAACCGAAATTAAGCCTGTAGAATACCGACGAACACGCAGTTCCACACCGATGTTCAGGGCTCTGCATAGCAAATATCAGCTCTAGATCACGATTAATCTTCTTAGGACGCTTATCTTGACATTTGGCTAATCCAACATAAAGGTGGCAGCAATACTTCATACAAGGTCGCTTCAGTGCTTCAGTGGACTCTCTGTTGTCGTTAATGTGTGACTATGTTGGACTCGCAGAGCTAAGAGCCCTAGCTAGCTGGTCTGGTCTATATTACAGTAACGGTGGTGCCGATTGCCACGGGCACGAGTCCTAGGATATGCAGTCGCATGCATGAAGCTGTACGCTCTGTGTAGAAAGTGATCAAGAGATTGAGGGCTACGAATTCCCATGCAATGAAAAGCCAGTAGATGGTTCAGAGATGTAACCTAGCGTTTTGATCAGCGATGTGACATTGCCTCGGTACTGGTTTTTAATATAAATTATCGTGATCTTCCTGTCAGCCGCAGTACATCCACTGCTAAACATCAGACCTCACGCCTTCTAAATCGTTCGATATTTTACCTTCTGCATTCATCCTTCTCCTAGCATCCATAGTCCTACTATCCATCTCGGGACCCGTCCTGCGCTGCAAGAGGATGCCTATGCAAGCGTAATCCAACCTAGTTAGGTCATCATTAGGATACATTGTGAACCCGACTTGACAGTGTGGCCAGGTTACTTTACCAGGCAAAAAGACGTATTTCACTTCACAAATATAGGTAAATATCTAGTTCATAGGGATTACTCATTTATTACATGACTAGGTTAGGTTACTACAATATCTGGTTCCACCGCGAACACCGCGACTGAGTCCTAACAACGACTGGCAAGTGCTTATTCAAAAAGCCGATTTGCTCATACTTAATATGTGGATCAGGCTAGGCGAGGCCAGGTCCTGGTTCTAAGGCTACACTGGAAAAGATCTTGCTCTTTCCTCAGGCTGCTCACGGGGACGCTTCCGCTGGATGTAACGCCGAAACACCACCCCTCGAGGCCAGAGGTCTTTTTCAGATAAGATATATTTTCCACCGGTATCCGGATCCGGAAAGCTCTGAAGTCAATGTCTTGATAAAACTAGGACAACTAGGTTGAGAGCCATCTCCCCGTGGTCTTATACGTAATACAAAATCGAACGCACTAAATATCATATGTAACCATGATCCAATCTTGTCAGATTCTCCTGTTAACAGGGTCACGGAGGTCAGATGGCAGCCGCTCCACTGTAATTACCTGATCTGCCAAATCCTGGGTCATGGTCAAGGCGGTCCCCGGGCCCTCGTGCGCGAGATCATAATAGGGACATCAACGCCAAGGTGACGCCCATATTAAAAGATGACTTGCTACACCGTCGGATCCGAGCCGAGTCCCATATATTTTGTATGGTCACGCTAACAACCGGCCACTCGATTGGCCTTTTGGTCATGAACGTATCTATACAAAATATAGGATATTATTTGACCGTGCTACGATAGAGACTCGGCTCTACCCGGCACTGTGTACCGTGATTCGAGTCATCCCGAATCTTACGCTATCAAAGCTAATAAAATGTTGTACATGTGATTCGGAAACGTACATATTTGGAAGACACAGCGTGGGTAGGTCTCCTACAAGGTGAACCGATGAACTGGCAAAGATCGCAGGTACCAGCTGGATACTGAAGGCACAGGACCGGCCTTTGTGGACATCTCTGGGGGAGGCTTATGCCCAGCAGTGGACGTCGAAATATTAGTCGCCTTGTATGGCACCCGCAGTGTAAGGGGTTGAGGCTATTCTACTCTGCCGGACACCACACGGCCAGTTTGGTGATGTAAAGGGTGAAAAATAGTGTAAAATGGAAATTTTTAATGATTGTAGATACCTATGTGTTAGAAACAACAGTCATCAGCGCTTTTTCCTTTTAAAGTTGGTACTTTTCTTATACTACGCAGTGACGAACGAGCAATGAGTTTACCTGGTGGTAAGCGGTAACTGTCACTCATAACAGCGACATCATTTATTTAGCTTGCAGGTAACAAAAATGCAGAATGCAAAGATGCGTTGTCACTGTAACGACTAAGATTAAGTGCCCCATGTCTGTAATTGCGCCGGCCACCTTATCCTTCAAAACGAAAAACAACAATGAAAGCATCGTTGCTTAGCGGCAGAAATAAATAAGGCGGTGGTACTCACCCAGGTGGACTCCTCAGGCTCAAGCCTCAACAGAGTCCTATCACCGAATAAAATAGTACTACATATTTTATTATAGGAAAATGTTCATGACGATCTCTAGACCTGTTATATTGTGATCTACAATTCTTTATTACTGGGGTTAGCCCTGTTAGGGTTACTGCGTGGTGGGCCCCGCACTTACCCTTATGCCCATTATCACCTTCTTGGCATTAATGTCCCGGTTGTGCCCGGGGTCCGGCCCGGGATCCGCCTTGACCATGATCTACGATTTAGCAGATCAGGTAGGTTTATACACTATAGGGACTGCCATCTGACCTCGGTGACCAATGACTCGTTGAATAGGAGAACCTGTCAGATTGAATCACAGTTACATATTCAGTCAGGTGTCCTTACAATGTTTTCCCTCACCGTAAGATCACTGAGCACTGCTTTCAGCCATGGCGACCTCTTCGACAGTCAGATCGGCGTTGATGCGCACGAAATGGCTTGCATAGCCTATCTTAAGCGGCAAACCCCCGTGTATAATGTGTGTCAGTCAGTTCACTAACTATACTTACGTTCACTAAGTTATATGTAAGGCTGCGAATATACATCAGGCTTTCTTCTAATCGCTAATAGCACACAGAGGGATTTGAGGGTATCAAGAAATGCGCCCGCAGAAAGTTCCACCGGCATGTAAGTGCGTGCATCACTCTAGATTTTTTTTATGTCATACAGTAGGCAAACAGGCAAGTGGGCTACCTGCTGAAAAGTGGTCACCACTGCCTATAGATATTAGCAACACCAAGAGTATCGCCAATGCGTTGCCCACCTCTATAACACGTTGCTCTGGCAGCAAAAAGACAAATGCCCCTCCACTGCCAAAGCCTCGGTTCCCCAAATCCCCACCCCATGGAGCACTGGAAATCTTACTCACCGGCAGAAACACAACACTATTTAAAAGAGTATTGTTTAGCTGCGGTATTCTGTAAGGTGGAGGTACTTCCCCAGTCGGGCGGCTCCAATTCAAACGGGATACCCCGCTATGCCCTACCTCTCTTAAAAGATTAGGTCAGACGCGGTCCGTATGACCGAGAGGTCGATAGGATCCTGGGTGGAGGTGGGTTATTGGTTGCTCACAGCGTCAAGGTCAGTACTCGATGTCACGTACACATTCCCGCGCCATTCAGACCGTTGAACTGCCAAATCATTCCATCGAGACGGCTCAATGTTGCATCTTTTCGTATGACGCTTCTGAACATCTTTATGTCGGAGGAGTTTCGAGAGTTAGGCTTTTGATATGGCAGTCAAATGCCTGGCTACTCTAATTAAAAAATATGTCCGCCGCGTTTCCGGTTCCGTAAACTAGTCCTAACTCAGGTAACATGGCGGTACTGGAGATCGAATCTGGTACCTCTTGTTCCGAGGCTGACCCGCTAGCCATTACGCTACCAGTTTAATTAATTACTTTTATACTAAAATTGACATCACAACCTTTAATTGCCAACTTACAACGCATCATGTGTCATCATAATTAAGTTTAAGTGCATCAATCATTCTTTTACCGTGTACGTGCAAGATGTGGAAATATATTTATTTATTTATTTATTTAGGTTATAGAGGAGCAGCATTGTTGCTGGTGTGTCTATATCACACAGTGTTGAAAGTCATTTTAAATCAAGTAGAGACAGTTTGTTTGACTTCAACCACTCGTCCAATCTGTTCTTGAAGGAATTCACTGACACAGCTGTCACAACATTTTGTGGCAATTTCTTCCATAGTAGTGAGGCGTAGTATGCGAAGTCTTTCTTCATAGGATTTGCGACGTAGGGCAGTCGGTATTTTAGTAGCTCTTCTTTGAACACTTTCTAGAAGATTGATGTCCTTCCGAAAGTATATCTACCATAAACTATTTCCTATCTACTACATCTTGTGGTATGCTAATACAGGTAGGTACCTTAAAGGCAGGCACCGCATATCCGCCCTTAGGTTACAGATGTCCTGGACGATGACAATTTAACATCAGTCCGACCGTGTGCCTCTAGGTAATAAAAAAGAAATAGTTAACTTCATCCGGTTGTATTGTTGAATTAAAGAAAATAGCTATTATAAACTCATTTTACCTAATAGGAGTAAGAATTAAGACAATTCAATCTAACTGTTTGTTCATAACCATAACTTCTACAATTGGTATTGCTATAAAAGCTAGAGGAATCATTGACCAGTATTCAGTTGCATCTGGACCTTTACAAGGTAAGTCACTTATTTGTATTCTTACAGAATTAAATTATTCGGTAGTGAATTTAATTTTTCGAGTTACGACTAGCATCCGGTTGCAGTGCATGGGTAGTAGATTTAGTACGGGTTCCAGTACCCACCTGTAGCTTATAGTGCAGTGTAGTTCTCAGGCCGGCTAAGTATAAAACTCAAAGTTTATTTGGGTCGCCACGTAGATGCTGGCAAAACGCGCGTTGCAGCAGTGAGAACTTGGAAATAGTAATCAGTTTAGTCGCAGATGTTAATGTCACTATGGATGTCCAGTAGGCTAACTATGTAACGCTGTTGCCAACAATTCTCTGATTTCAATTATTGAAATTGTTACTTTTGCGATTTTGTTCCAACCATTGCAATAAACTGAAACTATGAAATCGATCATACGTAATCGCAACAGTAACAATTTCAATAATTGAAATCAGATAATTCTTGGCAACATAGTTTTAGCCTACTGATCTCGCAGAAAACGCAGTAGATAACACAGATACATAGACTGACCAGTTTGACATCAGGTAACTTAAGTTGGTGGTTGAATGTTCCTTAGGTTAGTAAGAAGGATGAAAACGCTTAAGGTTATGTACTGTGCTTATGTCAGAAGTCATCTTGAATACGCGAGTCAGGTCTGGAGTCCGCACTATAATATTCACTCTGATAGGCTAGAAAAACTGCAGAGGAAATTTACCAGATTTCTTAGTTTTAAGTTTAAAATATGTAAAGTTGAATACGAGAAACGTTGTATCCGGTTTCACTTGCTACCTCTCTCAATTCGCAGAGAAATTGCAGATATCGCGTTTTTGATGAAGATTGCTCAGTCCAAAATTGATTGTCCACTACTTCTGTCTAACTTTTTTTTAAATGTTCCATATTTCCACTCACGTAGTAAAGAATTACTCCATACTCCATACGCTCGCACAAATTATCGAATGAACAGTTTTATGTTGCGATCGGCAAGGGCATTGAATGATTTATCCGCTGATGAGCATATTGACTTGTTTTTCAGTAGCGTTACGCAAGTTAGGAACATTATTCATTTAAGACGTGGTTAAGAACTTTATTTCTAAGTACGATATATATACCTAATGTATGTTTAACACAGTATTGATTCTGTATAAGTAACATTTCAATGTACTAGAATGTTATAGTCAATTTATGAAATTTATCTGTGGTGTCTCGTAAATGGCTGATGGAAATTATGCTATTGTACTTATCTTATTGTTGTAAGCTGTGAGACAGCCAAATACAATAAAATAAAATAAAAATAAAATAAGAATGTCCATTAATTTGAATAAAAGATCGATCTGATGATAAACGGTAAATGCACTTTCTACAGGGCGTTGTCACTGCAGAAAGAAACTTCTTACGACTTGCGATTCTTATAAAGATCTTACATTTATTTCCAGATGAACAAATTATTTTTCCTCGTGATCTTGGCGGTGATCGCCGCCGTGTGCCTGGCCGCGCCGGCCGCGCTCGAGCGAGAGAAGCGCTCGCCATACCTGTCGGCGCCGCTCTACAACCCGTGTTTCATTTTGATATGTACTAGCTTGTTGCAATAAAGAGTTTACATACATACATACATACGACCCGTACTTCTATTACTACTACTGGGATATTTAAATGTACCGTAAGAACATCATGGTAGAGCTCGTCTAGTCTAAAATGACGCGCCCCACTACTTAGTTGATTTCGATGTGTGAGTGCAAATATTAATAACGACACTTCATCTGTGTGAGCGGTCGACTGCTCCAATCGAACGACGCGAGCTCCTACGTTGGTGTCTCACCGGCAACTAAATGACCAATTACATCAGCATTTGTATATGTATTGCGTCCATATTTTAAACTTGCTTGTGTGCGTTACTGCGATAGTGGGGCGCGGCATTTTAGATTAGACGAGCTCTACTTGCATATCTGTCGCCGGAATAAAACGTATTGCAAATTATGATTTTGTTTTGTATTGACGTTCATTATTGAGCATCTCCGACAACCACAAACCCTTCCGGAGAAGTTTGTAACGATTGAAACGATTGCTATGTTTCCTGGAAGAGTTAGGATGGCTTTAACAATAGGGTATCTAGGAGTACACCACATCGACGCAGAATATATCATCATATATATCTATCTATCTATGTAATGACGTTTAGGATTTCGTATTATGAAAGAGAATCTGCGGGAATAAAAAGGCCACATTGAGTGTTTAATATTATGATTCATATTAGAGTGCCACAAATTTATCTGATCCGGTGGTCAAAACTGGAACTAAGTGACGGCATTTCGAAATGTCATGTCAATGCCAACAGCAGCGACGCTGCAGATTAGTTTGTGACAAATTAATATTGTTTTGACAAATTAAAGGGGCCTACGCCTAGACCCCTGTACCTGTCACACTGGTCACTTTGGATCACTTTGGTCAGTGGAAACATCGAATACTAAAGTAGAGCATCGGTGGCCTAGTGGTAAAGGTATCCGACTCGCAAGCGATAGGTCCCGGGTTCGAATCCCACAGCCGCCTTGTACCAATGACTCTTTTCCGAGTTATGTACATTAGTTGAATACTAACCGATGCTCTTACGGTGAGGGAAAACATCGTGATGAAACCTGCATGTTCAGGCGACTAAATGTTTAACCATGATCCAATCTGGCCAGGTTCCCTGGTAGTAGTAGGTCAGATGGCAGTCGATATATTGTAATTACCTGATCTGTGACAGCACAATCAGGACATCAACGCCAAGATGATTATTATTTTTATTATCATCTTTTTAAATAGCATTTATAATCTCACAAACGAAAATAAAATAAAACAAGCCCAGTTATTTTAAACCAACTTTATTTTTAGCTAAAATATAATAATCCATACATCAAAGAAGTTCCCTAATTATACAGTAATAATACCGCGACAATACAAATAAAAAATAGTATAATTAATATTTAAGTAAAAGAGTGTAAATCAAAATACAGTGTAAAGTGTAAACAAGAAACATAGCTACCTCACGAATACTCAAGTACGGCTATCCCGAATGCAGCCTGGCGTGCGTTCCGAAACCAAAACCCGGACTCCAGGAACACGGAAGGGGCTCGACCATGGACGGTTGACAATTTAAACACCAAAATCAACAAAACAGATCAACTACATACAAAAACTCAAAGACCAGCCACGCATCTGAGTAAATGATTCGTTGTACTAAAAAATAATTAAGTAGGTATGCGGATGGCACTTGTATTGATCACTACTTGGGATTGATTTAGCGATTACAAATGCGTGGCTGGGGCGACTCGGCGGCAGGACCTTGGACTCCCCTTTACCATTCATGGCAAATATATTGGACATTGAGCATAGATGAAGTCTCGACCTATAGAAAATGTACACTGTGAATCTGTTACAGCTCTATACAAATGACTCAATGTCATGCAAAAAGCTAGTTCCAAATGATGACCAAGGCCACAAAAATTGACAATACCAATAGTTATGGAGAGGTTTTTGACAATTAATAGCTGTCCCTTTTGGACACGTTATATGCACCATTAAAAAAAGAAACACAATATACATAGTGACTTCGGCTGTGTGTAGGCTTCTTCTATGCCTCTATGTCCAATTTCTTTGGCTACTGTTTGACAGTTACAAATTGATAATGTCATTGCTTTTCGCAACAAGTAAAACAAGTTAGGTATTATATAAAGAATATTAGTAACAACAAAATGGCGCAGAGCAATCGTGAAACAGGATAACGGAATAGTCACCTGCACTGATTAAAGATAATTATAATTGTACTATCATCAAACTCAACTTACTCCGGAACGGAGGTAACATTTATTTGTACACATTATTTTGTACGAACTTACTCAAGCCACGAAAGTCAATGACTAAGAATAAAGAACTGTCAAACTTCAACCACCAAACTAATTTGGATACAATGATAATTAGTCAGTGAGATACACGACCGGACTGCCACCGAGCCTCAGACGTGCTACATATAAGTAGATCGGCACACAAAAAGGCTCTGCACATTATTATGGGGTACCAGCTGATATAGGCGTAAGACGAAGATAGCCGAACAATGCCGAACTTTGTCGAATAAGATACCGCGTGACATTGCCGATCGGATCGAGAGAAGCCATTGAGCATTTTCTATCCTCAACCGGTTCACTTATAGCCTGGTAATATGGCGGTCTTTCTGGTCCCCATCCGACGACGCGAGCGGCAGAAATGCGACTTATTTATTTCCGCATACGGCCGAAATTGGCATAGCAAAACTAAAAACACACTCGTTTCATTTCGCTATACGAATTTCAATCGTATGAGGAACACATTAGGTTACATATCGATCATTCTCGCCGTTAATGGGGGCACGAATAATCCACTACAAAGCGTAAAACTTGTAATCGGGTTTCTTGTAGTTCGTGCGGAGTGGAAAGTGCCGACCGGCTTATGTATAGCACTCTAATGCTGGCCACTCTCCATTATGCCGCTTGATCCAGTGGCATGATCAAATGGGTTGGATCCCGCCCATTTTACCCCACGCGCCGTCAAGTTCCTTCGAAAATTTCTTCTCGTACACAGTCACTTAGACTTGGCAAGCCTATTTCTGTCATGCCACTTGATGAAGCGACATGAAGGCGAGTGACTGCCATCCTACACACTCGTCTGGGCGTGCTTCCCTCGGGTCTACGCTAATATGGCAAACGATATGATATGGAACGCGGCCTGAAGCCAGCGGAAACGAAACCTACCTATTCTTACGCTAGAGCGACGTGCTAACACCCAGCTTACTCTAATTGTTAGTAAAAATCCCTTAACGCATTCAAAATATATATATATATAATTATAGATATAGTTATACAGTAGCTGATCTTAAACCCATACCGATTTGTATATACGTGTATAATAATTTACATCTATACGATTTTTATTTTCAATTACTTTTGAATAACTCTGCCTAATGTACACTTAAGCCGATTTGGTTAAGAAGCTCGTAAAGGGTGCGAAGGTTCGATTGGAACGAAATGACAATGTGGTGATACAAGACACAATCCGCTATCCATGAAATAAATGCGCTAGGACAATAATTGTACGTTCTCATGAAATAAATGCCATATGTCCAATATGGCGGCTTGGTTCCTCAACAAATTAGGGTCATACTGAATCAATCGTCAAAATATTAAAACCGGAACTCAGCCGCCATCTTGTCTCACAAAAGGGGAATACAATGAATCCGCAAAATATCGATTTGACATTACCACTGAAGCACGGGACACGTCTTAACTATCAATAATATACATAGTATCTGATCTTAAACGCTATATTATCTCTTATAACCGACTCCATATGAAATTACATATAATATACTACTATTTAGTACACATTCCTTCCCTTAGGAAGTGATAGAAAAGAGCGACTCTAGTTATACCTTAGACCAAAGTTAAGACTTCGTTCTACGAAAGCAAAGCAAGGGAAATAAATTACGTATAAATTTTGATATGATCAATTTTATAGACCTTAGAGTATATTTTAAGTAACAAATAAAAGGTATAGCGCTGCGTACTCAGTACAGACATTTCGACACGACACCTTAACATCTCTTACATATTACTTAAGATTTAAGTAAACATCAATGATACTTTAAATACAACACACTTACCCATTCGAAGGAGTAGATTGTTCACACTTATAAAATACAAATGGTCGATAGTTGGCTACAACGTCTCCATAGAAGCCGCTAGGAAACTGAGCTGATATAGTTTTATTGTTCAGTTAAATGTCCCCATTACACATTAAATATGGCAACATTTTGAGTCTTCAAATCTCACTTTGACAATACTGCATTGAGTTTGACAGCTGCCAGTTCAACAAGTATCAAAATTTTACAGCGTCGTACGGTATTTGACTATTGACTAGGTATCATTTCAAATTAAATATGAAAATATTAAGAGAAAAGTTACCTTCAGTACAAACAAATATAAGAAACCCTGGTACTTTAATTTAAAAGAAAAAGGTAAAAAGGTTTGCAGATCCCACTTGGAGTCGTAGCCATAGCCATATACCGTATTATGGACATTTTTAGAGCCGAACAGCAAAGGCGAAGGGATCAGAGCCCATACAGCCATGTCTTCATTATTATTGTTTTATATTACAGAGGGTAGCTCCTTTGATCTGTACTCAGTGCGAGCGCATACGAAGTTGTGCTTCGCGTGTCTGTGCATAAAGCTTTATAACTATATGATCGACGATGGTCACAAAATCAATTCCGTTACCAAAGTTTTAGCGCCGTCCCACTCTTTTTGTGCGCCTCCTTCTAACGTCGCCGTCTCAAGTCGATACTACAATAATATTACTCTCTTTAAATTTGTTTCCATAAAACTCTCTCTAAATAAATCATCCACTACATGGTTATAATCTCTTCTCTACTAGATCACTTCTATAATACTTTGTTTCAAAAACGACTATATCACAAACACAGTCGGTACGTTCTTTCCAATCAGAGTTAGCTTAGAAACGAAACTGTGCGATATTTCACAACCCAATTCCTTGTCTAATAAACTTTACTCATAAAAGTAATCATTCCAATATTTGTTCACTTCAAATATACCCTCTTTTATCAGCTTAAAGACTTCTCACTCGGGGAGAAATAAAATATAATACTAAAAAAACAATACAAAAGTTTAAGTACCCTTGTGCGTTTCAAGAAAGAACATACCGCTACCCTACGGCGAGGTTAGAAGAAGTGTGCGAGCGGGACGGCTAGCGGTTGGGGCGGTGCGTGCGAGCGGGAGGGTGCGAGGGCGCGCACATTACATCGTGCTGTTGTCCCACTCCAACTGGCTGATGTTCCGGTACTTGTGTTGCTTGCCGTGCGGCACTGGAAGGAGTTTAATTTTTATATTATAATAGAATAAAAATTATAAAAAGACATGGTAAATGTGTATATGACACAAAAGACTACAAAAGAGAGTAGACAAAAAATTTGGGCGATACTATCTACGCAAACTTGTCATAATCACGTAGGTATAAGTTGGCAACACTGAACAACATTTTGTATTGAAACATTTTATTTCCATTTCATTAAATTTCCACTCTTTTTTGAAGCACTGTACTGGTTTCAACAAAGAAAAGTCTTCCAGAACGCCTACAGCAAAGAGACAGTGAAGAGCAGAAGCAGTGAAGATTGCTATTCCACTTATCAAATATATTTAACAAATTAGTTCTCAGCGGCACACCCGCGTGGAGTTCTGTAAACAATTAACCTTCCCACGGGAACCTATTATTTTCCTGGGATAAAAAGCAGATTATGCACTCAGTAATAATGTAGCATTCTAATATTGAAATAATTTTTAAAATCAGTCCTGTAATTTTTGAATTTATTCATTACAAACAAAATTACAAATCTTTTCTTTTAATAATATAAGTATCGACATATATCGGAGAGCTTCTGTCGTCTAACAAGAGCAATTGAAGGTACCTTCGTCGTCGTCGTCGTCGGAGTCGTGGTGGTCGGAGTCGGAGTCGGAGGCGGACTCCCCGTCCGAGCTGTCGGCGCGCGCCAGCGGCCGCCCGCACGAGCTCACTGCCTGCTGCGAATTGAGGATACCTTCATTAGGCTTTTTTTATAAGTTATTTGCCATAGTATGGCCGCCCGTGGACATTTAAATTATTCATATTCATATTTATTTATTTGCTGTCCAATGGTACATAAGGTCTTAATAATTTACAGGATTCACATCTTACGTATTATTAGTAATATAATATAATATAGCGTTACGGCTCTGCCTGGCATTGTCGAGCACGGTTCGGTCGTGGTTGGCGAGGGATACGTTTATCTACGGCCATAGGGCGGTCAGCGTGTCACTGTGTGTTTCCTTCCTACTTTCCTACCCCCTCCTTTTTGACGATTGAAAGAGATATTTATAGTCCTAATCAATAAAGAAATTTTGAATTTTGAGTTTTGAATATGATTGAAACATAATAATTAAGTATGTTAAGTTTAGCCATATTCTTTGCAAGTAAATATACATAATATGTACTAAAAAGGTTACCGTTTGTTCTTCACAGACAAAACGCGTCTTAAAATGTAAACCGGCAATAGGAACGGTCTTAAATTTGGTATATGGTTTGCTCAGGGGGCCTATTAACATATTATGTGTAGATTTTAAGCGGTAACCTCCATGTAATTAATTATTAAATTATCCACGGGCGATCGGACTTCCAGGGCCACTCCCCTACGACCGCAAAAAAACCGTGGTAACCTAACTTATTTCGACTATTTGCAACCACTCATTCTCACCGCTGCGACTCCTGTGTAGCCAGGATCTACAGCGGCCACTACCAGGATCTGAGTTTTGACACTCAGGCACGCTTAAGGACAAGGCTTTTCTAACGCAGTGTTTCACTTGAAAGCACGGTTTCTAACCTGAGCGCGAAGTTGGCCCATGCGATGTCGTCGTCGGTTAATGCATAATTTGCCTTACAATGTGTTCCCTGAAGAGTACAACCTGAATTCTTTCAAGGCTTGCTACAAATCGTCGTTACCAATCGGGCGACCTATTATCATCATCATACTGCTTTTAGTCAGGTCCGCTTTTGTAGCCATTCTTCTTCATTTCGCCAAGTCTCCGGCATCCTCGCGTCGTTAGCCGTGGTTCTAGCATCCGACTATTGGTCAAATGTCTGCCTAGCACAGAAATCAAAATAATGACCATGCAGTTGACCCGATCACCTTCTTTGGTCATACAATTATGCGCAGTAGGGGCCGAGGAGGCGACAATCGTTCTCAATAGTTTCATGCCCAACGTGGTATTTACTTACTTGTGTTATTTTAATTTCTGTGCTGCCTAGTAAGTAGCAAAACTTGAAAAAAAAAAACCAGTTCCACCAACCTCCTCCATGGGGTTGACAGTGATGGTGAGCGCGGAGTCGTCCCACGCCATCTCGCCGTCCGGGGCCGCGGCCCGGGCCGCTGCCGTGCCCCGGCCGGGCCGTCGCCGGGCCAGCCCGGCCCCCAGTGCGGCTAGGAGTGCGCCCGCCATCACCACGCCAATCACCCAGCCCACGTGGTCTAAGGGGGATAGGATGAAGGAAGTAGTCAATAAAGGTGACGTGAAGATTGAGCTGGGGGTCTAGAAAGGCGACATTTACGACTAGTTTCTCGTACGTTAATCTATTGTTAATCATCAAATATAATTCGCCATCCTTATCTTTGATGAGTTGTAGACAGGGACAGAAAGAGTTTTATTCGATGAATAACATTAACTAGCGTTTCAGAAACTGGACGTGAGTGTTTCATATTATGGTTCATATTAGGGTGCCACAAACTTATCGAATCCGGTGGCCAAAACTGGAACTAAGTGACGTAAACATCATGTTTAAAAGTGTCGCGGTTATTATCACACATTTTAAGTCCCATAGTCGTCCCGTGACCATGATGCATGTAACTGTGTGGAAATATCAGGCTTCCCGTCAACAAAGGTACACGGTAGGAAACCCGGAACCTACCCTTAAAATGTGTAAGTGTGAGCGTCGCTGTTGTTGTCATTCAAAATAACGTTTTGAATGACAACAATAGCGACGCTGCGGATAAATTTGTGACAAATTAATGTGAATAATTTTAATTGCATAGAATTAACCATTCCATATTTTACATAATTCACTAACGATATATAAAACACTAATGTGTAATTTAAGACCCCCAGGAATATATTGCCGCCATATCGCGGAATATTTTTGAACACGAACAACACTGGCAACACCAAGTAGCAGTGACAGTAGCTTGAAGTATTGTACACAAGTACAACCTACTATACTCGACTTAACTCGATGGCGTGTAATAAACTCTGGGATAAAATTCAAGTGTAAATAATTTTCCTCTATAATAAATAAACCCAAGGGAGGATTATTTTAAATACTGTATTTTTTTAAATATTCATAACTCGACTTAACTCGATGGCGCGTAATAAACTCTGGGATGAAATTCAAGATTCAAAATTCAAGTGTAAATAATTTGCCTCTATAAAAAAAAAACCAAATATTCATACGATTTTATTTCATTTTGAATGTGATAATTTTTATCAATATTTCAATTATTTTAAATCATAAATAGGGGGTGGACCCCCTATTTTTTTTATATTGGAAAGTTTACACTTCTGATCTTGAGATTTATCTCCGACTATAGTTCATAAACTATACCTACTCGGACTAATACATGAAAATTTTTCTCTTTAGTCATTAGGTTATCATTCTGCTAGACGGTTTGATACTCGAAATTTTAAACCGCAGTTTCGTTATTGGCATTACAACTTTAAATTGTACGGTTATAACAAAAGGACTCCGCAAAAGTTCTTAGGAAAATGTGGTTTCAGTTAATTTGGTTGCAACCACTGTGTGTCGGTTTCCGAGATACGACCGGTTTCCGAGGTATACCCAAAGAGACTTTTAGTCAAGACACTTAACTCTATAACATATCAAAATTTCATCAAAATTAACTGAGACCATATTTTACTAAGAACTTTTGCTGGGTCCTTTCATTGCTGTAATATGGAAATAAAGGTGGTACATACTGGCAGGCTGCTGCTGATGCAAGTCCCGGGTGTGCGCGACGGGCGCGTCGGCCGCGGCGGCGCCGTCGCGCTGCGCGTGCGCCGCGTACGCGCGCGGGGACAGCCCGCGGTGCGCGGGGGGGTGGTGGCTCTGGGGGGGGTAAGTATTAGGTTCATACCTATGAAATTTGTGTTCTTTCGCAAGTATAATGTGTGCTAAAATATATCACTACATAGTATAAAACAAAGTCGCTTTCTCTGTCCCTATGTCCCTTTGTATGCTTAAATCTTTGAAACTACGCAACGGATTTTGATGCGGTTTTTTTTAATAGTTAGAGTGATTCAAGAGGAAGGTTTTTAAGTAAGAAAAAAAGGGTAGGTAAGGGTAAAATAGGTGTACGCGTACGAAGTCGCGCCGGGTCCACTAGTTTTATTATAAAAAGAAATCATATAACTTAAAAAATTTAAAAATTTGGTCCGTGTTACCTCTCTGAATAGCTTATTCTTTGAGCGAGGTAGCTGCCAGCTCTTCAGTCACCTGTGACTGCGACCAATATTTGGAAAGATCTCTGTACCTAAAGAGGGCTCCGGGGCCCCTAGAGAATACTTAGAAAAAAAAATTGGCGTGACAACGATAATAATAACCGTAACGAGGTCGGGCGTCAGTCTTCCTTATTTCAGTAAGGTGGCGGCACGTTAATTCATATTTACGCCACATTCAGTATTATAGACTTCGTGCTCTAAATTGTTGTCTATGGTCTTAAAAAAAAAGAAATAATTTTATTTTTTGTTTTACTATTTCACCTGGAAAACACTTTTACAGCAACACATGCATACCTGTTTATCCCTGGCAACGGCATCCATCTTGTCAGCCATCCCGCTGGGGTGCAGGTCGCGCGCCGCGCCCGCGCCCGCGTGCGGGTGCACCACCGTCAACTACGAATGAGAATAACAATAACAATAAAGACATTTATGTAGGAAATAGGTGCCTGAATCTGCCGGTATCAGGAAAGGGGCCCCGAAGAAGCGATGGATTGACATCGCTGAGTCGAATGCGAGAGCCAACGGCCTACGACGCGAGGATGCCGAAGAACGGGCGAAGTGGAGAAGGTTGAGTAGGAAAGCGGACCCTGGCAGAGATCGGGATTAGCGCTAGGACGATGATGACGATTGCCACAAAACACCACGACACGACACAAAATAAAGTTAAAAATAATAATACAAAAAAGAGAAGGAGAAAACAAAACAAAACATTATCCTACATAGATAAGTAATGTCACGGTCAGATTGTGCTGTGAACCGTGAGGCGTCTCACGGCGCTGGTTTCCTGTGGGTCCTAACTAGGATATACGGACAGTCACGACATCATCATCATCATCATCATCATCATCATGACATCCTAATGTATTTAGTGAATATGTTATTTCTTGTAAATCGACATACTTATACTGTAGTTGAGTTGTAATTTAACAATTAACAAGGTTTTTTATTGGTCTGTGTAAATATTTGTGTGTTATACCTCTAACTAATAAATATTCATGCATTTTGGTAATGCTATGTTATTATACAAAATTACATAGGTAAGATAACTCACGGTCTGCACATATTCGTTGCTGGTGAACCGTCCGTTGAGCTCCGAGCAGGTCAGCTTGAAGACGCGGTTGAGGTAGTAGGCCGGCTTCTTGTTGCTGTACTCGATCTCGCTCAGCACCTGCCGATGGATAGGTTTCAGATTTAGAACAACATTCGATCAGCATTATCGTCTCACGACTGTAGTTTGTTAATACTTTTGCCCATGGGTTGAATGAAGATCTTTCATTATCTATTATCTACATCACAACATATTATAATATTTGTCCCACGCCGCTTCTGTTCGCGATAAAATCTTCGCGATGTGAAATCTTCTAATTCCAAACGAACAATTAATACCCGATCCCCACTCGACATTCAACTCCCCACCAAAACCCCACCCGACTGTTCATTCCCCCAGCTCACCCTGCGTAACCCCTTTTGCCAGTATGCGCATTGTGTTGCACTGACAGCGATACACGGAGACTACGCCCGCATTTAACTAGCTAGTTCATTCGCGACAAAAGACCAATCGGGTCGCAACAAGTTAGAAAGCTAAGTTCACAGTGACCAATTGACGGCAGATATGAATAAAAATGAATACCTCGCCGGTTGGTATACATGTTAAATTGATTCTTATCCATAAATAAACTTAATCTTAATTATGTTGTTTGAATTTTTACCCCACTGTGAAAACACCTTAACTCACTTTTTTTTTATGTCATACAGTAGGCAAACAGGCAAGCGGGCCACCTGCTGGAAAGTGGTCACCACTGCCTATAGACATTAGCAACACCAAGAGTATCACCAATGCGTTGCCCACCGCTATAACACGTTGCTTTGGCAGCAAAAAGACAAATGCCCCTCCACTGCCAAAGCCTCGGTTCCCCAAATCCCCACCCTATGGAGCACTGGAAACCTTACTCACCGGCTGAAACACAACACTATTTAAAAGAGTATTGTTTAGCTGCGGTATTCTATTTAATTTTTAATGTTTAGTTTATTCTAATTTCCTTTTTCTTTATTTTATTTTGTTTTAAATGACACTGAACGAGAATGTTGTGTCACCAATATGGGACTCGTATTAGAATAACTTTAATGTAAACTGTTTATGACGTAACAATATGTGTTCTGCAAGTGTACCTTACTTAAATAAATAAATAAATTCTGTAAGGTGGAGGTACTTCCCCAGTCGGACGGCTCCAATTCGAACGGGATACCCCGCTATGCCCTACCTCTCTTAAAACTCACAATTTTCTTAACGGGAAACATACAATATAATATGACCCACCTTCTGGTAATTCTCAGCCGAATCAGCGCCAGTGAGTATGACCCCGTCGCGGGTGACGGCCGCGCGGATGTCAAACCGGCGCGGGAGGGACGCCGCGTCGCGGAGGGACAGCGACTCGTGGTCGGGGTTCAGCGCCGGGTACACTGATACCACGCACGAGTCCAGGCGGGGGCTTGACACCTCTGGAACGGGAAGGAGGGTTAGTAGATGTTTGTATTGTAATTGATTGTGTTATATTGCGGTGGTAGCCAAAATGGCGATCACTTGCTAGCGACTCTATTGCAAATATCGATCGGAACTTGTCGGCTAAGTAGCACCATCGCAGTATAATACTTCTGGTGATCCTAAATGTCATTCAGCGATCGCTTATGTTTAATTTTCCTTTCCATTTGACTGTCGTTCGTGCGACTAGAACCGCTGGAACGTTAAGTTAAAGACTTAATAAGCTCATCAGCCAGGATCTCTGTAGACGAGAAAATGAATAGAGGCTTTTATTATGTTTTAAACACTGCAATCTTCAACAAACCCCTTCACTGATGTGGAGGAAGGCTCAAGCCCAGCAAGGGGTTTAGAGATAATTACGGACTTGCAGGGTTGTAATGGACTCAACATGCTCCATTTTCGGCCGCATCATAACTTACCAGGTGAGATGACAGTGAAATGCCTAGATAGCACTTATAAAGAATAAATCTTCTACTTCCCCATACATTAGGCTCCTTACTTTTCCACACATTAGGCTCCTTACTCCCCACTCCCCCACCCGGCTCCCCACTCCACCACACCCCAACTCACCGTGTGTATCGCCCTGCCCCCTAGCCAGCACGCGTACAGTCAGCTGCGGGAACACTGCGATTCCGACGCGGAAGTGGTAATAATCCCTGGCAGCGTCAGCCGAGCCGTTCAGCAGGATCGAGGGCGTCTGCGGCTGGAGCACCATCACGTAGGACTCCGCGGGGCGAGCTTTGAGTACGCGGCCGTTGTCGCATCTGAGGAGAAATGGGGGCGATTATACGCTACCGTCTATTAATGCCCAAGACTGGGCGAAATAGAGATTCCCCATTCTTCTATGTCACTCCCTCCAACCGACTCCCCACTCTATCACCCAAATTTCCACACCAAGCACAGGAAAATGGACCCTTGCAGAAGCCGGGTTGACCGCGCGGATGATGATTGATGATAGTTTAATCAATATCTTGCACAACTTTGGCATTAACATTAATAAGATACGAAAAATAGTTGTAAGTAAAACTTACAAGTGTAATTTCGGCCTTAGATAATATTAAGTCCATGACTCTGCTTATTGACAGGTCTCATACAGACAGAGTTAGAGTAGAAAGTAGACCTACTGGTAGTTCTACTACCTATTTCGACGTCACGTTGACGCGTGTATTGAGACGTCAGCCCGCTAAGGGGGAGTGCACATGAAACAACTGAATCTTTGGGTTATTTCTGACTGCCCTATTTCTACAACTAAAATGAGGACTCACGTGTTGGTAGTGTCAACACGCACATTGCGCCCCCAGCGTGCTGTGCCTTAATCTGTACCCTCAGTATGAAAAGATGTATAAATGGGGAAAGGAATATGATAGTAATAAATCAAAGGATCGAAGCCTGTGGCACTCCAAAGTCTCTGCCTACCTCTGGCTTACACGGCTTGTAGCACTGAATAGCCTCTGCCTACCTCTGGCTTACACGGCTTGTAGCACTGAATAGCCTCTGCCTACCTCTGGCTTACACGGCTTGTGGCACTGGATAGCCTCTGCCCACCCCTGTGGCCCACGGGCGGCAGTGTATGCGTGTGTGTGCTCGCACTCACGTGATGGTGGTGTCGACGCGCACGTTGCGTCGTCCCGGCGTGGGGAAGGCGCGCGCGTCGCCGTACGCCACGCGCCGCAGCAGCGTCTCCACGTCCGTCACGCCGTCGCCCTCCACCGACACTGAGCGGAGGTCTGGGGGGGGGGGGGGATTAGGTTGGGTAAACAGACAGTAGGTTAACATAGCTTTATGAAATTATCGGTGATAATAAGCACTTTTTGTCACCGATAATTTCAAAAACTTCAGTTATTTAACATTGGTATTTAATGAAAATTCTAAGTAATAATTAACATTTAATTTGTATGACATGTATTATTTATTGATTATTTAATTTAATTTAATGACATTTCAATTATTTGACATTATTTATTGAGATTTTATTATAAGATTTTATTATTTAACCAATGAAAAATTTAACAATTACATTAAATTATTTTTATGCCACAGCATGCTGGCGATAGATGAATAAACTGTTGAATATTATTGAAAAATACCTAAATCTGTACTACCTATACCCACTACATGACTAAGGGCCTCTCCTACGAAAGAGAAAATTATTTAATCAAACTCCCCTCTTGTGTGAGAAGCCCTGACTCCTGCAGTGGACTGTTACGGGCTGTGATGATGAATAATAGAATTTTTCAATTTCGTCATTCGATTATGTCAACGCTTTTGAATAAAAAAAAGAAATAAAGTCAAAACATCTAAACCTGATTGACCATTTCATGACTGGGTCAAAAAATATGAAAGTAGTGAAATGTAGTACGTATAAAGCCCCACTCACACAGATCAGGAGCAAGGCTCAGTCCTTCCCGGCATCGCGCGACGCATTGCAGAGCTTTAGGCGGCTGCGCGGCGCCCCGCAGTACTCCCAGCCCGGCTAGCCAGCCCTTCAGTTGGTGCTTCATGTCGGATTCGGTACCTGGGGATAGACATGTGGATATGGAGTGATGCTGGGAAATGGAGACACGTATTCTAATACTAGTTTTTGCCCGCGACATCGTTGGCGTAAAATTTAGTTATAACGTTCCTATTTTGCTTCTAATGATTGTCTTTAGTATCCCAAGCAATTTTTTTATATAATTGGTCAAGCCAGGCATTGACCGCCATATCACTTGGTGGTAAGTGACGATGCGGCCGATGATGGAGCATGCCTGTCTAGGAACAGCCTTGCCTAGGAACACTCTAGTCTTGAAAACCACGAGTGTGAAAGATATAGGTAGCACACGCGAGCAGTTTCAAAAATAGGGCCAAACCCGTTCCCGCGGGAACCACATTGAATTTAAGGTTAAATTATAGCCTATGTGCTATTCTGGGCTATAAGCTATATTGCTGCTAAATTTGTTAAAAACCCGTTCAGTAGTTTTTGCGTGAAGGAGTAACAAGCTCGAGGCAAATCAGAGGTCGAAAGCCTGAGAGCGGTCTGAAAAAGCCGTCATTGGTTGGAATAGAATCGTGATATTACAGCAGCTGTTTCTACCCCAAACTACACTTACACATCATAATATATAGGACACACCATAAAAAACCGTGAGGGGGCTGTTTTTTCATCAGTAGTTTCCCAATCGGTGATTGTGCCATAAAAATATACTAACATGTCGCCGCTACCAGCGCCATTATTTACCACACATTATTCGAGTGACCTCTTGAGGCAGACCTACCACCAAAACAATCATATTATAGCAAATCCACGTACCCTGCCAGCAAGCCCCGACAGTCATAGTAGTATTGAGCCCATGCGCCGGGTGCAGGGGCCAGTCGTCGATGACGTCAGCGGGCGCCCGCGCGGGCGATCCGTCCACCAACAGTTCCACGCTCGGGAAACGCACGTTGATCGCGTAGTGATGCCATTCGTTGTCGCATACCTGGGGGGAATAGGGGAAAATTGATATAGCGACATCAATTGGAACAGTAGAGAAGCGTTTTGGGCAAAAACGAGTTGGCAAGCGTCGCGTATAGACATGACAGACATAGTTGCCGGTAACAAAAATGCAGAACGGCAGGTGCGTTATCACTGTGAGGACTACGATGAAATGGTGGCGAGCGAAATAGATAAGGCAGTGGTACTCACCCAGACGGACTCCTCAGGCTTCATAGAGTCCTGACGTCTCTGACAAAGCTTTCGCGATAGTATATTGTTCGTTATCCACACCCTTAATAAAGTGTTTGTGTGAGAATTCGCTGTTGCGTTTGGTCAAATGCTTATATAAACAACTAAGCCGACAGATTCAGGACTCTGTGAAACCTAAACTCTTCTATGTTGTTTTTGAGACTTTGTACAGTAGAGTAATATGTCCCTAAGTCCAGTGCTTGATATTTTGACAAAGCTGTCTCGTACTATTCGGATTTGGAATGAGCTCCCAGCCACAGTGTTTCCTTTGGTCTACGACATGGGATCGTTCAAGAGGTATATTAGAGGTCTCCTTAGAGGCGGACAACGCATTGGTAGCGCCTCTGGTGTTGCTGATGTCCATAGGCGGCGGTGACCACTTTCCATCAGGTGGCCCTTGCCAGTTTGTCCTCCGTATTACATAAAAAAAGTGATGGCGCGAGCGTTACCTCCGGTATCTTCCAACGCCACTCAGCCGGCCTGAAGATGTTGAGGTCTCCGTCGCCGAAGTCCCTTCGCAGCAGCAGGATCAGCCGGCAGTTGCGAACGAATAGCGCGTAGTGGTGACGGTTCATCTCTGGTGGAGGGTAGGATAGGTGTTTTTTCATAGGAATTTTTAAGTGAATACTACAAATGATTCAGGCCAGCTTGCCTGATAGCCTACTGTATGATATAAAAAAGAAAATTAGATTAAATAAAGATTGACCCAAATATGTGCCCTGTGGGACTCCCATGGCAACAACGGAAAAAAAAGGAAAATCAGAGTTCCAAGTGGATAATAATAGATTTGAGTGTCTGAACTAAATTAATTTGTCATATTTATTGTTATGTCAAAGGTAAATAAATAAAAAATTAGTACCCCGTTTTTGAATACTTTTCTTGATGGAACCTCTAACTGGCAATACTTGAGTGGCATTCGGTTGATAATAAACGAACTAAAGTTTAGGTTCGTGAAACAACTGATCCGTATCGTAAAATTTATTTCGCATATCTTCCGATTTGAATATTTGAATCTCATTTTTGAAAGGTCAAAATACGTTCCGGTTCGTAAGTAAGATATATTCGAGCACTGGTTCGACACGCAGCGACTATATCTGCTGGTATATTGATCCACACAATCCATCCATCTTTCTTAAGTCCATGGTACTCTCAGCAGAGGCCTTATCAATGATTGTATCGCCTTGATTGATACGATCCAAGTCCTGTCAACGCGATTTATTCCGTGGTATTTATATCTTCTGTAATAGGTTTACATTGTCTGCGGTATTTGTCTCTTTCATTACATATTTACCTCTCTTTCGTAGGAAGCCATAGATAATAAAAAAACCTTTTTCCTCACCGTAAGAGCATCGGTTAGTATTTAACTAAGGTACATGATTCAGAAAAGAGTCATTGGTCCATTGGCCGCACTGTACTGGCAGTAAAACTCTAGGCCATCTAAGCTCTAGCAAGCTACTCATCAACGAGATTGCAGAGTATGCTAACCGGTCCCTTGGTGGTAACGTGGTGGTTGTCAGTGGGTAGGACTGTTATTTCAATGACAGGCGAGTCCCACATATTCTTCGCTGTTTACATATAAATGGATTTTCCCAACGTCAACCTAAACCTAGGTCACCTAAGCTCCGGAGCCATAGACAATACCACAGACTATTTTAATCTATCAAATTGGACTTTCATTCGGCTAAAATAGGCCACAGAACTCACTGTGATCATCAGCCAGACACAGCACATGTTCCTTCTTATGCTTGTCCTCCTTCTCGCTGGCCGCGTGCCGCATCCAGGTTGCCATGACTCTTCCCTGAGCTATGTACATTAGTGGAACACTAACCGATGCTCTTAAAGTGAGGAAACCGTGATGAAACCTGCGCATTCAGGGGACTGAATGTGTATCATCCAACCTGGTCAGGATGCTCTGTTAACAGGGTCACAGAGGTCAGATGGCAGTCGCTCCACTGTCGCACCTGATCAGAAAAATCCTAGATGATGGTCAAGGCGGACCCCGGGCCCTTGCACGCGAGAATACAAACGGGACCACGCCAAGATGATTTTATCGCTTCCTTAACCCCAGTGTATCCCACTCACTATGATCATCAGCCAAACACAGCACATGCTCCTTCTTATGCTTGTCCTCCTCCTCGCTGGCCGCGTGCCGCATCCAGGTGGAGATCCCGAAGGTGGAGCCCAGCGAGTGGGGGAGCACCGCCTCGGGTACCGCGGCCGCTGTCGTCTCACCGTCGAACTCGAACATCTGTTCGCCGTCGCGTCCTGGGAGGAAAACGAAAATAAAAGTTTGAAAAATATTTATTGGTAATATCCGGTACATTTGTTATGAATGTCTGGTTCTGGTAAGGCCTGTGCTCCAGTGCGCTGATTACGTAACTTTGTTGCTATCCATTCTCAGATTTCAGTTATTGAAATTGTTACCTTTGCAATTACGTATCATCGATTTCATAGGTTCAGTTGAATACGAATGATTCCTTGTTCGCTGGATTCAAAACTCGCCGTGTTCTATTGCAATTAACTGACACTATTCAATCGATCCTACGTAATCGCAAAAGCCTAAAGACTACCAGCAAAAGAAATGATAAAATATTTATAAGGTACGAAGAGAGCCTCCTGTACTTAATAGAATACGATGTTTAACAACCAATCAAAATCAGTGACTCTTTATGAGCTGTCAAAAATCAATACCACTTGTGTTGATTTTTGACATCATTGTCAAATGTGTATCTTTAAGAGGTTTAATAATTATAAATAATAGAATTTCCTTTATTCACATGAGCTAAAGGCCAGATATTAATTTGACAGCTATTTACATAGCATGACAGGCTTTGTCGCGCCGCGAGACAGCGAGATAACTCCAGCTAACTATTTCGATTTCCGTTGAAGTGGCGAGAAACAAAGTTACATCCCACTCTATAAAATAAACGCTAAACTTCAGCGCTTTCTATGTTATCGTTTTCATTGAAATAATTTCTGACTTACCAGAGTCCGGTTTCAGCGACTTGGCCCACTCGTTGCCGGCGCCGGGGCTGGGCAGCAGGTCCACGGTGTTGGGGTCCAATCCTGGAAACCGTACAAAATATCATTAAGCCGTTGAAAAAGACGCTCTATACATATCCCGAGGGTGAACACAGATCAAATTTGTCTGGTGATCTGCAGTGGTACTGCCTATAACCGATTGTACGCCGCCATTTTAATGCAATTGAGTTTAAACCAATCGCAGCAAGCCAGAGCCAGAGCTGTCATGCTGCGATTGGTCCAGACTCAATTGCATCAAAATGGCGGCGTGCTGTTGGAGATCAGCGGTACGGCTGCTAGTATATTAAAAGAATCAATAGTAAGTAACTACTTATCACAACAATATCCACACAGGGAATATATCCATTATTTTCGATGTAAAATGAAATATTACATTACTTGCATTTGTTACTAACATTAGCTATAAGTTTTGTTACTAACATTAGCTATTAATTTTAACATTTTTGTTCTCTACTAGCAAAGCTATGGACCCTTGTCTGAAGTAAATATTTATTCATTTATTCATGATCAGGCAGGCCGTAAGCCTGTTTACCACTTTAGTGAAAAAGGGGAAAGTGGCAAAGCACTATACAAAACAATAAAGAAGAAGATTAATTACCAAGCAAATTTTTTTTGGTACTTCCCCACATGTAAATCATTTAATGTGCAATGAAAACTAATGTGCTACTACAGTTATATTTAAAACTTAAATATTACTAACAAATTAAATAAAATTACATATTAAAAACTAACGACCAATGTAAACCTTAGTCTGAATGACCGAAATAGGAAAAAACTTGCCCCAGGTCTCATGAATGCTGAAATATGTACAGAAGGTTGGCCGCGTTGCTCAGCTGGATAGCGAGGCTTGAAAGATCTAATTAACATTTCTTTTTCAAATTATTTCTCCATTGGTTACCATGCGCTATTAAATTTCCCTACGAAAACACGCTCCAAAATACAACCAACTCACCGCAAATAGTCTTCTGGGCGTGCAAGCTATACGTGTCCCGGTCGCATCCCGTGCCGGCCCGGGACGCCTGCAGCGTGACGGCGGCCTGGATGCGTGTCACGCCGGGACAGCGTTCGTCGGAGGAGCAGGCCTCCAGGCGGGCCGCTGGGAATAGAGCCAGGGGACCCGTGCCTGGGGCGTAGTCCACGCGCTCTGCTACGCCTGGGATTGGATGGTGAAAATGTTATAACTAAATCATCGTCTTCATCACAGTCCGTAACAGTGCACTGCAGGATTAAGAGCCTCTCCGGGGGAGGAGAGGTTATTGCCATAATCTCCGCACTTGGCAGGCGGGTTGGAGAACAAAGGAAAACACTGCTACCCATTTTCCGATTCTCTAACGGTGAGAAAAAACATCGTGATTAAACCTACATATTTAGCCGACTGAATGTGTAACCATGATCTAATCGGGTCAGGTCCAGTTCCCCTGGTAGCAGGGTTACGGAGATCAGATGGCAGTTGCTCCATTATAATGATCTGATCTGCCATATTCTGAATCAGGGTCAAGGCGGACCCCAGGCACTCATGCGCGTGAGCACAACCGGGACATTAACGCCAAGATAAAGATGATTGTAAAAAAGGAACTAAAGTAAAAACGACGTCTGGGTCACTCCCCTTCAAACTAACCTTTCCAGCCAGCCCGGCAGGGCTTGTTGACCTTGATGGTGACGAGAACGGGCGCCGACTGCATCAGCCCGCAGTCGTACGCCACCACCGACAGGATGTGGTTGTGCGACTTCTCGTAGTCCAATGGCTCGGTGTTGCGGATGACGCCTGAGGAGTGGGAGGGGATTGTTATTTGTATACAGCTGAAGCTGGTGTTCCAGTTATCAAATGTCTTTGTCCAATGTACATTTGATCAAAATAATTGGCCGACTTTATCATGACGATGTCGTCCAATGTATCTTTGATCAAAGTAGTTGGAGTAGTTCATATTTGATGAATAGAATATCACCATAAGGAATGGAACGCATTGCCCGCTAGTGTGTTCCCTGAGCAGTACAACCTGGACTCCTTCAAGGCCAGAGTGAATAGGGTGTTTCTAGATAGGCATGCTGCTCCTTCGGCCGCGTCGTCGCTTCTCATCAGGTGAGATGGTGGTAAAATGCCCGCCTAGTACATTGTAAAAAATTACAGTAGTTAAATGGTGGTAAATATGCTCATCGGCTCCTCACAGTCACAACACACCAGCGGTTCAGCATTTTTGTTGCCTGCAACCTAAATAACTAATAAATAAATAATCGTGGACAAATTCACACAGCGTCATCTAGCCCCAAACTAAGCAAAGCTTGTGCTATGGGTCCTAGCTAACTGGTATACTACATATATACTTTTTTTTAAATACATACTTATTATACATAGAACACCCAGACCCGTAACAGAAATTAAAATTCATCATTTAAATTTCTGCCCGGGGCCTCTTGCGTGGCTGACTGGCATGTTGACCACTGAACCACTCAGGTCAGGTGCATGAATCGTATATGTGGGCGATTTACCATCAGGAGAGCTGTTGCTCGTTTGTCACGACGCGGCGTAGAATAAAAAAGGTGCGTGCTGGCGGCCAATACTATTTGTTGATCGCCAAGCGGCCGCCACCGCAGACACTTGCTAAAAGTCTTGGTTAGACCAGACCCTAATCGTCTTCACCAATGAATTCAACGCACCTTCATTATCGATGGTGAACGGCGTCGCTTTGTCCGCCAAGATCTCGTACTTGCAGACGTCCCCGTAGCGCGGCGTGCAGTCCCTGTCGGTAGCCTCCACGCGCAGCACTTCATCATACAGCCTGCCTTCGTCCACGCTCTTCACGTACGACTCCTGGCTGAAGACCGGCACGAACTCGTTGACGTCCGTCACCGTTATGTGGACTGGTACGCTGGGAATTGTAGACAATGTTATTGTCAGCACGACACAAGGATTTCCTCGTGGGAGTCGTGGACCGGATAGGCACACGGAAAGAAAGAACTGCACTTGTACACAGAAACAGCTTGACCCCAATTCTCATTTCTAAGCATCCGCAACCATGACTCTGTAAAGCAGATTTCATAAATAGTTCATTTTTAAGCTACTCTTCTATTCGCTAGCTAAGGTAGCAAACAAGTTTACGGCCTGAAGGTGAACAGTTACCGCAGCCTAACTTCACCTCCGTGAATTGAACCCTCGTTACCCCACAAGTGACCACTAGGTGGTAGACCTCACCCGCTACTGGTTACCACTTTTCACACTTAGCTGCACCGCCACAAATCCCATCATACCATATTATGGGTGCAAGTGCAATGACAATAAAATATCTAACTACTCGTAAAAAGATAGAATCATAGACATAGCCTGAAGTATTGCCAGGCTTAGTGGCATAGGGCAAACCGCGCTAGTCTAACCATAAACCAAAAAAGAAAAAGAAAGCTACTTACTAGTTGGAGTAGGAGCCGTCGCAGCCTACAGCGGCGATGTCGAACTTGTAGTTCCGCCGCTTCTCGCAGTTGAGCGGGTGGCGCACGCGCAGACGCGCCTCGTTCTCGTCGATCACCATTATCTGGGGACAACAGAGACGTCGATTACTATCCGTGACTTCGATCAGTTTAAATTCCTATTTAGAAGTAGTCTAGAGCGTAATGGGAGCCTCGGTGGCCTAGTGGTAAAGGTAAGCCAGAGCCGGGTTCGAATCCCACTGCCGTCATGTACTAATGAATCTTTTCTGAGCTATATAAATTAGTTGAACACTAACCGATGCTCTTACGATGATGGAAAACAACGTGATTAAACCTGCCCATTCGGGAAACTGAATGAAAAACCGTGATCCAATCAGGTTCCCTTGTTAACAGGGTCAGGAGCTGAGATGGCAGTCGCTCCACTGTATTTACCTGGCTGAATCCTATAGTGTGTATATTAGCATAAAAAATGTAGAGTGTATAAATTTTAGCTTATAGTAAAGTATTTATCTAGACGATTAATGCTATTTTTGTTGGTTGTCTGACTCATTTTTATCTTTTTCTCTTTCTATACAAGGGTTGGCTGGAAGAGACTTGTTAAATTTTACTTGTAATATTGTGTGCAATATAGAGTGTATCTAGATATCTATCACGTTGAAGGCCGCCTCCGGTCCCTCGTGCGCGAGAGCACAACCAGGACAGTAACGCCAAGAAGACATACAGATATCATAACGTCTCGCTTTTTCTTGTCGGCTGGCAAAGCCCACATTTACATGTAGATTATAGCATGACATATTCACTATTCCAGTCAAAGGCATCCAAAGGTCACCTTTCATAAGTCAAACTATGCCAAATCACCCTCACGACCTCGCGCTAGCGTGGAGTCGCTGCAGCAAAGGTGAGGTCGATGGATCGATTCGTCTGCGGCTGGTACCTAGGCCACTTTATATTCCTAGACGCTATTTGCAAAGTATTACATGACGGATTGGTGTTCGGTGCTCCGATTCTTTCTAGACAGCCTTAGCGTTCACAAACTGCTGGTAAAATTATTCTAGAAAGCCGCACTCATAAACTACTGGTAAAATAAAACAGTTATAGCAATGTGATATGGAAAGCGCACGAGGTAGGCTGACGAGGATATCGACTTTGTTCTTTAAGGGCTCTATTCTCAAAGGTCGTAACTACGGACGGGTCTGTAAATGTCCAGAAAATTGTGTAACTCATATCAACTTTAGGGACAGAGGTCATGGAGGTCAGATGGCAGTCGCACCACCGACCTGATCTGCCAAATCCTGAATCATGGTAAGGCGGACCCCGGCTCGCGAGTGAGAGCATCATCAGGACATTAACGCCAAGATGATTGTTATTATTATATTCTGAGATACCTATGTATTTTTCCAAACAAAAGTAAAGTAATGAATTTTCATATACTTAGGCACATAGACATGTCTCAACGGAGCCAACTTGAGACTCAAAAGGCAGTGATGGACAGTGAATGTGTCAGCGCTTCCGTCCACGATTTAGTTCTGACATTCACTAATGGAAAAAGCTTTCAAGATGAATATTTCTATTTATCGTCAAAAATGTCCGAACATCCCCAATTGAATCACGGAGACGTTTTCAGGTCAAATAGGCGCTAGCATTCTATCAATATTAAAAAATATGTGGAAGTTCGTAATTCTTATTCCACTTCTTCTTCGTATTCAATTCTAAATTATTTGCCTCAAGGGATTTTTTTCAATTCTTAACAAGGTTTTATACGCGATATATTTTATCTCAATACCATCAGTCAGTCAGAGCACTTGTAAAGACATTTCAAAGAAGCAAAAACACGATGGAGTTACCTTGTTGCGTTCATTAGATCCTATTAACAACTTCCGACTCCATCATCAGATCATCTCCACGGTACCAAATTAATGTATTGTCATCGATTGCAAGTTAAAATAAAGCTTGTAAAAGGCGCATCGCCAAATGCTTTGAAACTATGGGCCCAGACACATACTCCACGATTACCACGAACGAGTTTCCCAGCTTTCGCTCAAACTCGTTTGATAGTTTCGCCTAAGTCTGGAGGTGACTTAGAAAGACTCAGCTTGTATAATATTTCGCATACAGATAGACCAATGCCTAATCAACGACGTAGGTCACAAAACATCGAACTCTGCTCGGACGAATCTAAGGGCAAAACCTACTTTAACAATATGCCTAAATAATCGCCCCTTAACAAAACACAGACGCATTTAAAACCAACAACCATTCCCTGGAAGCAATTTCGCAGCAACTAAGTAAGTTCAGGAAATTTCGACACAATTCAGCTCACTACAAAGCTACCATTCAACCGCCCGCCATTAAGTTCCGTCAACAATCGCATACAACCATGCAGTGTTACTCTCCTAGCGAACTCTTTTAGCGAAAACCAGCTCAGAAAAAGCACTAGATTTCTGAATTTTGTATGAAAACCGACCGAACTAGACCTACAAAAAAAGAAGCGCTATATGGATCTGATAATTGGCCAATTTATTTTGTAATAACGTGTTGCTTGTTGTTAGAGAAATAATAATAAACCTCTGAAAAACGACGAAAAAAGCATGTTTTTGTAACCCCCTCCCCAACCCCCTCGGCCTCATCATTTACATTTTTGAATTTTTATTATTTGTTATTATAGCGGCCATAGAAACACATTATTCTGTGAAAATATCAAGTACCGGGCTGTCAAAGATTCATAGGCCTATGACAACAGACGGATAGAAATCGGAGGCTTAGCAATAGGGATCCTTTTTTCTACTCGGGTATGGAATCTAGCACCGAAAGCACCAAGTTGGCAACACAAGCTACGTCGCAGACAGACAGACAGTAACGTCACCTAACGTGATGTTTTACTATCACAGCCATCGTAAACTGGCGGGAAAACGCGGGCCTGTAATTGGCTGAGATAAAAGAAGATGGCTGCGAAGGCGATGCTCTGTTTCATTGTGATTGTTACGTCTTTTATGGTAAAATGGAAGGATTAATGTGCCGTTATTGTGTCTACAATGGCTTGGCTGACGGCGAGCAATGTAATGTATGTGATTGTTACATTGTTTTAAAGTTTGATAGCTTAACTGATGCTGTACTGGCATTTCAGTTAGAAGGAAATCTTGTGATAATGATTTACCAGGATACAGTAACTTTATAGTTGTTACGAGGTGGTACCTCAAGCAATAAAGAAGGAGACGTTTGATATGACATCATTCCAAATGAAATCACCCTTGGCTTGAGGGATATCGCAGATAAGGTCGAAGAGGCTCGCCTGCGCTGGTTTGTCACGTGTTGCGTAAGCCTCAGGGATACATGGGAAATAGGTGCCTGAAACTGCCGGTATCCCGTGGGCGACCCAAGAAGCGATGGATTGACATCGCTGTGTCGGATGCGAGAGTCAACGGCTACGACGCGAGGATACTGAAGATCAGGCGAAGTGGAGAAGAATGAGTAGGAAAGCGGACAGTGGCAGAGGCCGGAATAAGCGCTAGAACGATGATGATGACTAAGACCTGAGCTAATTATCCTTGTCATTGATTGGCCGGTGGAGTCCCATCTGAAGGTTTTGAGTTCGATCGATATACTTCTTGGCAAAAGTTTGTTGTGTTACAAGTAATCTTTGATAGAAATGTGTTTTTATAAAGTCCCGAGATAGCAATCCCTTGTAGAAACACCAACAGCTCAACAAACTCCACGGTAGAACTTCCCAAAATAAGTTATATTAGACAAAACAAACCAGCCTAAAGCAACACTTTAAGAAGCTTAAAACAAAAAGCTTATATCTCAACACTGCAGGCCTGACGGCAAACTGCAGTAAGTAGAAATAAGCGGGAAACTAGCGGTCTCGGTGGAGAGTCGAAACTTTGTAACTCACGATATTGACTTTACAAGACGCCGGCAAACAGCGAAATGTAGCAACATTTTAAATCTACCCGCAAACGTGGCGAATAAGTTTGGTCTCTACCAGCGTGCGGCGGCCATTTTTAATTTCGGAACTCTAATTTCGCTCTCCCGAACTAGTTTTTTATTACAGAAAAGGGAAGCAAACGGGCTACCTGATGGTAAATGAACACGTGCGACACCCGAGGAGGCGCGAGTACGTAATTTGAAATTTTCAAGGATTAAACACACGAGTAGGTAGCAAATTAATTATAAAACTTAAATTCATTTACACAAGGCTTGTGAACAGAAATATTGATACCAGTTGTAAGCACAACGCCCACAGAGAATCTTCTATCATAACTTTTCTTAACGACCTGAGTGGTTCAATTGGTCCGCCACGCAGAGGTCCCGGGTTCGATTCCCGGCCGGGCAGAAATTGAAATAATGTATTTTAATTACTGTTATAGGTCTGGGTATTGTATGTATAATAAATATGCGTATAAATAAAGCGTAAATATAAGAGTTTATCAGATTTCTGACACCTATATCACAAGGTTTGCTTACTATGGGGCTGTATGATTGTCCAAGCATTTAAAAAACGAATACTTCAATCTGAATCTGTTCACCCTTTTATGATCAAAATTCTAACGAATCATGTCGTCAACTCAATGTAAAGATCATCTTTCGAGGTAATCCTGGCTACTGACTTCTCTTTACAATACCAAATATTATAAATATCAAATATTATTATAAAGAGTGTCGGTAGCCGGGCGGTTGAGTATCCAACTCGTAAGCGAGAGGTACAGGGTTGACTCTTTTCTGAGTTATGTACATTAGTTGAATACTAACCGATGCTCTTACTGTGAGGGAAAACATCGTGATGAAACCTGCAAATTCATGCATCTGAATTTATAACCATGATCCAATCTGGTCATGTTCCCCTGGTAGCAGGGTCACGGTGATCAGATGGTGGTAGTCGCTCCTCCAAGACCTGAATCATGGTCAAGACGGACCCCGGGCCCTCGTTGTCGAGAGCACAAACCACCGGAACACCGATATTATAATGACCAAATATTATAAACATTAAACAGGAGAACTTCTCCAATTTATAATACCAAATATTATAAAGAGGAGAAGTTCTTAAAGAAAAGGCAAACCAGTCGTCGTACCTATGAAAATTCACGGGCGGCGGCGATAGCGCGATTTAAAATACCTGCACCGCCATCTAATATGTGATAAGCGAACAATTCACACCGCGCAACTAATAAACCATTTCCCAACTGGCGTCCCATAAAGTCCTTATCCGGTTCGTAAACCGGCTCGGAGCATTGCCGTTTCCACGTGAACGGACAATGTATTCGCATCCACCGCTGGCTGGTTCGATCCGGTTCCCGTTGCGGGTATATTTGTGCACGAAATATGTGCGGGTAGTGACGGCTGTATATAAGGCTTGTGACTTACCTACGTGTGTGACGGTACTACGAGGTAGTCGATTAGGATGGTGAAGAAGGATAGTTCTTGCAAGTTGTTTGGGGCTGAAATACTCAAGGCAGAGTCAGACGGATAAGACAGACTCCAGAGGCTCGAAAGAATTGCATAAAATGTTTTGGCAGTATTTGGCAGATCAGGTAGGTAATTACAGTGGAAAAACTGCCATCTGACCCATCATTCGTGACCCTGGTAATAGGGGAACCTGACCAGATTGGATCATGGTTACACATTCAGTCGCCTGAATGTGCAGGTTTCATCAGTTTTCCCTCACCATAAAAGCATCGGTTAGTGTAAACTCATGTGCATAACTCAGAATAGAGTCATTGGTAGAGCTCGTCTAATCTAAAATGACGCGCCCCACTATCGCATTAACGCACACAAGCAAATTTGAAATATGGACGCAATACATATACAAATGCCGTTGTAATTGGTCATTCAGTTGCCGGTGAAATTCAAACGTAGGAGCACGCGTCGTTCATTGGCTCCCACACAGATGAAGTGTCGTTATCAATATTTGCACTCACACATTGAAATCAACTAACTAAGTAGTGGGGCGCGTCATTTTAGACTAGACGAGCTCTACTAGTTTACGCTTACCAGTCGGATATCTTAACCACTCGGCCTTACGCTCCATGATACAGATACTCGACTTTTTGTGATACAGTCATGCTTATTTCGTCCACTTTGTCTTACGACCCGACACCAATAACGACTTTAAAAAGCCTAGCATGTTAAATGTACTATGGGTCATGTGGGTGTTTAACGTAACAATAAAGTCAATAAATGATGCCAGAATGAGTATGAGCTTCAAACCTTCCACAGCGAAGGCATGAATCGGCAACTCTTACCATTGCGCAAGTCATACGTTCGTGGTAGGGGACTGTAAATCAGGATTATAGCGGCCATATATCGGCCACTGTGCACTCGCAGAAGCATTGTGCCGTACAATACCTTTAAAACAGTGTACAATTTGTACACTTTGTATTGTACGGTTGAGGTTCTTCCAAACTCTGTTACTACTTCCTGTTTTTAGACAAGCATAGAGGTCTAAGGGTATTCACGCACTGCGTCTGTATATCTGTGTCAACAGCATCCTAGCGGTATCGTGACGGGCGGAACCCGCTCTTCTACTAGGAAAGCACTTTCAGTTTTTCTAAAAGCGCTTTCGTACTAGAATCCTGGTTTTTTACGTGCGGCGCCTGCCATCTGTTTACAACCCATTAGGGAAAAGCCGTATCGCTAGAGCCTCGTTCCGTCTGTCAGCAGGGAGGACCGCGAGCAGGTGGATTTGGCTTGGGTGGGCTCAGGGTGGTTCCTCTATATTCGTGTCTTAAAATAATATGCACCAGCTTTTGCGGGACTTCGTCCGAGTCAAATTCGGTTTTAACGTTCCAGACCCGTTCCCACGGGAATCACATTGGATTCCGGGATAAATATAACCTATATGCTATTCTGGGCTATAAGCTATACTGCTGCTTTCAACAGTATTTGCATGAAGGAGTAACAAACATCCATACATACATCCTTACAAACTTTCACATTATTAATAAGCTAGTGGATTCGGCGTGACTTCGTTCGCATACACCTACTACCTACCCTTTTTTCTTGGTCATAAACCTTCCTCTTGAATCACTCTATGAAAAAGTTGTTTAAAAGATCTAAACGTATATAGATACATAGGGACAGTCGGCGGGAAGCGACTTAGTTTTATACTATTTATAGAAGAAGGGTTAGTAGGATGAACATATTATCTACATGCGTAATTTATATAAGTATATATAGGTATGTACGTGCTTATACGAGTATGGAGATGTTTAACAACATGCGAAGACCCAGGTTACGGCAAATTGAATAAGTTTCGATCCCGACGCAAGTTTAATGAAGTAAGGAGCATTTCGGATCTTGTACGTATATGCTTAGGCAAATATCATAGAGGTACCTATAAAGGGACTTAAGGTTTTGAGATAGTTCCTTTGTAATAATGGTATACCAATTCCACAGCTACGCCTCAATGCTACATCCATCCCCATGTTTTCATTGAAGATTTTTGTTCGAAGAAAAAAAATGCTTGGACAATTCACACAGCGCCATCTAGCCCCAAAGTAAGCAAAGCTTGTGTTATGGGGGCCAGAAAACTGATAAACTACTTACTTACATATTTTTGAAAACAAACTAAAATTAATAAAGTAATCCGGAGCAAATAACGATCCTTGATCTTGATGCTTTTATTTCAGCGAAGGAAATTGATAACCAGACTTTCTCACAACTATATAGGTACTAGTTCTTCCTCCACTTTCAATAAAGCTTGCACAATTTGCCTGAAATGAAAAAATATACTACAAACATGCTGCGCTATTCGCTCACGTCGAAATCATTACAAGAGTAACTTACGTTGCTTTAATTTGCATTATAAAAGAGTGCTTACTGTCGGGCTAGATGGCGCTGTGTGAATTTGTCCAAGCATATTCATATTCATAGCCCCTGTGACGGCCCAGCACCGCCAAATTAGATCGCTCAGCGCTTACATCGCTGAGCCCTAAATTACCCGGTCGGCAGATTCGGCACTTTCCCATCAACACGTGAATGGGCTGCTGTAAAAACAAACTATAGCGAGGGGCCATTTTCAATTTCCCCCCGCGACCCCCCGTCTCGCTTCGAGCACCTGAAGCCGTACCATGGGACACGGGTTGATCGAGACATACAAACATGGATTACGTCCTTACCTATTAAATTGGCGTTTTGTATGGCGAAAATGACGGAATCTGTAATTTTCATACAAGCTTGGAAATGGTACATCCAATTTCAATGTCACTTTATAGGTTTCTATCAGACAACATTAAGCTGACTTGTGCATAACATTTTGTTGTGATAACTAGCCTCTTTATAAAATTACAGCTGTTTAAAGAGGCAAAGTTGACGACAACTGAAAAGGATGTCTTCAAACCCTTATAAAACCTTGATAACATCATCAGGCATCGAAACATAATGTCGAAATCAAGTATTAATTTTGATGTGTTATGTACAAATAAAAAAATTTGAGCAAATACATACTTGCGAAAAAAACGCCACTTTCATAGTTAAGGACCCAATATATTATCATGTCTTCTTCCGGTACTTGATCAAACGCTTTCCTTTTTATCAATAATTCGATTTCATAATAAACCTTTCAAGACGCACAAGTTCAGGGCCAAACAGAGGGTGTCTCTGTTTGCCATAAGCTACGATCCTGACACATATATTTTTCCTATATTTCGTACATTTAAGCTGGTTGAGTGTATTCTTGACTTGCCTGCGTACCTAGGCTACATTTTATTACGATATAAATAAATTTACATAATACATTTGCGATCTTATTCATAAAAAGTTATGGGAGGTTTAGAAGCACGCTAAATTATGGTTCGTGAAAAACATTATTCATGAACGCATATTAGCGTAAAAACGCTCAGTAACGGCTTCATAACTTATAAAGGCTAATCCCTTCTATAAACCTATATGAATGACAAACATGGCAGCCGTCACTTGAACAGCTGATTTTATTCGCTTAGTGATTGATTGCGACTGGCTTGTGAGTCCATTCTTAACTTCATGGAAAGGACAGGCATTCTTTAATTTTCCTAGGAACTCCGTTTTGATAGCAAATTTCAGCCAGTAAACTTTTTTATAGGCTTGGCTATAAGCGATTTTATGCTTTGCTATAAATTCATCAGAGCGACAACATCATGATGCCAATCTGCATTTTGTCGGACCTTTAGCTAATAGAGGTTTCTGGAACGTTTGTGAATGAGGAATTTTTAAAAACTGTTTTAATGGCCTAATGAGTGTTTTCGTTAATGAACTGTTTAAACCTGCTTTATGGTATTTTTATGAATAAGACCGTGAGACGTGGAAAATCGAAAGGGAGGCCTTTGCCCTGCAGTGGGACAGAAATGGCTAAAAATAAATAATAATAAAGACCGTTAATAAATGACAGGATCGGATAAATTAATAATAATACATGCTGACAGGAAATACCATATTCTATTTATTCTTATACATATTATATTCTTGCAAAGTACACTTGCAGACCATGTCCGAAACTTGGTTAGTTCCGAGCTTTTCAAGACTTTAAATCTTTAATAAACCCAAAACGAGGATTATCACCGTTTACCCCAAAAATCGTCACTGAAAAGACAATAGTGTCTGCTCTCAATTCAACTTGACCGCAATCCGGAGTACACCGCACCCCTTAACATAACAAGTCCCACCGGGTAGGACCAGTGGTACCGGGAACCGTCGAAACTCGTTCGGAAACGATTGCACGGCGAGCCGTGTCAACATGGCCCGGGAGCTACAGATTGTAGGGAAATACAGACGGGCGGATTTTTGAACGAATGGACGATTGATCATGCTGTTTCTAGGTACAATCCTTTATGTCAGGCTGTTTGTAGAATCAAACATAAGTCTAGATAAGTTACTTGCCATAATAAAAGATGACGGTCAAATGACTGGCTCAAAAAAACATCACGATAATATTAAAACGTAATTTTGTGTTCTCATAGTTATTTAAGGATGAATCTAGAGTTTGTATGGAGAAGTAAGAATTACAATTAATCAAAATAATAAGTAAAATAACATGTTTCTTCGTATACGTAATCACTACATAGTATAAAACAAAGTCGCTTTCTCTGTCCCTATGTCCCTTTGTATGCTTAAATCTTTGAAACTACGCAACGGATTTTGATGCGGGTTTCAACAGCAGATAGAGTGATTCAAGAGGAAGGTTTATAAGCCAGTAGAAAGAGGGTAGACAGGAGTAAAGTAGGTGTACGCGAACGAAGTCGCGCCGGGTCCACTAGTAATAGTATAAAATAAAGTCGCTGTCCGCCATCTGTCCCTATATTAGATTTTAATGCGATTTTCAACAAAACACTTTTTCCACTCTTTAAGCAAACTTTGAAATGCGTTTAAAAAACGCTCGTGTAATGATTACCAAAAGCTACAGCAACATGTAAAGGTAAAAGCACATCGGAACGTAACTGCGAATGGATTGTTTGTTTTGTATGAACATTGTACGGCGGACAGTCTCGGGGCAATAAGCGAAAAAAGCGCGTTTTCAACCTGTGGGTAGCGAGCCAGCGAATCTGATTGACTAACCCTTTGCTTGGTTTTTTTATACAAGAGCTGTCTGACACCTTAATGGAATGTGTAACTTTATTTTTATTGCTTAGGGTGGCATGCAGACGGACGGTCCACCTGATGGAAAGTGGCCACCGTCGTCCAGGACGTCTGCAAACTAAGATGAGCGGATGCGGCGCCGGCATTTTAGGTATCTCTAGACCTGCTTTTTGCGTTGTCACTGTGAGGACTATGATGTAAAGCCTGTAATTGCGCTGGCTACAACAATGCAAGCATCGTTGCTTGGCGGCAGAAATATATATGGCAGTGGTACTCACCCAGGCGGACTCATCACGCTTGACAGAGTCCTACCGCCTGATATAAAATGTGATTTACGTGTGGTCACTGTGTAAATTAAACAAGGGATTTACATTTCAGAACAAAGCTTCATCCAACTCCCAATCGGATCGAATTACCTCTCGAAATAGTGATTGAGTGGCACTCGAATCCAACACCATTTGAAGATCACCTATTATCCCACATGTCAGGGACAGGACGGGCTTTTCCCAGCCTGTGGTCTCAACACTAACACATTAGAAAGGACGAAACCGGCAACCGCTCTTATTCGAGGTATTCCCTAAAAAAACACCGCTCTGTTTGCCAGTATTTGTGAGAAATCTGCAATTATCCGGATATAACCTGGCGGCTGTTTGCACAGGTTTCTGTGCCGGGCGAAGGGGACCGGAGCCGGGTAGCCGGATTAAGGGGGGAACCGAGAGTGCGACTTAGATTTTTGGGGTTTAGTTTAGGACCTCTGTTCAGAAAGGTTTTCTTTCATCACGCCAGGTTTATTGATTTTGAGTTAAACTCGTTCTCTTGTATCTGTTTTAAGAGAGTAGTCGTCGAGACTTGAACTCAGACCTCCGGGCAAGCTTGGAGCTTGGCGTTCGCCGTATTGCAAGTCCGCCATTTTGTCAGACATGTCGGCGGCTAAATCTGCAAGGGTCACTATAGCAACAGCTATCGCCGACCAACGGGGCTATTGGCTTACTCATGTTGCTACCGAATTTGACACTAGATAATTCTACACTACGTCATCTACGTTGGCCACTGGCATTAGCGTCTTCCAAATTAGAGTAGTGTAAGATTTTTTTTATGTCAAATTCAGTTGTCCACTGAGATAGCCAAAAGGCCCTCAGGGCCCGATCACAAAAGCATGTTGATCTTTAGACAAAATTCTTGACAACATTGCGTTACCGAATAGAGGAGCGTTACATTTTTTCTATAATAATTTATTTCAGAATTTTTATACTTTAGGCATTTCTTACTTGCCAGGGTGCAAGATGGCCTAAAGAAGTTTTCCTTAATAAGCTATTTCCCTTTGAAGGCTCCAATAACCAACCCGAGACGCTGCCACAACTTTCCTCGTTACCGGTGACTATGGAGCTGGAAATGATCAAAGAGAAAGCGGGAAACTACCGACTACGAGGTGGGCGCCATTTTTTACGTTAAAATTATATTATCATTAATAATAATCATTTATGTCCAGAAGATAATGGGTACCTATGATCACGGTGCTAATTAGGAAGAGGTATTTCAATAATTACTTAATTATTTGACAATGCCCTAAGCGCATTAACGCTACTGGTCTTAATTGTCTTAAAATGTGGGTATATATTTCAACTTACACCCTTTGACGACGGCTCATTCGCTCATTTTGGATGAAGTTTTTTGTGAATTCAATTGTATTGACTGGTGTTATGTAATGTTTATGGATTTTTGTTAACTACAAACTTGTTAGTCAGACAAAACTTTTGACATAGGTTTACTGAAAATCGTCACTTGAGCTCCCTGCCCCGCGCCCCCGCGTCTAGCCCCGAAACATCACATGACATCGCTCATTCTACCGTCACCGCGCTATCGATACACCAGTTAAGTCGTCGACTTACAATAATATTGTTATCTATACTGACACTAACATACTAATAATATTAGAACTAAGATACAGGACTTCAATTTAAACTAAACTTACCTCAAAAGGCGCCTCCCCATGGTGCTTGTTGTTCAGTATGAGGAAGGAGCAGAGCGGTCCGCGCGCGCGGATCGCCGGCGTCACCTCCACCAGGGTCTCGTTCTCGCGGATCAGGCCATGGTAGCCCTCCTCAGGCTCCGCCAGCTCCAGGTACGGTACATCTGGAAGGAAAAAGGCGAATTTAGTATTTGTTTTCTACACATCACAAAACATCAATTCGAATGCGTCGGTGGTGTATGTCTAGCCGGGACTCATAAGCGAGAGGTACCGGTTTCGAACTCTAGTGCTGCCACGAAATTAAGTGTTTTTAAAGTCAAGTGTACATTAGTTGAACACTAACCGATGCTCTTACGGTGTGGCAACACATCATGAGGAAACCTGCACATTCAGGCAACTGAATGTTTCTGGATCACGGGAGGTAGATGGCAGTTACTCTACTGTAATTATCTGATCTGTCAAATCTTGGGTCATGGTCATGGCTGATCCTGGGTTCTCGCGCACGTGGGTACTGGGATATTGACGCCAATATGATTACATTACATCGACTAAAAGATAATAGTGCTACTGGAGAACCTCCTCCATATTAGTGGAGGGCACGCTAGCTTATCCTTTAAACCAGAACACATTAATGCAAAGATTGTCGCTTGGCTGGAGAAATAGATAAGTCAGACTCTTTGGGTTTGACAGAGCATTAGAAAATGGTGGTGGACTTTGGAATCGCAAACATTTTCATTGGACGGCCCGACGACGCGATGGAGTAAGTAAATTTCATATTCTCTACCGAACACAACATGGCATCCAATTCAAAGAAACACAGTGCCAACCCTAGGGTAAAATGTGCTGCAGTGATCTCTAACAACGGTTTGGAAACTCGTACGGGTCGTATACGGGTGCAAGCCTCGTGCTCATAAGCGACGGAGGACTTAGCACAGGCGTGTCATCAGGAGTTGAAATGGCTCTAAACTCTCTTGAGTACGTGATGGAGCAGAGAAATTACTGGTAGATTGCAAAAGCCTGGCTAGCAAAAGCAATTTTTTTAATGTAACGCGGCAAACAGATTGGCAAGCGGGCCATCTGATGGAAAGTGGTCACCGCCGCCTATGGACACCAGCAACACCAGGGGCGTAACCAATGCGTTGCCCGCCTTGGAGACCTCTAATATATCTACTATCGAACTATCCTAGGACCTAATACTTTACATAGAGGTTTTTTGAATTTTCGGAAGACCCAAAGGGAAGGCACGGTTAGCAATTTTGTATGAAAATTGAATGGAGGAGAAACGCAAAACGTTTTGTCCACACGGACAAAACAGAAAGCTTATTAGTCATACAAAATTTATGTAAAAGTCTTATAGCTAATACTTCTTCGAAATTTATTATTGACAACTTTAGAAGAAACCGTGGCGTAAATCCTCAATTTGTTGAAAAAGCCCGTCGATACGGCGGAAAAACGAACAAGGCTGCCATTCGAGCGCCTGTATGCTGTAAGCTTTTTCTTGGCAACAAACTTTGTCTACGGCTTCGTTCGCAAACTTCCCAACCTTGCCGGGCTTTAATAAAACGGGCCCAGACTAATCGTCGGCCACTACGGTGGGGCTGTAAAATTTAATAATTTGGGTACTGCCGTAACCATAATCCGGGGTAGTTAGTTGGCGCAGGGGGAGGCTTTAATGAAATTGCTCTTTTATGCTCTGGACGATATTATATTGATAGTGTAAAGCCCCAATTCAACCCTGAAGTAACTAAGAATGTGATATCAGGTTTTTGTAGAACTTTGTAGGTATCACTTCGATTACATTGGGTTTATTTTTTCATGAAAAAAGTACACAGTGTAACTCCCGTAGAAACATTGTCCAAGGGGGGTAGGGTAGGGCTGATTTATTTGATAAACTGATGATCTCCCCAATAAATAAATAAGTTAGCAGGGAAATATGATAATCTACTTGGCGGTTGTGACCTCGCGCACGAGGGCCCGGGGTCCGCCTTGACCATGATCCAGGACTTGGCAGATCAAGTAACTACAGTCGGGCGACTGCCATCTGACCTCCGCGACCCTGTTCCCAGGAGAACCTGACTAGATTGGCTCATGTTTACACATTCAGTCACCTGAATGTACAACTTTCATCAAGATGTTTTCCCTCACGGTAAGAGCATCGGTTAGCATTCAACTACCGTACATTACTCAGATAGGAGTTATTGGTACATGGCCGCAATGGGATTCGAACCCGGTACCCCTCGCGGGATCGCTTACGAGTCGGTTTCTTTAACCAGTCGGACACCGACGCTCCAAATATATAACAAATAAGTAGGCAGAGAAGATGACGAGAAAAAGGTTTGTAAAGGTGTAAACCTTGACGCAAAAATAGAAAGATATTACATTTCTATTCTTGGCCAAATGAATATTTTTCCCTATTGCGTAAAATTGCGTAATCATATGTCAAAAAGGCAATTGTACAAAAGTAGGATACAAAACAGCGTACTTTTTTTAGACAGTCTTAACAGACAGGTTTAACATGCATATTCAGACTCTCAAAGTCCATTTAGCCCCAGTATGGATTTTTAATTTTCTAACCATTATAACTTCCATAATCAGTCATTTACTTTGCTTTATTGTGGATCTTTTTATAAAAGTAATTAACATTATATATACCAAAATTTCTTGCTATGTATCGTACTTAGGTAATGCTAAGGATATACTACCCCGTATTACATTTGGCGCAGATTGGTTACAAGTTAAGACTTTTTATAATATGAATAACAATAGAAGTTATCTACACTTCTAGCTTTATCAATGCTTCGATCTTTTACCCAGCTAGACACCGCTGAGATATGCAGAGCATGTTCCCGTCAAATCAGGGCACTGTATTCGCAGTTTCCGCTCTGTGTTATGGTAATACGGGTTGGCTAGGCGTCGTCAGGCATCGTCAGGCATCGTCAAACATCGTCAGGCATCGTCTCCCGCAATCGCGGCGTACGTCGCCCGTTACCGGTTTACATATCGAGCACGTGTTTGACGGTACTTACGTCAGATGTGGGAATTGGTGTCTCAATAATATAACTTACAACAAAATTGTTTGTTGGTAAAATTGGAGACCGTTCTGAAACGATGTGCTGAAGAACCGATATAGGTACATCATGATGACACATGACGTTCTGAGTGTTTCAGTGGTTACCACGCCAGGCAGAGGTAACGGGTTCGATTCCCGGCCGAGTGTTGAGGGAGCGAGTAAGAGTGTGTCCTGTCCTAATGTCTCTATTTCACCCTTAACACAGAAATCAAACATTGGAATCTAATTTGAAGAATGGGAATAGTAATTTGTTTTAAATAAGTACATTCTTGTAAATAATTTCTTACCTATATAATACTGCCTGTATTACCTGCTTTTAGATAAAACGAGCATATTAAGAGTAAGCGAGAGGTACCAGGTTCGAATCCCACTGTAGCCAATCCCAATGATTATTTTCTGAGTTATGTACATTAGTTGAATTACCCATGCTCTTACGGGCAAACATCGTGATGAACCCTGCACATTCAGGCGACTGAATATTTAACCCCCAATCTGGTCATATTCCCCTGGTAGCACGGTCACGGAGATCAGACGTCCGTCGCTCCACTGTTACCTGATCTGTCCAATCCTATATCATGGTCAAGGCGGACCCCGGGCCCGTACGCGAGAGCACAACCAGGACATTACCGATAAGCCGATTTTATTTAGATAGAACGAGCACTGCGTATAAACAATGACGAGTAGTAAGTTGTGCCCACGCACCCAGAATGGTCACGTAACAAATTGGAACGGGAAGATCCCTTTGAGATAAAGAAAACAAATAAAAGCTTAGAGAACCCGTGGACACTAAAAATGTACGAATGCTGACCCGCAATCAAATTCTTTTTTATGTCCCCATATCTGAATGCGGATTCGAATATGTTAAGAGGCTGATAGAACGACTTCGAAGAGTTCAAAGTGTCACGAAATAAAGGATAGCCAATTCTTACATTACACAAAAAGCAGAAAAGTACTGACACTATAGAACAAGCCACAGACTGTCGCAGCCTTAAACAAAACATTCATCAAGAAATAAGAAAGATATCGCCGGAAGTGTTGTGAAAAGTTATGGAAAATGCCGATAATGTATGGCGATAATGACGTAAACTATAATTTTTATACAAGCAAATTTTACAATTTCTTGGAAATGGCAAATCCAATTGTCTCTTCCAGAGCTAAGCCCACCTTTGTAAACAACCTCTTGTAACAATTGTTTTTATCTTGTTTCATGTACAATAAAGTATATAAAAAAGAATAAGAAAAACTTTTATTATTTCAATTACCTACAACCTACACACGAAGATAAGAACCTGGATTCATAAACAAGCATTTCACGACATCAAAAATGGATCGACCTTTGCAAACAGCCTAGCTATACTTCGGTTCGATACTTGTACCTGAACTCTTGAAAAGGTGAACGTACTGCAAATAGATATCAAGATACCATCAGAGGATGGCAAATATTCCCTCTTACCGGATTCTGTTGCCTCACTTTAGCTTTGGGAGATATATCATGTACGTGAAATACGTATTTCAGAGCATTGATGGTCTAATGGTTAAGGGGTCCGACTCGTAAGCCGAAAGTACCGGGTTCGAACCCTAGTTTCGGTATGTACTGTAGCATGTGTGTTCTGGCAGACCTTAGGTTTGGTCGGGCTCTAGGATAGGTAGACTTTAAGGACAGGTTATCTGCTGCATCTACCTCCGCGCGGCCCAAATAAAGAAATTATTGCACTACAGTAAATAATGACTCTTTTCTAAGTTATATACTAACACTAGTTGAAGTAGACACTAACCGATGCTCTTACGGTGAGGGAAAACATCGTGATGAAACTTGCACATTCAGGCGACTGAGTGTTTAACTATAATCCAATCTGGTCAGGTTCCCCTGTTAACAGGGTCACGGAGGTCATATGGCAGTCGCTTCATTGTAGTCACTCGATCTGCCAAATCCTGGATCATGGTCAAGGCGGACCCCGGGCCCTCGCGCGGTAGCACAACCGGGACGTTGACGTATGACGTTCATAAGAGTTTAGTAAACCTAAATTGAATAAAAATTATTTGACTTTGACTCTGACTTTGGGACATGAACGCTAAGATGATATTTCAGATATATGAGGGTAGCTTGTTTAAATATTAAGTTAAGCAGAGGAGGCTTAAATTAGTCTAGGGCTCATAAGGAATTCTTGCGTATCTATTTTCAGTCTTGTAAAAGGATTAAATTATAAATCAGCTTAGTCCGTGACTTCGTTTATGCTAACTCTGTTATAAGGTCGAACAGGAGTGCTTCTCATAAAGACTTGATTTACTTTGTTGAGGTCTGAAAATTGAAGGTAGAATGTAAGTCAGAAAGCAAATTAAGCTAGAATGAATAGGATGTTTCTAGGCATGCCATTTTCGGCCGCATCGCCACTTACTATTAGGTGAGATGGCGGTCAAATACAAGTTCAAACTCAAAATTTCTTTATTGATTAGGACATTAAATATCTCTTTCAATCGTCAAAAAGGTGGGTAAAAAATAGGATGGTAGCCCCATGGTTGAAGCACACCCACCCCGGTGGACCGTGCCCGACAATACCGACCATGCCAGGCAGAGCCGGACCGCGCCCTGCATATTATACTTAAGAAAAGGTAATCTCATCTATTTTGAGTAAGCAATTCTGTACCTACTAGTGGCAGTAAATCATGTAAAACAGTGCTGGCCTCCGTCGAGTTCTGAGCCTATAATTTATTGATAAATTATAGTGTTTTATTGCAGCCTAGATTCTCCCCAGGCTAACATAGTTATTTCAGCTAATTTCTATTGAAACGAACCCACTAGCTTGTAACAATATGTTACACTTCTTGCTTGTATGTAGGGAAAATATTTAGCGTAAATTCTCCTCCATCAACAGCACATTTTCGAATACAAAGAAATTATATTGATCTCCAGGAAGCTCAGAAACTTCCTTCGCAATTGAGTACCGATTAAGACCTCTACCTACAACTACAATTAGGCAATTGATTGGCCAATAGAACCAAAACACGGCGACATAAATTCCGTATACCGGCATTATTTGATATTCAACGGCAGCCCGCGACGCTGCGGCGGCGCCGGCGCCCATACGGAATACGTAATGTACAGCGGGAGAGAGCCAGATCCCGCAACATCAGTATACATTATGTAAATAATGGAGTGTCTTGGTACACCCGTATCAGTTAATATTGTACGCATAGGGAACGCTGAATAAATGGCTCGCTTCGGTTAAGTCTTGATCCTATTTTATTCCTGATAAGTTATTACTGTAGCAGTCATTTTCCCTGTGAGTGTGTTCCCTGATCAATATAATCTGGATGCCTTCAAGGCTAGAGTGAATAGGCTGTTCCGAGACGGGCATGCTCCATCTTCGGCAGCCTTGTCACTTACCAACAGATGAGTCTCATATAAAAATAAAAATTTACTTTCTTGAGCTTGAGTGTCTCACGGTAAGTGTCAGATAAACATGACCTTTGTGACAGAAATAACTTTGTATAGACACTCTCATTCTATATCGAGGGATAACACATTACTCTAGCAGTTAAAAGGTAAATGCCCCTCCACTGCCAAAGCCACGGTTCCCCAAATCCCCTAGCTTATGGAGCGCTGGAGACCTTACTCACCGGCAGAAACACAATATTATTAAAATTGTATTGTTTGGCTGCGGTATTTTGTAAGGTGGAGGTACTTCCCCAGTCGGGCGGCTCCGATTCGAACGGGATTCCCGCTATGCCAACCTATCTTAAAAACTGAACGATGGCAAGGCGTATAATATTCTGATTCTCATCCTTTATTTTACTCGTTTATCACTGAGTTGACACCGGTGTCCTGTAGGACTAACACCCAGCAACACTAAAATCCTAAGCGTACGCCACGTACGCCGTTACCGTAAACAACGTTGGATATAATTACATTCTTCGCGTTCCGGCATTAATTACGAGTGGATGTGAGGATAACTCCCAGGGCTACGTCCAGCGGCTGAAATATGCTTTAATATGGCTTCCGGCCGCGCCTAGCGAATGGACTTTGCGTGACTACAGTACAAGGACGCGGGCGGTTATTTTTACACCAATTCAGTGACAAAACGGGTAGATATCATACTTTTTTTGTTAATTATAACTAGGCAGGTGCGTCATCTCAACTGACGGTAGACGATGCCACTGAAAATAGAGTCTGACGACCTGAGTGGTTCAGTTCGTTAACATGCCGGTCGCCACGCAGGTGTCCCGGTTTCGATTCTCGGCCGAGCAGAAATTGAAAAGATGAATTTTAATGTCGGTTGCGGGTCTGGGTGTAGTACGTACTTATAATATGTACGTATTAAACAAATATTTAAGTACTTTATCGGTTCTCTAACATACATAACACAAGCTTTGCTTACTTTGGGGCTGTATGGCGCTGAGTGAATTTGTACAAGCAAATCAAATTATTACTAGGCAGGCCGTTCTCCGTCATCTCATATGACGGTAAACAACCGTTCGGGGAATACATTAACAAGAAGTATTTTGAATTGAAAGGCTGCTTTCGTCCTACATTACAAACTGGAACTTATTCAACTGTTGGATTATCACTCCAACGCGTTAAAACCTCAGCTGGAGACTCTGTTCCTGATTCTGTTTGAGTTTCCAATTACGTGCAGAGTTACCAATGGCGATACAGTGAAATCGATTGGAATGCAAACACGATTATACAAATCGAGTAAACATTTACGTTGGTCAACAACAATGACCGTTTTGACGGTACCCTCTGCTTCTACAGTACGTGTCATAAGTGTTATTGAGTTTTAGAAAAAATCTTTTATAGCTAGGCCACTTCAAAAAATATATTGTGGCTATTGCCTACATGATAGTAGGTGCATTGTTAAAGAAATGGAATTGGCTAAAAGAGCTATTAGCTGTCAAATAACTCATTCTTAAAATGCAGGTTACATATAAATATAGCCTCAAAATTTGATTTTTAATTTAGTATGTATTATGATTACAATAAATTAAAAAATATTTACATATATGTTTACTTTTTTAAAGCAAAAGCCATTGTGATTTTTAAAAGAAAAACTGACGAAATGATTCTCTATTGTAATAAAAAAATAACTACAAACGCTTTTAAATATTTGGAAAGGAATATGAATTCTATGGTGGTCATGCACTTATGGACGCGACTGTACATATACATACAGACACATATACTTTTCCCACAGGTGTAGATCCCATCCCTCCCTCTGTTTGTGAAACTGCTGATACTTGTTCTGTTCTGATATTAAAAAATATACAAAACGGTGTAAAAGGGAACAAAAAATAATATTGGCATTAATGTCCCGGTTATGCACTCGCGCACGAGGGCCCGGTGTCCGCCTTGACCATGCTCCAAGATTTAGCAGATCAGGTACAGTGGAGCGACTGAAACTGACTTCCATGACCCTGCTACCAGGGGAACCTGACCAGATTGGATCATGATTACACATTCATTCGCCTGAATGTACAGGTTATATTACGATGTTTTCCCTCACCGTAAGAGCATCGGTTAGTATTCAACTAATGTACATAACTCAAAAAAGAGTGATTGATACATGGCCGCAGCGGGATTCGAACCAATTCGTAAAGAGGAACCAAACTTGCTACAAACGACGTCTTAAAAAGCTCTAGAATCGAGATAGATGCAAAGTTAGCGATTTTTCTTAAACTATAGCTGCTACTGCTGGAAAGTCTGAATTCTGGAATAATTCTTCGAGACTCAGGTATATTCCACGAGTTAAACAAATAGTTTCCAATAGCAAGCCAGGGGCCGATGTCGGCTTTGCTAGACAGAACAAATGGCGGACATGAAGAATTCACTCGCTGTTACTTTGTTTGTTGCCGAGAGCTCGCTAAGACTCTTTACGACGGTTGTGAAGAATCGGCGTCGGTTTTTTTACACATAAAGACTTTTGTTACTTTGACGAACACTAGCGTTATAGTCCTACCTACATACCTTAACGATGTAAGTAGGTACGGATTTTATTGAAATTTGGCAGTGTTGTAGCCTATATCCCAGCATAACACAGAAGCCGTACTTTATCCCGTTTACCCGCATTTACTTATATTTTATTTCAATAACGACATATAGGTATCCAAATATTTAAAAACCTGGCCCACCTAGGATTCCGTTAGAAAAAACAAACATGCAAAGGTAAAAGTTTACCCTAATTCATACTAAGTACCTAATAAATTTTAAATATTTAACACTTTGTGTTGTCACTTTATAATGGAACTCCATTATTATGAATTAAATCACTTTCTGTACACTAGTTCCACTTTATTATACAAATTTTATTAAATTGCAACCGGTTTCGAATTACTCATCCTGCCTTGCCTGAAGATTAGTAATTCGAAACCAGTTGCAATTTAATAAAATTTGTATAATAAAGTGGAACTAGTGTACAAAAAGTGATTTAATTAATAATAAATTTTAGATTGCCGTGGGTACCCCTAGGACCCAGGAATACCTGTACCTACATCTAATTGGAAATCACTGCTCTATAACGAGGAAAAAGCCATGAAAGCAGTGCAGGACAGTTGCCTTTGACACACGTCCATAGGGAATGCTCTTTGAAATCCCTTAAGTGGATACATTCGTATCGTTAACAAGAAAAGTTTTGTCAGTCGCCGTTCCAACTACATTCTTAGATACAAAGGAATTTAATGGAATATGAATTTCATACCGCATTTGCGAAGACAATGGGAGGACTAAGCCTGGACTGGTATTCTATAAATACACTAGTGGACCTGGCGCGACTTCGTTCGCGTACACCTACTTTAAAAAGCTAAAGGGTAGGTAGCTTTTTTCTTATCTATAAACCTTCCTCTTGAATCAGTCTATCTATTGTCGAAAGCCGGATTAAAATCCGTTGCGTAGTTTAATAGATCGGACCATATATGCGAGGCAAAATCTATCTTCCATTAAGCATTAGGACTTCGTTTTTTTTTCAACATTCCCAACTTAGGACTCAGCCAGAGCGAAAGATTTTAGAAGAAAAAAGTTTCCACAGTTCCTCGGGCTCCAAGTTAATTCCGCTGCAGGGTAGTTTTTATCTCTTTTGCGACTCTTTCTGCTACATAGAACTCGTCCGTCCGTCCGTGTGCAATCGCCTCGAATGCACCGCGCTCTGGACTTTTACATTTCTAGCAATCACTGTGCGGGCGGAATGAAATACTGACTTTGAAGGCGCCCGACGGAGTCTGGAGAAGGGAAAAGAGTCTTGGAATCCGGTTTGGATTATGAATTACTTGAAGTATATGCGATTTTTGCCATTAAAATTTAATTTAAATAAACTAAACTATTTTATGACAGTCAAAGTCCATAGTTGTTAGTAAGGTTTTTTTTTTATTAGCGGTAACTGTTAGTCACCGATAACATCTACGATTCATGCGATTAGGTTGCACCGCAGGTTTCTTTTCTTTGTGAGGATGAAATGCCTCATATTCATATTAATGTTTATTAATAATTGTTGCACTACATAGCTTAGGTATATCTCAAGTAACGTTATGCCTGTAATTGCTGCGACTGCGCTGGTTACCTTATTCTTTAAACCGGAATACAACAATGCAAGCATTGTTGCTTGACGGCAGAGTCCTATGACCTGATAAAAAGCCTATATGGGATCTCATTTTAAAGATAGAATGTTATAACAAAAATCATCATCATCATCTTGGGATATAAATCCCGGTTTTGCTCTCACGCACGAGGGTGTGGGGTCCGCCTTGACCATGATCCAGGATTTGGCACATCAGGTAATGACACTGAATCAACTGCCATCTGACTTCCATGACCCTGTTAATAGGGGAACCAGACCAGATACCTAATCAGAATCGAGTCGGTGTTGGTGTTGTCATTTATATATGCTTGGATAAAATCAAGCCGTAAACTAAACAAAACTTAACATAACACCAATTTGAAATATCAAGGAATGTTATAACTGAAGTCCGAGTACGGTATACAAAAACCAAAATGAACAATTTATTCAAACTTCGTTAGACCTAACCAACAAAAACTAAACCCACGCCACGGTTCAAGTTTAAATTAGGCAATTTTGCGAACACGCTAGGCGACGGGCATGTGACGGCCCAGGGGTCGTATTTATGATTCGGAGGAACGAGACGGCCTGCGGAGCTATTTATTGCGTACGACCTTGTCGCATGCGAAATGGACACGGACAAGAATAGAGTAAGAAATCTATTTCGGCTATCAAATTCTATTTTATCAAAACGAATTTAAGTAACGAAAAATACAAGTTTTTATAAAAAAATTGTGGTATAAAAACTGTAAATCATAATAATAACCCTTTATACGTTTTTCATATACTAGCAAATAAGCATATCATTAATATCGGATCAGAACAACGTAAGCCTGGTAGCAGCAGATAATGCCCAGACTCTTAAGGCTTGATACGACTACTAAAACTTTTCAACAAGTTGCGAGTAGGTACTACTTCCGTCTAGCTCAGCTAAGAAGCTTTGTTTTTATGTCGACTGGAAAACAAACAGTCAAGCAGGGAAATGGTTTAATCAAAAACAGTTTAGCGGTTAAAGATATTTGAGTTTATGTAGAATTGTAGAGTATCAGAGGTTTTCCGACTATCGGTTAGGTTAGGTTATTATTTAACGGAGTGTTGGGCGCCAAAACGTACATCTACGTCACATCTCATTCTGCTATTTCTATTGTAATTAACAAAGAACCGTTAACAACGTACTACTACAGAGAACATCGACCCCCCACTATTTGCGCCTAGGTACGATTTTTATTTACCGCCATGTTGGGCGCCAAAATGCACACGAACCCTTTTTAATGATTCCCCCACCCCCGCAATGTTCACACCTCGCCCGGGGCTTATTTATGATTCACGACGCCCGTCGGCGGTCAACGTACGACACCGCGGCGTGTATAACAGAAAACCAAGATTTTCCAACTACCTACATTTCTTTTGGAGTAGAAGTTACTGACCTCAAAAAGAAACTTTTTTTGTTTAATTGAATTTAGTGGTATAAATGCTACAAAGATCAAAATTTAATTTGCCCTGTGGCTTCTGTTGTTAACAGAAGAAATAATTGGTAACATTTGGAGTATAAGTCGTTTGTACGTCTAGCCTGAATATCGCGTAGCGTTAATAGACTGAAACATTTTCTAGAGTAAAATTAAAATAAAGTAGAAACACCCAACTGCACGGAAAAAAAAGCTAAGTGCCAACATAAGAGCGAAGTAACGACCATTGGAGGCTCCAGTATGATAGTATTAAAGAAAATTGTATGGAGACTCCTTATTTAACGTTTGCTCATTATATTCTTTCTTTCATTCTAAGGATCCACTTAAGATTGTAAATAGCTTGCCTTAGCGAGCGCGATAAACATTGTTTCTAAAAGGGTTTTAAATTCCTAACATCAATTTGCATCCACAAAGACATTCCGCAAACAATTTATCACAATTACCAGCCGCTAGGCGGCCGCGTAAAAACCCTTTTTGGCGGCAATCTTGTTGTAATTGAAAAGCTCGGAGGCCGATTCCCTGAGGAGTCATTAATCTAGCCGAAAGCCACATGTCAGTCAGGAGGCGAGCATAATGTGACAATTACGCAGCTTGGCGCTTTGGCGCGCAACGAGGGACTTTGGCGCCCACCGAGGGACAGCGGCCTGAAGGACCGGCTCATGAATGCAGATACGACGAGGGCGACCACGCTGTGAGAAGAGTGACGGGGACTGGATTTTAGATAGATTGGACGTCAATTTCAGCCGGCGCTAATTTGTCACGGCCTGTCACCCTCAATGTGCTGCAGCGCTGAAAAAAACGCTTCACAGGATAATCGATAGGCAATCGCGTAATAAAGACAGTTTATAACGTCGTAAATTGGTCATTTTTTATTTCGCAAGGGTCAAGCGAACTCAGTTTACTTAAGGGAAAGGAGTCACAAAAGTCATTTATGCTTAAGTTGGTATATATAGTAGGTCATCATCATCCCAGTGGTGAGAACCGGCTCTGAAAATAAATGTCGTTATTTCTCTCTTATGCATTTCTTGTTATCAGCGAATTTTCAGCAACGTCCTGCAGTTTCAGAAAACTATCCAAAATCCGGCATTCAGTTTGTCCACCCTAACGCTTTGGTCATAAAATGGGCCTTAAATAATTTAAATAAATCCCCTAAAGTGGGCAATAGCGACGCCACTTGTGTTTTATCTCAAGTCGAGTGAAAAGTTATGACGCTTTGGAATCTTCGGTTTCCGGGAACGGGGATATTTTGGGAGAGAACAATGTATCAATTGTCGAAAGGGGAAGTTTTAGTGTCGAGTTTGTAGATCCACTTTTTCTTTGTAGGGAAATTAGGAAAGTATTTTTTGCTTTTTTCAAATATAGAGGATTGTGACATTCAGATGTGTAACCACAACGGATTATTGTAGATACGAGTAAGACTACATTTAATAGTGTCGAGATAAAAGCTTGAACTACAGAAGGAAGACGTATTCCTTCGTAACATAACGACGTAATGCAATTTACTCAAGATAGCGAAGCACCCTCGCAAAGAATATTAGAAAGTTTCTGTTCTGGGCATGTATCTGTAGACTACACCAGGAGCACAGCATACAAAGGAATACGTAGCGTACTGTGGGAGGCATGACAACGAAAACAGATGATCTATTGTTCAAACATACTGCGAAGACCCCTTGGCACCCGCCAGCGCCGGGCAGATGTATGCTGAAGTTGTGTATCGAATTTTCTAGTTGCTGATCTGGAGATAAGTTTCAAAAACGATGCTAACGTAAAATGTATGTCTGACGTACATAGCGAGCATGGCAGTCAGACACTAAGTTATTGGTCAAGGGAAGCCAAGAATAAGCTATACATAGAAGTAATAAACTTCTGTAACTTTACAAGATTCAAGCAATCTCTTTAATTTTATTGAAGTTTTATTTATTTAAAACAAATGGTAATGAAGTATAAAGAATGACGAACAAATATAAGATGCTTTTCATTTTAAAACTTAGTAGAATCTTTATGGCTTGGCATCAGCTTGTCTTCACTAAACAGCTATCTAACTTTTTAAGAGCCACTCACTCTAAGACTTGGCCGTTTAACCAAACCCAGTTTAAGTTTCATCGTGCTCAGACACTTCTTAAACCAGTGATGCAATCGGAAAGTTCTCTTGGACTAGTTTAAGTAGACTTTAAAGATTCCCTCCATAGGAAAAGACGATGTGTTTGAGGTAGGTATGTATTTAATATTTTTCCCCTTCCCGCCAGACTAATTTCTAGCTTATCGTATTACCTCTGTATTTTGATTTAATTTCAGCAGTATTGAATAATAATTTGTTACTGAAAAACAAGAAGCTAATGACTTTTCCGGCAATGCGAACCATTATTTAGAATACTACACCAATTGTTGACGTCGATATATAGTTAAAGAAACTGAATGTTTAGCAAGTCAACATAAGTCTGAAATTGGCCGTGTAACTATTTTCCGACGAGTAGTTCGTCATTCTGCAATATTTCTTGTGTTAATACGACCAAATTAGGAAGACTATAAAACGCTAAACAGTTCCTCGACTGTACATAGCGTTCACATCTAGAACTAAGCGCTGCAATTTACGAGTCACCTAAGCACTTTATCTACAACATGAACACTCCACGTCGTCAATGCTACGTCAGTCATTGCATTTGAAACATTTTCTCTAGTATTATCGCCGAATTCTTGCCAAGGCGTTACATTATTCATGAACAAGGGAGCTGTGTCTAGTTGTTCTCACGCAGTATTGATTCGTGAAGCGAACAGGTTTGGTGGAATTGGAAAGCGGAAAGAGCGGGTACTCCCATGTATTGGGTGCGTGAACTTGTCTTGGTCGGAATTGGATATGTTTTCAGTAATTTCGTAACAGTTTAGTTAAGAAACTAACTCAGTTAAAGAAACTGTTTCAGGTGCTTTTAATGCTTTCACTATATTTCTTTTTACGACAAATATGTCTGTCTCCATTTCAAAGTAGGTAGATCGAGCTTAACAAAAATAATTATAAATGTCATCTTAGTCAACTTACTAAGGTTCAATTATTAAGGTATTGTTCAATCCTCAGATAAAATATATCAGTCTGATAAGTTATTATGCGACTAAAATAAAAACGTACCTATCTTCATGTATAAGTGAAGGATAACTGTTTGTTTTAATTTGGCAGTATATTATTTTATTAGACAGATAAATGTTATCTGAGGATTGAAAAATCGGCCCTAAATCAGATTAAATTTAACGGTATAACGATTTTCAGCTTAACCAAGATTGTATAGGTGCCATATTTCTTTGGTTAAAGCAAATAGTTTTATTATTAGATAAAACTCTTTGGTTCTGTTTAATATCTCCAGCATAATTCAAACTGGATCTTGTTTAAAAAATACATCATATCATATCGTCAAATGTAATATTTATAAAGTAAACTACAACATATTTGAATTTAAATCCAAACTTGGGAAGAGATATAGTACTCTTGTAGATATTACAATCCACCTTCAATTTATTAACCACAAAACCAGAAACTACCGCAGCAACTAAATAACTTGAAGCATTTCAACTGCACAAGACTATCTCATCTGCCGAAAGGTATACTCCACAGAATTCTCATTTGAGGAAGCTACACGCTCTACAAATAAGAGCCACGAATTGATGATAGAGCTTCCCACTTTGAACATCGTCAGGGATATATTGCGTTCTACAAGCTGTAATGGAACATACTGAAATTATTTTATTGTTCTGTATATTATAGCAATATAAATCCAATAACGGGAGTTGCTTGTTTCTGTAACAAGTAAGTTACATAAGACTTGCGTAACATATTTCCAGGAAAATTTGTATTTGATTGGTTGGTTTTACTTTTACGTTTAATATGAATCAAATTGAAGGCGAACTTTACTATTATTTATGGCTTCAAACAACATTCAGTTTGGTATTGCCTATGGAGGTACAGACGGTCATCTGAAGATGTACGATAACTGTTGTCAACGATTTCTGCAACCTAAGAGAAACGGTTGCGGTAAGATAAAGGTTTTGGTAAGATCAATGTCATCTGTCACACAAGCTGATACAGCCGCAGACAAGGGAAATAACCCTAATTTGTAGTGCAATGGAATGTTTTCGGTTATTTTTCTACTAATGCTAGTGGATGTATATGCGTCTTTGTAGGTATATCCTGACTACCAGATTCAAGGATAGTGCCGTGAAAGTTTACCTGCCTTTACATACCTGCCTATCTTGAAGCTAAGTTCGTCAGTCCAGGGAATAGAGCCTTCATTAATGTTTTAATGATCGCACACGCGACGCGCTAACGAACGAAACTTTATAACCCGGCTGCACTAACAACCGTGCACCGGCGGTGGTACTACGGATACACAAAATTGTAGTCAAGTTACATTGTGACAGTAGGTAAAAAATAAATACAATACTTTACAGTAGTATAAATACTATACAGTAGGTAAAAATACTTTTCTGCATCCGTCAGAATGGCGGGTGTATGGTTTTCCAACTAGATAAAAACTCATTGAAGTATATAAATTTATTTTTTGACGTTCCTATTTACATATCATAATTTATATTAAAGTTAGCAAAATTGTCGCTTCTAATCAGATGAGATGACGCCAAATATTAAAAAAAAAATTGTAAAATAAATTATCGGTGTAGTCCTTTACACCTCCTTGGATCCGCATCTTATAATCTATGTTTATCTGTGAGAATCTGTAATTGGCTTTCTGATACTATCATCATCACAGCCCGTAACAGTCCACTGCAGGACTTAGGGTCTCTCCCACGAAAGGGGAAGTTGTTGCCATAATCTCCACGCTTGGCAGACGGGTTGGAGATCTTAGTGTTTAAATATAACAATGGAAAATGCTGCTGCCCATTTTCCAGACTACGGAGTCTCTTGATATTTTGCCTCGAAAACATTAGTCGCCTTGTACGACACCCATGAGTGTAAGGGGTTGGTGCTATTCTACTCTGCCGGACACCACATGGCCAATATCTGATACTTAATAATCTGATACTATAATAATATATAATTCGTCACATAGAAATACAAACAATTTTAAAGAGCACCCAATACGCAGCGCCCTGTGCGCACATCGGGCGCTTGTTACATCTAGCCCCTTATTCGATTTATACGACACCTGTGAGTATAGTGTGAGTTACGTCACCAGTTTACGAGCGAGAAAACCGTCAACGGTTCCACCGCTGCACTTCTCCTAGGACGTGGTGAATTATTAAAAAGCAGCGCCCGTGAAGCGTCAAAGGAACCCGCCCGCCTAACAATTACCCAGCCAACAAGGAAATTGCAGAGAAAACTGTAATTTTCTCCATTTGCCGACTATTCCCTTTTGCATGTCGTCAGTTTTAGAGGATTCCAGTTACGTCCTTTCGACTCTTCCATTTCTAGTTAATAATGCAGTAGCTTTATGCAACTACTAGTGGCCTGGCTGTGTGGTGTCGGACAAAGTAGAATTGCTGTAACTGCTTCCATTAGTGGATGGTAAATATGTTAGGGCTGTGTTCGAAGTCTCATTGCGCGATCGAATCAGAAATGAGGGGATTTGCGAACGAACTAAGGTCACCGACATAGCCCGAAGGATTGTCAAACTTAAGTGGTAGAAGCCAGGGCACGGATGGCGAATGAGGCAGTGAAGCATTCGAGGGGCGACCACGTACCGGTAGATGTAGCGTGGAGGCCTCCCACAAGAAGGACTGAAGACCTGATAATGATCGCAGGCACCAGCTAGCAGCGGAAGCACAAGACCCAACTTTGTGGAGATCTATGAAGGAGGCATATGCCCAGAAGTGGGCGTCTTTCGGCTTATATGATGATGATGATGAAATGTGTTACGTACGAGGCAGAGGCTAGGCCCTTAGTAGAGCAGAAATCAACCGCAATCAATGTCAAGCGTGGAGATTATGTCAAAATCTGTAGGTATGCTGGGAGACTTGATAATGAATCGTACAAATAAAACATTATAATTATCAAATCAATCTCAAAGCATCCATTTCCATTCCAATCTATGAGATGGCTAGAGCACTAGCTATGTAGTTCCGCCGCAAAACAATCCCAGTAAAAGGCTATACGGGGATCACTTAAGAGCGCTTCACTTTTTCCGCAGTAAAAAACGCCCTTAAATCTACTGACGTATTTTCTTTTTACACCTCGTTCTCGTAGGTAATGCACGAAAATTCTCAAGCTTTTATGTTGTCGGCACTAAATCGTGATTCTGTCGGGCGATAAGAATAATATGTAACCAGTGCCGTCTGTGCGCCGCGTTTACCGCCGCCGTTATCAATTTACTTTTACCGCTTTCACGGGAGATTGTTTCGAAAGCATGTTATCGCTTTTGCGTTAGCCTGCTGTGCTTCCAACAAGATAACGAAAATTATATTTTGGCGCCCACCATGGGACCGGCGTATTGTCAGATTTCCCTACTAAAAATTTAGCACACGACAAAAATGCATCCAACATTAGCGAAGAATACTAAGCGAGACAAAAACCTGCTATTTCGTGCTCCAGTTACAGCGGTTCAAACGCGGATGCATTGGTTTTCATTTAACAAATGCGCGCGGAACTGGGGCACTCGAGCCACAATAAAGGCGAGTGACGCCGCGGGTGGTTTCTAGCTAGAGCCGCGAGCGAGGACATTGTGCCATACGAAAGATATTTATGTTTGCCGCCGACGTTTTAATTTACAAATGGTGGTGTCGCTGTTTGCGGATAGATTCGTCGTTTTGCACTTCGCTATCTATTGTTTTTCAAATGCGAACGTACTTGCCGACTTTTCAGATAGAATTTCGAAGCTACATGCACTAAAATATAATATGTATAATGAGAATCGACGCAATGTATCAAAATTTTTTGTTTTTCTATCGATTTAATGCCGTAAATTAAAACAGAACAGTACATACAGGGCATTGCTGCTTAAAAACTATACGTCTACATACTCAAATACAGACAATTATACGTCCAGAATAACAAAATAGTTGCGCACCATTATTATTACTGTACTGAAGACTGTTATGATCGATGACGTCTTTGTGCTTGACAGATAAACAGATTTATAAAAAATGAATCTTTACAAGTGCCTGTTGTCAATATTTCAAAATGCCAGCAGAACATTTAGGCGATTGCTTTCCCGGAAAGCAATTAATCTATAGCTGTATTTACATCACCCCATTCAGTTTGGAAGTTTGAAAGCATTTTAACAAAACATTGAAAATAAAAAAACCAATATCCATCACAATTCCATCAATAGGAATGTTAAATTATTGCTTTAAATAAAATGAAATACCGAAATACATATCAGAAAATATACCTATAATTATTTTATACAGTAACCTTAAACTTTGGGTGTTATTAACGTGACAAAGGCGTGACATTACCTTTGTATGTATTATTAACGTGAACGTACTGGTAGATACTATTATTAGATAAACCTTAAAAACTTTTGATAATTTATTTTAACGGGGTAGCCGGTAAACTTCCATTTATTTATTTAGCCATTTATTGTACACAAGATTGTGACAAAAGTATATGACAGAATATATCAGACACAACAGGCTAACTTATTCCTATTAATTTTTGTTTTCCAGGAGGCCTAACTAAGAAGGCTAGGCTTAACTTCTGTTAAGAAGACTCACAAGTTCGCCTGGCTTTCCACTATCAAGGGCTACCATTTTTCATCCTTATTGACCATCTTTTAAACTACGTCATTCTTCTTTCATCATATTTACATCACTCACCATTAGCTTTTTTAATTGTGTATTTCTACAAATACTGTTCTTATTTAATGCATTTTTCAAGCAACATCAGAGCGCCACATGTTTAATTTGTTTCATTCGGTATTAACTCTGGTGTATTTAAACTGTGTAGTGTAGACCAAACGGAGCTGAATTTACATTCCCAACATCACATATGTAACGGGAGACTCGGGAGGTTAGATTACCTAAACAGTGCGCTAGCTAAGCTACAGTCAGAGGACGTATCTCCAATTATGCCAGACGTAGTTGCGAGTTAGTTCTCAATTCCTGGACTAGTTATACGATCTAGGTTGTGTAAAGTACTTCAAGAACAACTGAACTGAAAACTGCAATTGCCGATTGCAGATTATGTGGTCGTTGGATATCCATGATAATTTGACAAGCAGCTACTAGCTAATAGTTTAGAGTACTCTATTTGTGCGAATATCAAAACTAAATTATCAGTATCAACACTGCATCAATAATAATATAAATAAAAATTTACATTATTATTAATGCAAAATAAACAACTTTGGGCTTTATCAAGCTGAGAATACTTGCTACAAAATACAGGTCCCGACCTTTATCACGAAAACCTTCCTGACAAAGTAAATAAACGAGCCACACAAACGATACAAAATGTCAGAATTATTTGCTTGTCTTGCTTTGGCGGGGCAATTATTTATAAGGTAAATATCGAAGCGAAATATAAGTAAATACATTGGAAATACTTCAATAACTTGTTACTATACGTCTACAAAATTTGCTATCGGAATAAACCTCGACACACAATTGTTAGTAAACCTAAGACATATTACCATAATAATATGACACAAAAGGTTAACGAATTAAATTAGGTAGGTATTCATACAACGAAGGAGGGAAGAAATTTTATGATACCCACACTTCTAAGATCCGCATAAACAGCTTTTATCTACACTCAAATCGTAATATTCCAATTACATATTCGAAAACAGTCGTTTAAGGATACACTTTTTTCACGCCAGTCTAAAGAATTAAAAAAAAAATTAATACCTAAATGTCTTTAACAAATTCAAAATTCAAATTCAAAATTGAAAGGGCTTGGCTTACCAACAAAACTGTGTTACGAAATACGGGAAACAGCGAACACAATACTTAAAATATTTCACTGAAAACTCTAGCGCAAACTGTTAGACGAAGAGTAATGATCACGAATCAACTTAAAAGGCTTAAACTGACAACCCCGTTTATCTAGACGCCGTTCGTAAGTCTTTGGAGAAACTTTCTTCCAGGCACAGCTATTCGTCAAAGGGGTACGTACTTCTATCTTTATTTGGCGCACCGTGTACACTACACAGTGAACATAAAATTGCATCTCCACGTCCCATTTACGAGTCAAACGCTATAACGATCCATGATTTATTCATTTGGCTCCACGACAGCCCATGTTTATGGGCGGGATATTGAATTTTGGTCTAGTAAAATGGATAGCGCAGTAACTCGATTACGGGGGTTTGAACGGCGGTACGTAATTCGTGTAATTATGCATTGCTAATACGGGATACGTGATAACAAATGAAAGTCAATGTTTACATAGCATATTCATTAAAAATAGGCGATCATTACAATGTCTCCACAATGTAGACAAGTACTTTATGTACGTAATATACATATTTTCATATAAATGTATGAAAACGATAGTTACAAAATTCCACGTACGACAGAAATAATTGTACCTATGGTTTTAATATGTTTAGCACTCCACCCAGTTCACGGCATCATACGTATATTATGTAACACGCTGTACATGCAGAACAAATACCTACTCCATTCGTCATTAAAATTGAAATCCACAAACTCAAACAAAAAATTCTCCGGGGTAAGTTCTTAAATCTTGCACTGAAAAATATTGCAGTTTGTCTCTCCTACTTTATGGAAACTGTACAAAATTCTCTAACAGTATTTTTGGACATGTTTGCGGTTGGGCAGTTCCATGAAGTATTGCAATGACTCTATGTATATATTGCAATTTGTTTTGTGCACGTTTCGATAAACCACGCCCAAGTTTAGAAACTTCCTTCCATGATGGAAACCGGCGAGGCTGTGATACTTGTTTGTACGTTACATAAATTGAAAACTTCAGTAACTCCCAAATTAATTTTGGCATTTAGATTTCAATTCTACAAAAGACATTCGACTGGAATTAACGGCAAATCTAAATTGACAGCCACACTCTCATTGTAAACCTGTAAACAATTCGTCAACTTTGATTGAATATTATTACTGCTTAACGGATTGGGCGTTGGAGACAGCTCTGACAAATTTGGACAGCCGCCTCTAGAGTGTTTATTCCCATTCAGAATGAGTTGAATCCAGTAAATGAAATAAAAACACTCAGCGGGGTGATCTCGATCTTTACCGCGGTATAAATCTCTCGCCGAAAAGAACTGGAAGTGGGTCCCGGATGTCAATGGCGGGCCATCAATTAGGCCTCAATGGAGCCGCCAGAAAGCTGAAAGCCCTCGACCGCAGTACTATTTCAGGACGCCATCCGTGGTACCCAATCATCGATATTTTACTCGCGGAAGCGGTAAAAGGATTTGCGGTTCCGCAGCTTAGCGCACTACTTGGAACTCGGAATCTGGTAATGGATAAATGGGTTGCTTCAGAATTCATCGTTGTAATAAGTATAAATAATATCTTCCATGAACAAGTAGGACAAAAACTAAAAACTCCGACGGCAGTTAAAAACAATAGCAAACCAATTTTTAAGTGTATAAGTAGCATGTATTTTTATTGTGATTCCCAACTCGATTGGTTTTTGAGAAAAACGATTTTTGAAAGTCACAATATAGTACCTACCTAAATCCGCCATATTATATATTTTTTTAATTTGATTGTACCCAGTGTCACTCGCGCGACCAAGACGAATCTAACAACACCTCATATGCTAAAATTCATTGAGCCGTTAAGGCATTAATCCGTGCCAATGAAATAGACATTCGAAAAACATAACTTTTTATCGTAGTCAGGTAAAAAACATATACACCACTACAAGCCAGACATGTTGTTTAATTATTATAACTTAACACAAAAAAGCTAAAATTATTTCGAGAAATATCGTACATTTATAGCGGTGTCGACTAGATATTGGAGAAGGTTGCTGGCATTTCTCTCAATATAACTCAGTTCACTTGTTACGGTTTATCCTGAATCATATTTATTGCGACTTGCGAGTAGCTGAAATATTGATGATTCCGTATTTATTGCTTCGCTGAGCGTTACGAGCCTTTCGGACCTTAAATTCCCGCCTCGGAAGTTATCAGTCAATTTCCTTCTCCTTAGATTTTTTACATTCCTATTTACTTCCTGTGTGCGTGACTTGTGTTCTGATTAGCCGCTTTAGGAGCCAATCTGGGGGAGCTACTTCCGAAAACGCTTGATTCAGACGTTACGTTTTTATGAAGGGATCGTTGATATTCGCAAACTCGCCTACGTAAGCATATGGCAATAGTCACGTAGTAACATTGGGCACTGGAATATATTATAATTTTAAACTGAATTGAATATCATTTTCTGTCTTAACAAATGAATGTGCTAAATAGTACAATATTTAAACAAGGCAAGGCCAAGGCGAAAGGGAGCATCATTAATTTAAATAAGGTCTTCGTTTGTAACGTTCATTGTTTCCAAAGGATTACCGCGTGGCAACAAACACTTTTTGGGCGTAAACAAAACATTTCCAACGGATCCACCCGAAGGCGTTCCGGCGTCAGAAATATTTACAGTACTATTACATGTGCCATTAGGCCGCTATTACGCCGCCCGCGCTTCCATTTTGATGCTGAATTACATTTTACTCGATTTAGTTTAATACCACGCGCGGTTGACTTGCCTTCTTCGGTGGTGTTGGCTCCGGCCGCGAGCGAATGTAGCAATTGTGGAAGCAAACACAACTATTTGTTTCGGTCCCTTGGTGGGCGCCATAGAGGCTTAATGGCGCTCTAGTAGGGACCACGGAATTAGTTTTAGTTTTTGATTTCCAGAAAGTGAAGTTTTTAATAATCGTGTGCTCTACTGTAAGTACATCTAACTCTGTATGTAAATCTTAAAAATCGTTCAAAATCAATGTCTCAGGCCAAAACAAATAAATATTAAAATTTAACCTGCGATAATTACATAAATAAATCAAAACCCTATTTCTCACGAGCAATAATAGAATTTCCATTAAAGTAAGTAAATAATTTAAAGGCAAGGTAATGGGGAAAACATTTAAGTACATTATTACGCACACGCAAACATCTAATTTCAGAAACGGTCTCCGGTTTCAAGTGCTCGTGATACAAAGCGAAGCTTCATATCTCAGAGTGGGTAATAAAATAACCAAATAATAACGTGGAAGACATAATGAACGCGCCCAATAATAAGGACAAAAACAAAACACGATTTTCAGTAAAGTAACCCTTCAGTTGATTGTGTGCCCATTAAAAAAAACACCAACATTTTCTGCGACAATTTACAGAATCCCTCAAAAACAACTGTGTGACGCCTAAATCCGGGGCAAACAAGTGAGATTCGCGTGATATAACGATCATCCCTGTGTCAGGGGGATCCCCTCGTCCCTGCGAAGGGGGTGGAATTGAACAAAAACGATGACAACATACGTCGCTCGAGATTGATTCAGGACAGAGTGAACGTTTTTGTAAATAATATCAGGAGAACATCTCTTCTTATATTGCGCTGATTTCATTTCGTCCATTTCGTTATTCGTTATTCCGTTTCTAAGCATGTCTCTTAACTGTGCGTCTCGAGATAACATTATAGTTTCTTCTCTACTTCGCGAACGAAGAGTCGCAAACAATGACTTATTCATTTAATCCCTAGTGGATAAAGTGCTCGGGATTGGCGAGGCGAGGCCTTTCAGGAGTTGCCAACACTATTCCACAACTATAATTAACCTCGTCATGTATAATTCATGGCAACGCAGGGCTGGCAGGTTTTTGCGCAGTGCTGGCCGTTTTTCAGGCCACTTGGGTCAAGGTCAGTGCTGGTTCAACAATTTTAGACACATTTCGACGTAGACTAATTGCTTACAAATGGATTTTGGGGCTAGCGGTACAGATCTATTTAGATGATTGTGTGATGAACTACTTCCTTGATTACTTAGCGTGGAATATATTGTTTGAATTGTATTATTTATTTATACTATTACAAAATAGTATTTTTCGTCACGGGCACCAGCAATCAATCTATAGCCTCAAATGCATAAGCACCCATAAGTAAACACTAATTCTGAATGCGGCTTTCGATTCCACCTGAGGAAACTAAAGTAGGGTTTTCCATATTTTAATATTATAGAATTCTAAGTTGTATTCTCACCGTATTTGTAACACGTGTAAAGTAAACGCAGAGCCGCAACAAATAATTTCGCAACTCGCTCCTAAACAAGCAAGGTTCGGATTTCAAGCGGATAACATTTCAAAGGAACGAGCACAAGTAAGGTGATTTTCCGAACCAACCCGGACACCTACGGCAGCAAGTTTTATCCATTTGACGTACCTGTAACAAAATAGTGGTATTGAGTATTGAGCATAAGTTACTTAGGTCTTTTCAAGTCCTGACCGAATAGATAAACTTTTAATACTGCCGCAGAAAAGAAAGAAAGATAATATTCGTACCTACATAGATCTACTTTGGACAAATTTATTTTAGATTGATTTCGGATGTCGTGCATTAGCGGTCCTACCCACCTTCTTGTAGTACTCAGCGGAATCTGACCCGGTGAGTATTATGGCGGTTGATTCACACAGTGAGTTCTTACTCATTTTCTTGTAGGACTCAGCGGAATCTGACCAGGTAATTATGGCGGTTTATTCACACAGTGCGTTCTTACTCACCTTCTTGTAGTACTCAGCGGAATCTGACCCGGTGAGAATGGCGGTTCCATCACACAGTACGCAAAAAATACTCTGACATTAGCTATGACATGCTTTTCTTCGATAATATCGACATTTAAATTCGACATCCGATAATACATATGCTACGTATGCTATATCGACATGCTTTTACTTAGACAGAGAGACAAAGCTACACCGACAATTTGTAGGTAGTATTTAGGGCCACAGTAACCTTTTCGATTACACTTCACCCAGTTTATCATTAGTAAGGACAGAACTGACTCAAAGATTTGGTCGTAAGAACGATATGTAAATACCTACTACGATCTAATTTTAACAATACAATAATAATAACAATTTTTTATTTCTTAAATCAACATTTGTAGTGGTTACATCAGGTTGAACACTCCCTGTAGACAAGTATTATTTGTCTGTGTTGGGTTTGTATACACCATTGGTCAACTCAAATCAAACAATATCACAAGACCAATATAACGTACGTAACGTAACGTTCTCCATTGGTAATACGAGTCGCCTCTGTGCAGTGACGTCTAACTTTTCCAATTTGATCCTAGTTTAATTGGGACTGCGGCCAGTATGAGAGGGGATTGGCAGCAGCGAAGGATAAGTTATACATAGTAATTGTATGTCCTATACTTAATCACAATAAAGCAAAATAAAGTACAGGTTGGTCCTATATCTATAAATATTATTATACTAGCCAGCCCACATGGTTTGCACACGCACGCGGATCTTGTAAACATTAAACTCTCCCTCGGAATACTATCTATTATTTTTCCGGGATAAAAAGCCACGATGATGTAGAAGATATAGATTCCCTAGAAGTTTCGTTACAGTTCACTGTTGATTCAAAGAAATGTGTGTATTTTAGCACCAAATTTAATATAATAATAATATGTCAGCCATCACGGTCTGCCGAGCGTTCTGCCAGTATGTATGTATGTAATCTCTTCATTGCATCAATTTATAACCAGAGTCAGGGTCCCCAGTGGAAGATCTTTGTCAACCTCGCTTCGCAAATGGCATTAGGAGGCACACTAACGCTAACGAGTGATAAGCTAGAGTAGCCTAAAAGTACGAAACGGTCACCCATCCATTCACCGCACTCTTTATCTACTACTACTACTAGACTTAGATACTAGACCAGAGCATCAGATCATATAATAACGTTTTATGCATCAAACGCGCAATTTTCCGAGTTAATTACTAGTGGAAACTTTATATAATCGGCAATGGAGCGAGGAAACGGCATCTACGGAATAAGTCAGTAAGGGCTTAAGCCTGTCTGGGCCAATTTGTAGCTCTCAGAGGAGCAACCGCCGCGGCTGTAACAATAAATAAAAGTAGCTAATTAATTAATGCGAAGAGCTACGTTTGTTTGTTTTGATAGTCAACGGTGGTAATTGCTAAAAGCCAGTGTGGTCGCGACGGTTACTGCTGCACGTGACAGTTCTCTAGACTTACCACCCTATATATACCCCCACGCCAGTATGCCAGTTTTACATTGATAAAGTATATAAGTACAGTGGTGTAAACCGGTCGGACAGTAGCAAGTCAATTTGGCTTGCAAGCTGCCTTGACACTTGACGTGAGTATGAAAATAATTTTGCGCAAAATTGCACGTATTTGTTAACGTTGCTCGTCCATATCGACAGAGAAATAGTACTGGACTCGCTGTAGCGCAAACAGTTACTTGCGACTGTTCTTGTACTCGCCACTCACGGCTGCACTTAACTTGCATCTTGCCACTTTTTTTTTCTTCTATCAACACACAGAAATTTTAAACTTTATTGCGACAACTAAACACCATTAAAGTAGGGCATTTTGTGGTAACGTTATGAAGAAGATAGATAATTTGTAATAAGTAGTTGAATCGACTGTTGATTCTGATCGAACTAAATTTCAGCTCTCAATCTGTGCGCCAAGTTCGGAGAAAGAGCAACTAATGTTAGTACCAATTAGTTTCGATACCCCATAGACCAAAGCCAATTCGACCACATTGCAATTTCGAAACAGTTGTAATAGAATTGCAACTTTTATAGTTGGGCAATAAACATTAGATGTCATGGGTTCGATAGCGCGACAGGTGCGCCCATCGATCGGTGGCGCCCACTAGCGGTAAGGTCAAGGACATCGCCACCCCTACGCCATTAGAATAAGCGTCAAAGTTCAGGAACAGACATAAGAGCTGCGCCTAGTACTTATTATTTTCTAAACTTTTTAAAACATTCCATGCCATATTTCTTAGCAAAACTTAAGCCATTTCTAGTGAGTAGATACAAAATACACAGTAGAGTTAAAATAAAACTTGGAGCTCCAGGTGAAGAATTTACTCCAATAAAATATCTTAATGTCACAAGTTTAACGACAATCGCGTTTAACGTTTCATTCAAGACATCAAATACTAGAAATTCCAATTGTCTCGAGATCGTTCCACGCAATCGAGCAAATCGCGAGATCCAACGTTTCGTTGCCAACTTAATAATTAGCCAATTACTTGCTGTCTCTAATTCACGCCGGTGAATTCAGGGAATAAAATTCCCAATCCCGTCTTTGCCAACTCGAGCCTTTATAATTTGAAACGGTCCAATGCAGTCCCCGAAAATTCCATTATTAATTCCTCACCGACAAACTCACAATGGGCGTCGTTTGGCCAAGTTAATTAGTTGAAATTGCTTAAATATTAACGTTTCGAATGAAAGTGATCGTAAAAGTGGAGAAACAGTCGTAGAAAGAGTACATCATCACTTATTACTCCATTCGACGTGAGCGGCGCCCCGCAACACAGCGCGCCATTCGTAAAGAAACAAAGTAAAGTAGGTCCAAGTTTGCGTACAGGCATAAAAACTTCACACATCAAGTCTCATTTGAGGTCCCATTACGGGGCTTACGGGCCTGGCGTGTCTCGGTGAACTCGTGACACTTTGACAACCCTAACTGGGGGTTCATGAATAATTACTGGCTCATTTGTAGAGCAGGGTCCGCCTCCGGGAAACCTAATAGAAAGTGACCGTTTACTCGGCATCGATGGCGGGAACTCGGTGTGAAGGCAAAGTATATACCTCGCTAGGATCAACGCCAGGAGATCTTTAGTAAATGAAAAAGTACTGTTTTAATCATTATGATCTCACTGAAAAAGTATTTTAGTGAAATCAAAGCATCTTAGATCGGGCTATTTTACGATTTCTTTCCTGGTCCTCACTGCTAAGGTGTAAAACGCCCTCCCTCAATGTGACCTGTTTTCTGGTTATCAAAGTGGAGCATCTTTCGAGCAAGCATGATAATTTATCAATCAATTTACCATTCCTGTTTATAATAAAAAGCTCACTTTGGTACTCACGTTGAAAGACGTAAGTAGTGGAGACAATCAATTTTAAATCCAAAGTCACTTAAACCGGTTTTGAAAACTACCGTCCGAAATTCACGGCTTCGGAGGAATATTGAAAGTCAACAACAACTATTTGTCCCCGAAACTGTTACGAAGCCGTAACAGTCGCCTAGATACGACAATAAAAGACACGAACTCTGTGACCCAGTTCCGACGCCATCGACCGCCACTAGCGACTCGATGCTACACCAATTCCCAGAACATATTTCCGAACAGATTGGAATTTTACACAAGTCTAAAATTTGGAAAGAACGACGACTCAAAACTTGGCAACGACGGCAACTTTAGCATCGGGAGATGTAAAATCTGGAAAGATAAATCTTGTGTCAGAAGTGAGTGAGATGTAAGCGAAGTTTAATATTACAAGAATTAATGGCTATTGGTTCTCATACCAACCAGATCGAAGATCGATTTTACGAGGCAATTACTATTTCTGATTAGAATATGCTAAATAGAAACGACAATTAATTCATTATTTCCAAGTGTTTATTTAAACAGACATACATATGCAAAAGATATTTATACAAGTGACACGTCAAAGAGGTAAAATTCATTCTCATGAAGACAAGATAATGTTGTCGGTAGATACGCGCGCGAATGCCAGGGAAAATAAGCTCAACTCACGAAACATTATTACTGCTGTAAAATTTTACAATAACCTACAACGTACACCCGTTCAGTGGGATTACGTAAACATGGTAGGTATTGTTCTCTCGTGCGTGTCACAGCTGTTAGGTATAGAAAGTTTTCAGAACATTATTTTGGCGCCCACACTAGGACTAGTTAGTCACCATTAAAAGCAATTTTACCGTAAAGAGAAAAGCGAGACCGTCTCACTCATATGTGATGAACTGGTCGTTTCATGATTTAATTGCAACGACGGCAGCTCCGCGGATCCATCTTCCAGGCGTGGCTGTCGAGGCCGTAATCCCGGCTTACGTGTCATCCGGAGATAATCCGCCGGATTGCAGTGGACGCCCGCGGGAGAGCGCGGTCCTCAGGTTTTGTTACCCACTCAAACTGACAGGATTAAAGCACGGGACTGGATTTATGTTTTGTGATGAAACGTTGAGCTCCGCAAGCGACGCCGTCGTCTCCGAAATATCAATGTCATTACTTCTGACGGCATTAAAGCCGGAAACCCTTTTACATTAATTGTTGTTGGGAATTCTTTACCCAATCTCGTTCGTTTTATTTGATACTCAATCTTTTGAGGTTTTCGAGGACAAAGCAAACGATAGGCTAAAAAATAACAGACAATTTCCGTGACAAAATACACGTTATTTCGATACCCACGCATACTGAACAGTACATTTTTCGATAAGGTGATAAAGTGTCTAGCTCAAAGTCAAATTCTTATTGCAATAGTTGGCTGCCGTCGTCACTACTTGCAAGTGTTTTAATAGTTTTTAAAAGTGTAAGCGTTTAGCTCGAAGAAAAAAATTAAATTTAAAACTCTTAAATTGGCGCCCAACAAGGGGCAACAAAAATAAATATATTTCCACCACTCAATACAACTTCGTAAACCTCGTCATAAGCTGGTGAAACTTCTCGCGAAATAAAGAAGAAAACAATACAACTTGGTCGATATTGTTCATAAACCTATTATCTCGTTTCAGCAAATGTGTTTCAGTGGAGTTTGTTCTTGGAACATTGTGTTCTGTTGAATCTTTCTTAGAAGATGGTCTTCATTGCCTGATGTGATGGATGGCTGAATCAGTTGAGTTTCATGAGAGTGTAAAAACATTTCCTATTATCCTTTTTGAAATTGGGTGTTTTCATAACTTGACGAGTTGACAATTTGGTATTATAATCATGACATTTCGACCATTGGAAATTCCAACTTTTGGACTAATACCCACCGGAGAGTTATTCTTCCAATTCTATCGTTAATACATAATATTCAAATCAATCAAAGGTTATGGTAACAACTCCGGTCAGTTTTTAATAGTGACCGATATTTATGGTGTTTTTCTCTTTAACAGTTAGAAACGAAAATAAAATAATCTTTGTTGTTGTTTTTTCGTCTAATTACATAGAAATGGTTCGGTTGCTTTCGATGTCAATTGACAGACATATTATGACATTTATCGGGACTACCATTCGACGTACCTTTGCGATTTGTTTTATTACAATTAATAGTATTTTTTCATGCTAAAGCGCAGACAAACAGGCAAGAGGGCCACCTGATGGAAAGTGGTCACCGCCGCCGCCGCACGGATATCATCAACATAATTATTAGGTAACATTGTTGCTAAATCTATTTACAAATTTGTATTAGATGAAGTGTTAAGTATTCAAGGTGCGATGGAGCAAGTAATATCTACGGAGTCCCACAAGGCCGCGGCGTAAGCCCGTTATCGGAGCGCACACGCCGCCGCGCCCCACACCGATAAATAATAAACTTTATCGAACAAACAATCCCAGGACTTAGCGGCCGGGATTAATGGCAATTTAAAATGTATGCCCAATCCCGGATTTAAGTTAAATTTGATTAACAAAGGTTCGCCGATGCTGATGTATTAAGCAAGAAGCTACGGTCTGGACGGGTGGCATTAAAGAATGAATTACGTGATTTCAAATGCGGAAGGATTGCTTATAGTTCATCGATTTATTCTGCATTGAGTTTTATAACCTGGCCTTCATAAATTATATTGTTAGATCTATAATCTCTACTCTGGAAATTAATTTACGGGATCTTCCGAACCTACATACTACGTAGGTACAGTCATTCAATCAATCAGTTGACTAATGGTTACTAATGGTTCGATTGAATTATATTCGGATCGCAATCGCAGCTCAATTGCTATTTGCCCCTTTTTTTAGTTTTCTGCTACAATTAAATTGCGATTGAGCTGCTATTGTAATAAAATAACAATTTAACCGAACGTTAGTAAATTAGCTGACTTGAGGGTAGTTCAAAATAAACCCGACGTTACATACCAGGCCGACGGGAGACCAATTTATTGCGGCACTTGGTCCATTGCGTGCCCTTTGTCTGTGACTCGTCTGTGATCGCATTTCCGAACCATTGGAACGTGACTCTTACGACATGAGTACAAATTTCCCCTTTGTGTGTTACTATGTGAAGTTAAATTGGCTACGTCTGGTTCAAGTACCAAAGACACTGCAGCAACTGTATCGTAAAATTGACCATTAGTTCTTTTAGAGACAGAAATTACCTGGATATTTTGTCGTCGCGGAGGGGAAAGGCTGGCTCAATTTATAATTTAAGTTCACAAATTAATTTTGCCAAAATGAAATTGCTTTCATTAGAAGGTAATGGATTCATTATTGAATGAAATAATTTTAATGAAAGTTCGTGGTACGTTTATGTTTAATTTTAATGTAGGTAATAGGTATCTGCAACTCGCAGTGAATATAAAAATGCAACTATTGTACATAATCTGTACATTTATGCAATAAAGTATTTTCATTCTTTGGCTTTTGGTATTTGGCAATTCAGCACAATAATCGCGCAACAAATCGGTTGAATTGAAACGAACATCCAAATCCTTAACGGACACTTGTACGAACGTTGCGCCCGCGACTTTTTGATACAACGGCAAACAAAATTTGTAGTGCAACAAATTTACCGATTATTAAAAAAAATGCTCGCAACCCAAATTCCGAATTGGCCGGGTAGTGTCCGGTAGAGTAGAATAGCACCAACCCCTTACACTGGTTGGTGTCATATGAGGTGACTTTTTGAGGCAAAAGAAATACGTGTCCCCGTAGGCTGGAAAAAGGGTAGCAACTTTTTCCAATGTTATAGGTATTTATAACACTGCTATCTCCAACTCGACTGCCAAGCGTGGAAATTATGGCAATAGTCTCCCCTTTCGTGGGAAAGATCCTAAGGCCTGCAGCGGACTGTTTCGGGCTGTGACGAACCCGAATTCGGCAAGGACAAACCTTCACATAAACCGAAATCTTATGAAAATCACCAAACGCCTGTTTACATTTAGATAACGCTTTTTTTATATATCAATAGGCTTGCCCTCAACTCACTTGATGAAAAGCGACGATGAGGTCGAAGAAGATATAGCATGCTAGCCTAGCATTTACTTATTCACGCTTGACTTGAAGACCCCAAGGTTATACTTATCGGTATATCACCATTATCATAATATTAAGCCATCATAGAGCCATCGCGTCACTCCTGCGCACCGTCTCGCGAGCAGCAAATTACGTGTCACCGGGACAAAACACGGGACACGCGTCACGCAATGACACGCGGCTCCTCCCTTTATAGACGTCACGCTAGATTAGCGACTATAAGTTGTGTCAAAAATAAGTGATAGCTTCGTTATGTCTTAGTTTTGAAAGTGTTCTATAAATAATATTGTAATATTTAAAGGGCGAGTCTCACGTCACTCTGAGTTTAAATGCTAGTAGTTTTATATCTAATTAAAAATTCAGAGGGATACTTCAGAGCTTTTCAATCACGTGAAAGCGTACGGTACGGGATTCAATTAACCTCAAATACAATTATAAACTTTAGAAGTCTTCTCATAGACGACAAATTGTATTATTCAATTATGAATTTCGCATTAACCGAATAAATCTTTACGCTTGTTATTTCTGTTTAAAATAAATAATTAACTTATATTGTTTACGGAGTGCAATTCACGAGTTGAAGTGAAGCCTTGCGTTTTGCAAATAAACAACAATTGGCTAAATTTTTGTAGATGTGATACAAAATAGAAATATTGCCAAAACTACTCCTTTTTTATGCTTTTAGCATTGCATATTTCTTTATTTTTTGTTGAAAGACGCCGAGATCAATAGACTGCCAATCTACAACACGATAAAATCTAAATATAGGCTAGCCATCACTAACTTCAAAGACGAATCCGAGCCAATGAACAATACTCGCGGCAAATCGTGTGATATGGATGTAAATAAAGGATATAGCTGTTCCAAATCAGGCTTAGATAAAACAATCGTTAATACAAGTCCACACGATCCAAATCGCTGAAACGTTAGGCTTGGAGCTTTATTTCAGACTTCAGGAACAAAATTACGGGTAATCACTATTCGAAAACTGTATATTCACGTGATAATACGAAGACCAACAGTTGTAACCACATCCACATCTAATTAGTTTATAGTATTGGTGACGGAAAAAGTTGTCAGAACAGCATCGACAAGTCTTTTCCAGCAAAGAACCACTGCGAAATAACGCTACAATTTACTTGCTCAGACCATACCTTACAGTCACTAGTAAATCCTTCATCGTAGACGCAAAAGACTAATACACGACAAGAGACACCTTTCTCCGAAATCAGTTCAAGGCGCGTCAAGAGACTTATCTATTTATTTACCTAACTCAGGGTTGCCGGTGCGGTGCGCACCTGGAAGAGGCTCTCGCGTGTTTTCGAGCCAGGGTCGAGTGTTGGCACTAATTACCGACCGTGAACGGCGCTGGGACTGACAGCGAGTAATTGGCGCCCAGGAAGGAACTGTTGGCGCTCACCGAGGGACTGGATAGTTGCCCCTCGCCATGCATTAGAAAGCAATCTCCATCGTGTGTCGTGCGATTTTCTTATTGGTCAGTGGCGTGTGTGACGGCAGCGTCATTTCGGATACGTAGAAACGTCGAATATTGCCGTGTAGATATTGTCATGACTATGTATTTACAAATAACTACAATAATAACTTATTTATTATTCATTTATTTTTGATAATATAACTGACTGCAACTTAAATTATTTTAAGATTATTAACTTAGCAATCTCAATTTTACAAGACAGTGAAGTTTACCCATAAAATGCATAGTTGTTTGCAATCCACGGTGTTTAAAAACACCAATGGGGCTGGAAACTGGCCGCGGACTCGAATCCGCGTCCGCAACGCCCGCATCCGTAGTGACGGATGGTCGCGGACGTCCGCCGTGACGGATGATGCAGACGTCCCATCCCTGGACCAACGAAGATGGATGGCCAGACCGGCACTTCATTTGTCGCTTTCGGAACGTATGTTTTGATGCTTGTTTATTTGACGACTCCATGTTGGGAGTTCGCAGCGCGCAATGCGTTTGGGGAAAAACTTACGTTAAACAATCTATTGAGTAGATTCTATTCTATATCTATTACAATACGAGTACAAGTCCATTTTGTGTTTAGGGTTATAGGTGAAAAGATAAATAATGTTATTCTTTTGTACAGCTACTCATATAAGATCAAATCGCCGAGGAAACTAAAACGGGTTAAACTTAAAATAACAAAAGACCAGGAAAATTGTAATGGCTTACTTGAAATCTCCAAGGTACTAACGAAATATTGATGGTAAGCAGGGATTATCCTGCAATATTGAGATAGCTCTCGTCATAAGCCAGACTTAACACTTCAAGTATGAGAAGAGATATTACACGATAAACAGAAATATGAGTAATATAGGACCGTAATGGGCCATGAAACGCCCCGAGGTGGACGAAAAGTTGAAAATACAAAGACGAATGTTATTTGTCAGATCGCGATCTCTGGCTATATGCCATTATACTCCTCTAGTAAATACCGAACTTGTTAACCTCATTATTATTAACATAATACCAGCCGCAGGGTGTCCACTGCTGGACATAAATCTTCCCTAAATAGATCTACCACCAGAATACATGCAACGTATGCTCGCACTTCACTTGTGTTAATACATATGTTCTTTGGATTTTGGAATTGAAGCTGTGTGACTGAAGTGGCTAGACATCGCTCAGTGTCGCTTAGTCCTTTAACAAAGAAGTGATACCTTAGTCAGACTGAGTATCTAAGCTAAAGGCTGCCCAGCCTACAAAAGATTCCCGACTACCGCCCGTTTCTAGGCATTTAAACACGGAAACGGGGATAGTTCCCGCGTGTATAATGGCGGGCGAGGATGGCCCCACTTCCGCCGGAAGCCGCCGGCCGCGCCCGTTATTTGATAAATTGCAGCGATTTTGCACTCATTTCACGGAATCTTTTGTGGCTGTGATTGCTATGAAAGAGTTTGTGGGTATTTTTCTTCAGGTGCAGGTAGGTAGGTAAACGTTTTATTTGTTCGCTGAGAAACAAAATACACGAAATAAATAACAAAACTAAAATATTGGAGAACTAATAGCTACATATTTATTGTCAAGTATTTGAGAAAATAAAAAATACTAATACAATCATAAGTAATATTTATAAAAGCACCGAATTTAAAGGTAACTTTAGGTAATAACATGTATCATTCGTCATATATTATCCAGAAGATTTACTTACATTTAGTTTTCCATTGCTTGAACTTATACAGAATATAAATCTACGAAAACAAAGAACGTAACTTTGCATCAACTTCCTGATATACTCGGTAACTTTATTCTAGCTGAACTCCCAACATCCCATTTCAAAAGAGGAAGTGTCATTATTTTATGTAGATGTATTTCTGTGGTCGTTTTTGTTTTTTCAGCTGACTCTAGTGTTTCTTTTCATTTGTTTTTATGTATTACTTAAATTATTTAATAGATTTAAAGTTAGTTAAAATAAATTAATTACCTTTGTGTATCCAAAATATCAATAGAAGTGCCATATTACTGACAATATAATAAACGTTAGTCAGTGAAAATGGATTGATAGATAGATTAGTTTATCAGTCATACAACAACTACTATAAAAACCAAGGGAAATCTCTGGACCTGCAGAACCGATTCTAAAAACTCATTCCGTAATAAAAAGCAACAGATTTGTAACCAGATAACTACAATCCGTAAAATATAGGCTATATATATATTTCCCGAATTCCGTGCGAATCGCGAACCCTGGCAAGAGCTAGCACTCATTTAAATTCCTACGTTCCGAAAATAAATATTATTTATGTAAAATAGCGATGTCCCGTTTGATATTATCGCATGGGCGGAAATTGGCGCTGGATCATCCCGGTTTACCTGGAGGGACTGGGGACGTCGATTCGGGTGTTTTGGGTGTTACTTCCACTTATTTCAAGTTGCCGATCACCCAATATGGCTCTCGGAGCCATGAGGGTAGGTCGGCAATTTCCCATGTATTTTGAAGATTCCGCTTATACGTTTTACTTAGTTGGTACCCTCCCGCTAGCTAGCTAGCTAGCTAGTTTTAGCCTCGTTTTATTAAAACTAATACTTACAGTAGTTTGGAAGGAAGAAACAAGCTTATACCCATTTCAAACGCCGGTAACGCATTTCTGACTAGCTGAGAGTCGCGGGTATCTTTAGGCCACGTTAATCACTTTCCATCAGGATGGCCGATTGCTCGTCCGTTTGCGTCTATTGTAATTTGAAATAAATATAATGATTTTGATTGCAAAAAAACTGCAACGGCCCAATATATTTCGAGGAAAATAGTAACTGACATACCAACACACAAACACACAACCTCTAACCCCAAACGCATAAACCGCCTGCGTACCGTTCCGACCGTAGTGGATAAAAACAAATTATGAATATAAAAGATTTCAACGTTCTACGTTTCACACATTACTCATGCTCACGATAGGAGGAAATTGGCCTGTTCATTGTTTGTAACTTTTTACATCATCATCATCTTGGCGTTATGTCCCGGTTGCGCCCCCGCGCGCCACGCGAGGGCCCAGAGTCCGCCTACATCGATTTAACCTTTTATATCGATATTGTCTGAACCGTATTTAGAAGTAGAGGTTTGCTGCTAATTGTTCAAGCCAGCCAAAAAGCCCTAACTCAAAAGTACACAAGCTACAAACAATTATCAGATTCAATATTTCGATAAGTAAACGTGGCCGCCTCCAAGCCAACCTGATCCAAATCCAAACAGTCGTCTCCATAACAACAGCCTGGGTCCCGAACAAACCGTCCGAATTACCTGCAACAATAGATATGGACATTTAGTTGGGTTAGGAGAGTTTACGAGGAAACTCAATTGAATTTTCCTTTCGGCTTCAATCTGCAAAATTTAATAGCCCAAACACATTTCGTTTACGAGGATATGTATTTGGTAAAAAATAAAATACACATTTTCGAATACTTGCGCAATAAATACATAAATATGCTTCAACAATTCACACAGCGTAGATGGCGCCCAAAAGTAAGGAAATCATTTGTTATATAGACAGCTGAAAACTAGTTTTAAATACACACTTCTTATACATACCGCACCTTATCCACTAAACAAATCTGGATAAAGTTTAGCAATGAGGTTAAAGACCATCTTGGGAAGGACATAGGCTAGGCAACCCGGTAAAATAAAGGATGAGGTACCGGGTAATTGCTGGTTTCTCATATTGCATGAACAATCGAGAGTAATCCGAAATGTGAAAGTGTAATTTTCGATATCATCTCCAAAGTAAGACTGTATCCTAATTGAAAGCCCGCGTTGATCACCTGAAATGAGCCCGCGATCGGGGCCCGTTCTGCATAATCCCGTATAATGCCCGGGCTCGTTAATACCCACGACAAATCATTAATGGCCCAACGTGGCACCGGGAAAATGACAAGGGGATATTAAAAACCGGGGAGTCTGAGCTCCTTTTGTTTTGATCAATTAATATTGCGCTGTCGAAGCGCATGCTGATTAAGCGTCACTTCATAGTTTAGTGATTTTATATTTTAAAAACTTTATCCTGTTTATTACAGAGGAAGACAAAGGAACTATTTTATCGTGGCCCGAAAGACCCCAAACATTTCAGTAAATGATCCGTACAACTTGTTTGCCAGACGCAATTTTAAAACTGAAAAATTCGTTCGAAAATTTCAAGTTCCAAGTCCGATGTTGTCGGTTGGCCGGTCAGCCAGCACTAGTGATACCGCTATAAAATATGTAGCAAAACATAAACTCGTATTAATTCCACCGGGATATTACTGGGACAGTAAAAGGGAAAATCAGAAAGTTATAGAATAAGTTACTAACACTTAATTTTAATATACTAACAAGATATGGGCTTAGTTGTATACCTACTACAGAGACTTTGTATCGCCAAAAATAAACGTTACATTATTATTTTCGTTCTTATTTGATTGAATATTATTATAAAAATAAGATATTAGGTACCACTGCTAGTGAAAGAGATGCTGCTTTAGAAATAGGAGTAGATACATTTATATTAGATTCGTCCATCCAAAACTCCATTAAACCAATCTCAGACGTAATATTCAGCACAATTGTCGGCTTAGCCGTTAGCCTAGACCAAATCGGATTAAATGGGCCCGCAGCGGTCGTTTTAGCCGGTTGGCTCACCGCCTAGACAACTCTGTTTAATGGCAACCAAGTCTCGATGGCGGTAGTTGATACGCCCAGTGCGTTAAGGTATATAATGTCGGCTCTCATATTGTTAGCATAGTATTTCAGATATGTGGTCGTCAGTCGAGGACCTTTCCGTTTCATTAGAATGCTGAAATTCACAGCAATAGAAAGAAGATTGAATTTAATAAAGCGATGGTTCTTCAATCATGCTCGGAATTTATCTGCGGGAAAGGACATTAAGATCCGTAGCAGAATTAGGATAAGCGAGACAAGTTTTTAGCCACGATCTGTCCAGACTGACTTCTTTTATTTGGTTTACAAACAATACCCAAAATCACGACTTGCCGTATCAATCACGCTACGTACACTGTGTTTAGATGTCTAGAATTATTTAAGAAACACATAAAAATCGAATTTCAACTAGTACTGCAGCTAATTATTCATTTAAATACATAATTTCCATAACCAAATAAGTCAAGTTAGTCTGGGCAGATTTTACCACAAAACTGAAGTGGAATTGGTCTCTCCACACAGCGTGCAGGACCGAAGAAAAAAAACTAAAAAGGACGATTTGACCATGATAATTTATTATTGAACGAATAGAGAATTAGGAACTAACATATAAATAAACGGACCTTATATGGCTCTGCAGCTCTGATCCGTTGAGTTTGGGAAAGTATCTAACCAGAGAGAGAGCGTCACGCCGTGATGCCTAAGGCCGGAGGAGAAAGAGTAGGAATGCGGACCCTGCCAGTAGCCGGAATTGATCGGATGATGATAATTGTCACAAAATAGATCAACAGCAGAATTTATCGAGATTACGGTGCATATAAAACAGCTAATTCCATTCCCGGGGCCCAATATTCGCGTGCGAAAGAAAAGAGTAAACAAATTGCGTTCAACCAAAGCGCTTTGTCCAAATGGAAATTGATCGCGCTAGGTAATGGAAAAAAGTCGTAACATCCATAATCATAATAGCGAGGGAGTAACGACACTGCGGGAATTATTTTAGCCTGTTTTTGTTGAATTAAGAGAGCTGGGGAAATTATTTTAACAGGGAATTATTCTGAAAGCCCGTGATTAATTATCTTATCGTAGCAACTGGCAACTACGTCATACTGTTAGGATCTACATAATCAACACAAAGTGGTTTTTAGGCATCGTTTTATAATTGCTTGTCGAACTTGCTTGACTACTTTTAAACGCAGGAATAGAATAGAATTTTTATGTTTTGATATGAATATGGTATAGATTAAGGTATTATACATGAATAAACAAGGGTAATAACTAGGTTAGTTATTACATTTTCAGCCTAAATTCTTAGAACGCTTTTACGGAATAAAAACATTGTTCAATTAGCCACTAAAACAAATCTATGTTAAATTTATCAATGAGTTGTTCTTATTTATTTTTTGGTATATTATGATATCTTTATACATATAAATATCCATATTGCCACATTTAACTCCAGCTCGGTGAAACCTCTTGAACAAGTGCATTACTAGTATTTCTAGGTGTTCTATTTTTCAAAAACAATATATGCGGTATTTATTGATCTAATCTTTATTATCGATTTGATCCTTCATTTATTTATGCAGCTTTCGTGGTGACCTGTTTCGATCTCCGTTCAGCCAAACAGTAGTATGGTTCGTCTTTTCTTCAATTCAGTAAACATTACATTATTAGCACAAGGCATTAAAAAGCTGCGCCCCCTGTCGCACACTTTGATTGATTGATTGATTGACGTAATCTTGTTTTTTTCTCAAAACGGCAAAGTTCAGAATTAAAAATCAAACCACACAAGTTAGATTTACACAAAGGAGTTTCCTTTACAACACAATTTTGCGTTTACGGTGGCCGTTGATTGTGTATATTGTGAGCAGGATTTCTTAGTAACAAATTTATGATGAAAATAGAACGACTAATTCATGACTAAATCAGAACATGACTAAAGCTATCTAGAATACTTGTTTATAATAGTGGATCCGGCGCGACTTTGTTTACCCCGACCTACGCTCATTTTTCTTGCTTACTCTACTCTCTCTTGAAATACTCTATCTATTGGTGAAAACCGCATTAAAGTCCGATGCGTACATAAGCGTATATAAATACATACATCGATACATAGGGACAGACTTTGTTTTATAGTTTGATAGATATGGGTAATTTGCGTTGCTTGCTTAAAGTCTGATTTCTTTGGCGCCGCTATTCGCCAGCGCTTCATGGTGTCATGTTAACTAATGTAATTTTTTTGTTATTGCCAAAGGAGGCCACCTATGGAATGCGACCACCATCCACCAGGACGCGGATGCGTTGCCGGCCTTTGATGTGCTTTCTGAGAACCTTACGCAGTGAAAAGGAAATACTTCGGGAGGTAGCTCATTCCACTTCTTACAATAGCGCGGTAAGATTACGTTACGTAATTTCTTATGTTTGCTGCAGATAAATAGACAGGCGGACCACCTGATGGAAAGCGGTCACCGCCACCTATGGATAGCACAAGGGGCGCTACGAATGCGTTGTCAACCTCTAATGAGACGTCTAACATACTCTTTAAAAAATTCTTCACCATCACAGCCCGTAACAGTCCACTGCAGGACTTAGGGCCTCTCCCACGAAAGGGGAGGTTATCGTCATAATCTCTACGCTTGGCAAGCGGGTGCCCATTTTCCAGACTACGGAGACTCTTGATATTTTGCCTCGATAACATTAGTCGCCTTGTACGACACCCATAAGTGTAAGGGGTTGGTCTATTCTACTCTGCCGGACACCCGGCCATACTAATAACAATTCTTGCCTGATATAAATACCTTTGCCCGATTTAGGAGGATTAATTTAGGAGAATAACTTTGATTTAATAGTACAGTTAAAACGTAGTTGGTCACGAACTATGTAGTGTTGTAACACAAAGTCGTAAGGCCGAAACCAAGCGCGAGGCACGTTAACAATTTAACCGTTAAACAAGTTTCTTGCGCATTCATATTACAATTTAAGCTTTGCCAACTTCCAGGCGTGTTGCTACTGTGGAGAGTTTGAATCACAAACTACACCTACGTACTAAAGAAGAGAGCATTAAGGAACAAATGTAGTGTTTACGAACTTCCATGAAATGGTAAAACTGAAATTGCTGTAGTGTAGCAGCGAAATAAAACACGTGTGATTTTATGATGTTGTTTTTACCATTAAGGAGGCAATCAAGCTTACGGCCTGTCTTATGGTAAGTAGTCAGCGCAGCTTATGGACATTTGCAATACCAGGGGCATCACCCACGTGCTGCCAACGCCGTGAAAACCTATTCACCCCTTTCTTGAGGAACTCCATGTTGTACTCTCCAGGGAAAACCTCTCCAGGTGGTAGTCCTTTGTTATACAAATTTCAGCCATATTAGGAGTAAATTAAGCCCAATTTCAATTACCCATCAGCGGGGACACGACCAATAGCGACAATAAGAACTAACGGCAAGAAGAAAGTAACGGCAACTGTAAATTTTCCAGCGAATAGAAAAGAGACCCCTTTTTAAGAAACCGGTAAGAGAAATCCACCGATTCGCAAGCAAGGTAAACATACTTCACATAAGCAAACCTCTGAACTTCTTAAATCTATCTCCTCTATACCTGTACATATATGTTTAGAAGTGAAGTGAAAATGAGTCGGCTCCCTAACATAAAACTTTGTAAGCATCTATTTCTCAAACAAACTATTTTCTACTTTGTCATGGACCCATGCGTAGAGATGGGCATAGAGACTACAATATTATGATGATGGTTTTACTGTAGGTTGTTTTTATTTAATAAGTTAATTTTTATTTAATAATAAATACTCCGAGTCTGCGTTTTTGCAACTCGTGTTACTCGTGGTTAAAATGGTTTAAATGTGATACTTTTATACCTAAACTTTCTTTAGTGTGTGATGAATTCCGAGAAAACTGAATTGTTTTTTTTTTATTTTCACTTTCATTTGACGCTACACTGTTTACGAGTGATATACTGTGTCTTGATAGTTAATAGCGGTGTGAAAGGCAACATATATGTACAAAGTATGGGAAATAGTGAAACTTATAACGTGATAATAGGGCCTTATTAATAACATTATCCAAAATAACTGACCACAATAACATAACCGTCAAAAGATCTTGTAAAACCCTCGACAACTCCTTAACCGATTTTAATGAAACATCGGTAAAAACCAGCGAACTACGAAACCACAGAAACACAAATCGAACTTGTATCGTCAATATCGTCAATGTCGTCTTTTTGCGTCGTGAATGACAACACCAAGTCTCAAAACCCAAAACGAACCCGAAACCAGTCTGCAGGTTGCCCATCCCTACTAGTCCCGTAGGTCAAAAATTAGCATATAGATTGCGGGCGGCTGTGAGATTTTTCAGCGCAAAGTGGGTATTGTTGCTGAGGACGTGACTCGGCAAGACGCTGCTAGCGCCGGGGGACCATCGGCTACTGAATCTACACTTTATTTTATACACGCACTTTCACTGGTACCTATATGTAGTTACATGCTATAGAACTAACGTCGCACAGGTATATTTTTCGGTTAAACTAGGCAAGCATTACCCGAGTGATGTCCGGCAGAGTAGAATAGCACCAACCCCTTACACTCGTGGGTGTCGTTCAAGGCGACTAATGTTTTCGAGGCAAAATATCTCTATAGACTGGAAAATGAACAGCAGCCTTTGCCATTGTTATATTTATAACCATGCGATCTCCAACCCGCCTGCCGAGCGTGGAGATTATGGCAATAACCTCCACTTTCGTGGGAGAGGCCTTAAGTTCTGTAGTGGACTGATATGGGCTGTAATGATGAGGCAAGCATTAAGGCGCCAGCAGTAACAGCCTCCTGAAATGCATAGCTGACAAAATAGAGAGTCCTGTTATGAAGGTACTCACGCAGCGGACGATAGCTATGCTTAAAATACTATATTAAGAAAATTGATTGCAATATTGAAGAAGTAATAAAAACAGAATAAAACTAAGATTAAACAATAAATAGACCCCTGTTGTCTCTTTAATAAAAATATTTTAATTTAATTACCCTACCATCTCATCGTAAATCACGATGCAGCCAAGGATGCAACGTGCTTGTCTAGAAACAGCCTATACACTCTAACTTTGAAGGAATTCAGATTGTACTGTTCAGAGAACACTATGACAAAGTGTTAGCTTACGCATTAGAAAGGTCAAGCTAACGCGGAACGTATGGATATCTGAAATGTCTCTGGAAAGATGCCAGCGGAAGCCGATCGTACAATAAATCCTTCCCACATTCCCCGGAAAGCAACCTGTAAAATACCGATAGACGCGCAACCCTACGTCAATGTTTAAGGCTTTGCAGCAGTCTATTTAGCATCTGTCGTCTCTAACTAGACTCTAGTCTAGTCTTTATAATAGTGTTAGGCAGGACTTACAAGAGGCGGTACATTTGTCCCGTACAAAACCAGTACTAACGGCTCACTTAGAGAAGACGTCCCACTTCCAACGTCCTGGTAGGACTGTGTATTACCCACTGGTATTGCGCGACCTTGAGTAACGATGTGGATAAAGAAGAAAGTGGGTTGGACAGATGAAAGAAGCGTAGAGTACAGGAAAAAAAGAATTAACGCCTTAGTATTAAAAACAGTAGACTATTTACACTTGCTTGCCTCACGTCATTTGAAATGGGACATCGTACTGGCTCAAAAAAAAGAATGACGCACCTCTTACAAACTAAATTTAAAACCTTGAACTGTCCATCACTACTTTCGAATTAGTTACATTACACATAATTTCCTAAAAACAATAACAACAACAATCGAACTTGGTCACTTTCGTTAAAAGTCGTTTTTAACAAGGGATAATGAAATAACACGTCACGGATATCAAATAAAATAAAGCAGAAAGCAAAACTCCGAGGAAGAATTATGCGAAATACCCTTGTTATGGGCAAAGGGAAAAGTAACGAGCATACTTGGCAGGGATTTTGTCGAAATCTGTAGGACACTTGTATCAAAGAGGAGTTTTCATAACGAGTAACTGCCATTATAATACCGTTGTTATCGGTTTATTATTGGGGGGTTGAAAACGTTGAATATGGAAGGAAAAACAGTATAGCTATACATCTAAACCTGGACTCCTTCAAAGCCAGAGTGAATAGGCTTTTTTTGTAATTGGATTAGTCAGGCATTTGACCGCCACCTCACCTGGTGGTAAGTGACGATGCGGGCGATGATGGAGCATGCCTGATGGAGGGCAGCCTATTCACTCACAGCTGATTCTAGACAGGCATGCTTTTTCTTCAGCCGCATCGTCGCTTTTCATACGGTGAGACGGAGTTCAAGTGCTCTAAATAGTAAAATAAACTAAAATAACCTCATCCAATCGTCCCCAACCTAGATGACCTCGTTAAGCGATCCCTTTCTTTTTCCAGTAGTTGTTTGACGTTTGTCAAGAGGTTAATTAATCCTATTCCAATACATAATTTTTGAGTTTACGTTTGAGTATATTCAATACCTGCCTAACTGTTACCTACTGAATAGAATAAATGGACTCAACAGACCACTTAGAAAAAAACCAACCCTCTGATTTGGACGTTAAAGGCGTTATACAGACAAACAACAAAACAAAGATGGTGTCAAACTGATAACCACCCTCTTTCTGGGTTGGGGTTAAAAGCAAGCGATGGAATCACAGCAAAATGCAAAATCCTTTGTCCGCACCGACGCAAGCGAAGCCTCGGAAATTAAATAAGTTGATACCTCCTCGATCTTATTGGGTCTCAAAGGGATAATTTTTTTATAGGAAAAGCTGCGGAATTCAATTTCTAACATTTCAATCGCAAATTAATCGGGACGGCAATTTCGCGGGGCCTACTAGGAATGATGGCGATTTAGCTCGTTTCAAGAGACACAGATCAATCACTCTTATGACATTGATCTTTTTTTTGCTATTCAGTGACAAACGAGCAGATAGCCCACCTGATGGTAAGTGGTAACTAACCCTTAACATTTACAATTCATACATTTAGATTGTTAGGTTTATCGGATTCATTGAATGATCACTTATTAATTACGATACATTCGTAGATACTGTTGTTTTTAATTACCGGACGAAAGAAGAGGGGTAGTACGAGTATAAGTGTAACTGTAGCTTTGACTTTATGTTTCTTGCATCGTATCTCCCGAACGGATCGACCGATTTGAATGCAATTTTCTCTATTTTGAAGCCAGTTTAATAGAGATGGTTCTTAACTTTGTTTTATTAAGATTGGTCCAGCAGTTTAGAAAATATATCAGCAGAAAGACGCCCACTGCTAGGCGTAGGCCTCCCCCAGAGATCTCCACACAGGCCGGTCCTGTGCCTTCCGCATCCAGCTAGTACCTGCGATCTTTACCAGGTCGTCGGTCCACCTTGAGGGAGGCCTACCCACGCTACGTCTTCTTGTATACAAGCATGGTCGGGAGTTATCCGACTTTTTCTGTCGGTTATATTTCTATTGAAATATATTTTATGTTAACCTCTCTTCTGACGCATTTCAGGTAATAAAGCAGGACGCTATCACCCGTAGTTACAGTACGCCCTCAGGAAGGATGCGGCCGCGGGCGGACATCGCTTCGTCAGCTGTTCGTTTGCGTCTATTCACCCCGGGACCCTTCCGAAATTAATAAAATAATATTAAATTAAATTACGCAACGTCGGCATTATAAGTATTCGTTTTTTAAATCCCTGAAAATATTAATTTGTACTGGCGTGTAGCTCGGATCAAGTCTTAGTTTGTTATTAATGAGGCTTTCTGGGAACGCTCCGGCTTGGGCAGCGATCTAGAATCAGTTGTTAAATGGATTTTTTTTGTGTAACAATTTTATTTAGGTATTTACATGGTAGTTTTGAGTTTGTACCTTTTGTAGTGTAATTATGTCATCTAATTAATAAAGAAAAAAAACACATTAAAAACAAGAGACTAACTTTGACATGGAGGGTCCAATCATATAAATAGAACGTTAAGGTGCGTACGAATTAGAGCGGCTCAGCCCGAGGCATGCTCGCCGCGCGCAGCGAGATGCTCACCGCGCGCGGCGAGGCTGCTCAGTTGCGCATTTGTTTGTTCGTTGAGGCAACGTGCTCGCGGCGAGCCACAAATGCGCCGCACAAACAAAATGGCGTCGGACGCGATAAAAGCTGATGATGCCTGCTTTTATCATAATACATAGAATTGTTAAATAATTTCGATCTCATAACGCTTTTTTCTGCTCACCATGTTGTTTAGTACTTATATAAGTTTTCCAAATAATTCATTTATTTATTTTATTTTATTATATTTTATTTATTTTATTTCATTATATTTTATCATATTTTATTTATTTTCTTTTATTTTATTCTATTTATTTTATTTTAAATATTCCATTTTATTTTATTTTATTTATTATATTTTATTTATTTCATTTCATTTTATTATATTTTATTTATTTTATTTTAATTGTTTTGTTTTATTTTATTTTTTTGTATTTTATTTATTTCATGTATTTTATTTTATTTATTTTATATTATTTATTTTAATTTATTCATTTAATTTATTTATTAAGAAGACCAACAGTTTAATTGACATGAAAATATTAAAGTTGTCAAGTATCAATAAACAATACGCGCGCATTCGTAATCACGTCCAAACATCGCGAGGCACGCACGCCGAGGCACCTTTGAGCATGGACAGAAAACCGACAATCGGCGGCTCGCGGCGCACACGCTCGCGGTGCGCCGCGAGCTGCGCGTGAGCCACGTACGAATTTGCGCAAATGGGCGAGCCGTGCGTGCCTCAACCTGAGGCTGCCTCTAATTCGTACGCACCTTTAGAGATACATTTTTAGATTTAATTTATATCTTCGTTCTTTTTATATGACGGGATGAATATGTACAAGATATTTGTAGTATAAAGCTGATATAACCCTTCTACTGTAGTAGCTAGACCTCGCGTACCTTTCATCATCATCATCATCACAGCCCGTAACAGTCCACTGCAAGACTTAGGGCCTCTCCCACGAAAGGGGAGGTTATTGCCATAATCTCCACGCTTGGCAGGCGGGTTGGAGATCGCAGTGTTTAAATATAACAATGGAAAATGCTGCTGCCCATTTTCAAGATTACGGAGACTCTTGATATTTTGCCTCGAAAACATTAGTCGCCTTGTACGACACCCATGAGTGTAAGAGGTTGGTGCTATTCTACTCTGCCGGTAGAATAGTATACTCCGCGTACCTGTAGTGTGGCTAAAATATATAGTGTAGCATGCCGTCTACTTGGCACTTTTGCTGCTGGCCGAGGCTTCGCAGGACCTTCAGCTGAGTTTATTATTGTTACCTTATTAATACTTTATCAGTTTCTAGCATACATAACACAAGCTTAGTTTACTTCAAGGCGTAAATTGACCAAGCATATTTATTAATTTATTTTATACTTGGAACTTTATTTCATTCTATATTCACGGTGCGCAATCACGCCAAAATATTCTTAAAAGCAATACCAAAGCCGCTATTCCGTAACGACACGCTCAGAATGTCGAATGTCGAACATGAGGCTTCTAAACAAATTAAATTGTATCAAAACAAAAGTCCACTTACTTGGCTGTGCGACGGTGGTATTTTCAGGAAGAATTTCATGAAATTACACGCTCCCGACAGGCCGATATTAATGGCGAAACATTGTTACAGGAAAATGGGAGGCTGACAAGAGCTTCGTTGTTTATACGAGTATTAAATTCTTTTTAACTAGGCAGGCTTTTGGTCATATTTGCCTCATTTTTCAACCCCGATGTGAAACAAAATGGAGATTAGCGCAATCTATTAAAGAAAAAAATAATCGTCTTGGCGTTAATGTCCCGGTTGTACTCTCGCGCACGAGGGCCCAGAGTCCACCTTGACCATGATCCAGGATTTGACAGGTCAGATAGTAGAGCGACTGCCATCTGACCTTCGTGACCCTGCGCCCAGGGGAACCTGATTAGATTGGATCATGGTTACATATACAGACGACTGAATGTGCAGGTATTATCACAATGTTATCCATCAGCGTAAGAGCATCGGTTAGCAGTCAACTAATGTACATAACTCAGAAAAGAGTCATTAGTACATGGTCGCAGTGGGATTCTAACCCGGTACCTCTCGCTTACGAGTCGGATACCTTAACCACTCGGCCACGGTTCAATCAAAGAATACTTCAGCTTTATGTTGTTGATACATATATGTCTGTTCCAACAATTCCCCACCAAAGCTCAAACCTGGCAACAAAACCAAGCTAAACCCAAACTAATGTATCAAAATAAACTATTCGGAACAGATGTACAATAACACGGCGAGCCACGTCGCGTATGTTAGATATCGCCCCGCAAGCCAACTTAGAACTTGTAACGTGACTCAAAGTTAGAATTGTTAAGCCACAGAATCACAAATCAGGGCATCAGGAATATTAGAGGAGTTAGATACGTACGTTAAGAATGTACGTAGCACAAACGCTAGGTGTCGTAAAGGACGAGAATAGGGATAAAGATTGCGTCAATATTTTAAAATTCTAACTAGCCCGTCAGTTAGGCAAGTCTTCTCCTACGTAAAAAAGCACAAACACACACACGCCAGTGTACATGTATATACCTTGTTTTATTCTTTTTTTTATTGTTCTTTTTGTTTGTCAATTTGGGTATCTATCTGCTAAGCTGCTTAGTAGCTACATAACAAAATTTTAAAATGCAGTTTTGTCATTGGCATTTCAACCATAATGTACCCATATTTTTATGTATTTCATTGCTGTTAAACTGTGAAATGAACTAATAAATAAATAAAAAAGGAAATGGGTAATAACCGACCGTGACTGTATTTTTCGTCTAGGCCAAGACATAGATCGAGAAAGGAAATAGGAAAAATATTGCATCCTTGTCAGCCTCCTCAATTCATCATGATTGATAAAATGGAATGGGGGTGTCATCGGAGCAGTGGCGTTACTGTCATACAAGCCCAAAAGCCGGGCTTGCCTTATAAAAATAATTATCGATAAAAAATCAAAGATAATCCGAGCGCGAACTATTTAAAGTTCGCGCTCCTAATGCTTTTCAAACTGCCGCGCCGCACAGCAGCGCCATCGTGCGGCTAGGTTACGAAACACGATCCGAACGCACACGCAAGTTGAGGAAATTGAGACTCGGTCAGTCATCTCGCTCGCACGCGCTGGCTTGTAAGCGGGCTTTGATTCCGGCCGGTATGTCTCTTTCTTACATATGAAAACTGTCCTATAATGAGATATAACTATACGTTTGTTTATATGGTAAATTGTACGAGACTTTAAGCCCTGCATGCGTATGAAGTTGTACCCGGATCTTTGAAATGGCAACTTCGCGCATGCGCAGTAGGTACGTTTGTTGAATGCTGTAATACGTACCAACTTCACTATTGTTTTATTTGAGCCGTTTGGGCGGATAAGTAATTAGTTTTTTGTTGTGTTTTGTAGTAAAAGTGATTTAATTAGATTGATCAACAATAGACGAAGTAGAGTCCCTTGTGATGGTTTAAAATGTGCACAAGTTTTAATTTGCATGGAAAAGGTAAAGTTTTTAATCATTTCTCAGAAAATAACAAATTATTTCCTTATATGTGGAATATTTCTCAGAAGACAATTTCATAGATCGGTGTACCAAACTCCTTGAATTGTTGGTTGTCTCTCTCACAAGTTATATTGCTGGTATAAAACTGAAGAGTGATAAGTGAGGATTGATCAGTAATGTGGCAAGGGGATGGATTTATTTTTAATAACCGTAAAAACTACACAAACTTCATCTCTCGGCTTGCCTTACTCTGAACCCCTAGGCACGCCACTGCATCGGAGTACCCTGACCAGTCCACGGGGCCTGTCCCATTGGCTCGACGACCGCCTCTCGCAGAACAAAGGGGAGCTGAAGACCCGGTAATAAACGTCGTCAAATCGTGAAAAATCGTGGCTTCGAAACATCAAAGAATGGACACGCATTGTCGGCGTGGGAGAACTGTTTCGCTTGGCACAGGACAAAATTAGGTTCGCTGAGCTGACGGCCAACCTTCAGAAGGGGAGAGGCACCAAAAGAAGAAGACCGTGCAGACTACCGCCGCCAAATAATTCTATCTTTTTTTTATTGCCTAGAGAGGCATACGGATGGACGGTCCACCTGATGAAAAGCGGCCACCGTCGTCCAGTACATCTGCAATTATATGCATATAAGATTACTATTTTATATAGGAGTAGGAAGGCGGACTACGGGCTCCGCGTACCGCGCGAGATTACTTTTTGTATGTAATTAAAGCTTAACTATGGCACAGTTACACCTATTCAAGGTTTTCTGTGAAACCGAACTGTTTAACAGTGAAATCCGAGATTCTTTCCGAGAAACCGTTATTCTCCAGACTTTAATTACACAAAGAAGACCGGCAAATGGTTTCTCTTTAAAAGAAATGAGTTTCGTATCCAGGTTTTATGCATTACTTTACCAAGAATACTTTGAAAGTGCTAAGATGAAAATCTTTTAGTTATTTTGTAACACAGACCGCTTTTAATAGTAGAACGTCGTTCTATTCGGTTCGCAAGTTCATACTTTGTTAAAGAAAGAAACTTGATCATGTCTAAAGAGAACTGCATGGGGGTTTTGTTTTCCACTACTTGCAACTTTACTTTTTCTTTCATGTCATATCTTCCACTAGAGCGAGGCATGGGGATTTTGCCTGACATGGGGGCCTGAGAAACGTGGTGATGGCAGTGAAGGGGAATTTGCCTTTTTGCTGCCAGAGCAACATGTTCTAGATGTGGTATCAGCTCATGTACTACGCTCCGCGGCAAACTATGTGGGTGTCAACAGACAATAGATAGATATACTATCTGCCACTCCCCCCGGACCCCCCTCCGATTGTCGACTGGGGCAATTAGCGTCCCCTGGCGTAGTATTAATCAAACTCGCTTGGCAAGTTTGGCCCGCGGAGATACGGCTGGGCGGGGCGCTAGCAACAGTTGCTGGTAGTAGCAATATGATATCACGCCTTTATCTGTATTTATCTGTTTTAAGCTGCTCAATACAGTAAAACCAGATTCCACAATGTGTCTGTTTGCTGTTGAACTCAAACTCTGGCTAAGCTATAACAGTTCTATAACACATTCGCACTTCCTACTTATTTGGGATAGCTTCGGCTCAGATGGAAGGTGATTTTATGTGTTGATGTATATGTCTTTTTTTTTTTTTTGTTTATGTTGTGTTGTGACGTTTCTAGTTATAATAAATGAGTAATTATTATTATTATTAAGGTTGCCACTGCTATCTGTCCTTAGTGTCTGTTTTCGCCATCGGGAGACGCGATCTGGGGGAACTCTTCATCCTTATGTCGTGGATCTTCCAGCTATTCGCAGGAGCCGCTTTGGTTCAACCTTTATAATTCATACGGCTAAGGAATGGAACACGTTGGCTTCAAGTGTTTTCTCTGGTCATTATAATCTGGACGCCTTTAAGGCTAGAGTTAATATGCTGTTCCTAGACAGGCAGGCACACTCCGGGTACGGAAAACATGACGTCTTATCTGTCGATACCTATGCGTGTAATAAAACAATATCTGATTTGGTCATGAGTACATTCTGACGAATGGACACTTTAGCAATTGCTCATTTTGACAATAGCTCATTTGGTCATGAGTACATTCTGACGAATGGACACTTTAGCAATTGGTCATTTTGACAATAGCTCATTTGGTTATGAGTTCATTCTGACGAATAGACACTTTATTAATTGGTCATTGACACTCGCTCATTTGGTCATTAGTACATTCTGACGTATGGACGTTTTGTCAAGTATTATTTATTCATTTTGGCACTTGTCCTACCTGTCTGATTACATATGATATGTTGACAGTTTATACCCGGAGTTGACAGGCATGCTCCATCTTCGACCCCATCGCTACTTATCACGTGAGATGGCTGTATAATGCCTGGCTACTTTAATAAATAAAAGCCTACAACACAACCAAAAACTTGAAAGAGGAACTACTTTTTCGCCCCGCACTCATTCGAATCATTCAATATTACAAAGAAAGTAGCGCCACCGTACCATTTCCCGCTGTTTTCGGCCAACCTGTCACATGCAGCCTATATTTTAATTTAAAACACGTTGGGTGCTACGTAATTGGATCTCTGCAGCCTTAATCTCATTACCGGGCGAATTAAACCAGCGACAAAAAGCTAGAGGGAGATAATTAGCGCCCGTGGGACGAGAGAGGCGCTAGATTAATTTAAATTTCGAACGTGACGTGTTCAGCCAATGGGATGCCGTAGCTTTGTTGGGTGGCTAGCGGGAGTAGTGGTATTAGTTTTGGGGATTGAGCCGTGTTTTGTGGTGAGGTTTGGCTCTTCGAGGCTGCGGCTAGACCCGACCGCTGCTTAGGCTCCAACCAATCGATATAATTAGGAATGTTCTTTAGATTCTGTTGAGTGGCAAACCTGTATCCCAAACCACCTGCTTTCATTATATCAGTATCGTTTCATACAAGTATTGTTTGTGAGAACGTATATATTATAAGACGATAATCCTCTTGTCTGTAATTGGGCTGGCTACCTCAAAATTCAAACCGAAGGAATTTTCTTTATTATTTATTGTACTTACACAAAAATAATAAATACAATTTAACAGAAGATAACTTATTTATTTATTTAACTATTTATTGCACACAATAAATAAATACTTAACTACAAAGGCGAGCTTAACTCTACAGTTGAGTTTTCTATCAGCAAATTTTATGTCTGTTCATCAGGTGGTAGGATTCTGTCAAACTTGAGAAGTCAGCCTGGGTGAGTACCATCTCATTATCTATTTCTGCCGCCAAGCAATAATGCTTGCATTGTTGTATTCCGGTTTGAAGGATAAGGTAGCTAGCGCAATTACAGAACACTCTTCACGGTGACAACGCACCAGCGGTTCTGCAATTTTGTTGCCTGCAACCTAAATGCCGCCGCTACAGCCTGACAGCCCACTTGATAGCAAACCTAAAGTTACTGCTTACCATTAGGTGGACTGTCACCTAGTTTGTCATTAAATAGATTTAAAAAAACATTTATAATTCTTTGATTCCATCAAACTTTTTACTGAAATACAAAAGAGAATTGCGTCAACAGAGTTTGGATGCGAATTCAAAAACTGACGTTCCAATTTCAATCTGTCCCTTTAATCCGGCGCGGTAGCCAATTAGGGGCGAGGCTGCACCAATCACAGAGCGCAAATACTACAAGTATCTGTTGCAGCTCGTAATAGTTACTGTGTAAAATTGCAAAATAAAGCCCAAAAGCTCAACGAAAACGCAACAATGAAAATGAAAATCACAATAAATAAAACGTGGCATCGAATCGAACATGAGACCGACAAAATATTTCCCATAATTACCGTCGTTTATTTGACCAGAGTGGTGCTGTCTGTATACCCCGCGGACGTCCGCACCGCATCCGTCACGGAAGCGCGGAAATCGCGGAATAATTCACCGCAACGCATTAGCGTATTGGTCCCGCGTGTGTCGCCACAGTGGGAGGGAGAGCAGTGTAATATGTCGGCACGGTTCTTGAAAATAATTTTGTTTCATTGACTATAGAGGTGCACGGACGTATAGTTTACCTGATGGAAAGCGGCTAACGTCGTCCAGGACATTGCAATCTAAGGGCAAAGGATGCGGTGCCGGCCTTTGAGATACCTGCAGATATGCCCTTTGAAGAATCCCATGTTATAATGCAAAGGAAAGACTTCAGTTCTGTTCTGGAGGTTATTTTACACACTCGGCGCTGCTTCTGTTATCACAAACGTTCATTGGCTACGGTAACTGCTTCCCATCAGGCGGGTCGTACGATTGTTTGCCATTGCCACCTTAGTGGTATAAAACAGTGAGCGGACCACCCAACGAAAAGCAGCAACTGACACCTACCCAGAGTATCGACGATTTATATGTATGATTCAATTGTGGAAAAGCGCATTAAACTCCGTTGCGTAGTATAAAAATTCTAAGCGTTCATTGATACATATATAGAAACATAGGGACAGACGGCGGGAAGCGACTTTGTTTTATACTATGTATAGGTATAGCTATTGAAGTCAGATGTTGTACTGCCATTCGCTGTACTGTGTATCCGCTCCGCGTATATCACTGTGCGGGCGATCGCTCAGACTCGAGTAATGAGCCATTTATGGACGCGTTACGCATAATGAGGGTAGAGCTGATTTCGGGTTTGGATTTCGGGCGAAATGCGGATTGTTTACTCGTTTTTCGCGTGATATATCCATCGGCGATACGTCAATTAGTCTCCGCTCTAAGTAGGATTGAGTGACGTGAATAGGGCTTTCGCATAAGGCTAACAAAGGCTATTGAAGTTTGTCTGTGAGTCCTGATGTAGGTTAAACTTGCGGCGTTTCGTTGCATTTGTCTGTCAGTTCTACTTAAGTAGCTAACTGTTTTTAGTACGGGTGCTATTAGCTATGGATCTGGTTTGTGTTTGAATCTGAACCGAATTGAAAATATTCATTCATTATAGTGCTACAAGAATGTCAAGTAAATTCTCGCAAAAAAAAAATTTCTCAAAAATTATGGGGCCAAATCTGACACAGTTCAGTGAAATGTTTGCGAACAAAAAGAAAATTGGTTTTTTTCTAGTTTACCTCACCCATTAATTATATTTTAATTAAAATGCCATATAGTAAAATACCCCGTAGCCGTGTGGTGTCCGGCAGAGTAGAATAGCAAAAACCCAGGACACTCGTGGGTATCGTACAAGACGACTTATGTTTTCGGGGCAAAAAATCTAGAGTCTCCGTTGACTAGAAAATGGGTACCAGCCTTTTTTAATTGTTATACTTTTAACACGGCGATCTATCACCCGCCCGTCAAGCGCTGAGATTATGGCAATAACATCCCCGATCGTAGAAGAGTCCCGAAGCATGCAGTGGACTATTACGGGCTGTGACGATGATGATGATTATAAAATAGACAACTTGGATCCTTCGGCACACTGGAAATGATCTTCTATCGTGCTATTAGAGATATGTGGTGCCTATAAATCTACATAGGTAATTAAGTTCCAGCACGCCGCCGTGGGTTTAGATTTCATACCTAACCTACTTCCTACATGCCAAATTATCTTTCACAGCTATAAGATCATGCAGAATTAAAGCACTCCGGGCGTCCTGTCTCCATCGTCAAACAGCGTCGCAATATCGCGCTAAAGTAGACGAGGGGAATCCCCGCTAAGGTCGCTGCAACTCCGCTTGTGGAATGCAATATAGCGCTGTCAGACCTGTATAAGGTAAGTGCAAGGAGCGAGGTGAGGACGATGAAGTTTACGAAGTTCTGCTAAGAGATGTGGCAAGAATTTGAGTGTTAAAATTTAATGTGGTGGAGGTACAGTGAAATGCCTTAATTTGTAGCTCAGTGATTAATGGAGTTGGATGTTAGACTTTTAGAGTATGAACACTTGCATAAGCATATTGTTACTATTTCACATTCATTTTAAAGGTATGTTCAGGGTTTATTACTAACGCGTACATTTATTTATGAGTAGCCCGATATGTCGACGCAAAGTTACGGTATAGCGAACCCGGAAACCACCTTTAAAATGTGTGATAATAACCACGATAGTTTAAAACATTATGTTATTTCTCATTCATTACACCTCACACCAGTTTAGCTTATACGACAGAATAAAACTTCCAATATATTTCTTTCAAACAGGTAGTTCCAGTAGCTTAAGAATGTTCAAGTAATAAGAAGAGGGGGAATCGAGTTTCTTCGCAAATCGTCAGAACATTTGAGAGAAGCGAAAGATTATCCCAATAACAAAGTATATGTATGAATCAGAGAACGTGTTCTCTGATAGGTTGTTTCTGTAATATTGCATTTCATTCCATCCGTAATACGAAACGCAATGCTTTCCAGGAAACTGTTGCTTAACAATATAGAATATCATGTATTTATGTGAATTGGCAGATGTTATGGGCACAGTTATCGCTTTGCATAAATCCGCTGGGATATCTGTTGTACAACTATTATTACTACCTACGAAAAGTTGTATAAAAATCATCATGTCAAAAATTTCAAGTACTCGATCCTTGTTACAATGACTGTAAAAATAGCGTCATAGTTATCAGTCACCATGCTATGCAAAGGATCCAAATTCGACGAAAAACTTGAACTGATGAACTTTAATTCTTTTTTTTTTTTTTTAATTATTCGGCAGACAAACAGGCACGCGGACCACCAAGCGGATCAGCAACATCAGGGGCGCTACCAATGCATTGCCCGCCTCTAAAGCGACCTCTAATATACCTCTTGAACGATCCCATATCATATTCCAAAGGAGCTGGGAGCTCATTCCACATCCGAATCGTGTGATCTAAAAACGTTTTTCGAACCTTCGCGTGGATACCATTTCTGTTTTGGGTTTGGTTGGTTGGACTCCCAGAGTCTTGTGTCCGAGTCCTAGAGTCTGTGTGTGTGTGTTTATGTGCTTGTCGTTGAATTCTCCTTTGGCATAAGAACTAGGATATTCTAGGTCCTAGAGCATCTAGAGTGTACGAACGAGTGCAAAACGTAATTCGTCTTACTTATTCGCGCCAACAGTATCTATTTGCGCGCGCAGAAACCCAATCAGTAGGGGCTCCAGCACCCCCAATGTTTCGCGATAAAACCACCCGTCCCGCTCTATTGTTGGCCTTTAACAAAGGACGCATTGTTGGCAAGGCATGTGGCGGGAACGCATTATTGCTCCGTGATTGGACTGCGGGTTACGGTTAATGACTATGATTTGTCTCCGCTTTGTTGTAGCTAACGTTTGGTTTTGATAAGGCGTCCGATAGTAACGGGTTTGGATTGAGTTTCTGGAATCTAGACTATGCTATTGTGGAGACTGAAATGTATTAATACTAGCTGGCTCGTAGCGATTTCGTTCGCGTGGTGTCCTACTCCTATCCTACCCTACTCTACCCCTACTTCTACCTCTACCCTACCCAACACATTTAAAGATTAAATATAGCCTATGTTACTCGCTGATAATGTTACAAAACGTTCTAAGAGCAAACACCCTTACTTTTTGACCAAAGCATGAAACTTGACAGAGTCGTTACTTGATTCAAAATATGCCGATTGAAATCGGTAGCCTTCCATTATTAACCGCCTAAAGCTGGAACTAAATGTCGCCATATTGAAATATCATGCCAATTCCAACAACAGCGACGCTGTCACCGGGTCATATAAGTTTGTTGCACTATACACTACAAGCAATGCTTGCGACGGAACACAATATGATCCTAGAGTCCATTCCGGCTATAAAATCTTTATCTAAATAGCACGCACGCGCACACGATGCGCGCCAGCGATTATTGCATTCCCGGGATCGCTCAGAGTCCCGGTACAATCCCGGGACAAATTAAGAGATTACTGCGGACTGCGCCGTTGATATTTGAGACGATATGGCGCGTGTGGTATGGCCTACGTGTTTTATGTGGATTTGGAAATAGGATTTAGGCGTTAGGCGTTGGACTACCTTCCCCAGGAGATTTTGAGAACAACGTCGCGGAAAAGGTATGGTGAACGATGTTCTGAATTTTAAAACGTAGTTAATGCTGTCAAGCGTACCTATGGGGATTATGGTAATGCCGTCTGAATTTCTAAAGGTATAAATACCACAATAAGGTAAGGGATAACGACAATTGGCGTACTTTTTGGTAAACATATTTTTTTGTTTTTCTCTTTTTGTTATTGTCTTGTATGTTTTATACTTTTGTGCCTTGGAAGTAATTGCAATCTATATTTTACTTAGTTTTCTGTACTTTAAAAACGGGACCTAGATACGTATAGCATTACTTTCCTGTCCATCCGTTTGTTGGACAACTTTAAGCGGATTTTGATCCACGTTAAATGATTTTAAATCCTAGACGTAGACCTAGAATTTTGAAAGGCAAGAACAACGACACTCCCGACAAACACTACGTGGATATACTTCAATGTTTTATCCGCTGCTGAACCGATATTTATGAAACAAAGCTAAGTATCCCAATGGAGCTACGATGGCATAGACAGACACACAGGTACAAAGAGAGATAACATACACCCCGCATTTCACATCAGAGCCTAGTAGCTGCTAAAAGGCAATAAAGATCGGAGGTAAAAACGCTTGGTCCTACACTGCGTAGTTCGTTCCGCGAGCCGTCACCCGCGTTTCGCAAACCCGTAATGGATTATAACCAACCCGCCATGCTGTTTGCGCGCGGTTTTCCATTGCACAGGGCTTTAATTTGTCTCAGACAAGACTTCTTATTCCACGACTGTATTAAAAACCGATTCGTGGCGTCCCGGCTCGCCGCTTCACAGCTACAGTTAGCCTGTAGACGCCGCAATACTACACCGCGATACTACACAGCAATTGAAAGGATGAATTTTAATTTCTTTTTCGGGTCTGGGTGTTCTATGTATCATCATCACAGCCCGTAACAATCCACTGCAGGACTTAGGGCCTCTCCCACGAAAGGGGAGGTTATTGCCGTAATCTCCACGCTTGGCAGGCGGGTTGGATATCGCAGTGTTTGAATATAACAATGGAAAATGCTGCTGCCCATTTTCCAGACTACGGAGACTACGGATCTTTTGCCTCGAAAACATTAGTCGCCTTGAACGACACCCATGAGTGTAAGGGGTTGGTGCTATTCTACTCTGCCGGACACCACACGGCAAATTCTATCTATCTATAACAAGTATGTATTTAACAGTATATAAGTAGTTTAAGATAACTATCTAGCACCCATAACACAAGCTCTGCTCACTTTGGGGCTAGATGGCGCTGTGTGAATTTGTCCACGATTATTTATTTTATTTATTTATTTATACTACACAGAAATAAAACGCAAAATGAGGAGTACTGTTTATAGACTGTGAAGGCGCCGTAGGTTATCCTACGTCATCGAGTACCAGAAAAATTCCATTTTATAGTGATGGACGTTTAGGACACCGAAGCTCTTACGGTGAGGGAAAACATCGTGATGAAACCTGCACATTCAGGCGACTGAATGCGTAACCATGATCCAATCTGGTCAGGATCCCCTGGTAGTAGGGTAACGGAGGTCAGATAGCAGTCTCTCCATTGTAATTACCTGACCTGCCAAATCCTGGATCATGGTCAAGGCGGACCCCAGGCCCTCGTGCGCGAGAGCACAACCGGGAAATTAACGCCAAGAGTTGTTGGCATTCGACATCCCTGTCATCATCATCCCGACAAACCACAGTCGATCAATCAATAAACAATCGTGAAGTATGGAAGAATAGGGGGAGGCCTTTGCCAGCAGTGGGATGTTTCAGACTGATATAAAATACACGTCTTAGAACCCCACCAGGCTTTCTTCGTCTACAGGATAAGCCCTCGATGGCACCAGCTAACAAAAGCCGGGTTTACGGGCCACATTCTTACGTTAAATCAGGATTTAACCGGTTATAACCGGATCCTCCCTCGATGGCAGTAACTTTTACTGCGCGTAACACCGGGGCAATCATTAAATATTTCATAAGGTTACACATAAACGACGCGCGTGTTTATGTGCAGGGTTTTAGGCCAAGGTGGCCTTATCTGTATTGGGGCCTTATTCCGAAAAAACAGAAAAGAAACCTTCATTTTTTTCATTCAAACTTAAAACACCTCAACATCCGAAAGTCACATGCTGTCTCTTTCTCGTGATAATTAGTAGTACCTTTCGGCTGTGGTTATGTTTACGTTTAACTGAACATTTTAGTAGAATAAGGTCCCTGGCTGAAATTGTTGGTGAAATAAAGACCCTGTGCCATCAAGCCTTATTAAGCTGATTGTACATAAGTAAGTATTTTCATATCAAACCGGCGGCGTATAAAATAAATTCACACGTCCTTATAATTTGCGGAACCGAAACATTTGATTTGATTGAGAGTCATGCAATATTTCTATGCTTCTTTTAGTATGATTCCCTACTTCTTTTTATGTTAAGTCAGTTTTACCTTTCACTGTCATAATCCTTCAAGCATAGTCAGGTAAAAAAATAATCCTTACCACCACAAGTTCCCTTCTTTGTATCCCATTCCTTTTTATTGTTAATGTACAGTCCCCTGGAGATTAACCGGTCTGGTCACCATGCTGGCGACTGTACACAAAGCATTAGAAAACTACTAACTACCGCTATTAAATTATTATTATAATTTATAAATTGATAATTACCAATGTAATTAAAAAATTACATGTAATTAAATTTGTAATTTATAAATGTATATTATTAATTCTACTAAGATTTACTAATAACAAATGGACCACTGTTATCTCTTTAACAAAGTAATTTAATTTTAAAAACTAGTCGATCCCCTATGTACATTACTGTCAGACGCAAGACCAGCACACAAAGTTCCCGGCCACAACTCAGATCCGAAAAGTTTCCCGCTATTCTCACTAGATAAGAAACAAAAGACGATAAAATAGTTTTTGTAAGAGCCGGCGGGAAAACGAGGGTAGTCCGAGAGGAAAGTTAGATTAACCTGCTTCGTTTTGGGGGTAGGATGGTGTTTTAATAGTATTAGTTAGTCAGTTTGTATAGAACTGTCTAAATAGATGTTGCTATATATTGAGTAAATTATATCTGCGTAGGGCATTCCATTACTGGGATGTCCTATTAATGAAGATTGGAAAAATACCTTTTTAACAAAATAATGTATGTAATCCCCATTTGGGGACGAAATACGTGGTAGCGTGGCGTTGTCTGTTGCTTATCTAAAGTCTATTATCATCCAAGGTTTTATATGTAATCTGTAGTATGTTACCACTTCCAATCAAAGGCACACGGGTCATCTGAGGTTCAACACAGTACCTGAAACAAGAAATAATCTGGTTAATACAGTCTCCTTACGCGAAAATAAAGGGCCTTTTTAGAGGTAGAGAACTTTAAATTGAAATACAACAAAGAAAAAAGTGTTTAGTATCAGCGAAACTAGTTTTAGCTTTATCAGCTTAACCGATTTTTTCAATGTTTCTTTATTGGGAAGGCAATTTTATGGCATTTATGTTTGAATATGAATTTCGGGAATGTCACCTGCAGTAACTGGCGCGTAGATGGCTCAATCTAGATATCCTATTTTCATACACTTCTCGCAACAATTGAGGCCGTATTTTGCTATCATCTCACTGAATGTTGAATTTAATGTCAATCTAAAGATTGCGAAAAGTTTACATTCAACTTAATGAAACACGCTAGTTTGACAAAATATTGTGAACTGCAACAAAATTCACCAAACAATATACTTAGTAAAATTTAATGCATTATTTTTCAAAGAACCACAATGTAAAAGTTCATTAATTTTTCAAGTTACTTGTTTTTAGTTTAAGTCGTGTGAAACCTAATGTTTATGTGTATAAACATTAGGTTTAAATTCGGTTAGCAAAACTAGTAACCGACTCAAAAAAAAAACAAGCCTACAACAGTGACTTGGAAAATTAATGACTATTACATTTTACGACTTGCGAAAAATGACAGAATTGAAAAATATCCTCCAGACCAGAACAAAAGGGGGTTGGCCCTTAAAGACATTGCTGGGGGTAGTATTTTCACTAACGAGGCTACTGTTTCGTCCAGTAATTGTACACTGGCTGATAAAAAATGTAATTTATCAAAACGTCTAGAGCCGCCTCTCGTTTTTCTGAAGAACTTAAAGTGTTAGCTAGAATGCCTATAACGTTTGCCGTCAACTGTGGTTGGCTCGTTGTCGTTGTTGCTTGTCCCTAATAAAACAAATCCCATTCCACATTTTTGAAGTCTGACTTATAGCCATAAAAAGCAATAGTAGCCCAGCACATACTTAAGAACACAATGGCCAGTAGCAAAAAGAAAACTATTTCAAACACCCGAATGCGCTTAACATCTCCTTGGTCACACAAAATGGCCGCTTAATCCGGCTGCGTAAAAAACGCGGGAACCCGCCGGCGACCGCTCTCACTTGTTGATTTTATTGTCACACTCCGACCTCTGTAGAGCTGGGGTCTGGGAGCAAGTCATTTTAGTATTTGCGGTCCGTATTGAACGATATCCTCCTTTATACCATGATCTTCTTATAACATCACGATAATTAACACATTCAAAGGGCTTGGCTTTCTAATAAGTTCAAATCTTCTTGGATGGCTTTTTGGTAAATATTTCATTTTATTTTATTAATTAGACTAGCCAGACATTTGACCGCCATCTCACCTGGTGGTAAGTGTTACGGTTGGAATTAACAAAACCTCATCATCGTCAGCGTATACTAGTCCACGCTGGACATAGGCCTCCCCGCCTCCTCACGTCCTCAGCTCGCTGCATCCAGTATCGACCTGTAGCCCTCAAATCAGCCAGCCAGCAAATCGTCACTCCATCTGACCGGAGTGAGTCCTATACACCAGGCTTACCGTGTCGCGGTCTCCACTTCTACTTCAATCCTGATACAAACAGTACCTAAGTTATCCTATGAAATAGTTTGTACTAGTATCATTTTTAAACCCCGACAAAAACAGTGTTATAAGTTTGACGCGTGTATCTGTGGCTTTGTCTGTCTGTTTGTGGCAACGTAGCTCTCGAACGGATGGACCGATTTGTGTATTTAAAAGCCAGTTTAATCAAGATCATTCTTATTTTTGTTTTAATAAAATCGGTTCTGTAGTTTAGAAAATATTTAAGTTTAAGTAAACTTGGTTATCCGACTTTTTCTGTCGGTTAGGTTATAGTCTATCGTATTTGAAGGCAAAATTTTACAACTTCATTCGTTCCAAATAAATTCTGTAGGCTATACCCCAGGTACCTATCCGATTATGACAGTTCGCATAAATTGGTAGCTACAGTCCTCTGGGTGCCGACCCTTCGTTGTTTATGTTAACCGGGTCGGCCGCAATAGGCTCAGATGGGATTGGCTCCCTTTTCACCTTTTACGGACCTCCTTACAGTGTTCCGGGATCCTTCGCCGGGGCTTTTTCGAGCCTTTTAGGGTTAAATCGAGCATCTGTATGCGTTGCATTTGCAGTAAACAACCAATGCTGCTTTGGGTTTCGGAGTGTAGGTTGGAACTAGTTCTCGTAATCAATTTAGTGTTAATTGATTAGCGATTAGCAGTGATTAGCTTACGTGGGTAGGGAATGACTCAAATAGTAATATAGGTAGTTGAACGAGTAAATGGGTATAATCAATAATCATATTGGTGTTAATGTGCCGGTGCTCTCGCGCACGAGGGACCGATGTTTTTTTTAATAATATTTCTATAATCGTGGACAAATTCACACAGCACCATCTAGCCTCAAAGTAAGCTTGTATTATGGGTGCTAGATAACTGATAAACTACTTATATACTTTAAAATACATACTTATTATACATAGAACACCCAGACCCGTAATATTAATTAAAATTCATCATTTCAATTTCTGCCCAGCCGAGAATCGAGCCCAGGACCTCTTGCGTTGCAGATGTTGACCACTGAACCACTCAGGTCTCAGGACCGCCTTGACCATGATCCAGAATTGAGTATATCAGATAATTATAGTGGAGCGACTGCCATCTGATCTCCGTGACCCTGCTGGGGAACCTGACCAGATTGTATCATAGTTACACATTCAGTCGCCTGGAATTTGTAGGTTTCATCGCGATGTTATCCCTCACCGTAAGAGTATCGGTTAGCATTCAATTAATGTACATAATTCAGAAAAGAGTCATTGGTACATGGTCGCGGTTGGATTCAAAACCGGTACCTCTCGCTTACGAATCGGATACCATACCCACTCAGCCACCGACGCTCCAACCAAGCTGTTACGTTATACTAAATATATTTTAGGCTTTTGTACGGCAGTTTAAAGTCTAACTAAATTAACAACAGATTTGTCCCGCAATATCTAAGTACCTTTCCCGTTGCCAGCGCATCGGCTTCAAAAAACTAGCCAATCTCTGCGCGTTATGGCTCCGAGAATTTACAATAAATTGCCTAAGGATATACACCTAGCAAAGACGGAGTAGTGTTTTATAAAAGAATTAAAAGCGATGCTTATTCAAAAAGCATATTATTCTGAGTGAACTAAAATATATCGATTTATTTTAATTTTATAATAATATAATTTTTAATTTGTCATTTTATTAATTTTGTAATGTGACATGTTAAGATGACTATTGATACTCAATTAATATCTAAAGGTGACAATTTCAATTATATTATTAATTCTATTGACTGTGATACTATTTGATTATTGATGTAAATAGTCAATATATATGCATTGTTAGTTAGGACATAATGTATACCTAGATAATAATTTTTGGACAATGTATAAACAATACTAATAAAGAAATATGAATATGAATATAATATCTCCACAACTTAAAATGATTATCAGATAAGCGAGCGAAACATCAAAATCTAATAATGAAATCATACACGCTCGCTAGTAAACTGACGTGGGTATGGTTTACGTTGCAGACGGGTTAGATTTACCCTGTGCCGGTTAATATTGCATTTGGTCTTATTGATTTAACTCACTTTGTGGGTATAATAAACCCATGTTAGAAACCACCAAGCCCCGATAACTCAAACCGATCGAACCGAAATTAAGATATTTGCAAAATTTACAATTATTATTAAATTAGACAGGGATATTACTTAATTAAAATTAATATCCCGAATAAGTCGTCGATGTCGAAAGTCGAAACGGTATAAATAACTTTGGGAGATGATCAGTGTTTTATTGATAAATTGAAAATTGAAAAACAATATAACATGTAAGTAGTAAGGCTGACTAATCCCTCAGGGGGATTAATTCCAGTCAACCTTCGAAACATTGAAAGGGAAAGTTGTTAGGCAGGGTGCGTACAAAATTTAAAAATATGTTATTACCAACATTGACTCGATAATTACCTAATCGTATCACTAACAGATTATTTTACTTGAAAATTGAAATAAACACGCAGAGGTCCCGGGTTCGATTCGAATTCTAAATTATGAATTTTAATTTCTGTTACGGATCTGGGTTATAGTATGTATAATAAGTATGCATTTAAAAAAAGTACGTAAGTAGTTTATCACTTATCTAATACACATAACACAAGCTATGCTTACTTTGGGGTTAGTTGGCTCTGTGTAATTTGTCCAAGCGCATTTATTTATTTATTTAAACAAAGCCATTTAAATAAAGAAATTGTTGGCCAATTAAAACGGTTGTCTGCCCCGTTGCCGGCGGGGGGGTCGCAGACAGAGTGGGGAGGGGACATGACTACTGCCTTAAGCGCATAAATTATTCAGCCGAGCTGCGAATACCTGACGGTCAATAAAGCGCTCGGTTCAGCTACGTTTTAATCTAATGCTCTTTGCGTTTGCACCCCGAATTAGGTCAGTCTGGATTGGGGGATGTTTTTGAGCCTTACACCTGGTTATATTCAGTCGACTAAATACAGAAGCAAAGAGTGTGAGAGCAAATAAGGCAAGTGTGCCCGCGGCACAGCTAACGGTGCGAGACAGCATTTGTTTCCTTCTCTCAATAGTAAGATAACTCTTTACTATTTATTTACTGATAACGAGTTTACTGTTGATATAAAATGCGATATTTTGTAAGGCCGTGTGGATGGATATTTGGTGTAGTTTGATTTGCATGTGGACGAAGTCGCCGTTCCGTTCCATTCAGGCACAACACCAGCCAGAAAAGCTTCTGCATATGGGGTATATGTAGTTCATATCAACAAGAACCAGGTATAGCACGAAGTCGCGGGAAAAAACTGGTATACGCTATAATTTATGTTTAAATTTAAAGTAAATACTAAATCCGAATCTAGCGAAGGAATGCAGCCAGCATTTTGGCAAATTTACCTGGTGGTAGACTGATCTTGGCGATATTATGTAGGTTGTTTGTAAGTAAATCATTCATTTTATTTAGTTTTGAGTTTCCTACCACATTGCGTATTTTGGTGTATGAAACAAATTTTAAATATTGTCAGAAAAAATATCAAAGTAAATAGTTACACTGCGCTAAAACCCAAAACCAACTGCACCGTTACTCCATAAGCTGACGCGAACTACATTACAGAGTGGGTTTTAACTATTAGGTAACAGACTAACACAGAATCTGCCAGTCAGTGAAATTCTAAGTGAGAACAATCCAGCGGAGTTCGGGACGCTGCGAACTCGAAATTCAAACGATAGCCCAATCAGCGTTAAGCTGCAGTAATGCGCCAGACCGCTCGTCTACTTAGTTATTTCAAATTGCGAATAGGGCTTATAAAATTATAGTTCAGATAATATTTAGCCCGACTATAGTAGGTATGTACATTGTATAAGGGGTGTTTTTTAGAAACGGAGAACTTTAAATTGAAATACAACAAAGAAAACGTATTTTGTATCTTTATTGGAAAGATAATTTTATGGCATCTTTGTTTGAATATGATTTCAGTCATGTGGCTGCCGAGACTGGCGCATAGATGGCCCAATCTGAATATTTTATTTTCATACACTTTTCGCAACAATAGCGGGCCGTATTTAGCTAATAACTCATTGATTGTCTTCTTAGCCGTATACAGAGCATGTGCTTTCTTTATACGAAATTTTGTACAAATCATAAAGGCTAACCATTACAGCTAGTGCAAAATATAGGAAGTGTACACAACCCGGTCCCATCACTGAGAACCGCGTAAATTGACCTCCATCTTCTATAGCATGTTGTTGCAGGCTGGCGCGCTATACAACGCGCCCCCTGTGCGTCATGCGAAAGACTAACTATAACTGGCACACCGCAATGTATTATATTCACCTAACTTCATCGCCCCAGTAGCGAAAGACAATTGTAACAAAGTCCACGGGACAGGAAAATCAGGAAAATAACGTTTGTCAAAGACAGTACGCAATTTTTGTTGTTGTACTTTGTACTACGTGCTTGCGCAGGCTTGAACCCGGGGCCTACGAACAGACTTCCAGTGCAATAGGCCTTTGCGCCACTCGGGCGTCGGAAGGTCCGACTATTTTGTCAATAATACGGCCAGTTGCGCGCGCGCAGTGACGTCATCGCAAAGGTGCGAGGCCGGTCACGATATCTGCACCTCGATTTGATAGCTTGAATGGCGATGTACGAATTTGAATCTTGTGTCGTAGAAATAAGACGGTTTATTGTTTGCAAGACATTGTTGCCGCGTTCTGCAGGTAATACAGGTGTCAGGTAAAGGCATTTACGTTTGTTAATACATTTTAAGTGAATAAAATAACCTTCGTCGAGTACCACGCAAATAAAGCCTAATATCATCAAGAACAGTTCATAGATAAGTTTGTTACTCAATCAAGCATAAACGGCTGAATTGAGGGGGTCCAGTTGCACTGGAAACCGCGACACGGAGTTTTAACAATGCCACTAGATATAGTTAACTGTAGGTACATTTATTATTATTATTCTGATTTTTTTAATATTTTTTTTCTAACCTAATTTTGTTTTGTTTTATGTACTTTAATTACCTTGTTTCTTTTTGTACCTTATTGTCGTGTCGTGGTGTCTACGTGTAATAAATGACTTCTTTCTTTCTTTATTTCTTCTTTCAGATTGGATCATGGTTACACTTTCAGTCGCCTAATTGTGCAGGTTACTTCACAATGTTTTCCCTCCCGTAATGCATCTGATAGTATTCAACTTATGTACATAACTTAGAAAAGAGGCCATGGCCACAGTGGGATTCGCACCCGGTACCTCTCGTTTACGTGTCAGATACCGTAGCCACTCGGCCACCGACGCCCCTTATATATATAACAAGGAACACTTTGTTAATTTCACGGAAGAAGCTATTTATAGAAGGTACAAATCGTGCTACCAAATACTCTCAATATCAAATTAGTTTCAATCCAACAAATTAAATCTAAAAGCGTCAGTAGCTATTTCCTAGAAGCCCGAAAAAATACCCAGATCAATCTTAATAACGAGAAACTTTCGGAGTAATTTGTAATTCTACGGGCTTTATAAAACTAATTCCATTTTCAGTAGCTGGTGTGCTAAGTTGAAGGGTTACCAGTGTTACCAACGCTTCTAGCGAAAACGCGCTAAATAGCTTGATAGATACACACTTTATTGCACTCAAAATTACAAAAAAAAGGAAATTTTACAGGTCTTTTCAAACATTGTGGGCAAAGGCGCTAGATTTCTAGATTTGTATGGAAACCGTTCGTAAATTGGCGCTAAATGTACAAAGAAAAACGCGCTGTATGTATGAAAGTCGAAAGCGCTAAGTTGGCAACCCTGGGTTACTGATGAGGCCACAGTCACATTTTCCCGCCACTTCAGTTTGAAACTTTGACAGCCAACTTGACGTCTATTTTCAAATGGAATTTTCGAACAAGAATAGGTTAAAATCTCCTTCGCTCGCACTGGCTGGTTTGAATGTAAAATGAGTAAAATACTAGTTCGGACTGAGTTCAGAAACATTGAGAACGTTTTTAAACTCTTGTAGAAAGTTTGGCTGAGTGAGTATTTGTAGAGTAATGGATGGAATGGAGTTATAAGTGGCATTTTGGCTTTTGCCCACTCAGGCTTCTATTAAAAAGTGTGATATTTTAGCTACAAGCCCTCTCGAAGCCGGCTTACAAACAAAGAAAACTGCATCGAAATTTGGAAATCTCTAAAACTTCAAACTTGTGTCAGCATGAGGGTTAATAACCTAACTGACAGAGAAAGTCGGGTAACCCCCGACCAAGTCTGCTTAAACGTAAATATTTCTAAACAAGAAAACAGATTTTAATTAAATAAAGCTAAGAACTATCTCGATTAAACTGGCTTTCAAATAGAGGAAACCGCATCCAAATCAGTCCATCCGTTCGGAAGCTACGATGCCACAGACAGATACACAAAGCCACAGATACACAGTTACAACAACTATCTTTTTTCATGGGGGTTTAAAAATAAACTCTAATACGGCAATACAGCTGATGCTAAGACAAAAATATTCGGATCTAAAACTTAAATCATATGACACATAGATATAACGCTTAAACAAAAATTGTTAAAACAATCCCAGCGTAATATCGTAAATTTTCGCAAGAAACCCATCAGAGAGTTCAAGAACGTAAGTCGCCATAACTGCCAGCCAACATAAAAACACAAAAGGGCTCTCCGCCGAGCGTGGCTATCCATATTCATGGCACTCCACGACATTAAAGACATCAGATACGTTTATTAGGTCACTTAGACCCTTTACGTCCGCGGGTCATACAGACCCAGCCATAATAGAGTAGCCGGCTAGCTTTCGGGTCTAAAAGGCCCGAGAAAACCCCTTCAGGGCATTTTACAATCGCTGCAGGATTACGGGTTATTGCAAAGTGATTTTGCGGCCGCAGAATCTCGGTCGGAATTTAATCGACGACGGCATTCCCGTGATCCCTTTGAAATAACCTTGCGGCCACATTATCAATTGGGCGGCGAATTTTTAGGCGTCATTTTGGTGGGAAATATTGGATTGTATTATTACATGCAAATTAAAAAATTACAGAGGTTATTATTTCTCAAAATCGTTGCTAGTACAGTCGTCAGTCCACCCTAATGCTTGTGTTGAGGCGGCTCGCAGTTTCCCATTGATGTTAACAAAATGTTATAGACTCTGAGGGCGACGAAGGTTATCATATGTCATCGGGGACTAGAAACATTTCACTAGACTTTTACGAAACCCACAAAACGTTGTAGGTTAACGTACGGCGTCGTCACAGTCTATTATGGACTAGCTTTTTTGACGTTCCGGACCTGTTCCCGTGGGAATCGCATCGAATTGCGGGAAAAGCTATAGCCAAAGTAAGTCGCTAATAATGTAGCTTTCTATAGGTGAAATAATATTTAAAATCAGCGTAGTTTTCGAGTTTATCCATTACAAACAAAATTTCCAATTTTTTTTTTATAATATTAGTATAGAATAGTAGTATTAGTATATCTTCATCATCATCATCATCTTGGCGTTATGTTCTGCTTACGCTGCCGCGCGACACGCGAGGGCCCAGGATCCGCCTACCTGCTACTCCAGGCCCACTTCACTCGGTTTTCGGGATCCACAACAATAAACAAATTCTTTTACAATAATAACACAACCAACTTTTGACCGCTGACTGTAGGTATTTGCAGTCGACGCCGCCTCATCATCATCACAGCCCGTAACAGTCCACTGCAGGACTTAGGGCCTCTCCCACAAAGGGGGAAGTTATTGCCATAATCTCCACGCTTGGCAAGCGGGTTGGTGATCGCAGTGTTTAAATATAATAATGGAAAATGCTGCTGCCCATTTTCCAGACTACGGAGACTCTTGATCTTTTGCATCGAAAACATAAGTCGCCTTGTATGACACCCAATAGTGTAAGGGGTTGGTGCTATTCTACTCTGCCGGACACCACACGGCCGACACGGCACGACACGGCCGACACGGCCGACGCCGCCTACTTACTAATTAATTTTAACACAAACATATAACAATACAGAACAATATCCATTGCTAACCGCCAGTCCACACGCGAGGCGGTCGTTCCCTTCGTCAATACTCGAACCTTTCGTTCCACCAGCAATATTACCTACACAGCAATCAGTTGTTGAAGTGCCTATTTTAGGGTTATTGGAGTAAATATTTTATATTTATGGTTGACCAGAGGGCCTAGTGTGAGTTCCGCTTCGATTTTACTTAACTATCGCGTTTGCGTTTACGTCGAAATTAGTATGAAGAAAAAAACTTCATTTACGTACCACTAGGCGGCGCTATATATTTTTCTCCTCTGAGAGGTTCAGTTGGGTAACATCTGCCACGCAGAGGTACTGGTTTCAATTCCCGGCCGAGCAGAAATTGAAATAATGAAATTTAATTACCGTTACGGGTTTCTGTATATGTATGTATAAAAAGCATGTATATATAAAAAGTAAATAAGTAGTTTATCAGTTACATAAAACAAACTTTACTTGCTTTGGGGCTAGATGGCGCTGTGTAAATTTGTCCAAGCACATTTTTTATACTGCCTCTTTTACATTCAATATATGAGAAGATGTGTGAACGTGGAAGAGGCAAAAGAGGTATTAGGACTGAAATATTAAGGTGAATACACATGACAAAAACAGTTAAATTCGCTATATGTTTATAATATTGAAACCGAAATTATAATTTGCACCAAACTAACAACAACACTGAGTGTGTCACCACAATACTGCGGTACGAACGAATTCCCGAAAACCTGTAACACTAGCCTAGGGCTGCCATAGATGCTGTAACGCCGACCGGGATATTTAGAACAGAAATAGGATGAAATATCTAATCAAAAACTCAGGATTTCGAAGTCAACGTAGGCGTAGCCAAGATTATGTAGGGTGTAACAAATTGAACGAAAATATAAACATTAAAAAAAATGGTATACCTAAAGACAAAAGTCTTTATTACAATGGTAATACAAAAAATACAAGACCTTTTTTATTTTCGGTTTGCGTCCTGGTGGGCGGAACACACGCCAATGTGTGAATATAAAATACTGTTGTAGTACGTTTTACACATTGCCTTGAGAATTTCATTTTCAGATGCGAGCACCCGATCCTGAAACGATGTAACGACGAATTCGACGAAACATATCACACACAAACGAACAGTGAACGAACTCAAAAGTGGTGCTCGGAATTTTTGGTATTTTGACTTTTAAAATCCCAAAACAATCAACCGGGCCGTATGGCAGCCCTACACCAGCCCAGTGTTAATAAACCGTAGCGCCTGTCAGTAACATCAGAGCAATGTCGCACCGCGTACTAAATGGTTATTCGAAATACATGTCCCCGCAGGCGCTTACATGTTTGCCTCTGAATGGAATGAAATAGTTTAATAAGATTGAACTATACCTGCCTTGTGAGTTGCCTGTTGAATTGGCCGTGTACTGTCCGGCAGGGTAGAACACCTACCCCTTACACTCGCAGGTGTGGTACAAGGCGACTAACGTTTTCAAACCAAAAATTTTTAGAGTCTCCGTAGGCTGGAAAATGGGCAGTAGCGTTTTCTATTGTTATATTTATAACACTGGGATCTCGAACCCGCCTGCTAAGCGTGGAGATTATGGCTTCCCCTTTAGTGGGAGAGGCCATAAGGCCAGCAGTGGACTGTTATGGGATGCGATGATGATACCTACCGGTAGATTATTTACTTAAAACTCATTTTGTTCTACTTATTTACACAAGTTAAAGGCGATAGGTCAAACAGTCTGACCTTTGATTTGCTTGAACGAACGAGAGCAGTTACAATCAGGCTTCATTTTAATTAAGTACAGTTCGTAGTTTAGTACAAGAGATTGATTTAACTCAAAGTTTTAACATTTATAAACCACTTAGGGAATATTTTCTAAGGTTTCCCGTCTTGTCATGGCGGTGTAACTACGTTAAATTAGTTTCAAAGGCTGTAAAATTGACTACACCACCATATTTTCAGACTGAAAAGGCCAAACATACTGGATAACAGAGTTTGAAGACTTTAAGCTATGTCTAATGCGACAAGGCCTGGCATGATATGAATTCTTTTGTCACATCTGCTCATAGTCATTGGACTGATTGCATGATAATCACTTATTACAAAAATCTCTACGAGCATTATCCTAAATGAAAGTATAACTGCCGTATTTGAAAAAAATATGACGTCGGTATAATGACTCGCTGAAGTGACAGGAGCATCTTTTTTATTTAGGGGCCTATGTCCAGCAGCTAGCCGACTAATCGTCAGTTGCAGTCAATAGTAATTCTTATAATGTACCAAATAAAGCCCCTTTTGGATTAAATCGGATACGCGGGCGAACCGTCCTTGGTCGGACGTCCGCTCACGTCCCCCGCACCGAAAAGCGACTTTTTTTATACTGCGTAAGGTTTAGCATCAACTGCAACTGACGGTTGGTCGGCTCCAAAAAACAAAGCCGTCTCTTACTAGTTTATACCTAAAAATCGGTAGAATAAGATGTATCCAAAACAAATCCACCCCAGTTTAAAATTCCCGAACATTGCATCCGCTGTATCTACGAGCGGCCCAGAATTTGTCCCATCTGGCCCGCCAATTACCTCTCAGCCAAGGGAAGCAGGGGAGGACAACGGCGGCCCGCAATCTCAGCGCCGATCGCTGGACGAACAACATTAATCTTGCAGATTGTGTGTCCCTTTGTTACAACGCGTTTGTGTACAACGGGACCTTGTCTCGCGGAAAATGTGGACGAAATAATAAGAAAGCTAGTCTTAGGTTTAGGATAATGGGCTCCTTTTTCCGGACTTGAACTCGAATTTGGTCCTTTGTACGTAGTTAAGGCTATACGATCCGTTTATACTTGTCTTATTTGGTGAACAAACAATGCCCAAAATCATGACTTGCCGTATCAGTCACGCTACGTATATTGTACACAATAGATGTCGAGAATTATATAAGAAACACATAGAATATGAATTTCAACGAATTCTGCAGAACATTATTCATTTAAATACATAATCTCCTTAACCAAATAAGACAAGTGAGTTTGGACAGACTATAGTTAATTTTGTCTAATTACGCTAGTCTTATGACAACAGTCCCCCCCCACTCAATGAGAGGGGGTGTGATGCTCAAAGAAAAAAGACAGGTCTTTAAAGTTTGAAGTGTCAATATAAATAGTATAAAGTATCTTTATTTTTAATATATGTATGCATGTATAGTATTTTTTTTATAATATAATATATGTTTATTCTATTTTGATGTAGTTAGTATTGTTTTTAGGTAAATTACAATCTATCATCACGCTTTATAAAGCACCTACTTACTCACTTTCTGCATGGTCTACTGGTTGACTGGTAAATAAAGCCTAATAACTTTAAGTCCGCCAATTGTATTATTGTGCAATAAAGTTTTAAATAAATAAGTGTGTATCTGTGGCTTCGTAGCTCCGGAACCGATAGACCGATTTGGATGCGGTTTTCTCTATATGAAAGCCAGTTTAATCGAGATGGTTGTTAGCTTTATTTCAATAAAATCGGTTCTGTAGTTTAGAAAATAATTGAGTATAAGTAATCTTGGTCGGGGGTTATCCGACATTTTCTGTCTGTTAGGTTATTGATTTGAAAGCTCGTCTAATCGATACATATACTAATAAGCTAGGGTTCCTGATTCCTACCGTTATTTCATTGAAACATAGGGGGTAATATTTCCCAAGTGGGCTGAAACGGTGGCGAGAAGATTGTATGGAAGTGTATGGGAAAAGTAACGGAGAAAGCTCTTTAAACGTCTGAGGGAAAGATACTAACAGTTTATTACCACGGTTAGTATTGTTTTTACCTCTATATTTCGTCGCAGTTGTATGCACCATGATCACGAGTAGACTGCTAGAGGTAAAAACAATACTAACCGTGGTAATAAACATTACTAACCGATAACACGTGCGATGAAACTGTAGTGAATAACTACGAAAGTCTTAAAACCTATAAGATACCAACACTTGGTGCCGTGACACGAATTTGTGGGCGCCATTGTTTACCCGGATCCGGATATTGGGGATGTCAGCTGAAAGCTAATAAGCTTGGCTTAGAACAAAAACCGGTTTATACTGGATAACGCGACGGTGTTTTTGTTATGGTTGGGACTGCTGATTGCAATATGATTAGTTTGGTGTCCATGAAATATTGTGGGGACTAAATAAGGGGCATCCATTAGGGGTCTATTATTAAGGGTTTGTTTTTATGAAGCGGGAGTATTTCAATCAAGATCCGACTTGATTATTAAATAACTCTATTCTATTCTATTTTTCTATGTAATACATATCGGCTAATCTCCAAGGAATAGGTTTTCCTTGTAGATAACTGGAAATTAAAACAGTAATCTGTGAGGAAAATAAGATCCTTGGAGACTATTGGAGGAAACAAAATCTTCATATATAATCTTCATCCGGCTATGGTTATATTGGTTATCTCCAAAGAACAAGGGGCTAGGTCAGCTTCGTAGAGCGTCGTTTACCAGTAAAAACTTCGGAAACCTCCGACCAAGTTTACATATACTCAAATATTTTCTAAACTACTAAACCGATTGTAATGAAACAAAGCTAAAAACCTTCTCGATTAAACTGTTTTTCAAACGAAGAAAACCGCAAATCGGTCTATCCGTTCGGCGGCTACGATGCCACAGACACAGACCTCCATACATACACTATAGAACACGTCAACCTTTAGATTTGGGTATAGTCGCTTTGCCTCCCCATTCGCCCAGGATATGTCGTTACGATTTACTTCGAAATGGTTCCATCCCGTTCTAATTGGACTTATATAATCTGTGGTACCGACCTACCTATAATTAATTCCTCTTAACCGTATTCCAGATAATTCCCGGAGATTCCCAGCAAACAGCCAGCTTGTCTGCTTACCAGCCTCGGAGCCACAACAAGCAAGCTGGCTCCAGCCTGATTGGTATTTACATAATTGCCTCCAAACAACTGACAACCAATCTGCTAGCAATATTGTGGGGTGCCAGTGACAGCGGATGGCTCCGCACCATGTGAAGGTTTAGCGAAAAACACGTTTCTTTATAACCTAAATCATCTTGGCGTTAATGTCCCGGTTATACTCTCGCGCACGCCGGCCTGGGGTCCGTTTTGACCATGATACAGGATTTAGCAGATCAGGCAATCACACTGGAGCAACTGTCATCTGACTTCTGTGACCCTGCTACCGGGGAAACCTAACCAGATTGGGTCATGGTTACACATTCAGGCGACTGATCGATGTGCAGGTTTCATCCCGATTTATTTATCTTACGCTGAGGTTATCCCTCACCGTAAGAGCATCGGTTAGTATTCAACTAATGTACATAATTCAGAAAGGAGTCATTGGTACATGGTGGCAGTGGGATTTGTACCCGGTACTTGTTGCTTACGAGTCAGATACCGTAACAACTCGGATACCGACACTCCTATTCAACCCTTAAGAATCGAATACCGTAACCATTCCGCCGTACGCTCCTATTAAGTTCCGAAATAAATATCTGAAATTCGCTGTCATAGCAGCCCCGCCCCGCCTTCCTCTAAGACAAAGATACGGGGATCGATATCTTCTTAATGGTGAAGCGTTTAATGCGCCTCCGGTTTGACAGACCTGCCCCCCCCTCCTTCTCCCCCTACCCCCTTCACAGGCTTCACTCTCCCTTCCGGCGAGGTACGTCTAATCACCGAATTGGGATCTATAACAGTTCTCGTCTCAATTCAGTTGGAATTTGGAACTGATGTCTCAATTAACCAACTTCCCACCTTCGAGCATCCACCAGTCTGCGTCGGATGACGGCTTTTTAGCGCAAGATATAAGTTTATGTCTTCGACAGTGGCATGGGAGGCTACTCGTCGTTTTAAATGTTTTAATTATGAATATTTCGTTTAGCAATTGTGTAACTTTTATTGTGTAGTGGCGTGCTATGTGTAATGAACGTGTTTTCTTTCTTTATTACTATATCGGAAATCGAAAAAGCTAGCTCACTCATTCGCGTGCGAATATCCCGTCATGCCACATGCTGGTTGGATTTTGACTGTACTTTCTCAATGTGAATCAAACCCCAAAAAATATAGTAACTGAATTCAACAAAAACCACATCCACACTGACCCACAAGAACCTCCGGAAATAGTTATTTGCTCGAATTTGCGCAATCAATTTCAGTTGTAAAGTAATTTGAAATAGAAGTTTGGGAAGTTGGCAGGTACATTAGCGTCGAACGCTGTTTAGGGTCCGCCAATACAAAGTTCCGGCCCCTGTCAGGGCTGTCACCGACCACGTTAGCGATGATGAGAGAACATGTTACGGTCGGTTTGGTACCTATAATACCTGTACATTGTGGTTAACGTTTACAGCAAATTGCTTCAGCAATAAGGTTCAAATTGGTTCATAAGTTTTGAACCAATTATGAAGATTATTAGCTGTTCTCTAGCTCACAAAAAGGCGGAATTTTACATGAAAGAAGCGTCGGTGGCCGAGTGGTTAAGGTATCCGACTAGTAAGCGAGAGGTACACGGTTCAAATCCCCCTGCGGCCATGTATTAATACCTCTGATCATTACAGTAGTTGAATGCTAACCGTTGCTTTTGAGGTCTAAACGGTGAAGGAAAACGTCGTGATGAAACCGCACATTCAGGCGACTGAATGTGTAACCACGATCCAAACTGGTCAGGATTCCCTGGTAGCAGCAACAACACAGAGGTAAGGTGGCAGGCGCTCAACTGTAATATCTGACCTGCCAAATCCTAGATCATGGTCAAGACGGCCCCGGTCCCTCGGGACATTAACACGAAGGTCTATCTTTATCTCGATTGTTTCTTCAAAAACATTTTTACGCTTTTTTATTATTTCAAACAGCGCCAAATCCTTCAATCCTTTATTCAACTGTGAAATAAATAAACATCCCTATCCAATGCAGGTCCACAACAAAGGTATTATTAGTGAAATAATAATTGTAAAGGGAGCCGTGTATTGATTGGACTGCGGGCGTTGGTTCAGATTTACTAGATATACATAGGTTTTAAGACTTTCGTGGTAATATCGAGATAAAAACAATACTAACCGTGGTAACAAACCCGATAACATATGTAGTGAAAGTGTAGATATACATACCTACGAGCTCAAACGGGATTCCGGCTTTTCGACTAGCATATGCCCGACCGAGGTTGGAAATCCCAAATTTTTATTCCTGCCAGGTTCAGGTATTTCGACACGATTTATTTGAAAAAAAAAACGGTTTTTGGAAGGCGGTTAAAACGTACACTGAAAACGCAGGCCCACCACTCACTGCACCAGAAATACCGATGTTTCAAATTGTTTCGGATACCGATGTCGCAAATTGGTTCCTTTCAGCGTAAAAATTTTGCATTTTTTGGTACGGGTGTGCCAAAGTTTGTTAGAACAATATTTTTTTGGTAGACAAGCCTAGTCTAGTAAAATACCTATGATGAATTATTTGACATGATTTGCAGCCTAGATATACGTAAAGCAATATAAGTAGGATACCGATTTAATTAATTTTCTTAATGAGTATGGTTGTGAATAAGTATTGACGACCTGAGTGGTTCAGTTGGTTTACAGTCTGCCACGCAGAGGTCCCGGGTTCGATTCCCGGCCGAGCTGAAATTTAAATGACGATTAAAAAAGATTTATATAAGTCGTTTTTCAGTATCTAACAAATATAACAGCTTTGCTTACTTCAGCTCTAGATGGCGCTGAGTGAATTTGTCCAAGCATATTTATTTTATATTCATTTTTATTTATATTCCCATTTGGTAACCGGCTACGTAATAGGAAACTTATTTCCCATTACGTAGCAAACTACAATTTGCTACAAAATGTGTCATTACCACAAAATAAAATAACATTAAAGTCGGTGCCGCCTTACTTTTTTTTAAAAGACTAGTTCCTGCACATAAGGTCACTTTCAAAACGAGTCATCGATCGCCTATCTATCCAGATAGCAGATACTACTAAGTAAACCACAGCCAAAGTAGGTCACCCTCATTAGGAACCTTGTCGTCAGACCCGATAAGATAACACAGGTCAAGCACCTGCAGGGAATGAGGTGTTGTGGCTTCCGGATATACACACCAGATGTCGTTTCGAGTGCAACTTGGTGGTGGAAACGTACCTGGAACAAAAGATAAGGAAATAAAATCAGTTTTGTTTTAAACATAGACACAGACATAATTTTATTGGTAAAGAGTGTTTACAAGTCGAAATTATTGTTCTAAAATATAAAATAAAACGTAAAAATATTTTATTTAAAAAAAAATTTAATGTTTAAAGATATGAAAAAAAATTGTTTTATTGTATGACAAGATGTGAATTGTGAACTGTAAATTATTGAAAGAAAATAAACGTTTATTTATTCGTTATCAAGTAAGTTAGATAACCTTAGTTTTTCTTTACCCTTTATCTCCTGGTTGACTGGTAGATAAGGCTATTTTAGCTTTAAGTCCGCCTTTGTACTATTTTGTGCATGAAGATTTAATAAATAAATAAATAACTTTAGTGGGGTGCTAGACTAGTATTCTTGACTATAAAACTTGTAACCCATTGTAATAACTAGCCAAGGCTAACAAGATTATAGACGTAGGCGGTAAATAATGCACATCGGCTAGCTTGACCGTCAGTAACCTAATTTATATCGAGATAGTTCTTAGATTATTTCATTGAAATCGGTTCAGTAATTTAGGAAATATTTGTATGCCTGATTTCACTAAACTTTGGGTGACGCTTAAGTCGATTTCAGATATTTCTAACAAGAAAAATCATTGCCCCAACGCCAACCTTCAGAGAAAATTAAACTCCCTAAGTTACTCTTAACTTTGTGACCCCTAAATGCTTAGGAATATTTATTCATTTATTTATTTAAAACTTCATGCACATTACAGTACAAAGGCGGACTATCTTAAGGCGTCTACTTAAGATGGCCTAACATTAGTGCAATCAGGCAATAGGCTTTGTCGAGGTTTCCTGAGCTCTGCAGGTTAGGTTCGAATACAATGATACAATCCCAAGAAACCATATAACTCAGAACTAAATTTCGACCCAGCCCGCTATGTTCCTCTACTCACGACCCACCCAGCTGTAAAGTAAATCTGTAACAGAGACTGTTTCCTAAACACGCGCGAAGTATACACCAAGTGCCTGACAGAGTTTGCAGAGTAAGCGGGTAAGTTGCAGTTGCAACAGAACAAGTCCAAACTGACTAACTGGTCCCGACTGACTAACTGTACGCGCAATTAAGTATAGTTGTGTAAGATAAACAGATGTTTGTGGTTGGTGGCATAAGAGGAGAGGCAGCGCCATTTTTTCCATACATTATCGAGGTTTCGAAGACCCCATTTTCCTCAATGGATTTGAGTCATGATTTTCGTTTACATTTTACAACATTTGAGTCATGATTTTCATATACAGAGTAGATATTGGTCATTAACATGGGTACGTATAGGTTTTTTTTATATGAGTTATGTTGAATAGAAGTTATTACCCTTCAAATACTAGGGAAAAAAATTGAACGTCACATTTACACCTTTATACAAAATTTGTAACGTTGTTCCAAAAAAGCAAAACGTACGGCATGGATAATTTTAATCGTATAAGTAAATAGAGCAAACTGAAAGTTCTACGCTCCGGGACGCTCATAAACATTTGAATTTAGAATGCTATATTTTTTAAACATAATAAATTCAATCAACGATTTAAAACAAAGTACCAGACATAACCAACGTAGGGATGTAACACCGTCAAAATATCAAAAGAGAGACAAACATTTCGAATCAGTTAATTAATTAGCGATCGTAGTGCCGGGACGAAAGTCCCCGCTTGTGCCCAGAATAGCTGCGAAACTTCGCCGTAAATTCAAACTCTCATTTGGTAATTTGTAACAAGTTTCTATAAGCTCTTCAATACTTCACTCGACTCCTGCAGCTACTGGAACGGCTGGAACTGAAACTAATTTCATTTACCTTTCACCGAGGAATGGGTTTTTTGGTTACCAGACTAACGTCGCTCAGCTTGTAGCCCAACAAAACTACGAGCGAATAAAAGAATGGTGGCAAAATCCGTAGAAACACCTGCGATGAATCTACTTATATTCAAGGAGTGGACCCGGCGCGACTTCTATTGCGTGGCGTCCTTCCCCTACCCTACCCTACACCCACTTAATCCTACCCTATCCTACACCTACCCTAGACCTAGTCCCTGTTTTTTCTTACTAATAACCCTTCCTGATTCAAGAGGAAATGCTGAAATATTGCTGAAAACCGAATTAAAATCCGTTGCGTAGACATACATTGATACATAGGGACAGACTGGGGGATGCGATATTGTTTATACAATGTACTAGTGAACCCGGCGCGTCTTCGTTCACGTAAACCAACTTTACCCCTATCTACCCTTATTTATCTTGCTTAAAAATCTTCCTCTGGAATCACTCTATCTATTGCTGAAAATCGAATTAAAATCCGATGCGTAGTTCAAAAAATCTGAGCGTACATAGAACATACACAGATAAATAGGGACCGACAGGGGGAAGCGACTTTGTTTTGTTCTATGTATAGATTTGGTCTCTGTCTAGTGCCTACTCCTACGGGAAAAGGAAGTGACATTATGTATGTATGTAACGAGCATGTATGTACTGACATCAAACAACGGATAGACAAAGCCAGAAACTGAACGAGGTGTAATCGGCAAATGATTGGCATAGTTGATGAATTTCGCGTAGAGCTGCTGCTACACTGGTGTTTGCAACTGTTGCACACAGTTCCCTATTGTTGGGAACTGTTACAAATTAAACAATATTTTTTTCCTATTATGACCTACTTATCTAAAAGGTTGATTACCAATAAAATTACAATCTAGCCTAAAGAAATAAGTAATTAAAATTTAACATAATTTGCTAAGTTAGAATAACACTAAGAATATGTTCATTAACTGTATTATTTTTGTCTCTATAAAGGGGAAGACACATTGTTTTTGTGTTCAAGTGGAAGCACTATTGTACTAAGTATCACTTAAATTCACTATAATAGTTGAAAAGGTTTTGTCCTGTTTACTCTTCGCACTAAGCCCGTGTTATCAATGACCTGGATAGTCTCGACATTCTCATGACGATGAAGCCTTTTTTCACGTGCTTCGGTGTATCTTTTAATGGCAGTCGTAACAAGATCCACCTTCTTATTAACACACAAAATAATAAATACAATCTAACAGAAGGTAACTTAAGTACAAAGGCGAGCTTAACTCAATAGCTGAGTTTACTATCAGCAAGCCTTGGAGTCAAAGGCATCGTAAGTCAGCATTTATGCATAGGAAGTGCACGCAAGATTATCGGTGTAAACTAAATAAATACATACTATATGTATCCCGGTGTAGATACTAATATACTTATATACTAATATACAATCAGGCAGGCCGTAAGCTTGTTTGCCAGCTTAGTAGTATAAAAAAAATTATGTTTCATAAAGTTACTAAAAGTTACTAAAACACCAGTGTGGGAGCACCCCAACGCAAGCACTCCAGCTATTCAGTCACCGCTATCATAATCCATAATTAATTCGTATTAGCAATGGCTAATTAACTAAAGACCGATACTGTGGCGAAGCCTGATCGATTAGAACACGGCAATGCAATTAGCCCTAGGATGGAGAGACAGATGTGGCTGTAGCAGATAGTGAATGCTTATTGAGTACTAGCTTTACCTAGCTAAATAGTGTTTATGACAGCTTAGCTTTTGCCCGGATAACCATTTTCAATGACCTCCGTATTGTATGAGTGCTAATACTACTGGGAGGTCAAGCTGTTTCCCTGGTCCTACCCACCCGAATAGTTCAGAAGCTAAAAGTGTGAGAGCAAATTAAAATGGAATGTAGTGCTTATACAATAAAGTCCATTTCTGTAGCACGGTTTCGAAGAGCGGAGCGATGCGAAATATAATGTCAGTGATACAATAATAAACAATTACATTCCACTTTGACTTGCTCTCGCGCAATTTAGTCGCCTGAATGTAGCCGGGTGTGATAAGCGCATCAGTGTGGAAAGTTCTAAGCAAGATACCTGTCAGTGCGGTTTCCCTCCGCTAGTAGACGTAACACTTCAATCATACGAATATTAGGCCTCTAAATATAAAATTGCCGGTTTGTATAGCGACAATGACGAAAACTGTAATTGTCATACAAGGAAAACTTACAATTTCATTGAAATTGCTTATCCGATTAGAAACTTTGCTGGTATAATCAAACATCCGTTTATCAATTTATACGTAATATGAAACATTCAACAAATAATAATGAATGCAATTAACTTCCCATGTCGAGGTCGGTAAGGTTTGATATTTCAATCAATTGCATCATATTATTATGTTTACGTTATCAATATGAATTAAATTATTATAAATTATTGCATGCCAGATTCAGGCAAAGTGTGTGAACCAAAAATGTTAATTAAAATCTATTGTAAACCACGTTTTACGCAATAAAAATATTCTACTCTATTCTGCTCTCCCCGCTCTTTTTACCCGACTGCCAAGGAAGGGTTATGTTCTTCGCGCGTACCTATCTTGTATGATGTTTGCAAATTTCTTTATAAGACTAAGCATCAAAAGAAAAGTTTTACAACAAGTCGTATTACGGCTAACAAAGTACCGATCATTCAACTAAAAAGCGGAAAATAAAAAAGTAGTTTAAAAACTAAAAACTCGCTGGTGCAAATCAAATTGCTATTAAAAATTAAAAAGTTGAAAACAAGCCGAATGTTGGAAGTAAATGGGTGCATACCTACCTATAGTGCAAATGTTACTTTAATTTCAATGGTTCAATGGTCAACAGCCGGTCTGCCACGCAAGAGGTCCCGGGTTCGATTCCCGGCCGGGCAGAAATTGAAATGATGAATTTTAATTTCTGTTACGGGTCTGGGTGTTCTATGTATAATAAGCATGTATTTAAAAAAGTATTTAAGTACTATATCAGTTATCTAGCAGTCTAGCACTCATAGTACAAGCTTTGCTTAGTTTGGGGCTAGATGGCGCTGTGTGTACTTGTCCACGAATATTTATTATTTATTTATTTAAACTTTAAAGCAGGCGGGACCCATTCAAAATTTCTATAATCCGTGTCGCTCATATTGCTTACGTACGCTTTTGAAGTACAAATAATAATTTCCCCAAACATAATCCTCTTACTAGAATGGAATAACTGGGAATTATTTTAATACAATACGGAACCGATAGATACCGGTAGAATAGTCCATACTAAATATATGTCTATCGCTGGGGACCTTCAGACTGGCGGATGAGCTTCAGGAGCCGCTTGGCACGGTTTCCTATTAGTTGACGGTATATTGTTAGTATTATTATTAAATCCTATCCTACAAATATCACAACGGGAAAGAAGACGGATGTATGGAAATTTCATAATATGTAAACGCTTATGGATTTTTGTGATGTCAAAATAAATCATGTCTATGTCTATGTCTATCATCATCACAGCCCATAACAGCCCACTGCAGGACTTAAGGCCTCTGCCATGAAAGCAGAGGTTATTGCCATAATCTCCACGATTGGCAGGCGGGTTGGTGACCGCAGTGTTATAAATATTACAATGGAAAACACTGCTGCCAATCGTCAGCCTATGGAGACTCTAGAAGCTTTGCCTCGAAAACATTAATCGCCTTGTACGACACCCACGAGTGTAAGGGGTTGGTACTATTCTTTTTTTTTTATACCACCAAGGTGGCAAACAAGCTTACGTCCTGCCTGATGGTAAGCAGTCACCGCAGCCTATGGACGTTTGCAATACCAGAGGCATCACCCACGCGGACACTACTCTGCTGGACACCACACGGCCAAACGTGTTACAGAGGTGTTCCATCGTATGTTGGCTCTAGCCAAGAACCAGTAAGGGCCAATAATCCCTTGCAAATTCCTGTAGCAGGGTATTGAAACATTCTATAGCAGGGGGCAACATGCGATCTGCATCTATGCTTTATATCCAATATCTTTAGGTTCGCTCGTTGTTCTATCACTGCTTTTATCTATGCTCGGAAAAGAGATAGAACGTGTGAATACTCTCGCACCGAAGTTTCGCCCCTATGTTAATTCCATCAAGAACTAAACGGTACACTTTCAAGGTGCACTCTGCTGGAGTACACTCGAGCTTGAGAGTGCTTCGCGGTACTGGCGAGCGCAGACGCTGTTTGCAGACTCAAGCCTAGTTTTAAAGTTGTACCGACCGTCTTGACCGATATTGGGGGAATTAATACGTTCATTGTGATAAGTTCATAGATAGACGAGTAAAGGTGAAGTAATAGTAAGTTACGAGAAGCAGGTGCTGCGTACGACCGCCCCGCACACTATATAGATTTTCAATCACCCGATAGTTTTGTCCTTTTATAACGAAAACACGAGTCTTGTAAAAGTGAGATCTCCTGTTTTTAATTAAAATAGCCAGGCATTTGACCGCCATCTCACCTGGTGGTAAGTGACGATGCGGCCGATGATGGAGCATGCATGGCTAGGAACAGCCTATTCACTCTAGATTTGAAGGCCCACTGTTTTGCTCCCCAAAGGAAATATCTAAATAAACAAATACCCGGGCAGCCTTAAGGGCGGAGTTATAAAAATATTTGGTAGATACTATAGGACATCTTCTAGCTACAGCGATAATTGTTTGTATTGAAATGAACACTGGTTTTTTTTTTTTTTTTTTTTTTTTTGTAGATATTGACATTGTGATAATTGAATGATGATTGAACTGACATTAATATTATTACATTTTGAATTAATGACATTTCAATATTATTATGATTATTGCTTAATTGTATTGCGTGGATATTTTTAATTTATTGTGCTAACTATGGAATTTAATTTTCTGAAATAAATGTTATATTATTATTATTATTAGGGCACTGAGAGCGTTACGTGTAAGGACGGCTTGTATGTATTACTGGGACCAGAAGAAACTAAATAAATTCCCGGACAGCTATGACACCAGCCTTTCAAATAATTACATTGATTCAATTTGTGAAAAACAGGAACATTAAGGATATAAGGTACAATAGTAGAGACCGCAATCTCAGGGATATCGCAAATAAGATCGAGGAGGTTTGTCTGCGCTGGTTTGGTCACGTGTTGCGTAAGCCTCAGGGATACGTGGGAATTAGGTGCCTGAACATGGCGGTATCAGGAAAGGCCCCCTGGCCAACGTAGAAGTGATGGATTGACATCGCTGAGTCAAATGCGAGAACCAACGGCTTACGACGAGAGAATGCCGAAGACCGGGCGAAGTGGAGAAGAATTAGTAGGAAAGCGAACCCTGGTAGAGCCCGGGATAAGCGCTAAGACGATGATAATGATGAGTAGAGACCGCTGTGATCCGCCGACAGGCATACAAATATTAGAGACATAGAATCACTTATTCACATTTAGTGCATTTAAGTGTACTTAATATAAATTCAATAGATAACTAATATCATACTAATTATTATGCCAATCGTTATTAGTTGATTAGCGAATTTATTTATGGCATATCATTATTGTAAATATTCCGCAATAGTACATGATTTATTAACCAGATAATCAAATAATGTAATTTTAAATGTCATAATGTCAATGGAATTTATAATGTTAGAGGGGATTTAATATCGGATGACCTTAGAGCTGAACTATAACACATTTTTTGGTAGGTATCCACAGGGCTATGGTTTGCCAGTCCCTGTCGAATGCCAACAACTCGTCTCTCCATCGTCTGGCAAACCATAGCGAACGATAGCAAACGAAGTATGAAAGAATAGAGGGAGGCCGTTGCCCAGCAGTGGGATGATTCAGACTGATATAAATATAAGTAAGAACGTTTCTCGCTCGTACAATTCGGAAGTGGAATGAGCTCCCACGGTGTTTCCTTTGGACTATGACATGGGATCGTTCAAGAGTTATATTAGAGGTCTCTTCAGAGGCGAGTAACGCATTGGTGACTCTCCTCGTGTTGCTGATGTCCATAGGTGGCGGTGACCACTTTCCATCAGGTGGCCCGCTTGCCTGTTTGTCTGCCGTATAGCATAAAAAAAAGAAAAATATCACAGGGCATATCCTAGCTACAGCGTATTAGTTTAAAAGAAAAACCGAATAAAATAACCCCACAGCCACATCTCATTATGTGTCGAGCGAATCGGGCCATCGCAATCTCATTATAGATAGCACTACAGCGAGAGTGCACTCATGGCGTTGAGCAGCGTGGCGTGTAGTACAGCGAATGCATTGGCAGATGAACACTGAATCTAGAGACAGACGCTCCGATTTGGCTGGAGCTGACCAACCGTCAGTTGTAGTCGATAATAATCCTTACGATGTACAAAATAAAGAACGGGTTACCATAATTTAGCAGCAAAATTTAGCATAGCCATAGTGAAGCGGATCGTCGATGGCCGAGTGGTTAAGGTATCCGACTCACAAGCCAGAGGTACCGGGTACGAAGCTCACTGCCGCCACGTACCAATGACTCTTTTCTGAGTTATGTACATTAGTTCAATGCTAACCAATGCTCTTCGGTGAGGGAAAACATCGTGATGAAACCTGCACATTTAGGCGACTGAATGTGTAACCATGATCCAATCTCAGGTTATCTTGGTAGCAAGGTTAAGGTCAGATGGCAGTCGCTGCATTGTAATTTTCTGATCTGCCGAGTCCTGGAATGATCCAGAACTTTGATTTGATTGATGGATTGACCATGAGCTCAAGGCGTCCCCCGGGCTACAGCCGGGACATTAACGCCAAGACGTTTATTTTATTATTATTAATATAGCACAGCCACGCCGAGTAAATTTCAGGTGGTAACAAAATTTCCAAGGTCAGCATTATTAAAATTAATTATTTTGTTGGCTCCGATTTAAGGTTCTAGCGAAAAACTTGAGCCCCGTTTCTAATTATAATATTCAGTTCATTATTCTTTTTTACTTAACTAGGCAAGAGTTGCTGATGGTAAAACTAGTAGCAGACGTTAAGTTTTGTCTGGAGTCGTCCAACCGTCAGTTGTAGTTGGTACTAATCCTTATGATCGTATTGAAGACGTGTAACAAATCATCATCATATATTTAAGAGTATGATGTCCTGTCTGCCAACATCTTTCATCAAACAGGCGAAAGACGCCCACTGCCTGGGCATAGGTCTCCCCCAGAGATCTCCACAAAGGCCGGCCCTGTGCCTTCCGCATCCAGCTGGTACCTGCGATCTTTGCCAATCTCGTTATATCCTTATAATCTTCGTTGTCACCAAATAAGTCTCCTAAAATACATTTAGCGTTAAATGTTTATTATTGGATTACGTAACACTTCGCAGTACCGCGGTCCGCCCACACATGTTCGACAAACATGTGGACAAACACTAACCGGCCAAACAAAACATCTTGTGAACAGGATAAAGTATCTCCAACGTATGTAATAATGAGTTTGTGTCCATTCGTCCTGTTTCATACTAGCTGACTTAATACTCGTAGAACCAATTAATCAATATCAATAAGTTTTAACCAATTTAAAACACAATGTAATGCTCAGCAATAAACAGTGACAACTTCAGCGGCGAAGGTTTTTCTTTTTGATCTCAATCAATGGTGTTTTCCTGAGTATATAACAAAATCTATATAGGAACTGAGAGTAAGCCAGAAGTGCGTTGTTTACCGCTGACATACTTCTTCTTATCGAGTCGATGTGCTAAACTCTGTCTTACACTTTATTCGCCCAGTATTCGGCGACGCATACAGCGTTTGAATTGGCCTCGAACAAGTCCTGCATTGTACAAGTTTTAGAACACGCCGAGTATGAAACGAGGTGGTCCATAGTTTGCGGAGATATGTCACAGTCGCACTGAGAACTGTCACTTGTATATCCCCACCTAAAGAGATTCTCTTTACATCGGCCCACCTGGGTTCGCAGCCTATGTAGCACCTTCCAGGTCGGCCACGGGAGTTTGTTTCCAGGTCGGATCTTTTCAGTAGGATGGATAAAGGCGGGATGGGAAAATTTATTGTTTAAATTTATTTGCTGACATACTTAAATAATTATATTATTCCCGCAACTCATTACAGCCGTTCCACTGTTTCACCTCTACTGCGCACCGAAATAGCACAAAAACGCGATCGAGCCACGAGCCCCACACGGCGGTAATTACTCTAATATTACAAATTGAATGACTACAACAACGTTGTATTAATATAAAACAGGCAACCTATAGTATAAAACAAAGTCGCTTCCCTCTGTGCCCATGTACGTTTAGATCTTTTAAACTACGCAACGGATTTTAATGCGATTTTCAGCAATAGAGACAAGTGTTTCAAGAGCAAGGTTTATAAATAAGAAAAAATAGGTAGATAGGGGTACGCGAACGAAGTCGCGCCGGATCCACTAGTGTTATACAGGGTGTTTCATAATACATGTATAAAGCCGTGAACTGGATGGAGTGCTAAACGTATTAAAACGATAGGTACAATTATTTTTTTCGTGCGTGGAATAGTAAGCGAGAAAATGACTATCGAACTTTTACCTTTTCAATGTCGATAATCGACATTTTGAAAACGAAAGACCGCATCTCTAGAAATCAGTTGTAAAAGGTCACTCAAGTTCATAGTACTAGGCGCAATGGGATATTAAGGATATCTAAATTAGCCGTTTTGTATTTTTTGGTTTGAGTTCTGTACAAAAAAATATTGTAATTTTAATTTAAAAGGTTAAACTTCTCCTTCTAGGATCATCAACTTGAAATAGAGCTGCGCATCAACGTAGTCGATATGGTTATTTTTCTTTAAAAACGAAGATTTTTTATAAAAATTAAAATTCAATGTCTGGATAATATGAAGTCGCCAGTGTACTCTTTGCAAGCTATACTTTAACACCCTTTCGGCTTTATACATGTATTATGAAACACCCTGTATAATTACGTTATTCCCGCAACACATCAGAAACGTGCCGCCTCCATAGCACCGAAATAGCACAAAAACGCGACTTAGTCGCGAGCCCTACACGGCGGTAATTACCGCGACGGCGGCGGCCAAATTGAGTGACTATAACAACGTTATAATAATATAAAACAGACAACCTTGTCAGTTACAATAACGTGTGCCGTATCAGGCTTAATTACGCTGCGGTACAGCGGGACTTTATCTCGATTTACAAGAGACGGAGTTTCGGTACAATATATAGACGACCTGGGGTTCTATTTTTTCAGTATGAAAAATTCAATATTAGGTAGTGGATAACTTGGGAAAACCTGTCTAGATAGAATCACAGTCGCCTGAATGTGCAGGTTTCATCACGATGTTTTCCTTCACCGTAAGAGCGTCGGTTAGTATTCAACTACATAACTCAGAAATAAGTCATTGGTACATGGCGGCAGTGGGATTCGAACCCTCTGGCTTACGAGTCGGATACCTTAACTAGGCCATCGACGTTCCTCCATAATAATCTCGCCCGAAATTTCGCTTAGGATTATAGACCCTGAACAAATAATCCGAGCATTACAGAACTATCCCAATTTAACGTACCATTGTACAGCGACACACAACCCGACCCGCGTCGCAGTACATTTACATCACAATAACGCGACATGCTATTCGCGTCTGCTATTCGCGACATGCTATTCGCAATTGCGTTAACGCGTATTAGACGAACAATTCTCGGGATTAACGCATGCAAATTTCGTTCTGTCGTCGCGGAATGTCGCATAATTGCGCCTCGGTTTGAGGTAACAAGTTATGTTCAATTGCTAGGGTGAGGGGGGTGTACTGCAGACTGGGTGCTTATGACTGTTCTAGTGTCAATCATTATGTGAATGAATGATGTGTTAGCCGTGCGGTGTCCGGCAGAGTAGAATAACACCAACCCCTTACACTAGTGGGTGTCGTACAATGCGACTAATGTTTTCGAGGTAAAAGTTCTGGAGTCTGCGTAGGCTGGAAAATGGGCAGCAGCGTTTTTCCATATCTATATTACACACTGCGATCTCTAACCCGCCTGCCAAGCGTGGAGATTATGGCAATAACCTCTCATCTAATGGAAGAGGCCCTAAATCCTACAGTGGACTGTTATGGGCTGTTATTTTGAGTATCAATCAATATCAATATATATTTATTTGAATAGTAGGTATAAAAGGTATCTTATCTTATCTTTCAAAAGCCATAAACATAATATATCGTTTTCTAACCTTAACAATATTCATTTATCAAATAATGAATACCTATGCCACGGCATCATCGAGCCAGCAACGGTTGGTTCTATTCATGATCGTGGCATGGTCAGCCATGGCTCAAAAGAACTTGAGTCCAGAACCGATCGTCCTTGAGTCCTGAACCGGAAGTCGGATAACTTAACCACTCGGTCACCGGGAAAGTTAGTGTCCCAAAACTTAGCCACATTGACAGCCACAAGACTTATCAGTCGTCATAAGATATTATATAGACATGGCTGCTCCCAAACCATAAACCTTGTTTGACTTTGTAACCTTTGGTATCCTCAGCTCCATCTTTCCCTGACTGGCCATCGTTTCTGCGGACGCAGCGCTTAACAATGACACTTAACACAACATACACGAACACTGCTTTCTTTATTTATCTCTTTATTGTACACAATAAAGCATACAAGGAAATAACACAATTTTTGTTTCAAACTAAACTCGCGTTCTTTACACATATTATTATATCACCGCAGCTGTCACCTCCCACGGCAGTCGTCTCGTGACGTCGGGAAAACAAATCATAAAGGTACGTCGCGTCCAAGTCCCGTCTAATATAATAATAGGAATAACACAATTTTTTTATTGGCTCCCTACACACAAACGAACTGTCCACCTGATGGAAAGTGGCCACCGTCGTCCAGGATATCTGCAACTTGAGGGGAGCGGATGCGGATCTGTAGACATGTCTATTGAAGAACCCCATGTTGTAGCGCAGAGGAAAGATTTTGGGAGCCCATTCCATATCTTACACGTGCGCAGTAAAAAGGCTCGTGATGCCCGTACGTTAGTTGGTTGCTAGGCACCTAGATGGTGTCTCATTATCTCATCTAGCTATGCATCTAGACACAATTACGACACACCATAACAATTTCTGAACTCAAGTCCCAAAGATTTGATACCACTAACCCCTATAGGGTTGTCATGTAGTTGTCAAAAAAATTGGAATTCATAAACACTTTATTCCATAGTGTGTTAGTAAGTAAAGTATTTGTCCATGGAAAAGAAAACGTGTTATTCCCAACATTCCGTATTGAGTGTCATTTGTCGAAAACGGGAAACATAAATGGATCTGATTCACGCTTATCGTAAATTACCCTGGGGTTTTCATAACTTTTAACCTGCGCTGCACATTTTTCGATGCGATTCCGGATAGTCGTTAGGGCAAATGGTTTACGGTATTAGTAATTACCAATTAATTAATAACTGTATGTCGCCATTAGTGCGATATAAAAGTTACGATCGACGGTTTGGTTGTCAGTCTAGTGTTGTTTGCAGTGACCAAACCAGTCAACATGAAATCCTTGGTAAGTTTATTTCATTTAAACAGTATTTATAGATTCCCCAAAATTAATAATAATTCTATTTGAAACCATATTTCTTGTACTTATTACTCGTACTCATATTCAGCTCCCAGTCAGTGTTTCTTTTGGACTATGACATGGGATCGTTCAAGAGGTATATTAGAGGTCTCTTTAGAAGTGGGCAAAGCATTGCTATTGCCCCTGGTGTTGCTGATGACTTAAGCGGCGGTGACTACGCACCATCAGGTGGCCGGCTTGCTTGTTTGTCTGCCGTATTCCATAAAAATATATATTTTATGCCAAATGAAACCACTTTGGTTTAATCGCGGTTTCCTTGCGGTCTCTTACTTTAAACCCTTGGTCAATAGCATACAGTAATAGCATGAATAAATAACTATAATTAAAACCTTACTCACTTTATTACGCACTTGATTTCATGCAATTCACAGAGACCAAGAACTCTAATAACTTTTTTATTACTACAGCATAGCACTATGACATGTTGTTTCACTTGAGACCTTCCAATGTACTATTTACATCTAGTCGCTGGATTGGCAATAGAGATTATGTAATCGGCCCTTACCATTGTGGTACGCAGAATATTGCTGCCATGATATCATAGGTTCAACATATTAATTGCCTCGCTATTTATGGATTGTGATCAACTTGGCTCTCGCGTCCAACTTGGCGATGTCAATCCAGTGCTTCTCGGGTCTCCCGCGGGAGGACTTCCCTGATACAGACAGGTTTAGGCACATATTTCTGACTTATCCCTGGGGCTTACGCAATATGTGACCAAACCAACTTATGGTGAATGGCCACTCTCCCCTTTGGCGCTCGTTATAACATTTCAATTCGCTCTTTCAGATAGTCCTCTCGATCGTGGTGGCGGCAGCGGTGGCCAAGCCATTCGGAGCGATGGTGGGCGCCGGCTTGGGCGGCATGGGCGGCGGCATGGGCGGCAGCATGATGTCCGGCGGCGGCGGCCAGTACGGAGGTGGCGCCAACGGTTATCAGCAGGGAGGCTACCAACAGGGAGGCGGCGGCGGCGGATTCAACACTGGCGGACAGCAGAGCAGCTTCACCCAGGTTTGTGTTTGGCCTTATTTGTGGTAGCTATGCGAACAGGACAAGCCTCAGCTATGTAGGACAGTTGCCAATAGCTTTTTGCTCTCTATATACAATGAATATTAATATATACATACATAAAGCTTACGCCTGTGTCCCACAAGTGGGATAGGCAGAGACTATGGACCGCCACTTTGCATTGTCCTGAGACAACTCCCTAGCCTCGTATATATCCACACACACATCTGATCTGATCAGTAAATGTTATCCTGGGTCATCCTCTTAATATTAATACTATAATATAATAATTAATTACATAAACTTAATAACACTGACTGACTGATGGCAGTCGATCTAGCTCAATATTATGGCAAAGAAATAAAGACCTACAAGAGTATTAAGTCCAGTAATTGCTTTAGATTATAAACAAGATTCAGGTGGGTGCGGTAACAATGAGACTAATGGTGCCTAGAGATATCGTGGAATTAATTAAAACAAACGACGTCCAGGCAATTACGAGAACCTGTTCTGTTAAGTTATGTGAAGAAATTAAGTAAAGTGTTTTTAATGTACTGAGCTATTATAACAGCCATTATAATTTATGGCAAATTAGTCATGTTTTGGCCGCGTGGTGTCCGGCAGAGTAGAACAGCACCAACCACTTACACTCGGGGGTGTCGTAGAAGACGACTAAGGTTTTCAAGGCACAAGATCTAGTCTACGTAGGCTGGAAAATGGGCAGCAGTGTTTTCCATCATTATATTTATAACACTGCGATCTCCAGCCCGCCTGCCAAGCGTGGAGATTATGGCAATATCCTTCCCTGCAGTCGACTTCGATGGGCTGTAATGATGATGTAACTTAGCTCCTTTTCCTGGCATTATGGTAATAACTTCGCCTTTCGTGGGACAGGCTCTAAGCTCTGCAGTGGACTGTTAAGGGGTGTGATGATGATGATGATGAAGCTTAACTAACATTGCTATTGCAAGCTATAACTGAAATTTCAAACATTGTTATTTCCAGTAAGTACTTAGGTTGAAGTGAATGTTGTATATACCTATAATTGAAGTGCATATAGTCTTGTACCTTCTTAACTAAATTGCAACTTTTATATATGTTGGTATATTAAACCAATAAATTAATGAATGCCTCCGTAATTTCAGGTGACACAAGCCCAACAGTCGGCAGGGCACGCGGCTGGTGGTGGCAGCCAATTCGGAGCGGGTGCTGGTGGAGCCAACGGATACAACCAGTACGGCGCTGGCGGCGGCGGCGGCTACCAGAGTGGCGGGTACGGCGGTATGGGTTACGGCAAATGAGCAAGGGGTTCAAGTAAATAAAGTGCTTGATATGTATTTCCTACTTTAATTATTGGTCCTGTCAATAAACGAAGCAAATTGAAGATTGCGCGGTTTGATGTTTTCCAATTCTACCTATATATATCTTACTAGTGTCCGTGACAGGATTATGGAAGAGAGATCACGACCCTCAGATATGAGGAATACAAACGCAATTTCGATCGCGTGCACCTATTTTTCCAATACCTACCTATCCTTTTTTCTTGCTTGTTAACCTTCCCCTTGAATCACTCTATCTATTGTTGAAAACCGCATTGAAATCCGTTGCGAAGTTCAAAATATCTAAGCGTACATAGGGACAGACGGCGGGAAGCGACTTTGTTTTATACCATGTATAGATCAATATCTATCTATACTAATAATATTATAAAGAGAAACCAGATCAAGCTTCTAATAGGAATTAAAGCAGCTACAGTTTTACAGATAGCTTACGTTTTCTAGACAGCACATAATCAGCGTTTTCTAAAGGGTCGTTGATTAAAAGCAGTCCACTCGGATCGTAATTGCTTTTATTATCTGGGCCAAGTTAAAGCTTAGAAATAGGCACGCAAAAAATTACGAAATTTATTTAAGTTATTAAAATTACTTGTTTATGATAAACTACGTTGACCCTCAGTTGGTTCGAAAGAACGTTCCTCGCTCGTACGATTCGGATGTGGAATAAGCCCACAGGAATAAGCCCAGTGTTTCCTTTGGACTATGACATGCGATCGTTCAAGAGTTATTATAGGTATTAGAGGCGGGCATTGGGGTTACTGATGTGCTTAGGCGGCGATGACTACTTTCCATCAGGTGGCCTGCCTATTTGTCTGCCATATAACAAAAAAATGCATCGAATTCCTTAAAAATTCGGCATAGAGTCGACGCTTTGTTTGTAGTCGACATGCAATTATAACATTGTTATTCTGACAGTACAAGATACTTATAAAAATAAACTAAATTGGAAGCAGTAAAAATACTAACTGCATTAATGCCTTGCATTGCATTAATTGTTATTAGATACAGACTTTTTTGTCCTATATAATGGTCACGTATATAATAATCCTGTATAATGGTCACGGCTGACAGCGAGCCTTTCTGCGCGATAGCTTAACTAGGATATTAAAGATGACCATACCGACTTTTACATGATTCGAAGGCACACAATTGTCTTTAAAGTTTAAGTTTTCAACCAAATACGCCATTCTTCTGTCGTTCGTCATTCTAGGGAACGGTATATATTATCTACCTCAAAAGGCAATCCAAGGCTAGATACTTTTTGCAGTTTACCTAGGTATAAACTGAAACTCAAGTTTTTTAAAAAGAGGACATAGTAGCACGTTAACTCACGTAAGACAAATAGGTACAAGTTTCAACGGCTTCGAAGCATGAGCCCCATGATCATTACCTGAAACAATAATACATGTACATTAATAAATGAAACATACACAAGTAGGTAGGCGTGTTATATTGATAAGAGGCTAGCACCGTCTGAAATAGCCGGTGGAGTATAGGGCTTTTTTTATATATTAAATCAAATCAAATCAAATCACGTTTATTCAGTTTAGGCTTTTACAAACACTCATGAATGTCGGAATCTTAATTATTTTACATAATTAAAAATAAAATGCTTCGGCGCCGCGGCACTAACACCACAGGCCATAAAAAAAAAAACTCCGCGACGCTAGCGCCGCTGATCGTCTAACTGTCACTGTGACTGTCAGTGAATGATTAGACTAGACACAGGCATTTGACCGCCAGCTCACGTGTTGGTAAGTGATGATGCGGCCGAATATAGAGCATGCATGTCTAGGCACAGCCTATTCACTGTAGCCTTGAAGACGTCTAGATTATAATGATCAGGGAACACACTCGAAGGCAGCGTGTTCCATTCCTTAGCTGTACGCATTATAAAAGTCGAGCCAAAGCCAAAGGTCGATAGCGGCTCGTGCGGATAGCTGGAAGATCCACGACATAAGGATGAAGCGTTCGCCCGGATCGCGTCTCCCGATGGTGGAAAGGGGCCGGTGGCTGGTGACAATGTTAGCGAATCGCAGGCTGTACTAGCACCACTGCTCAGTCCAATATCCAGGTCGCCCACGCAATGACGTCACCGCGCCATCCTCGGCGCGGCGCGCCTGCGCGTGAGTCAGAGCTGAGCGGCGCGTGCGCACACGACGGTAGGTATTGTAGGTTAGTTGTACGTGTATTGTGAAATGGAGTTTACAGACAAACTTTGACTGGCCATGAACTGTTGCTGTTATGGGTTTAAAATAGATTTGGGACCAAAGAAATTAATGGGATACGAAAAATCTTGAAGTATTCCGATGTTTATGCAAGAGAGGTTTTCTAAGATCGTAGCAAGCGGAACTGTGTGGTCGCCGCCTACCCCTAAGGGAGAAAACTGTGACATTATGTAGAGGTACATTTGTCGCTAAAAAAAAATAAACCCGAGGGGCAGATTATTTAATTCGGTAGGGTATATCGAGATATACATGTCGACCTCTCCGTAGTACTAGCACTCGTACGATAAGGAGGTCATACAATAAAATGGTCACGTGGGCAAAAGCTACACTATCATGAAAAGTCGTGGGCAAAAGGTCGTTAACATTTCTTCGATAAAGCTGTTTATTAGCATAAGATTAACACAAAACAAATTTGCATGCCTGTTAATACTGGCTGAACATGTGTGAGCCACTGTGTCATTATTACCTTAAGACCTATCATTGTAATCATGTTTTGAGTAAATAAATATTCTATTCTGTCCTATAACTCAGAGGAGTCATTGGTACATGGCCGCAGTGGGATTTGGACCCGCTACCTGTCGCTTACGAGTCGGCTACCAACGTTCCAAGTTCCCGCGCATTATTCAACTATAGTCGGATACCTCAAGTACTCGGCCATTGACGTTCCAACTATAGACAACACACCGTGATTGAGCTGCGATGAAGGCGCTGTATTGTGATACGCCAGCCGATAGCTATTTAGGGCACTTGCCGTATAAGCGTAGCTTTTGAGTCACTCGGCCATTTCGCAAACCGACGATTGGCTGGGACCGTGTTAAGTTGCTATGGCGTGTAACGACTCGTGTACGGGGTGTTGCGTATCGACTCGACTTCGTCCGCGTAAAGATACCTCCTACAATTGGGGATTTACAGACAGCTACTTTAAGAAGTAAAAAGTGTAAGCGTGCCTCACTAGATGGCGCTGCTTAGACCGGCCTATGGACCGGACAAATGACACGCGCACTCGCGTAGCGCCAATTTTGTACGGACCGGCGAGTCGTGAGCACTCGCGCAATGCCAATTACGACCCAAATATTGAGTTAATGTAGTTATCTTTTAACAGTTTCGCTGCGGCCGACGCAACAATTGCGTCCGCAATCGGCGCTCCGCGTGTGCGCACGACGCACCTGGCCGGTCCATTGAATACGAGCGCTACGATACTGAGCACTGCTGTAGCATCTCTGATATTTGATTAGGCAGGGGAAGTGTTAAAGAAACACTCTGTATACGTATTGTAACACACAGACGCCTTGTCTTGCGTTAACTTAAATAATGAGCTTTTGTTTCAAGAATGTGCACGCTGTAAATGTGAAGTTATGGCTGTAAGTGTGTCAGCCGTTTACGGTGTACCTTTGAACAATGAACTAATACACAAGCCCAAGTGACCCATTAAAAATGCTTGGACATTTCACACAGAAAGTAAGCAAAGCTTGTGATATGGGTGTTAGTTAACTGATAAACTACTTATATACTTTTAAATACATACTTAATAAACATAGATCACCAAGACCCACGCCACATCACCCAAATGTCAGGTCCACTGCCACTTTAGCCTGGCAATCCTTCGGGCTATGTCGGTGACCTTGGTTCGCTTGCGGATCTCCTCATTTCTGATTCTATCGCGCAACGAGACTCCAAGCATAACCCTTTCTATTGCCCTTTGAGTGACAGTGAGCTTTCTTATAAGGCCCACAGAGAGCTATTATGCCCATGAGGCCTATATCATGTCCAGCAGCTGACTAATAAAGGATGATGGTGGTAATGATGATGCAGTTATTCCATTCAGCATTATATACGCCTCGTGCTTAGCGGAGCACCAAATGTGTATTAAAGTAATTCTTATTTCTATCCACATAGCCACCCATTTCCCTTGAACAGTGCCACAACCGTTTACCCCAACAGCGATACAGTTTAAAATAACATTTACGACGGCGAAAGGAGAACTTAAGCTGCCATAAACGTGGATATCCTCCATTTTCTTGGGAAAAATGTAAAAGTGGCTGAGAGGAGCTCCGATATCATTGTAATAGGGAACGCTGCGTTATGGGCCATGTATGCGGAGATGTAGATTCAGAGACTGGAAATATTTTGCGATTGTAGAGAAACGTCTCAGCAATAGTTAAAATAGAATAAAAAATTACATCTATCTCACACATGCCACAATACATACGCAGGTGTGATCTATAGCTCGAGTAGAAATTGGAATTCCTAACTAAATTTTGTTTTATTCTATGCAGTGTGACAGAGCTAACGAGCAGACATCCCAGCCGGGAGTCTCAAATCTGCCAATTTTTTTATGGTTCTTGGATTGCAATGGCAGTTTGACACGTTTTTGGGCTACAATTAAAACTGGCGTTGAGCTGCTTTTGCGATCCAATTGCAATTTAAGCGCCTTAAGTAAATTACCGGACTCAAGGCGCTGGTGGTAGGCGGTAACTTAACGCCTAACATTTAGGTTGCAGGCAACAATTTACGTGACTTATCACACAAATTTATCTAAGTCTCAACACATATACATAAAACTAATGCCTTTTCCAGGAGAGGTAGGACTATGAGATGAGTAAAAGAGAGTAAGATGTAGACTATATGGACCGCCACTCGCTCTGTCCTGACACAACTCCCTAGCCTCACAGGTATCCACAATTCTTACCACACATCGCCTTTTAGTCTTGACACTTCGGACCCCGTACCATAAAGAACATTACTGATTGCATTACTACGTATCTAAACCCGTCACTGACATCTCGGTAAACAAATTCCAGGCAAAAGCGATCACATTAACGCATCGGGTCAAAAATAGCCATCAGTGAGCGTCAGATTGAGTTTAATAGGTGAAGGTGGCGTAGGCAATCAAACCCGGTTTACGATCCGGTTCGAGGCCAGAATTAACTGGATTTATCCGGAATCTCGCCAGCTTAAACAGGAGCAGTCAAAGTTGATTGGATTTTGGGTTATTGTGGTGGCTCAGAGGTGAGGCGTTATTAAACGCGTCATAAAGTGCGGAGGTAAGGTTTCGGTGAGGTGTAAGATTTTGATAATGACTGGGTCGTATAAGAACTAAGGCTTTGGTTCATGCTCATACACTTACAATATTGCTGCAATATATAGCTCTAGAAGGCTCTTAGCTCATCTTAGTGTCGGCCAAGACTCATTTTGGGTCGTTGCGTTAACATAGTAGGCAGTAGTAGTAGTAGAAAGCTCTAGTGCCTTGGAACCAGTGTTGGGCAAAATTTAATTGCAAGTTACAATTAAAAATAACAATTGATTAATTGTTAATTGTGAAATATCAATTAACAATTGATTAATTGTTAACTGTGACGTTGCAATTAACAATTGATTAATTGTTAATTGTGACGTTGCAATTAACAATTGATTAATTGTTAATTGCGAAATTTAATTGTGACGTTGCAATTAACAATTAATCAATTGTTAACTGTTCTTGTAATTAAACTTTAATTAAATTTAAATAATGTAAATAGTAATATTAAGCTGCGTACGAATTAGAGCGGCTCAGCCCGAGGCATGCTCGCCGCGCGCAGCGAGATGCTCACCGCGCGCGGCGAGGCTGCTCAGTTGCGCATTTGTTTGTACGTTGAGGCAACGTGCTCGCGGTGAGCCACAAATGCGCCGCACAAATAAAATGTTGATGTTGCTTTTATCATTATTGATGGGATTGTTAAAATAATTTTAGTTTTTTCGATGCCATAACGCTTTTTTTGCTTACCATGTTGTTTAGTATATCAGTTTTTTAAATTATTTATTTATTTTATTTTATTTATTTATTTTATTTATTTCATTTATTTTATTTATTTTATTTTATTTTATTTTATTTTATTTATTTTATTTATTTTCTTTATTTTCTTTATTTAATTTATTTAATTTTATTTTATTTATTTTATTTTATATATTTTATTTTATTTATTTCATTTTATTTTATTTATTTTATTTTATTTATTTTATTTTATTTTATTTTATTTATTTTATTTTATTTATTTTATTTTATTTATTTAATTTATTTTATTTCATTTATTTCATTTTATTTATTTTATTTCATTTTATTTATTTTATGTATTTTATTTTATTTATATTATTTTATTTATTTATTTATTAGGAAGACCAACAGTTTAATTGACATGAAAATATTAAATAACTTGTCAAGTGTCAATAAACAATACGCGCGCATTCGTAGTCACGTCCAAACATCGCGAGGCACGCACGCCGAGGCACCTTTGAGCATGGACAGAAAACCGACAATCGGCGGCTCGCGACGCACACGCTCGCGGTGCGCCGCGAGCTGCGCGTGAGCCACGTACGAATTTGCGCAAATGGGCGAGCCGTGCGTGACTCAACCTGAGGCTGCCTCTAATTCGTACGCACCTTTATAAGATTAAGGAGTGGCACAGGGTAGGGCTTTCACAAGCTTGACCTTAATGGCCATGCTAAATCGTTCTTCATGATAGCCACACAGAATATATATACTAGTACTTAAGAATAGAAAATTCTTTCCGCAAATAGCTTTCAACATAATAATGCGTTTACATATTATTTTGTCTCTCTCGCGTCCTACTCTTACCTCTCAGCCCTCGAGCGGCCCGATCGGGCCGCATAACAATATAAATCTGTGATGGTTAATTGTTAGTTTTAATTGTCTCTTGTTACAATTAAAAATATTAATTGAATTATTTTAATTGTCTCTTGCAATTAACGTGAGTTTATTTAAATAAATTAATTGCAATACGCAATTAACAGATTAATTGCAATTAAATCAATTGTGATTAAATTAATTGCAATTAATTTTTCAATCAATTAATATGATGATTAAAATATCAATTGTTCATGCCCAACACTGCTTGGAACATAAATGGGTACCCTGACATTTTATGAGCTTGTCGTGGCGTGATGGTCATCTTGGCGTTAATGTCCCGGTTGTGCTCCCGCGAGGTCCGCTTTGCCCATGGTTTGGCAGATCAGGTGATCAGGGTGGACCGACTACCATCTAACCTCGGTGGCCCTGTTAACAGAGGAATCTGACCAGATTGGATCATGGTTTTCCTTCACCGTAAAAGCATCAATTAGTATTTAACTAATGTACATAACTCAGAAAAGAGTCATTGGTACATGGACCAGCGGGATTTTAGCCCGGTACCGCTCGCTTACGAGTCGGATACTTTAACCGATCGGTCACCGACGCTGCATAGCATGTGCTTTAGAGTAGGAGTAGTAGTTGGTAATGAGACATCGATGACCACTTTCCATCAGGAGTTCCTGACTGTGTGTCTCACTAGGCAATAAAGAAACTATGCATCAGCTCCTTCCATACGGTGGTCTCGTTTGGCGATGTGCATAAAATAAAACAAACAGAATTACGAGGTCCACAGATCGTTATCCCATTCAAAACACGAGAAATTCGCGCAGTAAACTAGATGATTACACAGCAGGTTTATTGAACAACTGAACAGTGTCGAGCCATTCATCGTGTCCAGGTGATACTGATAATTACAGGTCTGGAACACCTGCGATACGCTCCGGTTGATTTACAGCTGGATCGCTGCGTTTATTTGGGAGCGAATGAATTTTGGGGAATTTTAGAACGACCATAAATAAACAAGAAATGACACCGCGAGCCTTTTCAATCTCGAAAGTTCATAATTTATTAAACAAAAACATACAAATAGTACAAACAAAACAAAGATGAAAACATAACTAGCTTAATTTTAGTTAGTTATGTTTTCAATTTGCAATGTTATTTACATTTAGTGGACCCGGTGCGACTTCGTTTACCTACCCTTTTTTCTTTCTTTTAAACTGACTGACGGCGTGAAGCAACTTTGTTTTATACTAGATATAGATATATAAGATTGGAGAAGCTCGTCTGGGTTGGTTTTGGTCGAGTGCTGCGAGAGCCATAGGAGCCCTAGGTGCCCTAAGTGCCCTAGCCCTAGGAAATGCAATAGGTGCCTTCCGGGGCCAGGAAAGAGTTCCCGGGGGAGGACTAACAAGCCACGGATCGCAATCGGCTGCCGACGCGAGGGTGCCGAATACCAGGGGAAGTGGAGTAAGTTACAAGTGAAAAGGATATTTTAATAAGAAGCTTTTATCATGCGGTATAGTACTACTCTTGACGAGTTTCCAAAGAGTCAATAGTTCGTATGACCACCTTCCGACTCCATCAACAGACCAGCTCCATATTAATCCATTCTCATCCGTGTTACATAGGTATAACAAATTGCAGCTCAATCAGATACCAAAAAATGGTCGAAAAATGGTTTGCAAATTTTGAAGGACAGCTTACATGTGAACAGTGCCAGTTAAATAAAAGCTTGTAAAAAGATTACACATCCATAAAATCCAACAATCGTCATAATTATTATTGCATAATAGACTGTGACGGCGTCTTTGGTTATCATACGTCATCGCAACATTAAAGTCACTTTTCATTTATCAAAATCATCATCATCAGACTATAATGTGGCTGAAAAGCGAAACTGCCAAGAGGATGTGAGGCCGACTGGTATGTTTTACTTATAAAACAGTCTATAACTGGGTACACACATGCATATGTCAGTTGATGTAGGTATGTCAGCTCAGCATCATTAGGAAACATAATCAGTAGACTAACATTAGTCACTAATCGTTAATTTGTTCCGCTTTTTAGAATGAAACTCACAAGTCCTAAACTAATTAGCGTTTAAGTATAAGATTTAGCACGGACTCGCTAAGCCGTCGTCAATCATAACATTGGCATTGGTGTGAAATATCATTAGCAGTGTGACCAGATTTCAATTGATGATTAGCCAGCTACTCGCCCAAATTCTGATAAACTCTGCTGAATTTATTTTTATCTACATTCTGCCACATGACATAATAGGACGACGTAAATTGTGCTAATTTTAATATTAATAAATACCTATAGACAGAAAGAAAGAAACATTTATTACACATGGACGCCATGCCACGATAATTAACAATACAATACCATTTTAAAAAATCGGTACATAAAACACCGAGACAATTATTGGGTTCCCAGTAGCATTGTTCGTGGGCATCCAGCGTAAGTGGACCCTCCTCAGCATAATGCTGTGGCCGCTTGACGCGGACCACAACGCTAATTTTCAGTGGAGCCAGTAATCTCCCACCGACACTGCACTATCAAGCATATAGATACATTTATTACAATTCCCCTAAAATTGTGCTCAAAGGTTGCCAGAAGGTTGAAATTTAAACATTTCTAGCGCAACTACCCAAGTGAAACACAGATTATTTGCCATTTTCTAATCGTGCTAATTTTCTGTGGATATTTTTATAAAAAAATCCCAAAAACTGCAATTGTTTCAAATTTCCGACACAATATGCTAGAGTCTAAATTGGAGATCTAATCCTACTAAAATCGCAGATCTGCAAAACCTGGTCGCACCGATCGTTACGACACTAACACAATGATCTCACTTATTGAAAGCTGTGTCACTTCACGGCTTAAAATACCTAGTAACCTTGGTTCTGATTTATTGAACCATGTAAATACATCTATACATTGAAGTGCAACTTTGCGCGTGTCATGATGTCACGATGTGAATGACTTAGGTAAGGATTTTACATTTGGGTTTACTTTATGTTTATGTATTGTGACTACTTGAAATGCAGTAAAGTCGGATTATGAAGGCACAAATAATTTTTTTTTTGTTAATTGTTGTTTATTAGTTTTATTAATATAATAATATTGTGCACGTTCTATTCGCGTCTGATTATCACATCACACTGCCGAAGGCCTGCTGGAAGAGATTTCTTTAAGAATTAAGTAGTGCCTGTTGTGCCATTTATTACTTTGTCATATCGTGCACCTATGTATTTCCTGTGCACCATAAATTGTTAAATAAATAAAATAATGTCGGTCTATATATCATTATAACAGTGTAAGAAAAGCACCTCATTGAGAAATCTTTAGTAAACTGGTTATTGACAAGGTACCTACTGCGATTATGATGAGGAAAACAAAGATTAATAAATAATAATCTATGTTAAAGCTATTCTTTTTTTATGTCATACGGTAGGCAAACAGGCAAGCGGGCCACCTGATGGAAAGTGGTCACCACTGCCTATAGACATTAGCAACACCAAGTGTTTCGCCAATGCGTTGCCCGCCTCTGTAGCACGTTGCTCTGGCAGCAAAACGGGCAAATGCCCCTCCACTGTCAAATCCCCAAATCCTCACCTCATGGAGCACTGGAAGCCTTACTCACCGGCAGAAACACAATACTATTTAAAAGACTATTGTTTAGCGGCGGTATTCTGTAAGGTGGAGGTACCTCCCCAGTTAGGCGGCTCCAATTCGAACGATTCGCTACGCCCTACCTCTCTTAATATTCGTTACTATTAGCTTGCTGCCTGCCTGAAATCAACTGAATGCATGTATGTTTGGACTGATGTTTGTTAGGTAACTGACTATTGAACGGATTTGGATACAATTTTGCAATATTGCAGCTTACATAACTTATCCCGCGGGAGTACGGCATAACCGAATTTAACGTGCCCGGAGTCGCAAGCCAAAGCATGGTAATCGTCAATAATTTCTTAGAGAGGCCTAGGCCGCTTTAACCCGAAGTCCCAGGCCAAAGTTTACGATAGCATGAAAAGCGTCAATAATTTCTGAGAAAGGCCTAGAGCGCTGCAGTGGATTGTCCCAAAGGTATTTGGGCCATTTCTCTCCGCAAAAGCACGCATGTGAAGTCCGTACATAATTAAATAGACGCCTTGCTACTGCTCCAGTGTTTCAAACTGCATCGCATACTGGCCTGTCCGCCCATTTGAACCAAGTTTCTAAATTATTTATTTTGTGAAACATAAGTGTAATGGATACATGAGAAGTGCTCTATGCTCTGCCATATTATGGCGTACAGAATATAAAGGCCAATTTTTACATCTTTACCTAAAAAAATAAAAGTCAATGAAATTAAAGTCAAATATTGTCACTATAATAATTTGTATGAGTCTTAGTATTTAATTTCATATTTCTTACTTCCATATTGAGCCTTCAAATTTAGTGATAGACAAATAGGCATGACTCATTCGAATGCACAAGCATTTCGGATTATTACATTGTATAAAAGTTTTACACGAATGAAAAAACTCATTCATGCCAAAACAAATCATTGGATTAATTTTTATATAACACGATTAAAAAACACGCAAAATACATAATAGGTAGAAGTTACACTATTCTGAAATGGCTTATGATTTCTCTTCTAAAGTATCTTCGAATACATGAACAAATAAATTATCATAAGATATCAATTTAAATCTGTGTTGTACCATCCACGTAAATAACAATCGTTCTAATAATTTATTTGCTCTTTTCATTCGAATTCTTTTCGTTAATGTCCCGGTTATGCTCACGCGCACGAACTGAGCTCCGCCTTGGTTTTATTCTTAATTCGCTACTTTCCGAATTGGTCGTTTTCTAGATTTGTCACACTCCCATAATACATTTACACGTATTTTCACCACTCAAATAAAAAAATACAATTCTAATATTTTTTAATGTTATTTAATTTTTAATATTATTTTATTATTTAATTAAATTTTTTATCTGACTGACGGACCAAGTAGAATTAAAAAATATTGACCCAGTCATAATCCCTCAAATGTACATTGCTTGGCGAGTCTGAAGTGAGACAAATCTGGAAAATTACCAATTCGGAAGATGACGAACTAGGAACAAATCCCGCCTTGACCAATGATTCAGGATTTGGCATGATTTCGCTATTTTCATTCCGATACCGAGTTGTTATTCGTATCATAGTTTGTAAATCATTCGAATAATCGATTGTTATTCTTTTAAGCAATCGCGCGTCACTATTCACATACGCAAAAAGGTCGTCAGCGATACAACTGATTATACCCCCAGTAAATCACGGGATGCCTCCAGGGAAATTAAGCGACATCTCGCTCGGGATCGTCGCGAATGCTAGTTGTGTGAGCGAGACGGACGGATAACATGTTGTTTTGGGTATGGAGGAAAAATTGTTATACATATACAAGAGGTTTAGGGATGTTACGTTCTTCTCGTAGCGATGATTGACGGGCCTCCCCGTGGTATACTGCTTGTGTGCGTCACGGATTTTTTATGTCGAACGGATAACCTATCTAGGAAATATACCTACCAAAATATTCGTAGTGAATTCGCACTATGGACAAAAAAAAAACTTGTAAAAACAGTATCAAAATCGAATGGCGAAGAAACATCTGTTTCATAAGATATTTCATTTAAGCATCTGCTTTCCAAGAAACTTCCTGTCGCGTACGGCCATACTATGGAATGATTATTCTGGCATCGGCATTCGTGAGCTTATAGGTCTTTAAGGGGTCACTTAGTATCAGGCAACCCGCTTTGCCTCCATTTTATGAAAAAATACACGGCATATTGACTTTGATTTGCCGAGTATAAAAAGTATCTGAGTAATCGGCTACCGAGACCAAAAAAACGATTTCAAAACCACATTTATTTCTCTTATCAAACTTATCCTACATGAAAACTGAATACACATGAGCGATTTTTAATCCATAAGAATTATGAGAGCATTCAACCCGTGTGTTTTGGGAATCGTTGCCAAGACTGCGAGCCGCTATTAACAAAATTACGTGGATGCGAATATTATTTTGATAAAATTAAAGTCACTTATCAAATTGGGTCTCGCGTTGGTGTAGTTTTCAGGGTTCCGTAGAGGACGAATTAGGGTCACAGTGCAAACTGTCTATGGGGTCCTGTGGCGTTTCGATAAAAAGCGGCTGTGGATACACAGAGGGATTCTATTAGGATAGGGTCCTTTTTCGGGAAATCCCACATATCCACGTCATTTCCCCGGGTGAAGTGATATCTTCGGAAGATTTCCCCTCTTAAAGAAAAGGATTTCGTATCCGAAGGATTAATAACCTAACCGACTGAAGCAGTCGGATGATCCCCGACCAAGTTTACTTAAACTCAAATATTTTCTAAACTAAATCTCGAATAAAATGGCTTTCAAACAGAGAAAATCGCATCCAAATCGATCCATCCGTTCAGGAGCTACAATGACACAGACAGATACACAAAGTTACAGATACACATGTCAAAATTATAACCCCTCTTTTTTCGTCGGGGGTAAAAAGGAACCCTATTACTAAACCTCTGATTTCTGTCTGTTACAACAAGGCTATAAAAGAACTCCAAATACATGTCGCACCGACATCAAAATAATCATTCTTAATTTACGAATGCTTCAGAACCCTTCGTTTCGTCCGGCTCACACTTGCCCAGTTTTCCTTCCAGGCAAAGTCCCGTCACTCATTTTTCACTGCCATTCCTGTTTACCCAGGACCCAGCGGCCTGGCACTGGGACTGGGCACTCGACAGCCCGTGGACAAGTAAATGCCGTCTTGGGACCCGCAACAAATTAATTATGAAGTTAATAGTTTACTGACGCTGGTATAGTTGGAGGCAAGGTTAGCGGAGGCCTATTGGGAATGATTACCATTAACCCGGAAGCCTGGTAAAGCAGGGGCTAGTTTTGACGTTGACTATAGATAGGTAGGTTTTTTCTTCGTCATCATCAACACAATCTAATAAATAAATAAAATAAATAATCGTGAACAAATTCACACAGCGCTATCTAGCCCCAAAGTAAGCATAGCTTGTGTTATGGGTGCTAGATAACTGATAAACTACTTATATAGGTACTTTTTTTTAAATACATACTTATTATACATAGAACACCCAGATCCGTAACAGAAATTAAAATTTTACATTTCAATTTCTGCCCGGCCGGGAATCGAACCCGGCCTCTTGCGGGACCTCTTGCGTGGTACTGACCACTGAACCACTCAGGTCGTCAAAATCTGATTTTTGTTTTTGTGTATTTTGGAAATTATTATTCTGCTACTGCTGGACCCGTAGCGACTTCGTTCGCGTGGCGTCCTACCCCTAGATACACTACCCTACAGCAACTTTACCCCTACCAACTCTTGTTTATGCTTATAAACATTCCTCTTGAATCACTCTAACTAATGCTAAAAAACCGCATTTAAATCCGTTGCGTAGTTTAATGTATAGATATTATTAGATATAGATGACATTTTTATTAATTTTTTTAACGATATTCTTCGCGTCTTGCCTATATTATCCATGAATTGTATAGTATAAGCTAAATTTCAGTGATAAATATATTCTAATATATAATAAATAGTAATCTAATCGAATACGCTTATTCATAATAAACAGCACAGGATCTAGGGGTCTAAAAGGCTACATTAGCGTATCATATTATACTTCATTTTAGAGTGCCACAAACTTATCTGAACCGGTGGCCAATACTAGAACTAAGTGATGCCATTTTGAATTGCCATGTCAATGTCAACAACGGAGACGCTGTAGATAAGTTCGTGACAAATTAATATGAAACACTAATGTGGCCTTTTTAGACCCCCTGAACTCATATCTTTGCTCGTGTAAAGGCCGATTACACTGCCCTGAGTAATCGAGCACGTTAAGGGCACCGTAAACGCTCTCTATTCATAACGCGTGCAATTTACGCTTATCTGTAACCTTTTTTTATGCTGGCAATTTAAAAATCCGGCCAATTGCGAGCCGGGATCGCACAATGAGAAATACAATGTGAAGAAAATAAATGAATATATTTAAGGAGGACTTTCATGGGTTTCGTCCAAAGTCGCGGGTAAAAGCTAATATTACATTAGGTATTACATAGCATTTTTGTCACCATAACAAAAAATTATCTTGGCGTTGTGCTCTCGCGCACGACGGCCCGGAGTCTAGCTTGACCATGATCCAGGCTTTGGTAGATCATAAAATTACAGTGAAGCGACTGCCATCTGACCTCTGTGACCCTGCTGTGATCCTGACCAGATTGGAACATGGTTACACATGGTTACACATTCAGTCGCCTGAATGGGCAGGTTTCATCTGATGTTTTTTTTCCCTCGCCGTAAGATCATTGGTTAGAATTCATTTAATGTAGATAACTCAGGAAAAAGTTATTGGTACATGGCGGCAGTAGGATCCGAAACCGGGACCTCTCACTTACGAGTCGGACCTCTCCTAGATCGTGATCAAAATCCCACGCTTGATATTTTTTATACCACTAAGATGGCAAACAAGCGTACGGCCCTCCTGATTGTAAGAAGTCACCGCAGCCTATAGACGTTCGCAATACCAGCGGTATCAGCGCTGCCGACCCCGTATAATTTTTTCACACCCTTCTTGAAGAATTCCATGTTATACATGCTGTCCATGTTTACACTTGAGAAAACCTCAGCATGGAGCTCATTCCATAATCTAAGAGTTCACAAACCCAAGCACCATATTTTTCATGATAGAAGAAGTCAAAAAACCCAAGCAGCACTTTGCTTGATAGACGAAAGCATACCCAACTAACAATTATAGGTACAAACGCTCCCGTTTATAACTTAGGTCGGATTAGTTTGGATACAGCAAATCCTTTGCACTCACATTAGAAAGGCAGTATTTCACATAGACTTAGAACCGCCCACCCATGCAAAAGCCATGCAAAGCCGGACCGGCACAAAGCTGGCTATGCGAACATACTATAATCCGGAAATCTAATTGCTGAATTTACTGTGCGGAAGCTCGTGCTATAATAAGAGGATAGCTACGTGAAAACCTGGCAGCCCGTAATCCGGAAAATACCGGTTCGATGCCCGCAAACCGGTTCGAGCCGGTTCTGAATATGTATATTCCGATTTAATGCATTTCAACGACGCATTAATGGTATCGTTTCGATATGTAATACCCGCTGAAATCGGAATATTTCGAGCGGGATCCGTTTGTGAATATCAGCTATTTGCTCGCGAGTAGAGTGCGGTAATGTAAGTGCATTTCGGGGCTGATAACTGGCGATCGAACAGCGATTTCGTTACGTTTTATGATCTTTAGACACGAAATGGGGTACTAATAGCGTTTAATTTGAATTCGAATACAGTTTGAAACTATAGCTCGTAGTTTGCAGGAGAGGTTTCAAACTGTACGGATCGCAGCTGAAATTTTGCATGAAGATAAATAAATATCGCCGATATCCGCTGAGAAAGAGTTTTTGAACGTTTACACGGGAATGGGGTGAAAGGTGGGAGGGAATAGAAAATTTTACTGCAAGTATAGAAAACTCAGGGATTCGTGGGCAATAGGTGCCTGAACTTACCGGTATCAGGAAAGAGGCTCCGTGGGCGACTCAAGAAGCGAGGGATTAACATCGCTGTGTCGAATGCGAGAGGCAACGGCTTACGACGAGAGGATGCCGAAGACCGGACGAAGTGGAGGAGAATGAGTAGGAAAGCGGACTCTGGCAGAGGCCGTGATATGTGCTAAGACGATGATGATGATGATGATGACTGCAAGAATAGAAAACTGGGGCATACGGACGGATTCACCGACAAAACCTACTAAACTATGTGAAACAACAGCTGCGGTTGAAGCTACTCAGTAGAGAATTCACAGCATAAATTCAGTAACAAATTAGTTTCCGATCTGCCACTAACACATTTTCGGAGCTTCGGTCGGGCCAACCAATCAAGTTAAAGCCGTCAACGTCCCTTCAACTAATAATACAACAAATTACACCGCAGCCTTTATGAGGTCGTGCCACTAACTGGCGTATCACGACACACAAAAGGGGTAGGCCCACCCCCCAACCTTCACCCGACAAAGGCTATTGGACGTGTGCCTAAAAAAAGAGAAATTAAAAACCTTCTGAAGGCATTCAATCTTTGAGCCCCTGGAATCCGCAATTAATTCTGGCGAGCCTCCCAGAACCGGTTTATGCCGGTTTTGGCCGGATTTATTCGGCTCTTAGCGGTTCTAAAGGGTCCGGTCTTGTTACAGATTCCACGGCCGGTTCTTATTCACCGCGCAATACTTTGATGTTGCGTAATTCGTCGAGCGCCCGAGTTGGGTGTAAAACTAATATATTTTTATCTGGCCGCTGTCTTTGCACGAGTTAATTTGACAATTACCTTATCTCTACACGTGTACCCACTTGTAGGAGAAATTCAAGATTTTACTCTATTTAATTTATTGCGCATAAGTATCTAGGTACTACGTCTAAACTGGGACGTCGCCGTCGTCGCCAACCCCACTTCGATAAAAGCTTCCAAGCTTTTTCACAAGTTTCATCAAAAGAAGTTCAAATCTGTAGTACCACGATTTCGTTTCTTAAGCCTAAATGTAGATATTGATAGACCAACCGAATGCCAGTAATTTCAACCAGGTGGGCTGTTCGCTCGTTTGTCATTGAGGATTAAACACATAACAGAAGTAAGGAGCACATGAAAAAGAATGAATAAAAATAAAACAACGCCTAGAAATTACGCCATTAGCTATTGAGTCATTCCAAGGTTTTAGTGCTTTCTCATCGGCAATCGATACGAAATTTGTAGAAGTAACATCATTAGTCCCGTCCGTGGGCGTTGGATGAGCTAACGTCACAAGGCTACGTTGGCTCCCGAAATAGAGCTATTCAAAGGGAATCGATTTGAAAGGTCAAGACTTCGACGATTGAGGAATTTTTGTATCGTAAGCTATATTGCCCGGTATAGCGATTGCCAGATTCCACCATCTCGTTCCGTGATACTGGAGCGTGATAATCGTGCGACCATGCTCGTACGACGGACGTCGTCCGACCAACAGGAGACCTCAAAACCGACAGTCCCACGATCAAAGGCACACGACCGTTGCCAATTAGGACAGCGCCTATATAGTTTAGACTTCAGTATCACATCGGTTTGAGATGACAGCGTCTTAGACTCCACGTCCGAATAGAACAATCAAAGAACATTGAAGCCATCAGAAAGACTGAGGCACGTATTTGTTGGTAGGGGTAGGGTAAGGGTAGGGGAATGGTAAGGGTAGGGGTAGGGTAAAGATAGGGGTAGGGTAGAGTAGTTCATTAAAATGAATCCCAGCGAACTAAGCCGCGCTAGGTAGCTAGTTCGTTTAGATATTTAAAAATATACTGTCGAATGACATTATTATTCCGTGACCGCGTGCCAGCTTTAGTTAACTGACCTGTAAGATGATATCCCCCAGTACTGGCTTTATCCTTCAAACCGGTACACAACAATGCAAGTATTGTCGCTTGGCGGGAGAAATAGAGCTAATTACGAACCCAGTGTTTTCTGTTGTGTAAATAAGTATTTGTAACTCATTTTTATAACAATCCGTAAGGATGATTTCAATGAGCAAATGATGATGTGGAATGAGCTCCCAGCCACAGTGTTTCCTTTTGACTATGACATGTGATCGTTCAAGAGGTATATTAGAGGTGTCCTTAGAGGCGGGCAATGCATTGGTAGCGCCCCTGGTGTTACTGATATCCATAGGCGGCGGTGACCACTTTCCATCAGATGGCCCGCTTGTCTGTTTGTCTACCGTGTTATATTAAAAGAAGAAAGAAGATGAAGAAAGGCTGACTTCCTCCCAACACAGAACCACATTTTCATAGGTATGTTATAAGAACTTTCGCTACAATTTCTCATTTTCAGTTTCCTAATTTGAGCTTGCAACATAACCAAATCCAAGTTTAAATTAACCAGAACATGGACCTATCTAACGAAACAAGGGGAAATTACATAAAAATCCTGAGCTGTCTCAAAACTTTTCCTCCGCCCATTATATTCGCATCTTGATAGGGGAAGAAACAGTTCTGAACTCTTATCTGGAACTTTTTCCTGTAGGTACGAGTGTCACTCGAATTTTAATGAGCTCGGTATAGCACGAATGTCCGGGACTGTCGTCCCATAGTTTGTAGGAGCGCTGCGGTTAAGAAATACTATACTTAGATACATACAATAGATAAATACACCAGGTACATTGATATAATTTCATCCAATTTGCAGACATTCTGCCTGACTGACCGCTGTGCGCCGCGATTATTCCTCGGGCCAACTGTTCAACTGAGTAATAATTGTTATGCTGTTATTAAATATTTACCACAAACCGCAGTTGAAATTTCTGACGTCTTACTTTTCTTAAAATATGATTTAGATGATGCTCCGGCGAGGAACACATCGTGAATAAACCTGCACATTCAGGCGACTGAATGTGTAACCATGACACAATTTGGTAATGTTTCCCTAGCACTAGGATCACGGAGGTCAGATGGCAGTCGCTCCACTGAAATTATTCGATCTGTCAAATCTTGGATCATGGTTAAGGTGGACCCTGGGCCCTCGTGCGCGAGAGCATAGCCGGGACATTAACGTCAAGACGATGAATTTAGATACAGCTTCAGCGTTCTAGGCATAAAAGCCCGATAATAACAAAACCTACCTGACAGTAAAGAGATTAGATACTATTCTTAGTAAATATTGAAACTAGTAAATATAATTGTTCGTTCGAATGTTCGAGAGATTTAGACGCTAAGATTTATGTCTGAAATATTGTTTACTTTGTATCTGGTCATCTTGATGTTAATGTCCCGGTTGTGCTCTCACGTGCGAGGGCCCAGGGTCCGCCTTGACCATGATCCAGGATTTGACTGATCAGTTAACTACAGTAGAGCGACTGCCATCCGACTTCCGTGATTCTGTTAACCGGGGGACCTGACTAGATACTATCATGGTTATACATTCAGGCTGAATGTGCAGGTTTCATCACGATCATTTCCTCACGGTAAGAGCATTGGTTAATGTATAAAAAAATACAGTACTAGAGAATTACCACTTTAAGACAATTCTTCTTAGCCGCTACAGCAATAATAACTTTAGAAAAAATAGTTTGGTAAAAGTAAGCATTTGTGGTCCCATATGCCCAAAGGACTCGTCCTTTACCCACAGAGTAGTATTCAAATATTAAATAAATAAAAATGTATTTATTTATTTAACTGTATATTGTACACAATAATGATATACAGAGAAATATAACAGAATAAAAGACACAACATTTAATTCATGAATGCTATAAAAATCGTTTAACAAGCACTTATGCTCTTGTTTTGTACATAATTCAGTTTACTATGTATCTAAGAACACTGTATTATATATTTACTCAATAACTACCTGAACGCGAATTGGAAAAGTAGTAGGAGTAGATAATAAAATGATTTATTTCAGTTCCCAATCCACGAAAGCAGACCGCGAAGTTTAAAACAAACAACGCCTTTATCTTGCTTAGTCGAGGAAAAAAACTTCAAATCTTCAATTTTTCAACCCTTCTAATACTTTGTTCGTTCGGAGACTGTCAAGATCAAAACCTTTTGTTTTGGGAGTACGAAAAAAGATGTTATTTTTTTTCTCTCTTTTCGCCAAATTTCGTTCGTTATCCTTAAGTGTTCTCCTTTTTTGTGTGGAAACCGACTTTTAGTTAAGGTTCACGTTGATTGATAGGCGATTAAACCGGAGTGGAAGGGTTCCTCAGATAAATGGGAGAGATTCATCTTGCTGTTGGAATCCATTCAGTTCATTAAGTTCCGTTCACTTTGCTAAGAGCCTATTTGGGAACGAGTGGATGAGTGGTTTATGGTAGCCTGGTACCCGTATCTGCTTCGAGACCTCCAACGTTTTTGATTTACGAAAGTAATCCTTGTCATTGTCATGCACATGTATATAAATAAATTTAAAACCAACACCAATTTAACATAATCTTTTGAACTACTCAACAACAAAGTATCTCTCATACAACATATCATCTCAGATCCTATGCGGTAGGAAACATACCCTTAAAATGTCAAAACAAATTTTCTCATTGGTTTTTAATTTTGTACGGCTGTCTTTAATGGATGCGCTAATGAAACCTTGTTAATGGGACTCAATGGGGTGGAACTTTTCTTGCACTCGATGTGTAGAATATTTGCCGACGCAGCGACTCATATCATACGTAGCGAATTATATCGACAGAGCAAGTCAGATGTCACGGGATAGATTACACTACAAACTGCACCCAATTGAACTATTCCCAAGAATAATTACTCGTAACGGTATACTATTATAATACAGGTACAGGTTGATACAACCGAATTTCTATGACAATAATAGTGATCCTATAAAACAGTAGATATTATTACGACGACCAGAGTGATTCAGTTGTTTAACAGAACGTCTGCCACGCATAATAATAAGTATATATATAAATTTAGAAATAGGTGTCTAAACCTGCCTGTATCAGGAAAGAGGTCCCGCGGGAGACCTAAGAAGCGATGGATTGTCATCGCCGAGTCGAACGCGAGAGCCAACGGCCTACGACGTGAGGATGCCGAAGATCGGGCAAAGTGGAGAAAGCAAAGTAGGAAGGCGTACCCTGGCAGTAGCCGGGATTGACCGCTCAGACGATGATGATATATAAATTTAGAAATATATAAGTAGTTTACACAAGCTTCGCTTACTTTGGAGCTAGATGGCGCTGTGTGAATCGTCCAACCATATGAATAGGAGATATTATAGGAGAATTTATTCGTTTCACTAAGAGTATGAAGGGCAAGAATGCCTACGAAAATAAAAAAATATACCTCTAACATCAAAACAAAACAACAAAATTAAAGCAAAGGAAACAACCGCCCAACAACTTGTTTTTTTAGTATAAATATAAATTTTCCAAAGGATACAAGGTACGAGGAACGAAATATACAATGGACAATATAGTTTTTAAGACTCCGCAATGGAGCAGTTTTGACTAAAAAAGACAGTGATACATAAATTTAATTAAACTGCAACTCTGTAATTACCTGATCTGCTAAATCCTGCATCAAGGTCAAGGCGGACCCTGGGACCTCGCGCGCGAGATCACAGCCGGGGCATTAACGCCAAGATGACAGGTGACGGCAGTGTGGTGACCGACAAAGTACAGTCTGGCAAGAAAGTCGTAAAAATTTGAGGGCGCCACTAGACAGCAGAAGTACTCAGTTCGACAGAAATTCTTTGTTGCAAAAGCAGTAGTTCCTTTTCATGACTTTCTTACCAGACTGTAGAATGATTACCAACTCCATTCTTTGACGGATGTCGTAAAAAGCCAAGGAAAATTTGCCTCTCTTGACAGTTATGATATTTTTTTTATTAGATTATCCAGGCAATTGACTGCCATCTCACCTGGTAGTAGGTAAGTAGTCATCATACGCAAAGTCTGCTTGACATCTTAGTGATAAAAAATGGGGGGTCTTCGTGGCTTATTGGTCCACGGCGACACAGACATGGCGCCCCAGCCCTGATAAGGGAGGCAAGGAAGTGAGAGCCCGTTAAAATTTTATGAAGGTTTTTTTTGCTTTGTACAGCCACGTTATAAATAACATGGAGCACTCTATTAAAATAGCCCTGGTGACCAGGTGGATATTGCGTAGTTACCAAATGGAGTCGCTAGTACTGTAATAATCTTCTTGGTGTTAATGTCTCGGCTGTGTTAAGGGCCCGGGGTCCGCCTTGACCATTAACGCTGTTGCCAACAATTGTCTGATTTCAATGATTGAAATTGTCACTTTTACGATTTAGTATAATCGATTTAATGGGTTCAGTTGTTAACAAACTTCCATTGCAATAAACTGAAACTATTATACGATCATTAATCGATTATACGTAATCGCCAAAGTAACAATTTCAATGACTAAAACCAGAGAATGTTGGCAACTGAGTTACGTAAAAGCCCACAGGTTTTTTTTTTTTTTTTTTTTTTATAACAAACAAGTCGGGCATTTGACCGCCATCTCACCTGTTGGTAAGTGACGATGCGGCCGAAGATGAAGCATGCCCGTCTTGGAACAGCCTATTCACTCTAGCCTTAAAGGCATCCAGATTATATTGATCAGGGAACACACTCGCAGGCAAAGCGTTCCATTCCTTAGCCGTACGCATTATAAAGGTCGAGCCAAAGCGGTTCGTGCGGATGGCTGGAAGATCCACGACATAAGGATGAAGCGCTCGCCCGGATCGCGTTTCCCGATGGCGGAAAGGGGCCGGCGGAATGAGGTCGTGCAGCTGCTTCGCACACTCTCCGAAATGTAATCTGTAGAAGACCGACAGACGCGCAACCCTACGCCGATGTTCGAGGCTCTGCAGCCTAGCCTTTATCAACCGCGGGTCACAAATTATCTTCTTTGCACGTTTTTCCACCGAATCCAAAGCCGCCAGTTGATATTTAGCTGATCCATCCCAGAGGTGGCAGCAGTACTCCATGCAGGACCGCACTTGTGCTTGATATAACTGAAGCAACTGCCTAGAAGTGAAGTACCGCCTAACCTTCGAGAGGATACCAAGTTTTTTTGCTGCAGTCTTTGCCTTGGATTCGATGTACTGACCGAAGTTGAGATTTGAAGATAACTCAACACCAAGAAGCTGTAGGTTGTCGGTAATTTCCACAGGAACATCCCGAAAAGTTGGAGTAAGATGGAATGGACTCCTTTTGGCGGAAAACAAACACGCCTGAGTTTTGGTTGCGTTGAACGCCACCAGATTGGCATCGCCCCAATCAGAAACTGCCTTGAGAGCTATGTCCAAACGATCAACCATGGCCTCTCGACAAGACTGAATATCGTCCCTGCTGGCTTTTGCCTCTGACAGATATCTATCCGTTACCGTGCTGTCATCTGCATACCCAAAGGTACCTGGTACAAGCAGATTGTTAATATGCAGCAGGAATAAAGTCGCGGACAGTACAGATCCCTGAGGAACTCCCGCGTCGATAGCCTGGAGATTAGACGAGTAGCCATCGATAACTACACGGATTGAACGTTCACTCAAAAAATCTGATATCCAGGTGCAAAAGCCAACAGGAATACCAAATGAAGGAAGCTTGCTTAGAAGGCAAGCATGCCAAACCCTGTCAAAGGCCTTAGAAATATCAAGAGACACAGCAATGGCCTCGCCATGTCTCTCAATGGCCTCACTCCATAATTGTGTGGCATACACCAGAAGGTCCCCAGTAGACCGACCACGGCGGAATCCGTACTGGTGATCGCTGAGGAGATCGTTACCTTCAAGATGCGCAAGGAGTTTATTGTTCAGCGCACGTTCCATAATCTTACAGAGTATGGAAGTGACCGAAATAGGGCGGTAATTGGAAGGGTCGGCACGGCTGCCTTTTTTTGGCACGGGCTGCACATTGGCAAGCTTCCACGACTTAGGTACAATACCAGTCTCAAGTGAGAGGCGATACAGGCGCGTGAGAACAGGAGAAAGCTCGGGGGCACAACTACGCAGGACTATTGCCGGTATACCATCTGGTCCACTAGCCTTGTTCACGTCCAGACTCCGCAGGATTTTCAATATCTCTTTCTGATGTATTCGCACTTCTGCCATAGCGCAGTCAGCACGGGGTGAGATAGGTGGTGTTTTTCCTGCAGTATCCAAACGCGAATTCGCCGCGAAAAGAGAAACAAGCAAATTTGCTTTCTCTTCAGCAGCATGGGCCAATGTTCCGTCTGGTTTTAGCAACGGAGGCAACGAAGACTGGCTGAAATTTGATTCGACCGCTTTTGCCAAAGGCCAAGGTTATTACAGTGGAGCGAAAGCCATCTGACCTCCATGCCCCTGCTACCAGGGGAACCTGACCAGATTGGATCATGGTTACACATTCAGCCGCTTGAATGTGTAGGTTTCATCGCGATGTTTTCCCTGTGTCGCTAGTACTGTACGTTGTGTAACTGCAAATACTTAATACTTTTTTCCTTCAAAAAAATCACCTAGAAGAATTGACACACTTCGTGTCCAGCGATGTTTCCCAAGCCCACACAAGAAATTATTTTAAGAGATGGTAGATATATTTACAATTTCTGATTACGGAGAAAATGTTCGAATGTTGTAGTGATTCTAAGATATTTTTGATTCACCTTATTATAGATTTGTCACTCAAATAATCTTGCAGGACAGCATTCGATTGCGACAGCCTCCCGGGACGGAGAACCAATCAGAAAACCTACTCCAGGGACATCGGGTGGAATGGAAAAGTCCAGGATCGAATTATTATTAAAACTACATCAGATTAGATGTCATCTAAATCTGAACCTGTTTCTGAGACGTGTCAAACGTGATATTTTCGACCCTAGGTGTTATAACTAGAGAACTAGTGTGAGGCTTACGTTATCGTTACTATATTTTTTTGTAACTGCGTGTCTGTTGGTGAGGTAATTTTATAGTTAAACTGCCTTAAATGACTAGACACTTTTGCTGCGAACTCAAATAACAAAGAGTCAGGCGCGGTGCTAACAAACGCCGCCAGATGAGTCGTTCGCGCAGCTGTATGGGCGCCGAAATATGCCATAAGCGTGTGCGGACGCGCGGCCAGCTGAGTCCACGCTGGCGCGACGCGAGTGCGCGGGCCATAGCCCATCGAGTCCGATTGTGTTTGTATGGACCGGCCAAACGAGTCCACGCGCATTTGCGTAGCGCCAATTTTGTAAGGACCGGCGAAACGAGTCGTGCGCACTCGCGTAATGCCAATTAGACCCAAATGTCGAAGCGGCAGCGAACGGGTTAAGGCAAAAGTTAAAACAAAAATCCAAAGCACAAGGGGTCATGTTTACATTACACGAGTCGACTAGGCCTAATTAGGTATACTGTTTTCAGGCTATTACTGAGACTACGAAAAGGTAAAATTAAGAAAATTGTAATTAAAAATAATTCTAAGCAATTATTGTATAATTAGCGTACTAACCCTTAGTGTCAAGATTGACTACCAAAATAAGGACAATATAAGTAATTCATTTTATAAATTTTCGTCTTAAATAAACTTATTCACTCATTTAAAACAATTTAAAAGCGAAACTCAGTTTAATTCTAAGACGGAAAGGTTATTTAATTAGTAAGTTCACAAGTCCAAGTAACAAAGTAAGTTTCATTAGCACTGGCGCTTTGCAACTACACAATAAACGTCCCGTTTTACAGTCGCGTCGCGAATTTATGTGTCACGTGACGCGCTAATTTTTTTAATTGTGGCCTCGGGAGCGAACGGTGTTGCAAGATTAAAAATCAAGCGCCGGAATTTGTGTCGCAGGGTTCTGTACTCTTTCTTTTTCTAGGTGTTTTTTATTTGTGCTAATCTTTGCTGCGCTACTGTCTGTTAGAAATTATTTTATAATAACGGGAGGAGGGATGTTGATTAGACGGAACTAGAAAGAAGGAAAATAGTCTGTTAATAGGTACATTGTATTTAAAATAAATAGACAAGCGGTTAAAGTTTATCTAATACTAGTAAGCAAGCAGAATTCGAGTACATGCTCGAATTTGTACCTATCACATAACATCACATCACATCCTCCTCCACCATCCACCTATGTGATTTACCTTCACCAAAACAAAAATATGTATAGATACCACGTATTATAAAAAAAAATCCCGGTGATTTTCTTTCCCAAAAACAAAAAAACATGCTTAAAATATTTACAAATTCCAATTAGTACAGACCTCGATAGGGCTTCTAACTAAACCAATTCACATAAAAGGCGAGCTAATTAATTACTTTGCCACTACGGCTTCAGAAGGTTTTTTGCCTCTCGTAACTTTTTTACCAGAGTATAAGTACAAACGCGAGCAAAAAACCAGTCTCTAGAGACACGAGTATTTATATTTCTAAGTGTAATAATTCATAACAAAATTACCAAGAGCTTAGCTTACAACATTATACTAATATAAAATCCTGCTTTCACATAATTTCTCATTTGCTAGCGTAATCCGGGGCGCAGACTAAACCTAAACATCTAAATTTCAAATGTATTTCAACTTTAAACAACGAAGGACCGTAGTTTGCATGGGGAATGTCACCGTCGTAGGAATAAAAATAACTTATGCTAAGGCTTGTATAGAAGGTGTTCCGTACGTGGCATGGTACGAATGAATGAATGAATGAATGAACTCTTTATTTTGATTGGTTTATTCATCTCTGATCCTGCCAGGTGGAGTGACGATTTGAGGGCAGATGGATGCTAGATGCGGTAAGCCGAGGACAGAGGGCATTGGCGCTCATTAGTGGAGGGGGAGGTCTGCAAAGGACTAGCATATGAAGATGACAGGACTTGACTGTTTAATTAGGACAGGATTAAGCGTTGAAATCGACAGTTTTGGAAAATATCTAATAATAGTTTTAGCTTATATATTGCAAACGAAAACATATTTCGTCTCTAAAAATTAGTAGATAACGGATTTTCATGCAGTTTTCACCAATAGAGAGAGTAGTTCATGAAGGTTTAGGTGTATAATTTTTTAAGGTACCCGTGCGAAACCTTAGTTTTAAACACTACGTTATTTTTTTATGCTACTTAGTGACAATCGAGCAAACAGCCCACGGTTAGTGCCAACTGTCGCCCATAACATCTACAATTATTACATTTCGGTCGCAGGTAACAAAATTACAGAACCGCAGGTGGGTTGTCACTGTGAGGACTAAGATGAAATGCCTCATGCCTGTAATTTCGCACTCGGCACTCGGCAGTACAAAGGGTCGGCGCTATATTCCACTCTGAAAATAACAAACAAACACTTGCTAGCACACTCACGGAACCCCAAAACGCCCAAAGCAAAGTTGCCAAGATTAAAAAGTCCGGAGCGCAAGGAACCACAGCTGGCAATGTTTTTCGCAAATGCAGGTGCACTCAGCGCGTCAGTCATACTTTGTTTTGCATTGCGGAAACTCTCGCGGAGTAACTTTCTTGTTTCTTGAATGGTGTTCTGGTCTTATTGTCAAGTTTTACATCTCACTTGGGTTGAGTGAGTTTTGGTTTTTGATGTTGGGCATTGTATGGCCATGCAGGATGATGTTTGTTGAGGTATTGTTGAGAGGTTAACGCTCCAGCATACTATCTAATAATTTTCTATCAGTCGACAATAGTTACCGCTCGGCATGGGCCCGTAAGGAGATCACTTAACAGAATCCGCGCAGAAATTTGTAGATGCAAAAACAATGTCCACACACACATGCGTTTGCGGTGCTACAACACAAACCATGAACCACCTTTTAGGTTGTCCTTTGTGCCCTGACACTTGCACAACAAAAGACCTCTACGAATCCACTAAAAACGCAGTGCGCGTAGCCAAATTTTAGGCGTCTAAAATGTAATGGCTTTTGCTATCGACTCGCTAAGAAGAAGTTAGACTCGGCGCTAGATAAGATCGCTTTGGAGGTTATGGAGTCCTTGTCATTGATTATATTGTTGGCTGTCTGTCAAATTTAGTTCCTTTGTCATCCGCGAGCAATCTCATCTGGCAACGCTTTAGGCTCTCTTCCACTGAGTAGCATAAATAAAAAACATCAACAACGTCCTTGAACTCCTGACAAATGAATCTTGGACCGAATCCAATATATATCCCTTTGCTTAAGTCTAAGTGACGTCACAAATCCAAGTAAAAGGAGGACTCGCCAATTGACGCTGATCTTAAACAATTTACCCGCCCAACTGAGTGGATAATTGCATAAGCCTACCCGTCACTCTCGCACGCGCCTTGCGGCGATGCACGCGTCTCTTTCACGCGCCATTACCAGCGCTGGTTGGAGGCAAATCATATGGAAAAGAGACAGTTTACTCCGTGGCGTAGGGAACAGAGGAGCGCAAATGGGTTCAAAATTCGAAACTTTACTATAAGCGCAATATAAAAAACGTATTGTGCCGACCCCACCTAATGGGATAAGGGCAGGTGAATTATGATGGGCAGCTGAGTTTAAGTGTTTAAACGTAACTATTGCGAAAAAACGGATCGAAGATAGTAAGCTCGATTAACGTGGTAACTCGGTAACGTGTATTCGAATTTTTGTGCAAACATTTGCATTTGAACACAATGTAGGCCAATAAAAAGAATATGTATCGTATTTCAAATATACAAACAACGAATCTACGTCAAAATCATAACAACACATACCATTCTCGCAGTGTACATTATAATTAATTTAAAAACCACACACCCATCACGTCACGCTGGCAACATTCGCAAATGGGATTACACATTTTTCGGTGAACTTGTTTAAAAACCCAGCCGGCGTTGGCGTTTTGAAAACAGAATAAAAATGTAAATTTGTTCGCAAGAAGCCGGTGGGAGTTAGGTATTAGCATACACTGTGCCCGGGAGTGCAAAGCAGACGGGAGTGGTACTCTCATAGTTTGACAAGAGTCCTACCACAGTGTAAGAATGGGATCAGAGCCTTAAAAGACCGGAACAAGAAACGAATACAACAGAAGTCCAAATGATTAACGAAGGAAGAAAGGACAGAGCTCATCAATCTTGACATGACTGTGAGGGCGCCGTAGGTTATCGTACGTCATCGAGTACAAGAAAAATTCCACGAAGTGATAGTCATTTTTCTCCTTTGTGACTATAATGTAACTGAAAAGCGAAACTGCCAAAAGGATGCGAAGCGCCCTGGTTTTTCTTATTACCAATTACCAAATTTGGGACACTAAAATTTTTTTTTGTGGCGGACTATTCACGGGCAAACCAATGTTTTGTGATTTTGTGGGTGTCCTAAACGTCTAATGTCGGCCGACAGTTACCGCTCAAAAAAGACGGGCTGTCTACTCTACGACTTGTCTAATGAATGATTCCTTATTCGCCGGATTCCATGCTCGCCAGATTCCAGTCTCGCCGGATTCCAAACTCGCTTAAATCCTAACTAGTCGGGTTCCAAGCTCACCGGATTTCAAAATTGTCAGTCAGTCAGGAATTGCACCAAACAAATTTTGCTAACAAAATATACGTAGACAAAGCCCATCACACACAGAGTAGATCTGAAGAGGAATTAACTGGAATGGCAATTGTGTTCCGGCACTATAAGTATGACAAAGTATTAAAACTACAATGGCATTATTCGGAAGCTCCAAGCCCCACTAGTTGGGTCATTTGGACCCGCTGGTGCGGGTAGAGCGTTCACGTACGCGTTTGAATTGCGCGTTTGAACAGTTAAAACGTGGGTAGTTAAAGTTCGTATAACAACGAGGATTCACGAAGTGTGGTGTAAGGAATTTAAGCCGGATATGGCGAGACCACGCCTTTTACTGCTACAACGGGATTTTTATCATGGAATAAGAGTTTTCATAATTTCCCCTCGCTTATTATTTAAATAAGCGTAAATTTACAAATAAATAAATAGTCACCTTCCAAGAGAATTCACCACCAACCAAATGCGATTAGCTTATGACCTTCTGTAACCTTCAACTCCCTCCGAAATACTATAGTCCTTAGTTCGTACCGAAAATGTGTAAAATTCACATAACATTGTATGGTGAGTTAGGTTCAAATGTACAAAAGGTTAGGCACTTTAAATGCCTAGGGGAATGCCTTTAAATGACAGGTGGCCTTCGACTGGCATGCGAACCGGTCCACAGTTTAGGTTTAAAAGGTTCCCTACAGATGGGGGACCATGGGGATATTGTATGAAGTAGATGGTACAGATGTTTAACAGACTATCTGACCACTTAGTAAACTTAGTTATCAACTAAGTGGCCAGCTAATGCGTTAAATTACTGTACAGCATAAAGTATTTTTTGTTTTTTGTTAGACTACAGACAAACAGGCAAGCGGGCCACCTTATGGAAAGTGGTTACCGCCGCCTATGGACATCAGCAACACCAGGGGAGTTACCAATACGTTGCCCGCCTCTGAAGCGACCACTAATATACCTCTTGAACGATCCCATGTCATAGTCCAAAGGAAACACAGTGGCTGGGTGCTCATTCCAAAATGAATTCCAGAATTATAATGGAACTATAGACTAGACTATAGCCCGGACACCGGCTCAGTGGCAATCTCTGTCGCAAATACTGGTATTTCTTACAATTTTGTGACAAATGTCAAATTTGTGTGAAAATAGTGACATCCAAAACATCAATCCAATGACGCCAAAAACGGAACTTTAAAATATCGACCATTAGGTACACGTTCAAATGCGTAGTATCTGAAATATACCTATACAAAAGAAACATTGAAAATTTTCGGTACCCAACCAACACGCAAGTGAAGGCTGTCAGCGCAGAATGAATTTCAAATTGAAAGCCGCTGGGGGCTAAACCAACGCTGACCGATCGTGTGAGTACGGGAGCTTGGTTGGTATATTTCATATATGTTGCGGTATAGAGAACGGAAGCGAGAGATACTGGGTTCGAAACCCAGTGGCGCCATGTAGCAATTACTCTTTTCTCAGTTATGTACATTAGAAAGAAAGAACATTTATTGACACAAACAACTACACCACATCATTTAAAAAGACACAAGAAACCAAAAAGACATAAAAATAATACAATTATTACAACATAAAAACATTAGTTAAACACTAACCGATGCTCTTACGGTCAGGGAAAACATCGTGTTAAAATCTGCACATTCAGGCGATCCAATCTGATCAGGTTCCCCTGTTAACAGAGTCACGGAGTCGGCAGTCGCTTCACGGTGTGATCAGCAGATCACTGTAGTGTGTATTTGACAGATCAGGTAATTACAACTTCGCACACGCAATGGCACAACCGGGACATTAACGCCAAGATGATAATTTTTTGCGGTATCGAGACGGGAATGGTGCGATTTGGTGAGACAATGAACTAAATCTCCACGCTTGGAATGCGGGTAAGTATATGCTAAATACTTTAAAACGATACTGCCGTGATTCAAGCATTTTTGAGCCATTGAAATATGTTTTATGTTTGTGGTGTGTTTTGTGTGTAAATAAAAACCTATTATTCATTCCACGTCTATGATACGGACGCTGCCGCACGCCACAGATGCCTTGCCGGAATTTGAAAAGATGTATACTTTGAATGTACAAACCATTCTATCGAAGGTAGACAACCCGTTGATTAGTATAGTAGGTACGCTTGTCGTAAGTAGGCAGTTAGTAGACATGTCGATGAAACAATGGGGGATTTTAGCCACTTATTTTAAAAAGTAAAAAGTGTAGTTTGGCGTGCCACACTAGATGGCGACTCGGAAAAGAGTTTCGTGAAAATATACATAGTTTTAATACCTGATTATCTGAGAAGAAAGCGCGAGATGCCTACATTTTTAAACATCTAACGGTCTCGTTTTGATTTATTTTATAGGAAACGTGTCTAATCAACGCCATCTATTACAACTATTTGAACTATTTTGTCCCCCATTAAGGTCTACATGTGGCGTCTGCCGCCTGCGCCGCGCTGGCAACACACGCACGCAACGCAAATTATGATAATGGTAATCCACAGCCGCGGGTCGAACTAGCGCAAGTGTTTCCAACAACTTTGACAACGGCCTAATTTGGCCGCCGCAAAAACGGTTTCCGAGCAAAACAGCAAAACACGGGCACGAATTTCGGGGAATTAGAGGGTTAGCGTGGTCGCCGCGGCTGTGGTAGGGTTAATGTTCGGTCCGGACTCTTCCAACTTTCCGGTTTCGGACGCCCTGGACTTATGAATAGAAGACTCGTGTCCGCTATGGTGCCCGCTGTTTATAATCATGGGCCGGGTGAGTTCGTTGGAGGTTTACCTGAAACAAAATAGTATTTGTTAATAAAAGGACAAATTGAGAAATGCTGCTTACGACACGCCTGCTACGTGATCAACGTGCGATCCACATATTAAAAAAACGCAATTATTGGAGCCAATTTAAAGGTAATTATTAATCCCGTACAAACATGGATAATTCAGTTAATCATTTGAATTTGCAGCCTCTGATTTTCGCTATTAATATTTTATTTTCACGGCAGCAGCGTACAGATTGGAGCGGATATATGGTCGAACACGGATTTTTTCATAATCAAATAAAGCTCCGAAACGCTGGCCGGGATATTTCCCAACTGGTACGGGAAGCGGGCAGGTAAAACCGTGAATCAACTATAATGCGTTTAGTGCGCTCATGCATATGCGTTCCGGGCCGAACGAATTGAAATCCACGAATAAATCGGAAGCGAGCCGTATTCCAGTTTATAATTGTTGGCTTTATAGCCGAGAGGGCTATGCTGGGTGGGTGACCGATGAAGGAAGGAATATTAATATATTTGAATATTATTTTCATTAAATAATCTATAATATTTGCTGTAGTAAAATTCGTTGGCGCGCGAGAACGAAACCGGTATTTATCATCGCCAGGATAATGATTTACTTTACTAAAATTATAATGTGAACGATGATAATCAACCCCTGAATAGTCCTTTAACTTATTATAGTTTTCCCTAAGAATTCAATGGCGAGTTTTTAACAATATTTACTTGTTTACAAATACGGGTGGAGATTGCGTCCAAAGTGTCACGTCTCATTTCGTTAGTTTGCCGAATAACTTTTCTAGTAAAAGTTTCTGGACTACTTCAGGTTTATAGAATTGGGGATACAAATATTTTTCCCTACCCGGATCGGCGCGATCTCCTTGTGGTGTCCTACCCCTACCGTACCATACTCCATTCCTGCCCTAGGTACTGTACCTCTACGCTACCGCCACCTACCTACCCCTACCAATACCTACCCTTCCATTTCTTTTATACAAACCATGTTCTGCCTGACCAACAAAAAAGAATTATGTACAAACTAGCTGACCCGGTGCAATTTCGTTCGCGTACACCAACTTACTTTTTTTTATTGCTCATAAACCTTCCTTGAATCACTCTATCTATTGTTGAAAACTGCATTAAAATTCAAGATCTAAGGGTACATAGATACATACATAGGGACAGATGGCGTGAAAGCGACTTTGTTCTATGCTATGTATGGATATTTAGCAATAGCAAAAATCCCGGGCAAAAGACACTCATACATGAATTATATTTAGAGACCCGATCGCTAAACGCGCCTTCGTCAACCAGAGTTCCAAGTATTCCGTTAACAGTTTTATTGTGCAAGAAACAAGAAATGGAAGGAATGTATTGGCGACGGCCAATCGCAGCCACGGCTATCGGGTGACGGCATTGGTGGAATGCGGCGCGCGCGCACCGACACTGCATCTTAATCTCAGATTAACGATTGAAGGACCTAGCGGTGGTATGGGGATCTAGAATTCTGTCAATGGGGCCTTTGGAACGGGACGGTCTGACGAGGGTAGAACTATGCCGACCGGCACACCGGTACAACACTGACTAGTGGCAGGTCTAAACTAAGGGCCGGATGGCTGGGACCTAGGTGCTTGCGCCCCTCGCCCCGCCGACCCGGCGCCGACGCATCGCCCAGGACTACACACAATATGTTTATTTTATAAAATATTTATGTAACAAGCTGTAGGTATAGTATATACCTATGTAATTTACAGGTATAGATGGTACTTAGATTTATGTAGTATATTTGTTTTGTATTTAAATTTTTAGACCGCAGCGTTCTAGACCTCACTCCGCGGGACTCACGGAAGATCAGCGCCTCGGCTCCGGCCGTGGCTTATGCTGAGTGAGGTCCTTTTGTTGACAAGGTGTGCCACAGCAAAGCAATTCCGAATCGATATATTCATTTTGTAGTTTGGTACATATGTTTTTTATTTGTATGATTATTGTTTATTTTATATTATGTGATTGTTGTAATGTGGTGTCCTTGTTAATCAATAAATATCTTTTATTTCATTTCATTTCAACTAGGAACTTAGAAGTTGTCCGCTCGATGATGCCCTGGTGATTAGCATTCATTCTTATTACTTGTATGATGTTCATAAGTGTTTGTGAAAACCTAAACGAAATAAACGTTTGCCTCTTCCACATTCATACATCTCATACATTTACGGCGGTAGAGAGTATCCAGCACAGCTATCACGAGTGTGCCCGATCATAGCTCGCGCCGCGACAGAGACAGATAAAAGGCAGATGCAGTAAATCAAACTTCTAAACTTGCCATTGACTCAACAAGTTCAAAATCAAACGTTGAATAAGTGTCTTATCAGTTCAACGTTTTAGGCAATTATTATAATCACTATTAATAAAAACTAGTTATACTGGTGAGATTCTACCTAGATGCAATTATATCAGGCGGTAGAACTCTGTCAAGCCTGAGGAATCCGCCTGGGTGAGTAAGCCCGCCGTATCTATTCAACAATACTTGCAGTCGATTCGAAAAATCAGCAGCCGATTTTATTCACATGGGTTGCCTATTATTATGTTAACGAATTAAGCCATACACTACAAGAACAAAGTACATGATTGTTTCTGAAATTACTTGTGAAATTACAGGCACATGCAACTTGTAGTCATAGTTAGATCCGCCTTTGAATACCTTTAATTTGAAAATATCAAGGGAAATAATAGAACCAACGTATGTCGAGCCATTACCAAGGGGTTCCGCATGTAAAATAATCATCTTGGCGTTAATGACCCTGTTATGGTCTCGCGCACGAGGGCCCAGGGTCCGCCTTAACCATGATCCAGGATTTTTTAGATCAGATAATTACTTAGAGTGGAGCGAATGCCATCTGACCTCCGTGACCCTGCTACCAGGGGAACCTGACCAGATTGGATCGTGGTTACACATTTAGTCGGCTGATTGTGTAAGTTTTATCAAGATGTTTTCCTTCACCATAAGAGCATCGACGAGCATTCAACAAATGTACATAACTGAGACAAGAGTATTTGGTACATGACCGCAGTGGGATTCGAACCCGGTACCTGTCGCTTACGAATCGGATACCTTAACCGCTCGGCCACTGACGCTCCTAAAACTGACTTAATGTACTGGTACAAAACAGTTTACGCCGGTTGCCGCTCGACCACATAGTCTGACGAACGAAGGGTCGGTGTGAGGAAGGTCAAAAAAAATAATATTTTAAATTTAATCTTTTTTTATTTAGACTAGCCAGTCATTTGACTGCCTGGCGGTAAGTGACGATGCGGACGAAGATGGACCATGCCTGTCTAGGAACAGCCTATTTACTCTAGCTTTGAAGGCGTCCAGATTATAATGATCACGGAACACACTCGCAGGCAAAGTGTTCCATTCCTTAGCCGTACGCATTATAAAGATTGAACCAAAGCGGCTCGTACGGAGAGCTGGAAGATCCGCGACGGATGAAACGTTCGCCTGGATCGCGATTCCTGATGGCGGAAAGGGGCCGTGTAACTGCTTCGCACACTCTCCGAAATGCAACCTGTAGAAGACCGACAGACGCGCAACCCTACGCCGATACTCGTTCAGGGCATAGAGGTAGGGCATAGCGGGGTATCCCGTTCGAATTGGACCCGCCCGACTGGGGAAGTACCTCCACCTTACAGAATATCGCAGCTAAGCAATACTCTTGTAAATAGTATTGTGTTTCTGCCGGTTAGTAAGGTCTCCAGTGCTCCATGGGGTGGGGATTTGGGGAACCGTGGCTTTGGCAGTGGTGGGGCATTTGCCTTTTTGCAGCCAGAGCAACGTGTTATAAAGATGGGCAACGCATTGGCGATACTATTGGTGTTGCTAATGTCTATAGGCAGTAGTGACCTCTTTTCATCAGGTGGCCCACTTGCCTGTTTGGCTACCGTATGACATAAAAAAAAGTATGACTTTATTACACTGCTGACTAACGTACATTTTGGTATTATACACAGCACATATGCCAGCCTCATTTATCCTGTGTACAACTCTGCAACTGGCCGCACCCAAAGTCTGACCGCACCTACATTCAATACATGGCGGGTGCACAATTTGAATAGTCGCATAAGTATTAGCGACGTCTCGTGGTATCTACACCTATAAACACAATAAAGAAATGTAGAGAGATAACATAGACATAACTGACACAACAGACAATAGGTACTTATTTCTTAAAGCAATTTCTTCCAGTAGGCCTACAGAAAGGAGAGGGAGGTGCTTATGCTATGTAGTGACAAACGAGCAGACAGACCCCCTTTTTTATACCACTAAGGTGTCAAACAAGCTTACGGACAGCCTATGGACCTGATGGTAAGTGGTAACTGTTGCCCATAACATCTACAATTAATACATTTAGGTTGCAGGTAACAAAAATGCAGAACTGCAAAAACCTATTTTATCTATCAGTGGCGTTACTGTCATACAAGCCCAAAAGCCGGGCTTGCCTTATAAAAATAATTACCGATAAAAAATCAAAGGTAATGCGAGCGCGAACTATTTAAAGTTCGCGCTCCTAATACTTTTCAAACTACGTGCACACCGCCGCGCCGCGAAGCAGCGCCATCGTGCGCCTAGGTTACGAAACACGATCCGAACGCACTCGCAAGTTGAGACTGAGTTGAATTGAGATGCGGCCAGTCATCTCGCTCGGACGCGCTGGCTTGTAACCGGGCTTCGATTCCGGCCGGTATGTCTCTTTCTTACATATGAAAACTGTCCTATAATGAGATATAACCATACGTTTGTTTATATAGTAAATTGTACGAGACTTTAAGCCCTGCATGCGTATGAAGTTGTACACGGATCTGTGCAACTTAGCGCATGCGCAGTAGGTACGTTTGTTAAATGCTGGAATAGGTACCAACTTCACTATCGTTTAGTTTGAGCGGATAAGTAATTAGTTTTTTGTTGTGTTTGTGTTGTGTTTTGTAGTAAAAGTGATTTAATTAGATTGATCAACAATAGACGAAGTAAAGTCCCTTGTGATGGTTTAAAATGTGCTCAAGTTTTGATTTGTATGAAAAAGGTAAAGTTTTTAAACATCGCTCAGAAAATAACAAATGATTTCCTTATATGTATTCCTATTATACCTATTTCACAGATTAGTAAATCGCTTATAAGACAATTTCATAGATCGGTGTACCAAACTCATTGAATTGTTGGTTGTTCTCTCTCGCAAGTTATAGTGCTGGTATAAAACTGAAGAGTGATAAGTGAGGATCGATCAGTAATGTGGCAAAAAGATGGATTTATTTTTAATAACCGTTAAAACTACAAAAACATTCTCTCTCGGCTTGCCTTACTCTGAAACCCTAGGCACGCCACTGTTATCTATCAATCCTAGTAACCTAATATTTGAAGTTAGAGAACCCTAACCTAAACTATTGCAGCTGCGGCAATTGGTAGGTGATATGGCATTAGAGTGAATACCGCCCGCCTGCCAGTGCATTGCCAACGACAACACCAGCTCTTCATGATCAGTAAGGTGCGTGCAAAAATACTATTTGATCTAAAACATTATAATTTGTTGTGTATTATTCAAAGTAAAGGATTAAGTAATAGCGATTTTATAATATGGGTATCGTATAAACAGAAGAAAAAGAATACTACAAAGTAAGATATCACAGTGTTGGCCATAGACCTTTTTCTTTTCTGAGTTATGTACATTAGTTGAATGCTAACCGATGCTCTTACGACGAGGGTAAACATCATGATGAAACCTGCATATTCAGGCGACTGAATGCGTGACCATGATCCAATCTGGTCAGGTTCCCCTGGTAGCAGGGTCACGGAAGTCAGATGGCAGTCGCTCCACTGTAATTATCTGATCTGCCAAGTCCTGGGTCATGATCAAAGCGGACCCCGGGCCCTTGTGCGAGAGATCACAACCGGGTCATTAACGTCAAGATGATTTATAGTGTTGGTCGTAGGTTTACTCCCGATTAGTCCCGCCGCGAACCTTAAAATTCCACATGACTCTGCTTTGGGCTTACATCCATTTGCTTTGGCCTTTAGGAAATTTTAGGAACTTCCTCGCCTAGAAACATACTATATTTTCGAAAGCAGTGGGCTAGAGCAGTTAGTAGACAAACCAACCAGATTTAGACAAGGCAACCAACCATCCATCTTGGATTTGGTGCTTACAAACGACGACTCTCTTATATCACAAATTAAGGAAGAATCACCAATCGGAATCGTTGCAACTATTGAAATAGAAACCCAGACACGTCAAACTACTGCATTTAGGTGGAATTATAAGGAAGCTAACTTCGTTGACATAAACATAACACTCTTAAATTCTATATCCAAGAAGATGAATCTGCAAGACTGCACTGAAACCCAATTTAACATACTACACACAGCAATAAAGGAGGCAATCCATCTACATGTGCCACAGCTGAGACTGAGTCAAAACACTTCTATCAAGCCATGGATATCCAAAGAAACACAGGGTCTAATTAAACTAAAAATGACATACTGAAGGAAATTTAAAATAACTGGACTCGACGAGGCATACAGAGAGTATAGGAGGATAAATAATAGGCTAACCAATCACAGACGCACTGCTCGCACAAAATACGAAAAGGAGTTGCTAGAAGCTGGACCCAAGAAATTCTACACTTACATAAAACAGCAAATAACATCCAAAACCAGCATTCCTTCAACCCTACGTAATCATCAAGGAAAAGTGATAACCCAACCAGAAGATATTTTTGAGCGTGTACCAAAGGGAACCACAGAACCAGCTGCCAGCCCTCGACACACGGCTTAGAATTGAGGACTCTATCGAGAATATAACATTCACGCCAGATAAGGTATTACAGGCCATTAAAGAATTAAAAGCAGGTTCAGCTCCAGGACCAGATGAAATACCAGCATCCATACTTAAGAACTGTGACCTAGCAAATGCACTAGCCACCATAATGCGGAATTCGTATGTTACTGGAACACTCCCAAAGCTCTGGAAAACTGCTACAGTGACTCCGATATTTAAAAAGGGAAGCAAACTGCAACCATAAAATTACAGGCCAATAAGTCTAACTTGTATATCATGCAAGATAATGGAAAAAATTATAGTGAAACACATAAGAGAGTTCCTTTCCAAACATGCAATAACTGAAGATCAGCAGCATGGCTTTTGCCCTCGTCGCTCAACAGTGTCCAACTTGCTGTCCTGTTTATCATCCTGGACCAACAGTTTCAATGACAGGGAGCCTGTGGATGTAATATACCTAGATTATGAGAAAGCATTTGACAAAGTACCTACATCAAGGCTGCTACACAAACTGGAGCTTATAGGTGTAAGGGGCAAACTGCTTGCATGGATCGAAAATTTCCTGCGAGGTAGAACATTTCGAGTAAGAGTGGGAGAGAGCTAAATGATACAAGCTAAATGATATCAATCTCAAAGCTGTGAAATCTCAGACGGATCTGGGTGTCATATCACAGCAAAACTAAAGTGGGAAGAACATATAAGTATGATAACCAAGAGGGCTAGGAGTCTCATATACTAAGGTATATGAGACTCCTCTTAAGAAAAGCATTTGAAACAATAACACCTGAAATCATGATAAAAATCTATAATACATATATCAGACCATTATTGGAGTATGCCTTCCAGGTTTGGAGCCCTTATTTCCAAAAGGACATTGAAACACTTGAGAAAGTACAGCGTAGTTTCACTAAAATCCCAAGAGAATATAAGAAATTATCCTACGAACAAAGACTAGACAGCCTGAAATTAGACAAGCTACACGAGCGTAGACAACGTGGAGACCTAATAGAAACGTACAAAATCATAAACGGACATTATGATGTAAAGAACTTTGAACGTGGCACCTTGGAACAAGTTGCCTGAGCAAGTTATATCAGCACCGAGTACCAACGCCTTTAAGAATCGATTGGACGAACATTTAAAGAAAACCATAATTAGTTAATTGAGAATGTCAACGGGATGAGGATAATGAGATACAGACATATCAGTTGTTCCAACTGCCTTTCTGTTCAGGAATAATAATAATAATAAGTAGTAATTTTGACAGGTTGTGTACAATTAAAAATATTTGAGCAAATGTGTAATTGCAAAACAAAGCCAAGTTGATAGGTAAGGGCCCAATATTTCAACTGTTTGTAGATGCATCGTGTGCATTCGCCGCCGTCGGGCGGAGTCCTGGGGCTGCGCTACATGCGCCTGATGCGCGCATCCTTCCGCCTGATGGGCATGTGGCCGCCGCGTACACCTCGCCGCCTCTCCCTCAGCAAGCAATACTTCCTGGTGATCATATGTGTGCTGACCGTGCTGCTCGAAATACTGTACCTCAGGAACCACATAAACACAGCCACATTCCTCGAACTCGGACACTGTTACATCACCACATTGATATCCATCGTTAACACGGTCAGTAGGTACAAAACCATCACTTTTATTCATATTTGACCTCCATCTTACCTGGTGGTAAGCGAAGTTGCAGTGGAAGATGGAGCATGTTTGTCTAGAAAGAAACAGTCCAGATTGCACTGTTCTGAGAACACAGCAGGCACAGCGTTCGTCCCTTAGCCGTAAGCATTGGAAAGGGCGACTCAAAGTGGTTCGTGCGTTCTTGTGCTCGCTGTGTAACTGCTAATAACTCCTTGATCCTAAGATAATAGCATGCGTAAATTACGATCTACACCAACCAATACTGGTCGTTAAGTCGAATTCATCATTCGTATTAGTTCGTGTCGATCCGACTCCACCTGGTGGGATAAGGGCAGGTGGATGGATAAGTACGTTCTTAATATGCAGATCTATGTTTAAATTTATCTATCAATTACAGCATCGTGTAGGGCTGCCACTGTTCCACAAGGGTTACGAAGATCTGATTCGATCTTTCATTAAGGACATGCATCTAATCCATTACAAGCACCGCTCCGAGTACGCCATGAAGGTAATTAGTTCAATCATTCCTATAAGTATCGTTATAAAGTTTATACTCGCTGTCTTTCCTCAGGTGTATCTGTCGATAGACAGCCTCAGCAGTGTGTTTACGTACATATTGCACGTCCAGACATTTACAGCAGCGATGATGTTCAATATTCCACCGTTCGTGAACAACCTACGCGCTGGTCTGGAGTTCCCAGCTCCACCCGGCCGCCAGTACCAGCTCTCCGTATACTACGCTCTACCCTTCGACTACCAGGGCTCCATCGCCGGTTTCATCGCCGTCCACATTTACAACATATTCCTCTGCATGCTCGTCGGCTTCTACTTCGTCATTTTAGATTTGCTTATCTCGCTTCTGGTGTTCCACACGTGGGGCCATCTGAAGATACTCCAACACAATATACAGAACGTCCCGCTGCCGGCGGCCCGGGATGACGGTCTGGCCCCAGCTATGTATACATTGGAGGAGTCTCAACATATCTTACAACTCTTGAAAGACAACATTGACTATCACAGACGAATTGTCAAGTGAGTTCAGGCATAATAATGCCAGTTCAGCTATAGATCGAAAACACAACTGATATATCGCCTGCGGGGGTGGGAGAGTGATGTTTCAGTGCTGACGCGGGGCAGTGATCATTTTGTTTCGCGAAACGTCATCCGATGACGTTTCTCGGAAAAACTAGGGAAAAACACGCGAGGCAGGTAGCCTCGCGCCCCCGCGTTCAACCCCGAAACAATCCCCAATCGTCTCTCTCCCGCGTAACTCACCGCGGGCGATATTCTAGTTGTGTTGTCGATCTATAGAATTCAATAAGATTTTGGACATGATGTGCTTAAAATCGCAATAAAAACAATACCATTGATAAGATGCCGACTTTTTTAACCTTCTTCTTAACAGGCATAAATCGCATGTAAAAACTGAAGTAATGCTCCAAAACCACTACTCCGTGTAATTATTATAACTATATCTGCAGGTTTGTCGACAATTGCACGCAAGTCTTCGGGCCAATGCTGTTCATATACTCTGCATTCCATCAGGTTTGTCTCTGCATCTTGCTGTTGGAGTGTTCTACCATGGTAAGATATTATTTTCTGTCCTACTTTGTAATAATCCTAAAAAGGACTCTGTCTAATATTGAACTCATACTTTACAGGAGTCTGCAGCGCTGATTGAGTACGTCCCGTTAACGGTGGTACTTGTGGAACAACTGACGTTGTTGAATGCTGTGTTCGAGCTGCTCGGAACTCAGGTGAGCTGACCTGCCACTGGCCGCAGGGGCTGCTATGGGTCAGGAGGAACATTTTCGTTTGTCACATGTTTATGAGGGAGGACTATCACCGAAATACGATTGAGACGGTTGGAGAGTCACACGAGAGCTCTACCTCAACTTTCACTCATGACATCGCTCTCCACAGAGCAAGCGCCTCCACGGCCGTCTATACTCCATACCATGAGACCGTATGCGGCAAAAATAAAAATGTCAGAAGGGCTACGTCGAAGTAATGGATGGTACATGCATATTATCTATTTGTACTCCTTGCAATTGGGTTGCGCGTCAGGTCACGTCTCAAAACCATCTAGTAGCTTTCGGTCGCACGAAAGCTCTCCACCCAACTCTCACATTGCTCATGGCATTGCTCTCCACAAAGCGAACGTCTCTCAGATGCGGTATACTCAATGCTGTAAGAGACCCCATGCGGCAAAAATAAAACTGTGAGAAGGGCTTCGTCGAAGAAACGGATATTATATGATATAAGCAATTTGGTTGCGCTTGGCGTTGCGTCACGTCTCAAAACTATCTAGCGGTTTTCGGTCGCACGAGAGTTCTCTCAACTCTCACAATGTACACCACAGAGCGAGCGAGCTCTCCCTCAACTCTCATATCGCTCATGGCACCGTTCTCCACAGAGCGAGCAACTCCCGGACGCGGTATACTCCATGCCATGGGACCGCATGCGGTCGCGCGAGCGGCGCGTGCTGCTGATGCTGCTGCAGCGCACGCAGACGCCCGTGCGACTGCGTGCGTTGGGACTCTTGCCCGTGGGGATCAACACCGCCGTTACCGTGAGACTACAGTATTTTAACTTAACACTGTATACATAAACTGTTCATAAGTATCTACTGCTGAGGAGCATCGGTGGCCGAGTGGTTAACACTTCCCTTACTAACAAAATATCAGAGAAACTTTAGCAGTACGAACTAGCGTAGCGCACGCATTGTATGGACTGAATCAACTGTATAGGCCGTCGCAGCGAAAGTTTTAAGGTATTCGACTCCTAAACGAGAGCTACCGGCTTCGAATCCCACTGTGACCAATGACACTTTTCTGAGTTGTGTACATTAGTTGAATGCCAACCGATCTTTTTTACGGCAAGCGAAAACATCGTGGGGAAACCTGCACATTCAGGCGGCTGAAATGTGAGCACGCTCCAATATGCTCAGGTTCCCCTGGTAGCAGGGTCATGTGCGAGAGCACAACCAGGTCATCAACAGACAAGTTATTTAATAAAATCTGATACTAAGTAAAGTCATTCATAGAATATTTTTTAAACTCCTAATCTCACTTGATTGTACTCCGAACCTCACTGTAGTAAGCTACGCTCTCTTATTAGAGGTAGTACTTAAGTGATCCTCATCTTTGCACACAACTCCGTATTGCTCTGTAAATCTTGATCATTCTCCTTTTGTTTCAGATCTTGAAGACGTCCATGTCATATTTCTGTATGCTGCAAACCATGTCCCAGCACCACTAGCCTGATATATACGCCATCGCCATTTCTATGTTATGTTGATTGTAATTTTATTTAATAATTTAAATTATTATTTATGATATTTTCTTTTTTAGTAATTTATATACCTAGATACATTAACATTTATATGCCGTTGCCGCTAATGGTCAATTTTGTCGAGACATAAATACCTACCAATAGTACCTACAATAAGACCTAAATCACTGTAACCCGAAAACAAATAAAAATTTAAGTTGTATTTCGTTATTAAAGATTAGCTTAGTTTTATGTATTTATTGTTATATGCAATTAAAATGTATACTCATCACGGTACAAAATGGTTTGTAATACGATATATTTGCCTATGTACCAGAAAAAAGTGACAAACAAAACACATAAGCCACAGCCTTTCCTAGAACACTTAAACCCTATCGTTCGCACAAATACCGCGATCCAAGACGGTTGACAAATTCCTGGAAATCCAATTACAATTTCCTACGTTAGCCGATACAGGCACAAAGGCTACATTCGCCGTAAAAGCCTGCAACGACCCCACGTTTCCGTGGGTCTAAGACCACTATACAGCATCAGTGAGTGGTAACATTCTTTTTTATGTTATGCGGCAGACAAACCGGTAAGCGGGCCACCTGATGGAAAGTTGTCACCGCCGCCTTTGGACATCAGCAACACCAAGAGCGCTACCAATTCGTTGCCCGCCTCTAAGGAGACCTCTAATATACCTCTTGAACGATCCCATATCATAGTCCAAAGGAAACACTGTGGCTGGCACTGTGGAGATGGCGCGAACTTTACCAATAACACTAAAAGGGAAACTGAAAAGAAAAACGGAACATTGGCTGAATCTGCGATCGTTGTATTAGTCGCCGGTTCGGCAGTTAGCAAGGTTTAACCGGAATGCGGCGGTTCCGGCCGGTTCCCAGCAACACGGGATTTGATAATAAAAAACCGCACAATTTACGTTCCCATCTAAATAGGATTATTATTCGAGGTAGCTGAGTTACGGCCGTTAATAAAAGCGCGGGTTCCAATAATTTTTGTTTGATAAAAGGTTTAAAATTGGCTGAATTTTGTATTTTTTTTGTTTGCGCACACAAAATTTGGTAAATTGCCCGAGCTCTTGTTTGGTTGTGAAGCGTAGTCGAATAAGAATTTGGTTTTTAATTGTCTCTAATAATAACTCTAGCAACCAATTCGGCAGGTCCACCACAAACCTCCTGGATGAGTGGTGCACTACCGTAATAGACTGTGAAGGCAAGGCGCCGTCAGTTCCTACATCATCGAGTATAAGAGATTTCCTCTTTCTCTAGTAGAGGATTAGGAGACCCACGAAACGTTGGTCTGCCCGTGCACAACGTGGCACAAAAATATTTTTTTTAGTTTCCCAAACTTCGACTTTTCGTAGCGACAGTACTTACATATCATCTTCTGTGGGTTCTTGATGGAAGTACTATCGCAACGAAAAGCCGGAGTTTGTGTCACTAAAAACAATGTTTGTGCCAGGTTGTGCACGGGCAAACCAACGTTTTGTCGGTCTCCTAAACGTTTACTTTGTTTTTTTTATGCCACCTAGGTGGCAAACAAGCTTACGGTGGTAAGCAGTCACCGCAGCCTATGGACATTTGCAATACCAGGGGCATCACCCACGCGTTGCCGACCCCGTAAAAACCTTTTAACCCCTTTCTTGAAAAACTCCATGTTGTACTCTCCAGGGAAAGCCTCTCCAGGTAGTTCATCTACTACTATCGCTACAGAGTAAAAAATGTCGTACTCGAGGACGTAGGATAAAACTTAGAGCGCCCTTACAGTCTACACGCCTGTCAAGAAACTTTTTCGCGTCCGACAATCCTAAGTCCTATGTATGTATTGTGGTACGCGTCAAGCGGCCACAACATTAAGCTGAGGAGGGTCCACTTACGGTGGATGCCCACGAACAATGCCACTGGAAACCTGACAATAGTCTCAGTGTGTTACGTTTTTAATTTATTTTATTTATATTATTGTATTGTAAAATTACGTGTCGTGAGGTCCGTATGTGTAATAAATGTTTCTTTCTTTGTGTCTTTCTATGTAATGGTCTTATTCGGTGGCATTCCTGCACGGCTAGCAGAAGCGTGCCCGCGACACAGCTCACGCCGCGAGAGCGTTTGTTTCCTCTCAATAGGAAGATGACAGTGGACGAGCCAACGTATATGTAACACTCAGACCCGCAACAGAAATTCAAATTCATCATTTCAGTTTCTGTCCTATCGGGAATACGTACCAGGACATCTGCATGGCAGACTGGCATGTTAACCAACTGAACCACTCAGGTCGTGAAATAACATGAAGATATGTACATCCTCGTAGCCATACTGATATGACTAACAAGTATATGATAAAGGAAAAAACTAAATTTATCTGTGTATTACACGTGTCGCCAAAACACAATTTCTGTCTAAAAATAAATTTGTTTTGCAATCATCTAGCAATAAAATTGGGGTAAGTAGGTACATGTAATAAACTTGGTGCGAATCACAAAAAAGGCCAGCCTTTGAGAAATATTCCCTTTTACGTAACAGTTTAGGTAAAATTTTTAGTGCGTATTATTACGTATGCCTACCCCTCGAGGGAAAACATCGTGATGAAACCTGCACATTCAGGCGACTGATTGTGTAAGCATTATCCAATCTTGTCAGGTTCCCCTGGTAGCAGGATCAAGGAGATCAGATGGCAGTCGTTCCACTATAAATGTGTAGATAATTTTTTTAAATGTACTATTGTTGTGTTAGTGTTTATTATTCATTTCTTACTTTCTTAAGGTCTTTGCAAATATATTGTCTGTAACTAAATAAATTTATACATTCACCCTGACGAAGTTCGCTTGCCCTGGCTGACCTTGATGTGATACAATTATAATTGCAACGTGTTACATCAATTACAATATTGTTGAATTGGCGCTCGGTTAAATTAGTATCTGGTGAAAATTCAACGCATCGGTGTGTTCTGAATAAACAATCATGACAGCGTGAAAAAAATAATTGGATCGAAAATCAACAACAGTGATACGCTGGACAGCTCTCGTTTTAAAGGCCATAACCCTCCACAGATGGAGATAAACCTCGTACTGGATTGAAGGGTTAGGATTTTTTGGGACTAGTGGTTCCGGCGCGACCTACTCTACACCTAGTGACAGGCGTGACAGTATGTGTGTAACTGTGTACAGTAAGATTGTAGGTGTGTAGAAATTATGTAATGAAGTAGGTACCTATTGAAATAATATCATAACAGCATAAGTACTTATTAATATTGTATGTGTGATGGCGAAGGCGAAATTATCGTTGAGACAAACCTCAATGAGGTTTACCAATGTGTTATATTGGAGATTTTAATGTTTTTGTGAATAAATAAATCTAAAAAAAACAAAGCCTACCCTACATCTACTCTACGATTACCCTACATCTACTTAACCCCTTCGTTTAGGAACAAAATTACGGCGTCTACATACATTTTCGTTGACGTGGCTTGATCCGACCTTATCCCTAAGCCCTGTCAAAAACAGCACAAAACAGCAGAGGTCACAAGCATATAGACTTTACTAGCGTAAGATATTTTATTCAGCAAGCAGCCAATGCCTCGCCAAAGACCTTCAATGAGGAGTTTTCCAATAGGTATCTAAAGCATTCCTAACCACTCACTAGATGGCGCCCCGACAATTTTGGTAATTGATAATCGCTTGAAATAGATTCTTAGCAAACAGGATATGAACACTGGTTACGTTGTAATGGATAATATTGTATTTATCAATAGTTTTCAACCATTTTAGAGGTTGTAATAATATTGCAACATAGTGCCAACTTCTATAAATATTTCTTTTTACATTTCGTTCAACCTTTAACAATTATGTTTATATTAATAAACATTTTATTTTTAAATTTAGTATTACTTGGTTGCATGAAATCACTGTCACCATCATACAGATTAAAAAAAGATTAAATAAATTGTAGGAGCGCCATCTATTGATGCTTTTGAAACCAACTATCAATACCTACTGGAAAACTCCTCATTTCTCAAACCAGGCTCGCTACCCGAAAGTTGCGTCCCGCGGGAACAGGCCCATTAACAGAACCAGCTTTCCATGTAATAAATAAATTTTCCCGCCATAACCAATATTCAAAACGTGTACTCGTCAAGTGTACTCGTCGTATTATTCCCCGAGATTTTGCGCTGAGCAATTTATGGTTCTATTAATAAATACGCCTGAGAAAGGGGACTTGAATTGCCCTGGCTTGGCTGTGACGTTCATGGGCTACAGCCCATGACCATTACAATGATGACTATTACAATAGTCATCGAATTCATGAGCTAAGGGAAACCGTGACGGGTGATGCTTCACAACTCACTTGGGGCGGATATATGGGAGAGATAAACATTGGAAACCTGAGGTAGGGCATTGCGGGGTATCAAGTTCGGTATGGAGCTGTACTTAGGGAGGTACCTCCACCTTACACTTTGAAGAGGTGGGGCATAGAGGGGAATCTAGTTTTAATTGAAGCTGTATTTGGGGAGGTACCTCCACCTTACACTTTAAGAGGATATCACAACCCATATCAGTCCACTGCAGAACTTAAGGTCTCTCCCAAAGGGGGAGGTTATTGCAATAATCTCCACGCTCGGCAGACGGGTTGGAGGACGCAGTGTTATAAATATAATAATCGAAAACGCTGCTGCCCATTTTCCAGACTCTAGATCTTCTACCTCGAAAACATTAGTCGCCTTGTACGACACCCACGAGTGTATGGGATTGGTGCTAGTCTACTCTGCCGAACACCAGACGGCTAGCCCGACCTGCCCGGCTGTACCTATCTACTGAACGGTGATGTGCACTGGTTTCTTATATTCCTTGCAGTACTCGAGAGGCTGAATAGTAATAGCTTTGTGTCAAGTTTTCGAACTAGTTATGTTTACGACTAGTTCTTTTTAGACTCGAGACCGTGCTCTGATGACTCACGCCCGACGCAGCTGTAACTCGTGAGCGTTTTGGTAACTGAGCCCTGCAAAATTCAATGGAGTTTGTAATTACAAACCGCCGGACACGAGATTTTTACAACACTACATCCATTCACGCATATCCGTATCCCATAGGGGTAGGACTAGACTATCGAGTGCCACAAGCTACTATCCTGGCAAATATGTTGCCTCTTCCACATTCATACATCTCATACATTTACGGCGTAAGAGAGTATCATGCACAGCTAGCACGAGTGTGCCCGACAGAGACAGTTAAAGGCAGATGCAGTAAATCAAACTTCTAGCCTTACCATTGACTCAACAAGTTTAAAATCAAACATTGAATAAGTATAACTTATTGTCTTATCAGTTCAATGTTTTAGGCGATTATAATAATCACTATTAATTAAAACTAGTTACACTGGTGAGATTCTACCTAGATGCAATTATATCTGGTGGTAGGACTCTGCCAAGGCTGAGGAATCCGCCTGGGTGAGTAAGCCCGCCATAGGTATCTATTTCTGTCGCCAAGCAACAATGCTTGCAGTCGAATCAAAAAATCTGCAGCCGATTTTATTCACATGGGTTGCCTATTATTATGTAAACGAATTAAGCCATACACTACAAGAACAAAGTAAATGTTTGTTTCTGAAATTACTTGTAAAATTACAGGCACATGTAACTTGTAATCATAGTTAGATCCACTTTTGAATACCTTTAATTTATAAACCCAAGGAAAATAATAGAACTAACGTAGGTATGTCGAGCACCATCACCGAGGAGTTCCGCATGTAAAATAATCATCTTGGCGTTAATGACCCTGTTATGGTCTCGCGCACGAAAACCCGGGGTCCGCCTTAACCATAATCCAGGATTTGGCAGATCAGATAATTACTTAGAGTGGAGCGAATCTGATCAGATTGGATCATGGTTACACATTCAGTCGCCTGATTTCATTACGATGTTTTCCCTCACCGTAAGAGCATCGACTAGCATTCAACAAATGTACATAAGTCAGACAAGAGTATTTAGTACATGGCCGCAGTGGGATTCAAGTCCGGTACCTCTCGCTTACGAGTCGGATACCTTAACCACTCGGCCACTGACGCTCCTATGACTGACTCAATGTAACTGGTACAAAATAGTTTACGGCGGTTGCCGCTATAGGTTGACCACTCGACCGCATAGTCTGACGAACGAAGAGTCGTTGTGAGGAAGGTCAAAACGAATAATTGACTGCCTGGCGGTAAGTGACGATGCGGCCGAAGATGGACCATGTGTGTCTAGGAACATCCTATTCACTCTAGCTTTGAAAGCGTCCGGATTATAATGATCACGGAACACACTCGCAGGCAACGTGTTCCATTCTTTAGTCGTACGCATTATAAAGAGTTGGAAGATCTGCGTTCGCCCTGATCTACCGGTAACTGCTTCGCACACTCTACTGCAACCTGTACACCGACAGAAGCGCAACCCTACGCCGATGCTCGTTAATGTATGACTTTATTACACTGCTGACTAACGTACATTTTGGTATTATACACAGCAAATATTCCAGCTTCATTTATCCTGTGTACAACTCTGCAACTGGCCGCACCCAAAGTCTGACCGCACCTACATTCAATACATGGCGGATGCACAATTTGAATAGTCGCACAATTATTAGCGACGTCCCGTGGTATCTACACCTACAAACACAGGTATTTTTTATTTAATTTAATTATTTATTGCATACAATAAAGAAATATAGAGAGATAGCAAAGATATAACTGACACAAAAGACAATAGGTATTTATTTCTTAAAGCAATTTCTTCCAGCAGTCCTACAGAAGGGAGAGGGAGGTGCTTATGCTATATTGTGACAAACGAGCAGCCAGCCCCCCCTTTTTTATACCACTCAGGTGGCAAACAATCTTACGGCCTGCCTGATGAAAAGCAGTCACCGCAGCCTATGGACCGGATGGTGGTAACTGTCGCCCATAATATCTACAATTCATACATTTAGGTTGCAGGTAACAAAGATGTAGAACTGTCTAGTAACCTAATATTTGACGTTAGAGAACCCTAACCTAAACTACTGCAGCTGCGGCAATTGGTAGGTGATATGGCATTAGAGTCAATACCGCCCGCCTGCCAGTGCATTGCCAACGACAACACCAGCTTTTCATGATCAGTAAGGTGCGTGCAAAAATACTATTTGATCTAAAACATTATAATTTGTTGTGTATTATTCAAAGTAACGGATTAAGTAATAGCGATTTTATAATATGGGTATCGTATAAACTGAAGAAAAAGAATTATACAAATTAAGATATCACAGTGTTGGCCATAGACCTTTTTCTTTTCTGAGTTATGTACATTAGTTGAATGCTAACCGATGCTCTTACGGCGAGGGTAAACATCATGATGAAACCTGCATATTCAGGCGACTGAATGCGTGACCATGATCCAATCTGGTCAGGTTCCCCTGGTAGCAGGGTCACGGAAGACAGATGGCAGTCGCTCCACTGTAATTATCTGATCTGCCAAGTCCTGGATCATGATCAAGGCGGACCCCGGGCCCTTGTGCGAGAGATCACAACCGGGTCATTAACGTCAAGATGATTTATAGTGTAGGTTATAGGCCTACTCCCGACTCGATCTTTAAAATTCCACATGACTCTGCTTTGGGCTTACATCCATTTGCTATGGCCTTTAGGAAATTTTAGGAACTTCCTCGCCTAGAAACATACTATATTTTCGAAAGCAGTGGGCTAGAGCAGTTAGTAAACAAACCAACCAGATTTAGACAAGGCAACTAACCATCCATCTTGGATCTGGTGCTTACAAACGACGACTCTCTTTTATCACAAATTAAGGAAGAATCACCAATCGGAAAAAGTGACCATGCCTGCCTAGTTGCAACTATTGAAATAGAAACCCAGACACGTCGAACTACTGCATTTAGGTGGAATTATAAGGAAGCTAACTTCGTTGACATAAACATAACACTCTTAAATACTATATCCAAGAAGATGAATCTGCAAGACTGCACTGAAACCCAATTTAACACAATACACACAGCAATAAAGGAGGCAATCCATCTACACGTGCCACAGCTGAGACTGAGTCAAAACACTTCTAACCAGCCATGGATATCCAAAGAAACACAGGGTCTAATTAAACTAAAAATGACATACTGGAGGAAATTTAAAATTACTGGATTCGACGAGGCATACAGAGAGTATAGGAGGATAAATAATAGGCTAACCAATCACAGACGCACTGCTCGCACAAAATACGAAAAGGAGTTGCTAGAAGCTGGACCCAAGAAATTCTACTCTTACATAAAACAGCAAATAACATCCAAAACCCGCATTCCTTCAACCCTACGTAATCATCAAGGAAAAGTGATAACCCAACCAGAAGATATAGCAGAGGCATTTGCCGACCAATTTTTGAGCGTGTACCAAAGGGAACCACAGAACCAGCTGCCAGTCCTCGACACACGGCTTAGAATTGAGGACTCTATCGAAGATATAACATTCACACCAGATAAGGTATTACAGGCCATTAAAGAATTAAAAGCAGACTCAGCTCCATGACCAGATGAAATCCCAGCATCCATACTTAAGAACTGTGACCTAGCAAATGCACTAGCCACCATAATGCGGAATTCGTATGTTACTGGAACACTCCCAAAGCTCTGGAAAACTGCTACAGTGACTCCGATATTTAAAAAGGGAAGCAAACTGCAACCAGAAAATTACAGGCCAATAAGTCTAACTTGTATACCATGCAAGATAATAGATTATAGTGAAACAAATAAGAGAGTTCCTTTCCAAACATGCAATAATTGAAGATCAGCAGCATGGCTTTTGCCCTCGTCGCTCAACAGTGTCCAACTTGCTGTCCTGTTTATCATTCTGGACCAACAGTTTCAATGACAGGGAGCCTGTGGATGTAATATACCTAGATTATGAAAAAGCATTTGACAAAGTACCTACATCAAGGCTGCTACACAAACTGGAGTTTATAGGTATAAGGGGCAAACTGCTTGCATGGATCGAAAATTTCCTGCGAGGTAGAACATTTCGAGTAAGAGTGGGAGAGAGCTTGTCAAGCCGGCGAGATATCTACAGCGGTGTACCTCAGGGTTCAGTTTTTGGCCCTGTGCTATACATTATCTATACATTCGACTTGACACCAAGATATTTGCGAATCCACTGGTGGATTACACGAAGCTCCAATCTGATCTGGACGTCATTGCAAAGTATTCAAAGGATTGGCTTATTAATTTAAACTCCGAGAAATGTACTGTTCTGCATATAGGCAATAAGAACCCCCATTTGACATACAAGAAGAAAGCTGTGAAGTCTCAGACGGATCTGGGTGTCATTATCACAGCAAAACTAAAGTGGAAAGAACATATAAGTATGATAACCAAGAGGGCTAGGAGTCTCACATACCTTATAAGAAAAGCATTTGGAACAATAACACCTGAAATCATGATAAAAATATATAAAACATATATCAGACCATTATTGGAGTATGCCTTCCAGGTTTGGAGCCCTTATTTCCAAAAGGACATTGAAACACTTGAGAAAGTACAGCGTAGTTTCACTAAAATCCCAAGAGAATATAAGAAATTATCCTACGAACAAAGACTATACAGCCTGAAACTAGACAAGCTACACGAGCGGAGACAACGTGGAGACCTAATAGAAACGTACAAAATCTTAAACGGACATTATGATGTAAAGAACTTTGAACAAATATTAAAGCGAGATCAGAACACTCGATTAAGAGGTCACCGCTCGAAATTGGTACGAAGTTTCTCCAACAACAACCCGCACAAGCATTTTTTCAGCAACAGAGTCGTGGCACCTTGGAACAAGTTGCCTGAGCAAGTTATATCAGCACCGAGTACCAACGCCTTTAAGAATCGATTGGATAAACATTTAAAGAAAACCAAAATTTATTAATTGAGAATGTCAACGGGTTGAGGAAAATGAGATACAGACATATCAGTTGTTTCAACTGCCTGTCTGTTCAGGAATAATAATAATAATAAGTAGTCATTTTGACAGGTTGTGTACAATTAAAAATATTTGAGCAAATGTGTAATTGCAAAACTTGGCTTTGTTGATAGGTAAGGGCCCAATATTTTAACTGTTTGTAGATGCATCGTGTGCATTCGCCGCCGTCGGGCGGAGTCCTGGGGCTGCGCTACATGCGCCTGATGCGCGCATCCTTCCGCCTGATGGGCATGTGGCCGCCGCGTACACCTCGCCGCCTCTCCCTCAGCAAGCAATACTTCCTGGTGATCATATGTGTGCTGACCGTGGTGCTCCAAATACTGTACCTCAGGAACCACATAAACACAGCCACATTCCTCGAACTCGGACACTGTTACATCACTACATTGATATCCATCGTAACCACGGTCAGTAGGTACAAAACCTTCACTTTTAATTATATTTGACCTCCATCTTACCTGGTGGTAAGCGAAGTTGCAGTGGGAGATGGAGCATGTTTGTCTAGAAAGAAACAGTCCAGATTGCACTGTTCTGAGAACACAGCAGGCACAGCGTTCGTTCCTAAGCCGTAAGAATTGGAAAGGGCGACTCAAAGTGGTTCGTGCGTTCTTGTGCTCGCTGTGTTACTGTGTAACTCCTTGAACCTGAGATAATAGCATGCGTAAATTATGATCTACACCAACCAACACTGGTCGTTAAGTCGAATTCATCATTCGTATTAGTTCGTGTCGATCCGACTCCACCTGGTGAGATAAGGGCAGGTGGATGGATAAGCACGTTCTTGATATGCAGATCTATGTTTAATTGATCTATCAATTACAGCATCGTGTAGGACTGCCACTGTTCCACAAGGGTTACGAAGATTTGATTCGATCTTTCATTAAGGACATGCATCTAATCCATTACAAGCACCGCTCCGAGTACGCCATGAAGGTAATTAGCCAATCAAGACAGTAATCAATCTTTCTTATTAGTATGGTTATAAAAATTCTATTCGCTGTCTTTCCTCAGGTGTATCTGTCGACAGACAGCCTCTGCAGTGTATTTACGTACGTATTGCACGTCCAGATGTTTACAGCAGCGATGACGTTCAATATTCCACCGTTCGTGAACAACCTACGCACTGGTCTGGAGTTCCCAGCTCCACCCGGCCGCCAGTACCAGCTCTCCGTATACTACGCTCTACCCTTCGACTACCAAAGCTCCATCGCCGGTTTCATCGCCCTCCACATTTACAACATATTCCTCTGCATGCTCGCCGGCTTCTACTGCGTCATTTTAGATTTGCTTATCTCGCTACTGGTGTTCCACACTTGGGGCCATCTGAAGATACTCCAACACAATATACAGAACGTCCCGCTGCCGGCAGCCCGGGATGTAGGTCTGGCCCCAGCTATGTATACTTTGGAGGAGTCTCAACACATCTTACAACTCTTGAAAGACAACATTGACTATCACAGACGAATTGTCAAGTGAGTTAAGCTTTAATAATGCCAGTTCAGCTATAGATCGAAAACACAACTGACACATTGCCTGCGGGGGTGGGAGGGTGATGTTTCAGTGCTAACGCGGGGAGCAGGTCGCGGGGCAGTGACCAATTTGTTCCGCGAAACGTCATCTGATGACGTTTCTCGGAAAAACTCGGGAAAAACACGCGAAGCAGTTAGCCTCGCGCCCCCGCGTTCAGTCCCGGAACAATCCCCAAACGTCTCCCTCCCGCGTACCTCACCGCGTCGCTTAATGTGTTGTCGATCTACAGAATTCAGTAAGATATTGGACATTATGTGCCTAAAATCGCAATAAAAAAATACAGTTGATAAGCTGCCGACTTTTTTAACCTTTTTCTAAACAGGCATAAATCGCATGTGAAACTTAAGTAATGCTCCAAAACTACAATTATTATAACTATATATCTACAGGTTTGTCGACAATTGCACGCAAGTCTTCGGGCCAATGCTGTTCATATACTCTGCATTCCATCAGGTTTGCCTCTGCATCTTGCTGTTGGAGTGTTCTACCATGGTAAGATATTCTTTTCTTTTCTACTTTGTAATAATCCTAAAAGGAACTCTGTCTAATATTGAACTCATACATTACAGGAGTCTGCAGCGCTGATTGAGTACGTCCCTTTAACGGTGGTACTTGTGGAACAACTGACGTTGTTGAATGCTGTGTTCGAACTGCTCGGAACTCAGGTGAGCTGACCTGACACTGGCCGCATGGGCTGCTATGGGTCAGGAGGAACATTTTCGTTTGTTACGTGTTTATGAGGGAGGACTATCGCGCCACCGAAATACGATTGAGACGGTTGGAGAGTCACACGAGAGCTCTACCTCAACTTTCACTCATGACATCGCTCCCCACAGAGCAAGCGCCTCCACGGCCGTCTATACTCCATACCATGAGACCGTATGCGGCAAAAATAAAAATGTCAGAAGGGCTACGTCGAAGTAATGGATGGTACATGCATATTATCTATTTGTACTCCTTGCAATTGGGTTGCGCGTCAGGTCACGTCTCAAAACCATCTAGTAGCTTTCGGTCGCACGAAAGCTCTCCACCCAACTCTCACATTGCTCATGGCATTGCTCTCCACAAAGCGGACGTCTCTCAGATGCGGTATACTCAATGCTGTAAGAGACCCCGTGCGGCAAAAATAAAACTGTGAGAAGGGCTTCGACGAAGAAACGGATATTATATGATATAAGCAATTTGGTTGCGCTTGGCGTTGCGTCACGTCTCAAAACTATCTAGTGGTTTTCGGTCGCACGAGAGTTCTCTCAACTCTCACAACGTACACCACAGAGCGAGCGAGCTCTCCCTCAACTCTCATATCGCTCATGGCACCGTTCTCCACAGAGCGAGCAACTCCCGGACGCGGTATACTCCATGCCATGGGACCGCATGCGGTCGCGCGAGCGGCGCGTGCTGCTGATGCTGCTGCAGCGCACGCAGACGCCCGTGCGACTGCGTGCGTTGGGACTCTTGCCCGTGGGGATCAACACCGCCGTTACCGTGAGACTACAGTATTTTAACTTAACACTGTATACATAAACTGTTCATAAGTATCTACTGCTGAGGAGCATCGGTGGCCGAGTGGTTAACACTTCCCTTACTAACAAAATATCAGAGAAACTTTAGCAGTACGAACTAGCGTAGCGCACGCATTGTATGGACTGAATCAACTGTATAGGCCGTCGCAGCGAAAGTTTTAAGGTATTCGACTCCTAAACGAGAGCTACCGGCTTCGAATCCCACTGTGACCAATGACACTTTTCTGAGTTGTGTACATTAGTTGAATGCCAACCGATCTTTTTTACGGTAAGCGAAAACATCGTGGGGAAACCTGCACATTCAGGCGGCTGAAATGTGAGCACGCTCCAATATGCTCAGGTACCCCTGGTAGCAGGGTCATGTGCGAGAGCACAACCAGGTCATCAACAGACAAGTTATTTAATAAAATCTGATACTAAGTAAAGTCATTCATAGAATATTTTTTAAACTCCTAATCTCACTTGATTGTACTCCGAACCTCACTGTAGTAAGCTACGCTCTCTTATTAGAGGTAGAACTTAAGTGATCCTCATCTTTGCACACAACTCCGTATTGCTCTGTAAATCTTGATCATTCTCCTTTTGTTTCAGATCTTGAAGACGTCCATGTCATATTTCTGTATGCTGCAAACCATGTCCCAGCACCACTAGCCTGATATATACGCCATCGCCATTTCTATGTTATGTTGATTGTAATTTTATTTAATAATTTAAATTATTATTTATGATATTTTCTTTTTTAGTAATTTATATACCTAGATACATTAACATTTATATGCCGTTGCCGCTAATGGTCAATTTTGTCGTGACATAAATACCTACCAATAGTACCTACAATAAGACCTAAATCACTGTAACCCGAAAACAAATAAAAATTTAAGTTGTATTTCGTTATTAAAGATTAGCTTAGTTTTATGTATTTATTGTTATATGCAATTAAAATGTATACTCATCACGGTACAAAATGGTTTGTAATACGATATATTTGCCTATGTACCAGAAAAAAGTGACAAACAAAACACATAAGCCACAGCCTTTCCTAGAACACTTAAACCCTATCGTTCGCACAAATACCGCGATCCAAGACGGTTGACAAATTCCTGGAAATCCAATTACAATTTCCTACGTTAGCCGATACAGGCACAAAGGCTACATTCGCCGTAAAAGCCTGCAACGACCCCACGTTTCCGTGGGTCTAAGACCACTATACAGCATCAGTGAGTGGTAACATTCTTTTTTATGTTATGCGGCAGACAAACCGGTAAGCGGGCCACCTGATGGAAAGTTGTCACCGCCGCCTTTGGACATCAGCAACACCAAGAGCGCTACCAATTCGTTGCCCGCCTCTAAGGAGACCTCTAATATACCTCTTGAACGATCCCATATCATAGTCCAAAGGAAACACTGTGGCTGGCACTGTGGAGATGGCGCGAACTTTACCAATAACACTAAAAGGGAAACTGAAAAGAAAAACGGAACATTGGCTGAATCTGCGATCGTTGTATTAGTCGCCGGTTCGGCAGTTAGCAAGGTTTAACCGGAATGCGGCGGTTCCGGCCGGTTCCCAACAACACGGGATTTGATAATAAAAAACCGCACAATTTACGTTCCCATCTAAATAGGATTTTTATTCGAGGTAGCTGAGTTACGGCCGTTAATAAAAGCGCGGGTTCCAATAATTTTTGTTTGATAAAAGGTTTAAAATCGGCTGATTGTTGTATTTTTTTTTGTTTGCGCACACAAAATTTGGTAAATTGCCCGAGCTCTTGTTTGGTTGTTAAGCGTTGTCGAATGAGTATTTGATTTTTAATTGTCTCTAATAATAACTCTAGCAACCAATTCGGCAGGTCCACCACAAACCTCCTAGATAAGTGGTGCACTACCGTAATAGACTGTGAAGGCAAGGCGCCATCAGTTCCTACATCATCGGGTATAATAGATTTCCTCTTTCTCTAGTAGAGGATTAGGAGACCCACGAAACATTGGTCTGCCCGTGCACAACGTGGCACAAAAACATTTTTTTTAGTTTCCCAAACTTCGGCTTTTCGTAGCGACAGTACTTTCATATCCTCTTGTGTGGGTTCTTGATGGAAGTACTATCGCTACGAAAAGCCGGAATTCGTGTCACTAAACGTTTACTTTGTTGTTTTTTTTATGCCACCTAGGTGGCAAACAAGCTTACGGTGGTAAGCAGTCACCGCAGCCTATGGACATTTGCAATACCAGGGGCATCACCCACGCGTTGCCGACCCCGTAAAAACCTTTTAACCCCTTTCTTGAAGAACTCCATGTTGTACTCTCCAGGGAAAGCCTCTCCAGGTAGTTCATCTACTACTATCGCTACAGAGTAAAAAATGTCGTACTCGATGACGTAGGATAAAACTTAGAGCGCCCTTACAGTCTACACGTCTGTCAAGAAACGTTTTCGCGTCCGACAATCTCAGTCCTATGTATGTATTGTGGTACGCGTCAAGCGGCCACAACATTAAGCTGAGGAGGGTCCACTTACGGTGGATGCCCACGGACAATGCCACTGGAAACCTGACAATAGTCTCAGTGTGTTACGTTTTTAATTTATTTTATTTATATTATTGTATTGTAAAATTACGTATCGTGAGGTCCGTATGTGTAATAAATGTTTCTTTCTTTGTGTCTTTCTATGTAATGGTCTTATTCGGTGGCATTCCTGCACGGCTAGCAGAAGTGTGCCCGCGACACAGCTCACGCCGCGAGAGCGTTTGTTTCCTCTCAATAGGAAGATGACAGTGGACGAGCCAACGTATATGTAACACTCAGACCCGTAACAGATATTCAAATTCATCAATTCAGTTTCTGTCCTATCGGGAATACGTACCAGGACATTTGCATGGCAGACTGGCATGTTAACCAACTGAACCACTCAGGTCGTGAAATAACATGAATATATGTACATCCTCGTAGCCATACTGATATGACTAACAAGTATATGATAAAGGAAAAAACTAAATTTATCTGTGTATTACACGTGTCGCCAAAACACAATTTCTGTCTGAAAATAAATTTGTTTTGCAATCATCTAGCAATAAAATTGGGGTAAGTAGGTACATGTAATAAACTTGGTGCGAATCACAAAAAAGGCCAGCCTTTGAGAAATATTCCCTTTTACGTAACAGTTTAGGTAAAATTTTTAGTGCGTATTATTACGTATGCCTACCCCTCGAGGGAAAACATCGTGATGAAACCTGGACATTCAGGCGACTGATTGTGTAAGCATTATCCAATCTTGTCAGGTTCCCCTGGTAGCAGGATCAAGGAGATCAGATGGCAGTCGTTCCACTATAAATGTGTAGATAATTTTTTTAAATGTACTATTGTTGTATTAGTGTTTATTATTCATTTCTTACTTTCTTAAGGTCTTTGCAAATATATTGTCTGTAACTAAATAAATTTATACATTCACCCTGACGAAGTTCGCTTGCCCTGGCTGACCTTGATGTGATACAATTATAATTGCAACGTGTTACATCAATTACAATATTGTTGAATTGGCGCTTGGTTAAATTAGTATCTGGTGAAAATTCAACGCATCGGTGTGTTCTGAATAAACAATCATGACAGCGTGAAAAAAATAATTGGATCGAAAATCAACAACAGTGATACGCTGGACAGCTCTCGTTTTAAAGGCCATAACCCTCCACAGATGGAGATAAACCTCGTACTGGATTGAAGGGTTAGGATTTTTTGGGACTAGTGGTTCCGGCGCGACCTACTCTACACCTAGTGACAGGCGTGACAGTATGTGTGTAACTGTGTACAGTAAGATTGTAGGTGTGTAGAAATTATGTAATGAAGTAGGTACCTATTGAAATAATATCATAACAGCATAAGTACTTATTAATATTGTATGTGTGATGGCGAAGGCGAAATTATCGTTGAGACAAACCTCAATGAGGTTTACTATGTGTTATATTGGAGATTTTAATGTTTTTGTGAATAAATAAATCTAAAAAAAACATAGCCTACCCTACATCTACTCTACGATTACCCTACATCTACTTAACCCCTTCGTTTAGGAACAAAATTACGGCGTCTACATACATTTTCGTTGACGTGGCTTGATCCGACCTTATCCCTAAGCCCTGTCAAAAACAGCACGAAACAGCAGAGGTCACAAGCATATAGACTTTACTAGCGTAAGATATTTTATTCAGCAAGCAGCCAATGCCTCGCCAAAGACCTTCAATTTCTCAAACCAGGCTCGCTACCCGAAAGTTGCGTCCCGCGGGAACAGGCCCATTAACAGAACCAGCTTTCCATGTAATAAATAAATTTTCCCGCCATAACCAATATTCAAAACGTGTACTCGATTATTCCCCGAGGTTTTGCGCTGAGCAATTTATGGTTCTATTAATAAATGCGCCTGAGAAAGGGGACTTGTATTGCCCCGGCTTGGCTGTGACGTTCATGAGCTGTAATAGTCATCGAATTCATGAGCTAAGGGAAACCGTGATGGGTGATGCTTCACAACTCACTTGGGGCGGGTATATGGGAGAGATAAACATTGGAAACCTGAGGTAGGGCATCGCGGGGTATCAAGTTCGGTATGGAGCCGTACTTAGGGAGGTACCTCCACCTTACACTTTGAAGAGGTGGGGCATAGAGGGGAATCTAGTTTTAATTGAAGCTGTATTTGGGGAGGTACCTCCACCTTACACTTTAAGAGGATATCACAACCCATATCAGTCCACTGCAGAACTTAAGGTCTCTCCCAAAGGGGGAGGTTATTGCAATAATCTCCAAGCTCGGCAGACGGGTTGGAGGACGCAGTGTTATAAATATAATAATGGAAAACGCTGCTGCCCATTTTCCAGACTCTAGATCTTCTACCTCGAAAACATTAGTCGCCTTGTACGACACCCACGAGTGTATGGGATTGGTGCTAGTCTACTCTGCCGAACACCAGACGGCTAGCCCGACCTGCCCGGCTGTACCTATCTACTGAACGGTGATGTGCACTGGTTTCTTATATTCCTTGCAGTACTCGAGAGGCTGAATAGTAATCGCATTGTGTCAAGTTTTCGAACTAGTTATGTTTACGACTAGTTCTTTTTAGTCTCGAGACCGTGCTCTGATGACTCGCGCTCGACGCAGCTGTGACTCGTGAGCGTTTTGGTAACTGAGCCCTGCAAAATTCAATGGAGTTTGTAATTACAAACCGCCGGACACGAGATTTTTACAACACTACATCCATTCACGCATATCCGTATCCCATAGGGGTAGGACTAGACTATCGAGTGCCACAAGCTACTATCCTGGCAAATATGTTGCCTCTTCCACATTCATACATCTCATACATTTACGGCGTAAGAGAGTATCATGCACAGCTAGCACGAGTGTGCCCGACAGAGACAGATAAAAGGCAGATGCAGTAAATCAAACTTCTAGCCTTACCATTGACTCAACAAGTTCAAAATCAAACGTTGAATAAGTGTAACTTATTGTCTTATCAGTTCAATGTTTTAGGCGATTATAATAATCACTATTAATTAAAACTAGTTACACTGGTGAGATTCTACCTAGATGCAATTATATCTGGTGGTAGGACTCTGCCAAGGCTGAGGAATCCGCCTGGGTGAGTAAGCCCGCCGTATCTATTTCTGTCGCCAAGCAACAATGCTTGCAGTCGAATCAAAAAATCTGCAGCCGATTTTATTCACATGGGTTGCCTATTATTATGTAAACGAATTAAGCCATACACTACAAGAACAAAGTAAATGTTTGTTTCTGAAATTACTTGTAAAATTACAGGCACATGTAACTTGTAATCATAGTTAGATCCACTTTTGAATACCTTTAATTTAAAACCCCAAGGAAAATAATAGAACTAACGTAGGTATGTCGAGCACCATCACCGAGGAGTTCCGCATGTAAAATAATCATCTTGGCGTTAATGACCCTGTTATGGTCTCGCGCACGAAAACCCGGGGTCCGCTTTAACCATGATCCAGGATTTGGCAGATCAGATAATTACTTAGAGTGGAGCGAATCTGATCAGATTGGATCATGGTTACACATTCAGTCGCCTGATTGTGTAGGTTTCATCACGATGTTTTCCCTCACCGTAAGAGCATCGACTAGCATTCAACAAATGTACATAAGTCAGACAAGAGTATTTAGTACATACCCGCAGTGGGATTCAAGTCCGGTACCTCTCGCTTACGAGTCGGATACCTTAACCACTCGGCCACTGCCGCTCCTATGACTGACTCAATGTAACTGGTACAAAATAGTTTACGCCGGTTGCCGCTATAGGTTGACCACTCGACCGCATAGTCTGACGAACGAAGAGTCGTTGTGAGGAAGGTCAAAACGAATAATTGATACCTGGCGGTAAGTGACGATGCGGCCGAAGATTGACCATGTGTGTCTAGGAACATCCTATTCACTCTAGCTTTGAAGGCGTCCGGATTATAATGATCACGGAACACACTCGCAGGCAACGTGTTCCATTCTTTAGTCGTACGCATTATAAAGAGTTGGAAGATCTGCGTTCGCCCGGATCTACCGGTAACTGCTTCGCACACTCTACTGCAACCTGTAGACCGACAGACGCGCAACCCTACGCCGATGCTCGTTAATGTATGACTTTATTACACTGCTGACTAACGTACATTTTGGTATTATACACAGCAAATATTCCAGCTTCATTTATCCTGTGTACAACTCTGCAACTGGCCGCACCCAAAGTCTGACCGCACCTACATTCAATACATGGCGGATGCACAATTTGAATAGTCGCACAATTATTAGCGATGTCACCAACAAACACAGGTATTTTTTATTTTGTTTCATTATCTATTGCATACAATAAAGAAATATAGAGAGATAGCAAAGATATAACTGACATAAAAGACAATAGGTATTTATTTCTTAAAGCAATTTCTTTCAGCAGGCCTACAGAAGGGAGAGGGAGGTGCTTATGCTATGTAGTGACAAACGAGCAGACAGCCTCTCCTTTTTTATACCACTCAGGTGGCAAACAAGCTTACGGCCTGCCTGATGGAAAGCAGTCACCGCAGCCTATGGACCGGATGGTGGTAACTGTCGCCCATAATATCTATAATTCATACATTTAGGTTGCAGGTAACAAAAATGTAGAACTGTCTAGTAACCTAATATTTGACGTAAGAGAACCCTAACCTAAACTTGTGCAGCTGCGGCAATTGGTAGATGATATGGCATTAGAGTGAATACCGCCCGCCTGCCAGTGCATTGCCAACGACAACACCAGCTCTTCATGATCAGTAAGGTGCGTGCAAAAATACTATTTGATCTAAAACATTATAATTTGTTGTTTTGTGTGATATTATTCAAAGTAACGGATTAAGTAATAGCGATTTTATAATACGGGTATCGCATAAACACAAGAAAAATAATACTACAAATTAAGATATCACAGTGTTGGCCATAGATCTTTTTCTTTTCTAAGTTATATGATTTCTAAGTTTTATGGTTGCTGGTGGATACAGGTCAAGAACAACTCCTGTATGCGTGCATTTACCGATCGCACAGCGGGGATCAGGAGACGACTCGCTTATGTGACCATCTCGTAGAAGTGGCGGATGAAGCGAGGGAACGTTACCCCGCGGCGCAGTTAGTCATTCTGGGGGATTTCAATGCCCACCACCAAGAGTGGCTTTTCCCATACCAGATGACGGATCATGCTGGGAGAGAGGCACGTAAACTAGCTCTGTCGCTAGATCTCACCCAGCTGGTAAGCTGTGCCACGAGGGTACCTGATGTTGACTCCCATACCGCCAATTGCTTAGACCTTCTGCTGACAACTGATCCAGACAGGCACTCAGTATCGGTTTCTGCACCGCTGGGTACATCCGATCACTGTCTGGTGAAATCTGTATCCGTTTATTCCCCACCCGAGCAAACCCCATGCAACCCCCGACGGGTGTGGCGATACAAGTCAGCAGATTGGGATGAGATGCGCCACTTCTTTTCGTCCTATCCTTGGCGGGAGGCATGCTTCTCTTCGGGCGATCCGTCGAATTGTGCCGAAGCCGTTACCGCGGTTATACGACAGGGTATGGAGTACTTTATTCCGTACTCTGACGTAGCGATGAACGGCAGGTCTCGCCCATGGTTTAGTGCTGAGTGTAGTCGCGCTGAAGTGCTGAAGCGGGCGGCATACTCTGCCTGGGCTGAGGCTCGGGCGCATATGTCTCCGGATACTCGCAAACTGAAGAGAGCCTTTAACCTCGCCGCCAAGTCTTGCAAAAGGACGCTACGCAGGGCTCGATTCGATCACATAAGCCGGATTGGCGCCAAACTGGCCTCTTACCCTCCTGGGAGTAAGGCGTTTTGGTCTTTGGCAAAAGCGGTCGAATCAAATTTCAGCCAGTCTTCGTTGCCTCCGTTGCTAAAACCAGACGGAACATTGGCCCATGCTGCTGAAGAGAAAGCAAATTTGCTTGTTTCTCTTTTCGCGGCGAATTCGCGTTTGGATACTGCAGGAAAAACACCACCTATCTCACCCCGTGCTGACTGCGCTATGGCAGAGGTGCGAATACATCAGAAAGAGATATTGAAAATCCTGCGGAGTCTGGACGTGAACAAGGCTAGTGGACCAGATGGTATACCGGCAATAGTCCTGCGTAGTTGTGCCCCCGAGCTGTCTCCTGTTCTCACGCGCCTGTATCGCCTCTCACTTGAGACTGGTATTGTACCTAAGTCGTGGAAGCTTGCCAATGTGCAGCCCGTGCCAAAAAAGGGCAGCCGTGCCAACCCTTCCAATTACCGCCCTATTTCGGTCACTTCCATACTCTGTAAGATTATGGAACGTGCGCTGAACAATAAACTCCTTGCGCATCTTGAAGGTAACGATCTCCTCAGCGATCACCAGTACGGATTCCGCCGTGGTCGGTCTACTGGGGACCTTCTGGTGTATGCCACACAATTATGGAGTGAGGCCATTGAGAGACATGGCGAGGCTCTTGCTGTGTCTCTTGATATTTCTAAGGCCTTTGACAGGGTTTGGCATGCTTGCCTTCTAAGCAGGCTTCCTTCATTTGGTATTCCTGTTGGCTTTTGCACCTGGATATCAGATTTTTTGAGTGAACGTTCAATCCGTGTAGTTATCGATGGCTACTCGTCTAATCTCCAGGCTATCGACGCGGGAGTTCCTCAGGGATCTGTACTGTCCGCGACTTTATTCCTGTTGCATATTAACAATCTGCTTGTACCAGGTACCTTTGGGTATGCAGATGACAGCACGGTAACGGATAGATATCTGTCAGAGGCAAAAGCCAACAGGGACGATATTCAGTCTTGTCGAGAGGCCATGGTTGATCGTTTGGACATAGCTCTCAAGGCAGTTTCTGATTGGGGCGATGCCAATCTGGTGGCGTTCAACGCAACCAAAACTCAGGCGTGTTTGTTTTCCGCCAAAAGGAGTCCATTCCATCTTACTCCAACTTTTCGGGATGTTCCTGTGGAAATTACCGACAACCTACAGCTTCTTGGTGTTGAGTTATCTTCAAATCTCAACTTCGGTCAGTACATCGAATCCAAGGCAAAGACTGCAGCAAAAAAACTTGGTATCCTCTCGAAGGTTAGGCGGTACTTCACTTCTAGGCAGTTGCTTCAGTTATATCAAGCACAAGTGCGGTCCTGCATGGAGTACTGCTGCCACCTTTGGGATGGATCAGCTAAATATCAACTGGCGGCTTTGGATTCGGTGGAAAAACGTGCAAAGAAGATAATTTGTGACCCGCGGTTGATTAAGGCTAGGCTGCAGAGCCTCGAACATCGGCGGAGGGTTGCGCGTCTGTCGGTCTTCTACAGATTACATTTCGGAGAGTGTGCGAAGCAGCTGCACGACCTCATTCCGCCGGCCCCTTTCCGCCATCGGGAAACGCGATCCGGGCGAGCGCTTCATCCTTATGTCGTGGATCTTCCAGCCATCCGCACGAACCGCTTTGGCTCGACCTTTTTAATGCGTACGGCTAAGGAATGGAACGCTTTGCCTGCGGGTTTGTTCCCTGATCAATATAATCTGGATGCCTTTAAGGCTAGAGTGAATAGGCTGTTCCAAGACGGGCATGCTTCATCTTCGGCCGCATCGTCACTTACCAACAGGTGAGATGGCGGTCAAATGCCCGACTTGTTTGTCATAAAAAAAAAAAAAAAAAAAAGTTATGTCTTTTGTTCTTTTATATTTCTCTGTATATCATTATTGTGTACAGTTAAATAAATAAATTATGTACATTAGTTGAATGTTAACCGATTCTTTTACGGCGAGGGAAAACACCGTGATGTAACCTGCACATTCAGGCGACTGAATGCGTAACCATGATTTTTTCGAAATCAAGTAGTAATTTTGATATGTTGTGTACAAATAAAAATATTTGAGCAAATGTGTAATTGCAAAAAAACGCCAAGTTCATATATAAGGTCCCAATATTTCAACTCTTTGTAGATGCATCGTGTGCGTTCGCCGCCGTCGGGCGGAGTCCTGGGGCTGCGCTACATGCGCCTGATGCGCGCATCCTTCCGCCTGATGGGCATGTGGCCGCCGCGTTCACCTCGCCGCCTCTCCCTCAGCAAGCAATACTTCCTGGTGATCATTAGTGCGCTGAATATGCTGCTCGAAATACTGTACCTCAGGAACCACATAAACACAGCCACATTCCTCGAGCTCGGACACTGTTACATCACCACATTGATGGCCATCGTAACCACGGTCAGTAGGTACAAAATCTTCAATTTTATTAATATTTAACCTCCATCTAATCTGGTGGTAAGCGAAGTTGCAGTGGAAGATGGAGCGTCTAGAAAGAAACAGTCCAGTTTGCACTGTTCTGAGAACACTTTAGCAGGCACAGAGTTCGTTCCTTAGCCATGAGGATTAGAAATAGCGACTTAAAATGGTTAGTGCGTTCTTGTGCTTCCTGTGTAAATGCTACTAACTCCTTGAACCTGAGATAATAGCATGTGTAACTTACGACCTACTCCAACCAACACTGGTCGTTAAGTCATTCATCAGTCAGTCAGGATTCATCATTCGTATTTGTTCGTCTCAATCCGACTCCACCTGGTTAGGATAAAGGCAGGTGGATGGTATAAGTACGTTCTTAATATGCAGATATATGTTTAAATAAAATAAAATAAAATAAATAAATAAATAAATAAATAAATAAACTTATATTTCAACTACAGCATCGTGTAGGACTGGCACTGTTCCACAAGGGTTACGAAGATCTGATTCGGTATTTCATTAAGGACATGCATCTAATCCATTACAAGCACCGCTCCGAGTACGCCATGAAGGTAATTAGCCAATCAAGACAGTAATCAATCATTCTTATTTTTATAACCATACTATGGTTATAAAAATTATATTCGCTGTCTTTCCTCAGGTGTATCTGTCGACAGACGGCCTCTGCAGTGTGTTTACGTACGTATTGCACGTCCAGATGTTTACAGCAGCGATGATGTTCAATATTCCACCGTTCGTGAACAACCTACGCGCTGGTCTGGAGTTCCCAGCTCCACCCGGCCGCCACTACCAGCTCTCCATATACTACGCCCTACCCTTCGACTACCAGAGCTCCATCGTCGGTTTCATCGCCGTCCACATTTGCAACATATTCCTCTCCATGCTCGCCGGCTTCTACTTCGTCATTTTAGATTTGCTTATCTCGGTACTGGTGTTCCATACGTGGGGCCATCTGAAGATACTCCAACACAATATACGGAGCTGCCCGCTGCCAGCGGCCCGGGATGACGGTCTGGCCCCAGCTATGTATACATTGGAGGAGTCTCAACACATCTTACAACTCTTGAAAGACAACATTGACTATCACAGACGAATTGTCAAGTGAGTTCAGCCATAATAATGCCAGTTCAGCTTATAGATCGACCACACAACTGACATATCGCCTGCAGGGGTGGGAGGGTGATGTTTCAGGGCTAACGCGAGGAGCAGGGCGCGGGGCAGTGACCATTTTCCTCCTCCAGCCTCGTGCCCCCGCGTTCAGTCCCGGAACAATCCCCAAACGTCTCCCTCCCGCGTACCTCACCGCGTCGCTCAATGTGTTGTCGATCTATAGAATTCAATAAGATTTTAGACATGATGTGCTTAAAATCGCAATAAAAATAATACAGTTGATAAGCTGCCGACTTTTTTAACCTTTTTATAAACAGGCATAAATCGTATGTGAAACTGAAGTAATTTTTCAAAATCACAACTCCGTGTAATTATAATAACTATATTTACAGGTTTGTCGACAATTGCACGCAAGTCTTCGGGCCAATGCTGTTCATATACTCTGCATTCCATCAGGTTTGCCTCTGCATCTTGCTGTTGGAGTGTTCTACCATGGTAAGATATTCTTTTCTGTCCTACTTTGTAATAATCCTAAAGAGGACTCTGTCTACTATTGAACTCATACATTACAGGAGTCTGCAGCGCTGATTGAGTACGTTCCGGTAACGGTAGTACTTGTGGAACAACTGACGTTGTTGAATGCTGTGTTCGAGCTGCTCGGAACTCAGGTGAGCTGACCTGACACTGGCCGCATGGGCTGCTATGGGTCAGGAAGAACATTTTTCGTTTGTTACGTGTTTATGAGGGAGGACTATCGCGCCACCGAAATACGATTGAGACGGTTGGAGAGTCACACGAGAGCTCTACCTCAACTTTCACATCGCTCATGACATTGTTCTCCACAGAGCGAGCACCTCCCAGATGCGGTATACTCCATGCCTTGGGACCGCATGCGAAAAAAATAAAACTGTGAGAAGGGCTACGTCGAAGTAACGGATGGTACATGCATATTATCTATTTGTACTCCTTGCAATTGGGTTGCGCTTGGCGTCAGGTCGCGTCTCAAAACCATCTAGTGGCTTTCGGTCGCACGAGAGCTCTCCCTGGACTCTCCCATCGCTCATGACATTGCTCTCCACAGAGCGAGCGCCTCTCAGATGCGGTATACTCCATGCCTTGGGACCGCATGCGGAAAAAATAAATCTGTGAGAAGGGCTACGTCGTAGTAACGGTCTATTTGTACCCCTTGCAATTGGGTTGCGCTAGTCGCCAGGACACGTCTCTAAACCACCTTGTGCCTTTCGGTCGCACGCTCTCCCTCAACACTCCCATCGCTCATGACACCATTTTCCACAGAGCGAGCGCCTCCCAGGTGCGGTATACTCCATGCAGTGGGAGCGCATGCGGCAAAAACAAAACTGTGAGAAGGGCTACTTGCATATTATCTATTTGTACTCCTTGCAATTGGGTTGCGCTAGGCGTCAGGTCACGTCTCAAAACCATTCGGTCGCACGAGAGCTCTCACTTAACTCTCACAACGCTTATGCCACCGTTCTCCACAGAGCGAACGTCTCCCGGACGCGGTTTACTCCATGCCATGGGAACGCATGCGATCACGAGAGCGGCGCGTGCTGCTGATACTGCTGCAGCGCACGCAGACGCCCGTGCGACTGCGTGCGTTAGGACTCGTGCCCATGGGGATCAAGACCGCCGTTACCGTGAGACTACAGTATTAACATTAACATAACAACAGAACATAATTATCTACTGCTGAGGAGCATCGGTGGCCGAGTGGTTAACGCTTCCCTTACTAACCAAATATCAGAGAAACTTTAGCAGTGCGAACTAGCTTAGCACACGCATTGTATGGACCAGGTGCAGCGCCGAATACGCCGAATCAACTGTATAGGCCGTCGCAGCGAAAGTTTTAAAGTATCCGACTCCTTAACGAGAGGTACCGGCTTCGAATCCCACTGCGACCATGTACCAATGGCACTTTTCTGAGTTGTGTACATTAGTTTAATGCTAACCGATGCTCTTATGGTGAGGGAATGTGTTATCACAATCCAATCTGCACAGGTTCCCCTTCTAGCAGGGTCATGTGCGAGAGCACAACCAGGACATTTACGCCAAGATGAACGACCTACATCCTAAAGAAGTGAAGAATAAGTTGATTAATGAAATCTGATGCTGATCTTTACTAAGTAATAAACAGAATATTATTTAAACTCCTAATCAAGTGACCCTCACTGTAGTAAGCTACGTTGTCTTATTATCTTATCTTTGCCAACAACACCGCATTGCTCTTTAAATCTTGATCCTTCACTTTTTGTTTCAGATCTTGAAGACATCCCTTTCATATTTCTGTATGCTACAAACCATGTCCCAGCACCACTAGCCTGATATATACCCTGAACTAACAGAAGCCGCTATCGCCATCTTTATGTTATGTTGATTGATATTTTATTGTAATTTAATTTAATAGTTTGTACTATTATTTATGTTATATTCTTTTGTAGGCCCATTAACAGAACCAGCTTTCCATGTAATAAATAAATTTTCCCGCCATAACCAATATTCAAAACGTGTACTCGATTATTCCCTGAGGTTTTGCGCTGAGCAATTTAGGTTCTATTTATAAATACGCCTAAGAAAGGGGACTTGAATGAGCAGTTTTCCAATAGGTATCTAAAGCATTCCTAACCACTCACTAGATGGCGCCCCGACATTTTTGGTAATTGATAATCGCTTGAAATAGGTTCATAGCAAACAGGACATAAACTCTGGGTACGTTGTATTGGTTAATATTGTATTTGTCAATAGTTTTCAGCCGTTTTAGAGGTTGTAATAATAATGGAACATAGTGCCAACTTCTATAAATATTTCTTTTTACATTTCGTTTAACCTTTAACAGTTATGTTTATATTTATTTTTAAGTTTAGTATTAGTTGGCTGCATGAAATCACTGCCACTATCATATAGATTAAAAAAATATTACCAAAATTGTAGGAGCGCCATCTATTGATGCTTTTTGATACCAACTTGTCTGTGACGTTCATGAGCTGTAACAGTCATCGAATTCATGAGCTTAAGGGAAACCGTGATGGGTGATGCTTCACAACTCACTTGGGGCGGATATATGGGAGAGATAAACATTGGAAACCTGAGATAGGGCATCGCGGGGTATCAAGTTCGGTATGGAGCCGTACTTAGGGAGGTACGTCCACCTTACACTTTGAAGAGGTGAGGCATCGAGGGGAATCAAGTACGGCTCAATTGGAGCTGTATTTGGGGAAGTACGTTTGGTGTATGCTACTCATATGTGGAGTGAGGCCATTGAGAGGCATGGTGAGGCCCTTGCTGTGTCTCTCGATATCTCCAAGGCCTTTGACAGGGTTTGGCACGCAGCCCTTTTAAGCAAGCTTCCCTCATTTGGTATTCCTGCTGGCTTTTGCACCTGGATATCGGATTTTCTGAGTGAACGATCAATCCGTGTAGTTCTAGACGGTTACACGTCTGAACTTAAGGCTATCGCCGCGGGAGTTCCTCAGGGGTCGGTTTTGTCCGCGACTCTTTTCCTGCTGCATATTAATAATCTGCTTGGACCCGGTATCTTTGGGTACGCAGACGACAGCACAGTAACGGATAGATATCTGTCAGAAGCAAAAGCTAGCGATATTCAGTCTTGTCGAGAGGCCATGGTTGGTCGCTTGAACGAGGCTCTCAAGGCAGTGTCCGATTGGGGCGAAGCCAATCTAGTGTCGTTCAACGCCACCAAAACACAGGCGTGTTTGTATTCCGCTAAACGGAGTCCATTCCATCTAGCTCCGACTTTCCGGGGTGTGACTGTGGAAATTACCGACAACCTACAGCTCCTGGGTGTTGAGCTATCAACCAATCTCAACTTTGGACAGTACATCGAATCAAAAGCCAAGACTGCTGCAAAAAAACTTGGAATCCTCTCGAAGGTCAAGCGGTACTTCACTTCAAGGCAGTTGCTTCAATTATATCAAGCACAAGTCCGATCTTGCATGGAGTACTGCTGCCACCTCTGGGATGGATCAGCCAAATACCAACTGGCTGCTTTGGATTCGGTGGAAAAACGGGCAAAGAGATTAATTTGTGATCCGCAGTTAATTGAGGCTAAGCTGCAGAGCCTCGAGCATCGGCGTAGGGTTGCGCGTTTGTCGGTTTTCTACAGGTTGCACTTTGGAGAGTGTGCGAAGCAGTTGCACGACCTCATTCCGCCGGCCCCTTTCCGCCATCGGGAGACGCGATCCGGGCGAGCGCTTCATCCTTATGTCGTGGTTCTTCCAACTATCCGCACAAGCCGCTTTGGCTCGACTTTTATAATGCGTACGGCTAAGGAGTGGAATGCGTTGCCTGCGAGTGTGTTCCCTGATCAATATAATCTGGATGCCTTTAAGGCTAGAGTGAATAGGCTGTTCCTAGACAGGCATGCTCCATCATAGACCGCATCGTCACTTACCACCAGGTGAGGTGGCGGTCAAATGCCTGGCTAGAAAAGCAATAAAAAAAAACTCCAAAATTCCGCAACCAAATAACACTATAGTGGTTCTTGCCACTAAAGTGTGTTCACTGTTGTGTTCCTGCCGGTGACTAAGGTCTCCAGTGCTCCATAGGGAGCCGTGGCTTTAGCTGGCAGTGAAGGGCTTAGTATTTGTCTACTTGCACCCAAAGGAACGTGTCCTAGGGCTTTAGAGATATGTTGCTAATGAACATATGCAGCAGTGACCACTTTCCATTGGGTCGCCCGCTTGCCTGTTTGCCTACCGTGTGACATAAATAATACTCTCTTGGAAGAAGTTGAGATATCTGTCTGTAATCGTACGATTCGGATGTGGAATGAGCTCCCAGCTGTTACATTTGGACTGTGACATGGGATCGTTCAAAAGGTATATTAGAGATCTCTTCAGAGGCGGGCAACGCATTGGTAACTCCCCTGATGGCCTGGTGACCACTTTTTATCAGGTTTAACATTAACAAAAAAGAACTCTGCCAACCCGCGCTGGACCATCGAGCTCCGTATTTTGTGTAGGTACATACTTTAAGTTCATGCCTATCTCCCACACGTGGAGTTGGCATAATAGTAAGTATTAAATGTCTAATTCTACCAATCTCATCGAGAACTATTTTACAAATATGAAAAATGTGTGTAATTCTCGGTAGTAGATAAGTTAGCTTACGTTTCAACGCCATGGAATACTCAGCCAGGATTGTTACCTGAAACAAATAATTATAAACATTATAATAAAAGTTTGAGTAGTATATACAATGTAGATTATTGCCAACGAGCTTGTGTAAGACGATTTGAGTCACTACCATACCCACTATCATTTTTGGATTTGATGAACGGCTGCAGTCCTATTATGGTATAATTTATCGCAATTACTCAATCAAACAAAAAGAAGGTCTAGTTGGCTATCCAGAAAACACTTACAAACGTTCATCCAAAGTGAACCATCTATTAAACTGGTTTTCAATTAAGAAAACCGCATCGAAATCTGTCCATCCGTTCGGGAGCTACAACTCCCAGACAAACAAACACTTGAAACTTCTAACGCCCCTCTTTTTGCGTCCTACCTACAGAAAATTTTCATTCCATCTAAGGATGACCTATTGAAGGTAGAAATAAGCATTGGAACCGTCTCAATGGAACGTCGGAATTGCGTTTGATCTCATCAGGACCAATAAACAGCGCCCCGGTGCCCGAACCCTGTTATAATCTTGAACTACCCTCATTAAGAACGCTCGCAGATCGAAGCGACCGTTAAAGTCAGGTAGGGCAAAATTGAGCCGTTGAAACGGATAAGGATGCGAAAACCTCTTAAAAAGGGCGTGTGGAATCCGGCAGTAGAATATACTAGGTACCTATAGCACTCATTGTTTGCCAGTTCCTGTCGAATGCCAACAACTCGTCTCTGAATCGAGGGAGGCCTTTGCCCAGCAGTGGGATGATTCAAGCTGATATAAATGAAATAAATAGCACTGATACCGACGATTCCTTGTACTCACGAGTGTTCTACAAGGCCACTAATGTAGAGGCAGAGCATTAGACAGATCTTGGAAAACACCCGACAGAGTTGACATATAATCAAATATTTATCCCAAACTACTGAACCAATTTAAAAAAAAACAAAGCTACGAACTTTCGCGATTGAACTGGATTTGGTATAAAGAAATTTGCATCGAAATCGGTAACAGACAGACACACACATACACACATAAAAAAATAAACAGTAAAATTAAAATTTTGGGGAAGTCCAATGATGGGAAACGAGAAACAATTGGTCCATTTGGACTAAGTCGCGAGCTCAAACTAGTTCATAATTAAGGTAAGCACGATAGCTCTGTAGCTACAGCTGGCAAAGAAGAGGTTCAAAGTTGCTACTGGTTACGGAAATTTCCATTCCACGAGCCTCACCAAATTGAGTTTAGGAATTTTAAGGCTGTTAGTGAGAAGAGTTTCAGTGAAGAGAGGTCGTTTTGGTGTCGAATTAAATGCGACGCACCGTACTTGCGAGTTTGGGTAAGCTTTTAACACAATAATAACACGGGTACAGTAGGTATGTAAGTGTTTCACGGTATTATCTCACGGGGTACTCATCCCCATTACGTAGACCGTCTAGTCGTGTCCACGCGAAAGTTAGAAATAAAGTTTCTCGCTCGTACGATTCGGATGTGCAATGAGCTCCCCGCTACAGTGTTTCCTTTGAACTATGACAAGATCGGTCTGCCGTATAACATAAAAAAATTAAAAATATTTTGTTGGATGAATTGTGGGTTCCTACCACCATCAAACCACTGATGTGGGTGAGACTCAAGTACAGCAGTGGACTGCTGTGGGCTGAGGATGTGATGTGAAAGTACAACAAGATTCCGGCCATTCAAAACATTCAAAAGCGCAGTATATATTAATAGTAAAAATATCAATCATCATCTTGGCGTTAATGTCCCGGTTGTGCTCTCGCACGCGAGGGCCAAAGGTCCGCCTTGGCCATGATTTAGGATTTGGCAGATCAGGTAATTACAGTGGAGCGACTGCCGTCCGACTTCGATACCCTCGTGGAAACAAAACCGCAGTATTTTAGCGTAGGTTATACTAGTCAACAAGTACAAGAAAAATGCTACTTTATTACTAGATATTATTGATTTGAACATATCCAAAACGCCATCCAAGGTATGTCAACATCGATCAGATTGTTTTTCTTTACTGGAAACCCAGTCAGTAATCAATTCTAATATATCCAAGGGAATACACATGAAATGGATCGCACGTGTAGGCCCGTATACCCGAGGCCTTAGATTTTCGTTTATTCAATTCTGTGAGTGCCTGCGGTTTTAGACGGTTCTTTAGCAGCTGATACGAAATATTTACAACGTTTGTACTGACCTTTTTCTTCTAATTAAATTAGCAAAATGGTTTCAGGAGACTGGAGACGCAACATTCCATTTGGTACAGTCCACTACTGGACTGGGCCTCTTTCCACACAAATGGATAGCATTGCCATAATCCAGATCCGATCAACTCAATCAATCAGCTTTACTTCAAGTTTCTAATATAAAGTGTGTGCGTGACTTAGGTGGTGGATGAGGGCTTCTTTCGCAGAACATAATAAGCCTTCAGCCTGCGAGCTCAGCACAAAACAATCACTGTCAGAGCACAAAAATGCTGACAAATTACGATATTGTGCAACCAATATGAAATGGTTGATGGACACATCCATTTCGGAAATGCTCATAAAAGCTGTAAATCCAGCCATTACTTTTTGGGCGATACGCAAACTTTTCGGACGTTTTCGGCAAGAGATTGACATTTTTACGATCGGATGAGTAATCGTCCGTCAGGGCGGGCGTAACGGGAACATTAAGCCGCCACATAACTTAGTATAATGCTTCTATACAGACGAATCAGCTCCAAGGCTCTAAATCATATGGCGAATGACACGACAATTTGTCATCAGATCACTTGAATTTATGTGACGGCGAGAACAGGCCACTGCGCAAGCAGACGCCAAAACGCAATGTAAAAAGGCGGGAAAACTGTGATTTATCTGCAAGCGTAGACGCCATTTTTGTCCGCGCATGGCGCGAGACCTCCCGCCATAAAATATTTAAAAGCCTTAGACGTTGGTTAACGATATAAACTTTATGGCTTCGGGGTCTATAACAATTATTTAACATCCAAGACTGGAGGCAACTTAAAAAATCGCGGTATTATTTACATCGGCGTGGGTGATGATTTGCTTTTACCTACCTACTGCTTGTGTGATACAGAGCAATGATCGAACGCGGCCGTGGTTTGCTGTTATAAATCTACTAGCCGTTCCCTGCGGTATTCATCAGAACGCAGCATCCTATTATTTTTTCGGGGTCAAAAGTACCCTATAACACTTCCATAATGTAGCTTCCTGTTAGTAAAATAATTTCCAAAATCGATTCAGTAGCGTAGAAAATTATCCCCTGTCTATGATTTACGAATAGGCTGTTCCTTGACAGGCATGCTCCATCATCGGCTGCATCGTCACTAAGGTACCACCAGGTAAAACGGCGGTCAAATGCCTGGATTACGTCACATTCCAAAAAAAACGTTATAATAATAAATAATAATAAATAATCGTGGACAAATTCACACAACGCCATCTAGCCCCAAAGTAAGCAAAGCTTGTGTTATGGGTGCTAGATAACTGATAAACTACTTATATACTTTTAAATACATACTTTTTATACATAGAACACCCAGGCCCGTAACAGAAAGTAAAATTCATCATTTCAATTTCTGCCCGGCCGGGAATCGAACCCGGGACCTCTTGCGTGGCAGACCACTGACCACTGAACCACTCAGGTCGTCGTTATGGAGTCACACTTACAAAAAAACTTACCATATTTTACAATATATGTAGTTACTTATAGAAAACCAAAAAGAAGGATTGCATTGTGAAAATTTGTGCTTTTCGTAACAAAATGTACCGAAGTTGTTCCTTTTCCCCGTGATTAGCGACGCGACAGACCAAGCCAGTGGTCTGCGATTTATTTTTATTTCCCGCCTCGCGATACCAGCCGCCATATTGGTTTTCCGACGGAAACCGTTATTTATCGTTTCTCTACTGCAATCATTTTAATTGGATGGTTTATTTCAGATACTGATCCAGCAAATCGAAACCAACTGGGGACTCGGATAGGCAGTGAGGTGGGAAATGTTTATCAGCGTATTCTCGCGAGTATACATTTTTAACTTCAGCATCAGGTGAAATGGTGGTCAAATACTTGTGAGGCCCAATAGTTAGGTATCAACAATTATGATCTTGGGTCCAGGGTCCGCCTTGACCATAATCCAGGATTTGGCAGATCCGGTAATTACAGTGGACCTCTGTACACCTGACCTCCGTGACAGTGCTACCATGGGAACCTGTCAGATAGGATCATGCTTACATATTCAGTCGCCTGAATATGCGGGTTTTATCACGTTGTTCCTCACTGTAAGCGTTTCGGTTAGTATTCAAAAATAATTCAGAAAAGAGTCATTGGTACACAGTGGGATTAGAACCTGGTACCTCTCGCTTACGATACCTTAATCACTTGGCCACAGACGCTCCAATTGGTACGTATATTCAAGTCTATTGTATAGTATACCTACGTCATCGGCTTAGATACCGGCCTGGTACGGCCGTACCTTCCACACCACGGCACCTTTAAACCTACCTACATCCTTCTAAGTAAACCATGGATGAGTACTTCCGTAAATACCTCATTATGAATTCGGGCGACCCGCCCCGAGAGCTCCCAGCCCACCTGGCTCCCTCGAGATTCTGGATCATAAATAAGAGGATAATTTTGAAAATATTGGAGTGGAAATAACGGTAATTTGATCCGGAGGAATAATTCATATTTATAAGTAATACTTAATGCCGTTTGATTAAATTTATATTGCATTATAATCAAATATTTGATATTTTATGTAGCAGTTAAATCAGCCATTTAATTAAAAGGCTAGTCCGTTATTACACGCCGGCATTCAATTATTTGCCTAGGCCGATACTTGCTTAAACTAGCATCACTCAACATTCAACTAGTTGGCTTATAGTAAGCCCTTTGAAAATGGCTATCGTAAAATCAATCAGGTGATTTAAATTTCTTTCAAATTTTTTCCACCGAGGCGCTGGTAGTCACCAAAACAAATATGGCAGACAACTGGCACAGCAAGCAATGTCTTTTTTGTTTTAACTGAATTCAAAGTGTGCTTGATACCTATTAATAATGACGCCTGATGAAAGCCGGATATTACGCTGCTGGCTACAAGTTTTCAGGAAAAGTATGAGTCTAAACTGACTTAATAGGTAGTTACGAATAACAACCTCAAGGTAAGTTGGTTGTTATTATTTAGTTTATCAGTGAGAATTAGTTTGTTCAGCTTTATACCTTGTGTTTTTGTTGATGTGCCTAGCCTACAATAATAATTTAATAATCTGGTGTCTTATTAAATCTTCTTCAGGGTCCCAAAGAAAACCATGAGACAACGGAATAACTTTTAAGAGGTTATGTACAATATTCGAAAAGCTAAGTCCACGAGTTCCAAGCAATCCAGGACGGCTATGAATTATTATGTCTGCCTAAGTTTCGTACACTATTGACACTACATACGTAAGCACATCGCTTACGAACTACATTGACAAATCGATTCATTCGTCGGTCCGTCTACTCCACTCCATCCATGTCCTAGTCCATGAATGGACTCTAAAATTCGACATAACTTCAGTCTTTTCAGAAGCCAGTTTTATGGCAGATATTAAGCTTTTTTTGTTATTGATATCGATTTAATTTAATAGGTTCTGAAAATATGTAATAGCTGGGACTAGTTTAAAGGAGCTTCTCAACGGGCAATATTATTACTGCATTAAGTATGTGGATTGTAATAAAAAAATCTAGAAGAAAGCTAAGTAAAGAGTTTATTACACCTGGCTAAATTCAGTCGACTAAATGCAGCAGAGCAATAAGGTCCATTTTTGTTCCACTCAATTATAATTGTTATGCGTCGATTTGGTTTCCAAAAGGCGCGATACAAAAATGGACCTCATCCCATGAGCAACAGATTCCATTTTGACTTGCTCTCACGCTTGCTTTTGAATATAGGCCCCTGATTTTAGCCAGTTGTAATGAGCGCTTAAGAAACAGAAGAAGCTAAATAAGAAGAGATAGTGGATCTGGCAATACCCATCAAGTCTGGCGCATCCGTTCGCGAGTTACAATGCCAAAGACCACGGTCACAGATAAACTGCTCCTACATGCTGCTACATAACACTGCTCTTCTCGCGTCGGGGTTTACAAAAGTTAGCGAAGGTCCCATGTTCCATTCCCAATTATTTTTCTTTAACAATCAAAACCAAACGACGCTGATGTTGCGGGTTCCTCTTTTATAGTGAATTATGTTAATTTCTGAGCGGGCCGGGTCTTCTTGAAATACTCGGAACAAATCGTGCGTTGTTTATCAAGCTGCTTAGCATGGAACCGTCGGAGGAAACATATCTGCATTATAATTGTTATGAACTTATACGGAAAATGGCGCGCAGTTTTCTTTTTCTTCGCGCGCAGGTACCAACGGCGCGAATAGAAAAATCAACATACTTTTGGAATTTATAACATAACTTATTGCAAATTGTAAATAATTAGATAAAATTGAATGTTAATTTATCTTAATGAAGGAAGTACAATTTATTTATTCACGAAATCTACCTAAGGTACCTACTATTTTCAGCCGCATAAAAAGTCTTTGTAGATAAAACTCTCGCTGGTCCAAAAAACTGTAGGTACCTGATTTAGGAATAATTATTACACAATTCAGTTAAAACAGCTTGGTCTACATACGTATTACTTACAGTGAGGTACAAACTTAACTTAAATGGGGGTATCAACACACAAGTGCGTAATAGTAAAATAAAAAGCACGCAAACGTAATATCTTGGACTGTGATCTACTTAACAATTATACAATAACATACAAGTTACAAGCAAGTGCGACGAATAACAAATTAAATCATTTACAACAAAATTAACAACACGGGTATACCCAGTATTCATTCACTTGACCAGTACCTAATATATTTTTGGTAATATATTATGTTTACAACCCAACCATATTTCGCTTGGCGGCTTGCGAGTTTCCCGCGCATTTGTTTAAAGATGCGTAACGAAAATAGAATGTTTCGTCGTATTTTGGTACGAAATGAAATACCTATCTCGAAACAAATTGTGTTGGTGAGGGCTTTGGAACTTCTGAGCCAAAAGAGTTCAAGAACTGTTTGACGTGATGCCTACAGCTGCATTTTATCATCGCACCGCTCGCCACCGTCAGGGAGTTCATCCTCACACCTTGGATTCAAATTGGTCGCGAACTGTGCGGTTCAAAGGAACTTTCTCGCACGCACACTAGGGTTGTAAAATGAACTACCTGGAGAGGTATTTTCTGGAGAGTACAACATGCGAGTATGCAACATTTGACTCTTTGGCTGTCATCACGCAAAAGCAGCTGGACGGATTTAGATGCGGTTTCCAAATTGTCATAAAACCCGTTTCCACACGGATTCCTGCCACCGAGATCTTGTGTACTCAATGTTTTACCAAGCTAAGTTACTCAAATGTTCTAGTTAGGGCCCGAATGAGATTGTGAAAATAAAGTTATTCGCAATGTAGGTACTCATGCAACGCAATCCCTTGAAAATGGAATGCAAATTAATTTATCCGAACAGTTCTAAAACAACATCCCAAAGTCCCTCGCCTACGTCACGCCAACGTAGGTAGAGACCACATTTTCCACTTGCTCTTACGGTTCTCACCACTGAACGTGTCTCTTGAGTTTAATACTAGTAACAAACACTCCGTTTTGGAGCCGACCAACTGTCAGTTGCAGTCGATACTAATCCTTAAAGTCTACAAAATATAATTATTGCTTTTGGATTAATTCGGATGCGCGGGCGAGCCGACCTTGGTCGGACGTCCAACCACGTCCTCCGCACCCAAAAGCGACTTTATTTTATACCACGTAAGGATTTGTATCGACTGCAACGGACGGCTGGTCGGTTTCAGCTAAAACGGGACTTCTGTTTCAGTGTTCATCTGACAGTGCATTCGCTGTAGGTACTACACGCCACGAGTGCACTCGCGCTGTAGTGCTATCCGCCATCGAGTGCACTGAGCTTTCACATAATGAGATTGCGACAGTCAGATTCAATCACCACTTGATGGGACGCGTTAGGGTTATTTTATTGTTTTTCTTTAAAACTATTACGCTGTTGGCTTAATAGTTTTAAAGAAAAACGGTGGCAGTGGGCACGTCTGTTACTAGTCGAACCTAACAAACACCTCTCTCTGTCTCTCTAGAGGCGGGCAACGCATTGGTAGCGCCCCTGGTGTTGCTGATGTCCATAGGCAGCGGTTACCACTTTCGATCAGGAAGCCCGCTTGCCACGTCTACCGTTTTTCTTTCGCCGTCGGTGTCCTACTGCAGGGCAAAGGTCTCTCTCCCATTTTTCCACTTAGATCTATTTGTTGCCTATTTCTGTCGTTATAACATTTATAAAAAACGTTCTAAAAACAAAATAAGAATGTCGAAAAAAGTTAATAAGTACTCGAAATATCATGGACAAACAAACAAACAACGTTACAAATTAATAACACAGAAACCGCTCCGTAATTTGTTTGCCTTGCCCAAAATATTGTGTTCGAAATAAACAAAACCATTTTCGGTTACTTCAATATTCTACAGTCATCAATATTGGGGAGATTGAGGCTTTTGTGTATCCCAGACTTTGGGAACTAATAAAATATTGCTTAAATAGAAATTAATTTAGGAAACAATCAGGAGCGTCGGAGGCCATGTGGTTAAGGTATCTGACTAGTAAGCGAGAGGTACCGGGTTCGAATCCTAATGACTCTTTTCTGAATTATATACATTAGTTGAATGCTAACCGACGCTCTTACGGTGAGGGAAAACATCGTGATGAAACCTGCAGGTGACTGAATGTGTAACCATGATCCAATGTGGTCAGGTTCCCCTGGTAGCAGGGTCACGGAGGTCAGATGGCAGTCTGCAGATCTGCTAATACCGGATCATGGTCAAGCCGGACTCCGTGCCCTCGAGCGCGACAGCACAACCGGGACTTAACGCTAAGATGATAATGATTTTTTTAGTTTGGGAAACAAAGACGAATGTTGCTAACAACGTCAGGAAGTATATTACAGTATTCTATCAATTTCATTACAAAGAAATAATTCTTTATTGTGCATTATTGATACGCTTCCAACCAGGTAAACTGTTATTCGATTTTAGAGAGGCGTGAAGAGAACTTTGATTTGCGTTGCGAATTTATTGATTTATCGATCGATCATAAATACTCTTGCCTGTGATTTATGTTGCACAGTCTTGCATATGAGTCTATTACATACAGTATTATTACATTTTTCTAAATTCAGAAGCAAGAAGCGTGAGAGCAAAAATGGAATTTGTTGCTCTTAAAAAAAAACTTGTCGTTTGAAAAGCGGAGCGACGCGTAAAAATAGACCTTATTTTATAAGTAATAGGTACATTCCACTTTGATTTGTTGTCAGGGTTTTTAGTTCTGAACTTAAACGACAGAATTTAGGCGAATGTAATGAGCGCAATAGTTTGCCAGTCCGAAGGTAACGTTCGTAGTGAGACGGAAACACGTCCTCGTATATTAGATTAGGGGCCTATCAGACAGAAAGCGTTCACGTATTCGAACTTCTACGTTCCAAACAACGTGTGTCTCGTACAGAAAGGAGCGTGGTATGCTCAAACAAGTGAATGCTGTCTGTTCCCCTACGTATACGCAAAAATCTTTGTTTCTACCTGATAGGTATCTGGTAGGTTTTTATCAGATAGGTAGGTAGGATCTGTACTTTCGGTATACTTCTTTATTTTAATGTTATATTATAATTGTTCATATTTTTATTTTTAGTGTTTTCGTTGGTTTTTTACTTTGTATACTCACATGGTTTAATTTTGTGTTGTACATTGCTACATTCTACTAAAATATAATTTTAGCTAAGGAGGAGCGAGATCTTCTAACACAGGCTTATAAGCAAGCTTAAAAGAAGATCTCAATCACAATACTTTCAAGAAAATTTCTAGAAAGAAAATAATCATTTTTTTTTGTATCTGGTATTTTTGTACAATAAACTGTTAAATAAATAAATAAGTCTCTATGTTTTGCCAGTGATTCCGTCCGCGTTAATATCGGTTACAAGTCCTTTTCATTTCTGTACATTCGCATATTTGTAGACAATGAACTTTCCCGCGGAAACCTATTATTTTCCGAGGATAAAAAAATATGTTACTCAGTGATAAAGTAGCATTCTATTAGTAAAAAAATTTGTTAAATCCACATAGTAGTTTTTGAGTTTAATCATTACAAACAAAATACAAGCGGGAAATACGTCAAAATTCGGAATAAATTACAGACTGTATGTTATTTTGGGATATAAGCTACAACCCTCCAGAATTTAATTTAATTTCGTTCTGTAATTTTTAGGTGAAAGAGTAGGTAACAAACATTCATCCACCCTTACAAACTTTCGCTCCTAATACATATTACTAGAAAGTAATTGTCTGTCTGTTATAACTGTAAAATGCGGAACTAGCGGTCGTTCTGAGGATTAACCTTACAACCTGCAGTTACATCGGCTACCTTATCCTCCAAATCTTCAAAGTAAAGAAACCAATCAATCTTATTTATTGCTCCGCTATTACAGATTACGAGACCTTATAAGTGAATAAATTGAATTTCAACGGCGAAGCATTGGAAGGAACTTTGATCTGCCAGCGCACACGTGTAGGCCATCGTCCCAAGACGAAAATCAACATTCATTCGTAATGTTTTAAACTATCGCGGTTATTATAACATTCCAATAAAATTTAATTAAACATAAACACGAGTACGGGGTTGCAAATAACAACAAAGTTAGTCATAAAAAATTCTTCTAAGCTGTAGTAATTTAGACAACTAAGTAGTCAAAAAGTTAACATTTGAACATTATATGATATCCTTGGCCTAATACTGGGAAGCAATTTATTATATATTTTACACAATAAACACATATAACAGGTAAAATATTGGCTCAAATTAACAATTGAGACAGCGACGCCTTCCATTAATCAGCGTACCAGTCACCCGACCGGCCTAAGTCAACCCTTTGAATCCACCCCATAGAAACATATTTAACAGTATCCGAAATTCGTGATTAAGCAGGAAATTGTTTAATAAATCCCGATGTGAAAGGACAAGGGTCTGCTGTTGCCGTGTAAATAAACAATCTAAACAATCCGGCTCGAAGGATCAGAATTTCGACCTGCGGTGGTACATCGGTGTTGGGGCTATTCAATTTCGTCGACAGTAAATAAAACTATAGGCACTCTATCTATGTCTATATTACCAGTATTATAAAGAGGCTTGTTTGTAACCGGTAATCTCTTGTTTTATATAGAGTACAATAGAGTCAGAGATGATAATTGAGAGAATCGAAGTCGAATGGTTTAAAAACACGGCACTATGCTTTTTTCATTATTTTGTTCAACCTTACCCATTTTCCATACACTTACCTAACTACCTATTAACTGAGGTGAGACCCAGTTTCATCCTTCCCGTGCATAAATTGCGGGGTTAACTTTTAAGTTTTTAAATGTAACTTTTACCACTGACAAAAACAATTGCCCATGTATCGACCAGTACAACTCGTCGCAATGGTTTTCTCGAAGTGGCAGAAACCATCAGAAACGTATTCGTGAAGCGAGTACAATGCGATCCAATGGTAGCACCGCGTCATTTCTCGGAACTATGCAGGTAAAGCACGGCGCGACTGCGCCAGCGCCTTTTATAGACTTCGGACACACATACCGATGGCGGTGGCATACTTTTATTATGTAGATGGCTTGGAGATGTGGTCGGAACTGTGTTGGTACGGATGTTTTATACCTAAGCAATTTTAAAATGGTTAGCTTGAAACAACATGGTTTTACTAGGTATAAGCTAGTATTCAAAAGATAATATATTATAGTGTGGCAAGAATAAAAGTGATGTATTAAAGGATTGCGGACATATGGGAGGCTAGGGAGTTATGTCTGGACAGAGCAAAGTGGCGGTCCATAGTCTCTGCTTACCCCATCAGTGGGCATGAGCTTTATGTATAAATGTAATTCTTACTTGAAGAAAGCAGCCGAAAGTTTTTTAGAATGACAAAAATGTTGTTATCGTCAACAAAATGTCTAAAGAAAAACAGTCAAAGTTGTAGTGGAATCCGAAATTTTGCTCATAAAAAGAAATAACCGTCGCCATTTCAATATCAAAGAAGTAAATTGCGACTTCAAGATACTGGTCATATTTCTCCACTTTGTTAAATATTATAATGGGGTAAACGCGAAGGTAAATGCCCTCTAGCTATCTATGAAGTTCGAGGGAGAATGGTCTATCCATTTAATATTAATAAATTTAATTTAAAAATAAATATTCGTAAATAAAATATATAAATATATTCGTATTCGTGGACAAATTCACACAGCGCCATCTAGCCCCAAACTAAGCAAAGCTTGTACTATGGGTGCTAGATAACTGATATACTACTTAAATACTTTTTTTTTTTAAATACATACTTATTATACATAGAACACCCAGACCCGTAACAGAAATTAAAATTCATCATTTCAATTTCTGCCCGGCCGGGAATCGAACCCGGGACCTCTTGCGTGGCAGACCGGCATGTTGACCATTGAACCACTCAGGTCGTCAAAATACTTAGTAGTTTATTATACCTACGGTTGAAAAACAAGCGGGCCACCTGATGGAAAGTAGTCAGCTTCTAAGGATATCAGCAACACCAGGGGCATCATCATCACAGCCCGTAACAGTCCACTGCAGGACTTAGGGCCTCTCCCACGAAAGGGGAGGTTATTGCCATAATCTCCACGCTTGGCAGGCGGGTTGGAGATCGCATGTTTAAATATAACAATGGAAAATGCTGCTGCCCATTTTCCAGACTACGGAGACTCTTGATCTTTTGCCTCGAAAACATTAGTCGCCTTGTACGACACCCATGAGTGTAAGGGGTTGCTGTTATTCTACTCTGCCGGACACCACACGGCCCACATGGAGTGAATATTCGCCATTAATTTTTGTTACTAGTCATCTTATATTTTCATATAATAAGGTGACTAGGAGAATGATAGACTGTAATTATCTGATCAGCCAAATCTGGGGTGACGATCAAGACGGACTCCGGGCCCTCGTGCGCGAGAGCACAACCGGAACATTAACATCAAGATAATAAAGGTGACTAATGACAAATTTTATTTATTTATTTATTAAATCTTTATGCACAAAGTAGTACAAAGGCGGACTTAAAGCTGATAAAGACAAATATGGAGTCGAAGGGTAGGTCGAATGTTCGAGAATGTTCTACTATCCACTATCCAGAACACACAACACGGCCTAACTTAGTTCCAAATTGTCTATTAATCATTTTCCGTAATCACCATTCATATACCTAATATATGTCAAAATCTTCAGCAGTAATATGTATTGCCTGAGGCGCGTAGGAGGCATACGAACTCATGACACGAGCTACCCACATAATAAATTTTGATTTCAGGAACTTTTTGTTACGTAAACATACCAAAAGCAACTGTAAAATACCAAAAAAATACATCTGTATTTTGTAAAATATACGAAAGAATCTAGTAAAACCTTTTAGTCTGACGTTTAATTCGTCGAAAGCACCGCCGACCCGCCATTTGCTTCTAAAACAACATATAAAACTAACTCGTGGAATCGAATTTAGTTACCCTTTTAGCTTTGAAGTCAAGCCATCGACCCGCACAAAAAGAAGTTAAGCAACGCAAAGGAATCCTCCTCCAACAGCCTTGAGAGCGAAATGAGATTTCCGAAAGGAGATTTTAATTAAAATACCCGTAACTTACATGAGGAGCCAAGGGTCTTCATTTCAGAGATATTGAAACAGCCAAGCGGAAACGCAATCTAGCTGAATCGATTTCGATAGCGTTTCCAATGTTAAGACATTTTCTCTGCTCCGATGATTTAATGGACAATTCTATTTGGAGCAAATGGTTCGAATAAGTGGTAGGGATTTATCCCGTTGCTGCCAAGGATAGTCAATATTACATAAAATATATCTAGCTAAGGTTAAAAGTTACTACATAGGTACGTACACAATAAAGTTAGAAACTTTAGGGCATAATAGACGCTGATTGCAAATAATCCGACAGGAGATGGTTCCGAAAGAAATTAACCCAAAAAGCTCGCCCCAGAAATTTCCAGACTGAAACGCGCGCAAACTTTTTAATCTATTACAAAATATGTTAAACAAAACCAATGTAGTTAAAAGGATAATTTGAATTCAAAGCGTCTTGGGCGGCGGCCGGGGAGGGGGGAAGGGGCAGGCAATCAAAGTTACCAAATGAAAAAGTTGAGCGCAACCGATCTTTTCTTCGGTCTGTTTCTACCCTCTTTTCTCTTTATTATTTTTTATGTGTTTTCCCCGATGGGGCTTACACACGGCCCGACAAATTGGGTCGGCTTTACAGCGAGTTCTAATTGACTCTATCGGCTTAGTGAATTCGTTAATTAAATCCGAGTATAGACGAGATGGGCCGCTGTAATTGGGGCGGGGTTTGACACGGGACTTCCGAGTTTCAAGATCTCGCCGGCGCGCTACTCGCAGCCAGCCTGACGCGATTAGTGTCGCTTACAGACGGGAACTTCGACCTGCTCCGAGAAGGAGAACATTTACTGTAACTATGCCGTTCAAATGTATTACACTTTACAAATTAACGGACATTATGTGGTTGTTAGAAAGAAATAACAACGTAAGTATACGATTATCTTGAGTTCATACAAAAATCTCTTATAGACACATTCCCCGAAGCCAAATCGTTATACAAGTCATTTTCCACTATAACTAATTATAAGTTTGTCATAAATTTATTAAACAAAAATAACCAAAGAGTCTAGAATAATCCGTTCTCTTTTCGAGTTTTCGAACACACCGGACAGTTACACCCTGGGAGTACATTACACTAGCGGGAGGCAGGATGGCCCCCACCCCCACCCTAGCCGCCGGGTTTTTAGACAAAACAAGATTTATAGCCCCGCGACTTGCGTCGCATATCAACGCGTGTGGGACGCCTTACTCCCAAATTGGCGGGAAGGCCGGGCGCCAAAAGGAAATGGAGACATGGTTGTTGTATTTTTAAACATGGCCGCCGAGGTTTTGGCGCGGAATGATGTGCGAGTGCCTAAATGGAGTTGTTATTCTAGAAGGGCTTCGCTTTGAGAATTTCAGGTAGGAAATTAGATTTCAGGGAAGGTTTTCGTTGTAATTCTCATAAAAAACAAAATACCTTCATATGAATGCTGTGTGTAGAATAGTGATTAAAGAGCTAGGTATTCTAGAGCTTCGTACGCCTTCTGTACCTATGTACGGTTAGATCTTTTAAACTACGCAACGGATTTTTCATCAATAGATAAGAGTGATTTAAGAAGAAGGTTTATAAGCTAGAAAAAAAGGGTAGGTAGGGGTCAAAAAGGTGTAAAGTAAGAAGAAGTAGGGTAGGTGTAGCGTAGGAGTAGGTAGGATAGGATACGGGTACGGGTAGTACGCCACGTGAACGAAATCGTGCCGGGTCCACTAGTTCCATAATACATCTTGTATAATATTATTCTCTAATATTATATAGTCAGCAGCAAGAGTACATTGGTATTCATTTCATGGTACCATCATACCTCACAATTTTATTTGAAATATGTTATTGTTGCTTTGAGTTAACAAAGTGCGCGAAATCAGGTCGCGCCACTATTTCAAACATAGGTATATAGTAATAAACCATTCCAGTTAAAACTTAACCATTTTGAGTCGCTCGCTACTCGTCTAACAATGGCGCTTCGTCTACGCTTCTAACCGTAAACCATTAACGTACTGCGTGCAACATAAACACGAAGCCGTAGACGTCGCATCTCTCTGAAGTGGGTGTAGAACACGGGTGCGAATGCAGAAACCTATACCTAAACGGTAGCGTGAAGACGATTGCGGGAAAGCTTGAATACGAGATGGTTCATTTGTGCGAAAGATCCCAAGGGGGTAACTAAAACTCGTTAGTATCAAAGTACACGCTTTTCAATAAACTTCCTGACGCTTCCTTCAACGTTTTGTGGGTCTCCTGAACGTCTGATATCGCTACTTCGGGATTTTTCTTGTACTCGACGACGTAGGATAATCTACGGCGCCCTCACAGTCTAATACAATTATTAGGCCTATCCTCGAAATCAGCGAAGCTTTATTTTTACTTATTCAGAACACCAACAGCAAGTAATACTTACAAATATTTAAACAGAAAAGCGAGGCCAATAACAGGTGCTCGCAGATAGTTATTTAAATGATACGGGATACTAGAAGAATCCCGTTCCGTTCTTGTTAGAATAAAAACTCCGCTTATCACCGCCCAACTGTGTCTTGAATCTTTCATAGTAGAATCGTGTAGAGACATTTAAAGATCGTAGAGGCAAAAGCGAGCTAAGTAATAAAAAGGATTTTCCATCCTCTTGTAGCCTTTTCCGAATCTTCTTGAATCCGGTAAAAGGTAGACTCGTATTCAGGATTAAAGCTACCGTTCTTTGACACATGCCTACGGGTCTATAGAAAGCAGGTAACGCAAAAAACACATTTTCGTATTTAGATGCAGTACTAGTATGAAATTAATGCAAAGTGTTGAGGTTTAATATTCCAGTCAAGAGTGAATCTTTTAGGCTTTTCGTCGCTTTCGATCAGATCACAGAAAAAAAAGGTAAACAGGTATGCCACGGCTACTGTTTTCATGAGGAGGGTCGTAGGGTCGTAGGCCTACTCGTAAGTAAAATATCATAAGCTCTAAAACTAATTCACCTAACGTCATTAGTCTTACGCTCAAAAGGCCTATTTTCATAAATCCTAGCTAATTACACTAGTTTAAACCTGGTATTAAATCACCCAACGCCTGCACCAAAATGACACGCCCAGTCTACACACTGACCAGTCTTGGTCAGACAAGGCGCAAATAGTAAGCGGGTCACCCGCAACCTACGCTCCAATCTTCTTCACAGATCGATAGCATTGCGCTCGTGAGACGCCCAAATTAAAAATTGTTTGTTTTCCAGCTCAAAAGACGTGTGGGCGACGAAGACGGGATTTTGTTTCGAACTGCGAAGGCGGAATCATTTAGTATGCTAAGTATTCGTTCATTTATTACTTCTACAGGGTCTTCACTTCAATCGGATTATGATTGAATTTCGGTGGGAAAATTATGGAACAGATGAGTTTTTTTTTTAAATGAAACATGCGCAAACAGACGCAGCAGTGCGGCCTCAATACTCAAACACTTAAGAGCATTGCAATCATTTGAGAATTGAGAATGTGATCTCCACGAATGATAAATTATATACAGAGGGGTATTCTAGCTTGGCGTCATTGTGTGCTTGGCATTTGGCTATGGCATAGTAGCTTTCGAACGAATGATCCGAGTTCTATTGCCGACTGACCGACTACGCCGCATTCACTGAGGTTCCTTTTCCTCGTACTTTTGCCAGGTGCCGCACTTTTCTAAATGCCTCACATTTGTGACTTCATTCAAATTTTAGTACAAGTCTTTGTATATCGTTTCGGAGTAATCTTGGAAAAGGTTGGGGCGATCGCAATAAAGTTGGACAGAGAGTTTGCCTTAGACCCGGAGAGTAACGTAGACATCAGCGAAACATAGCACAATTATTAGAACTCGCATATGTGTTGAAGGCATATAATATGTGAGTTCTAATAATTTCCTGACTTTCACGCATAAATGCGTTGACGGCAGTGGATCCGTTAAATTGAGATTTATACGGCATTATGCAGTTCTTGCTCCACTAAATAGCTTACTCTTGCTCCACTAAAATCAAATAAAACCATCCAGTGGATTGTAGAGAAATCCTGCCCATGGATTGTAAAATTTGATTGAAAATGCGGGATAGACACTCTTAAAACTTCTAAAAGCCGACGTATAATGTTTGTTCCACCGTATATACCTAGTAGGAGATATGAACACTGTAGGTATAACTAACACCCTGTGAACACTGTAAGACCAAAACCCCCGGACCCATAACAGGCAACACGCGAACCACAATATTTGAACGATCGATGGACGGACCATTACCGCAACGCAAATACGCTGCGGTCATACTCGCCCTGGATAACTAACCCACTAGGGTGCTACGCAAATCTGCGTGTTCCTGCCGTTACAATTTCAGTCGTATGAAGGAGCCAATAAAGTTGTGTTTACTGTGAATGGTAACATCGATGGGGACATGCCACAGTGCTGTGGCTTATAACCCAGTATTATACAATATAGGCTACAATTTATCCCGAAATTCGATGCGGTTCCCGTTATATCCTATTAAGAGACACCAAAGCTCCTATGTAAAGCCTTCATAAAAATAAATAAATACCTTTTTGATAACCTAACTGGCAAAAGCTTGTGGGGACATTATCATTGGCCTTATATTTGTAGAGGCCAACACGGGAAAGACAGATTCGGTTACACAGTGAACAGACAAGCTAATTCGCTCTGGATGGTAAGGGACATATACCACCATCCTACCTCTCTTTACCTCTTTGTCAACCTACCCTACTTTATGCCAAAAATAAATTGTCCATGGGGTCACACCGTATGGGGACACCGTAAATCTAGCTCGCGGCCTATCGCCGTAACAAATCATGATAGACGGGCCCGACTTTATGAATTAATCAAGCCATAATTACGAGCTAATGCGACCAAAGCGATCCGGAATAAATCTGAGAGCGTTGCATGTGTAGCGGTTGCGTTATGCAAATTAAAAACGGCTTTAATGCCGGTGATTTGGTATACGAAGCCAAGTTATATTTGTGTGCATTTTGTATGGGTTCTAGCATATGTTAGAGTTATAATAAACTAGCGACCCTCCCCGGATTCACGGGTTAAAACAATCATGTTGGCGTTAATGTTCCGGTTGTGCCCTCGCGCACGAGGCCCCGGTGCCCGCCTCGACCATGATCCAGGATTTGGCAGATCAGGTAACTATAGTGGAGCGACTGCCATCTGACATCAGTGACCCTGCGACTAGGGAAACTTGACTCGATTGGATCATGGTTACACATTCAGTCGCCTGAAGCCTGAAGGTGTAGGTTTCATCACGCCAAGGCTCTTAAAGATTATTTGTCTGCATCTTTGTCGTTAATTTCATATCGCGGTAGATATTTACAAGAGACATGACGAGTCACCTCATGTATCACCCTCTCTCTAATTAGATGTAAAATGTGGCCCAAGAACTAATTTAGCTATGCTCTTCTAGCTATAAATCTCCTAAAACTTCAGTCATTCTTTCCTATTGCCTACTACATGCATGTACAGTAAAACTTGACATATATCCAAACCAACAGAAAAAGTCAGATAATCCCCGACCAAGTTTACTTAAACTCAAATATTTTCTAAACTACAGAACCGATTTTAATAAATCAAAGCTAATAGCCATCTCGATTAAACTGGCCTTCAAATAGAGAAAACCGCATCCAAATCGGTCCATCCGTTCTGGAGCTACGATGCCACAGACAGACAACACAAAGCCACAGATACACACACACGTGAAACTCTTTTTTCGTCGCGGGTTGAAAATAGACATAAGCAGACAGAAGAAAACCATGACAGAGCCCACGTGGCACGTCAACACCTGCTGCACAATTGCAGGTAGTGACTGCTCACTGTAGATATAGTTCAGCCACTTGAACGCGCCATAAAAACGGGGTGCAGGGAAAAAATGTGCAAGTGTAAGTCCTACGCACATATAAAGGGTTTTGTATCATTAAAGAGATTGCTTTTGCGATTTTAACAACAGACTCAAAAAGTGGGGTGTTATAAATTGGACGTGTGTATCTGAGTGTCTGTTTCTGGATACCAGAGTATTTAGTAGCTCCGGAAGGGATTTCGATATGGTTCTATTTGTTTGAAAGCCAGTTTAATTTCCAGTTCTTATTGTTAGCTTTGTTTCATTAAACCCGCCGCCGCCGCCGGTTTCGTTTCCTAATTTCCTTTGTTTTTTATTATATTCGTGTATGAGCAATAAATATTTTTTCATTCATTCATTAAAATCGGACAATAAGCAACTCTACTGCGGTTTCTGTACAAGTAGAGGGGTCACAGTGAAAATGAAAAATAAATCGTATTTCAGACCTGTGCTGTGACGGAGACCGACGAAGGCCTCAATGGGGTCGCGTCCTTGAAGTACGGATCCCTAAAAGTTACCGCGCAAAAACCCATACAGCGCCGCCAGATGCGGATACGGCCAAAAAAAAACGCACCTGCTGCACTTAACAAGACTGACATACGAGAATTTAATACACCCGCATTCAAGCCAGAGGGATGCTGTTCCTGATTGTCATTTTTTTTATATAATTATGGTCGCAAATAATACGGCCCGCGTGATGGTAAGCCGTCACCGCAGCCTATGGACATTTGCAATAAGTTTGCACGCGTTGCCGAAATTACTGAATACGTCATATAAATTTATTAAGCATACATGTATTAATGAAAATAACCTTAAAAGTATGTATAACAAAAATTTAAAAGTTGTTAAAACTAAATGCAAAGCCGAGAGCCTAAATAAGATCATAAAAATATGTTTATCTATTCTAGCAAAACGGAAATAACGTGTATTTTAAATGGCGATACAAAACAATGACGTCACGTTTTTGTATCACCCTCTGTCTAAAAAGGAACTTCAAAGTTCGTGCCTCGCTTATTTTAAAAGATATCACACGAATTTTACTACGAACTTTTCAAGCCACTCCTTCATAAATTTGTACATGTTCGTCTATTATGCTAAGTCGTCTATATAGATTTATAATGATATTTCATAACATAAATAAAATAAATAATCCATTTATTTCTCCACAGCAACGTATACATAATTAGTATGATACTGCAGTCCTAAACTATGACTACCGCTCGTGGTACATCGACGGTCTTGCACCCATTCTTTGGCGAACATTGAAAGATGCGAACGGCGCATAATTAACAGTCGAGAACAAAAGGGCTCTCCCCTTTTAAGGTAGGCACTATATCAGGTCATAAAGTACTTATGCACTAGCCTTTATAGCATCCTGATATTGCAGACAAGCGAGTTACCTTACATTAACATCGAACGGTTTCCAGCGTCAGTAAAACGGTAGACGTTTCATCATTCGTTAACAGATACTAACGAAGTAGCTGGTATAACTATAGGCTGCCGACGATCTGTTGCTAACCACCGTATGGTCTCCGGCAGAGTGGAATTGCTCCAAGCTTGTTTGCTATTACTGACTTCACATTTGCCGGCCGTTTGGAGTAGAATAGCACCAACCCCTTACATTCGTGGGTGCCGTACGAGGCGACTAATGTTTTCGAGGCAAAAGATCTAGTCTCTATGGGCTGGAAAATGGGCAGCACCTTTTACATTGTTATATTTATATTTATACACTGCGATCTCCAAACCGCCTGCCAAGGCAACAGCCTCCCCTTTCTTGGGAGAGCTCCTAAGTCCTGCAGTGGATTGCTTTGGGCTGGGTAACTTCACATTTAGGAACATACCTGCGGCATTCAATAAGCCCGTCAAAGAGCACTACCTAGTATGTATGAATCCTGAAGTTCGCAAGGGATTACTTCAATGTAAACCTCGACTGAGCCGAACATTCGTACAAAGCAAACAATAGACGGCCCAGCACAATGTGGCGACTAACTCGCCTATATTCTGGAGGCATAATGGCAACCTCATTGTTCCTAAAGGTTATGTAACGTGAATAATAAACGCTATAATTTATTCAGATGATGTTACCTGCGGGCGTAAGCAAACGGAGGCTCGGATTCAATCAACGCTAAGACGCAAACCGAGTTGATTCGTTTTTGAAATACTCAACGATCTTCACAAACAATCCACAAGCCTATCTAGCGCCCTGGGGCATCCCTGTACATTATTACGCTGTTTTTAGTCTCCTTAGAAACAAATCCATCGGTTACCTAAATTTCTTATTCTGCAGCTGACTGTAATTATACTTGTATATCGAGAATTTGAAAAAGGATTCCTATACTCATATTCAGGTATTCGACTGCCATCATACCTGATGAAGTGTAGAAGCAATCATACCTCACAATGGAACATATCAGCCTATTAGGCAAGAGGTATGACCTGTATGGCAGTATATGCAGTTGAAAAAGACCCTAAAACATTCAACTGATCGACGAGGATGTATTCAGAGCGACTGCCCAGAGCCATACACCACAAATGGCTTACCCAGACCATGTTTCAGAACATGAGCCAATGATAAACACAATTTTAATAATGTATGATTAGTGTATATTATAGCCTTGATTATATTTGGTTAACCAAACTAAATAATCATGCAAATTATATGTTTCAGGATGGTGGTTGCACATTGAACACCAAATATGGGCTCTGGTCTAGACCTGAGGCGATTAAAAATCAAATGACTTGTTTCCAATTCAGCAAATGACTGAGGATGTGTCCAGAACTGAACAATGGAAGTCAATGTTTGCCCCATAGTCTAAACAATGTAAGTCATACAAACAAGCTTTCTTATTGTACCTACTGTATAATGTTATTAATTGATACAGTAATCTATTTTTTCAATAGTATAAAAATCAATGTGTTCCCTACTCTAAAAAGGCAGAAATAATAGTATGAAATTTTCAGATAATCTTCAGATTAACCCAGAGTGGCCCTAGCACAAGTGTGTCCGCGACAAAGCTCGCGCCGCGAGAGAGCGTTTGTCTCTTTCTCTCATACTAAGACGAAAGAGATAGCAATACCTATGTCGCGCGTTTCGCGAGAGCAACTTGTGCTAGGCCTACAGCGAATGCTCTCTATAGTAGTGTTCAATGACTACAAAAATAGTAACATAACCCTTTTAAATTTAATAATTTATTGCACAAACAAATCTTAGAATTAAAACAAAAATACCCACACAATTAGTAGCAAGCTAAATAATATTTATCTCTCTCTATATTTCACCTTAACATATTTAGTCTTGAACTTCAAATTTTCAATAATTAGGAAACACAACTTGAGTCATTCGGTCATGTTTACTTAAACAATGTTACATGCGTGTGTTACTGTACCATCGTTTACAATTTACATAGAGATCTTAAATGGTCTCCCATTAGATGTTCCCGCGTAATGAAACAAAAACTTTCTGCTACATTTTTCCAATGTTAAAAGCAAATAAAATAAAACAAAACAAATATTCAATAATACTTCAACACTAAGCAATAAATAAATTAAACTTAATTTGTTATTTAATACCAAGCATATCATTTATATTGTCCTTAATGAATTTGCTTCTGACATTGGTAAAATGGGTTCGGTTTGTAAAATTCATGTTAATGGCATATTCTCTAAAATTAAATTTGTTTTGAAAATATGTTCCTATTGTAATATTGTATATAGTAGGGCAAAACACTTGGAATATAAAATAATGCTGAACCAATATAAAATAGTTTGCCTTGTTCTTGAAAAACGACGGCACTGTGGTTGTACTGAAACCTGGGGCAAAAAATAAAAGAAATTTAAAGAATTAATTGTAAGTATAACAGATTTGCTGGCTACCAATAGGCTACTGATGTATGAAAATAAATAGGTAATTATTTTGAAACCTATTGGAAATGTGTCACTAAATTCAGGGCACCAACCCGTCTTCATTGAGCAAGATTTACCTACTCTTTACAAAATTAGATTACGAAAGACTATTTGTTTTCAAGTTGTAAATAATAATAGGTATTTGTTTATTCATCCTGCATCAAACAAAAACATTAGGCAAGTCATTATATGATGCAGGATTTAAGTGAATAAAATAAAGGCATAATGTTCATTCCTCCACACCTACACCGGTAGTAAAGGTGAGCACGCCGTGTGTGTGTGCACTTGCATTTTAGTGTGATCGTGAGTGGTCTGTCCGGTTTGCAGCGGTCTGGGCGGCCCGCCGCGACACCCACACGACACTCTCGCGTCTCGACCATACCGCGTTAGCCAAGTGAACTTTCGAAAGACGAAGCATGCTTACACCAAAAGCTCTACGATTTGGAAAACGCGGAAAATCCGACCCATACAATCCAATACGAATTCACTGAATACTACAAACATATAACACATAGGGCGCTCATTAGATTCAGGACAGATATCTATGAAATTACAGACGCAATTGTAGGCGAGACGAGTGAATATAATGATAACAAAATAAATACAGACACATGAAAAATGTGATTATTTTTGTACCTTCATTGTCGTTGGTTGCTAGCGCATTGTGCGCCGAAGCCAGCAGAACTCCAAAGCACAAAACGCTCCAAAATCTCACAATCATTTTAACAGATCAAACGCCGACACTGAGGTCACAGTTATATCGTAAAATAATTATACACTCGACATAATCAAACTGACACCCGCGACGGAAGCACGATCGGCCTTTCTTTCGCAAATGGCGGCGGAGGTGGATGGGATGACGGATGTCCTCATCGATTGCATTTGAGTTGGTGCGTTCATGAAGATAGCTACATTTTCGTTGTTAACCCTATTTTTTGTGTTGCCAGTGTAAATAAATGCGATGAACTATCTCGTTTTATTTACGTAAGTAAGAAAGAGTAAGAGAATCCGTTAGTAGTTAGATAGGCGGCCACTAGATGGCAGTTACTACACAAGAGCGATGTTTAGTCCTTGGTCCAACCAACAGTGTTGCCAATTTAGCATTTTATATGCTAAATTTGGCAGATTTTCTTTCTATTTAGCATATTGTTTTGTCGTTTAGCATATAGCATATTTTTTCAGCATATTATTTTCTAGGGGATACCCCATTAAAAATCGTTTTGGCAGGTGGATACCATAGGTAGACAAACAAAATTCCTTCTCTCTCTCTTTTCTGTAGGAATAAGGGAGAAAGAACAACTTTAATCAAATTGTTACCAACTAAATTTAAAATAAATGAAGGTGGGTGGAAAAAGCGCGATTTTACGAGGTGATGAGATTAATATTTTTTGTTCAAAAATTGCTGTACTTTGTGGTAAAGTGGTTTGTAAAGTTTATTTTATACCTCAATATCCCTCCTAAGTACATACAGTTAGTCTGTGTATTTCATAATAACTTTTTAAAATTTAACATTAATTTGGCATTTTGTATCAGCACTGTTTTTGAAAAGTTTGCATATTTTTGGCATTTTTTTAACAGCTATTTAGCACATTTCGTGTTAGCCTGGTTGGCAACACTGCCAACCAATGTATGTAGAGCAATAGTAGAGTCTGGCTCTAAATAATCCTTACCTCTTCGAATTTAACCTAAATTCGGTTATATATTTACTAGCTCCGTATCCCGTTTTGACTTCGCAAACCTAATAGCTAGAGTCCGCTTCACAAATTGTTATGAAGAGGTGGCACTTTAACTAACTACATAATCAACCTACCTCTCTGCCATACCTTGGTCTCTAGCTTACAGAGGCCGAAAATGCTTGGCAGGTTGTCATACCAAGCGTAATACTAATTGTAGCGTTCATGGGAAGAACCTTAAAGCCTTTGATGCATTGAAAGTCGTAGATATTTATTTATTCCACAAACTTATTACAGAAGCTTGTAGCACTCGGTAGTCTCTGCCTACCCCTATGGGATACGAGGTATTCATTCGTAAGGCATTAATAGCCAAGTCGCTAATTATAATCTAGATATTATTAATGAACTCTAAAACTACAAGTAGATATCTAAATTCTTTACCCATAGGGCTGTGCTTTCATCAGAAGAGAATAAGTCCAAAAAGTCGCCAGTGTATTTCCGCTTTGGACATTCGGATGATATGATGAATGCTGCACCCTGGAGAATTTCGCCAACCACACCTAAAGATATACTCGCCGCAGAGTCCGTGCCCAGTTCTACGTCTGTTTAAAATGGTGTCATTGTATAATATTAATATTGTGACCCTTATCATCTCTATGCGTTACGGCCTCCTGGCTGATGGTGAGTAAGAGTCGTGCTTCTGGCAATAACTTTAGGTGCTGTGCTCACCAGTAATGGGCAGCCTTTCTGGACTGTCACTACCTTGCCTCTTGGCACCCATAGTCGCCCCATCGATCAACTCATCCACCCACCTATGGACCCTTTGGATATCATTTTCCTTTTCAATCCATCGGTAGATCCTAATTAACCTACCCTGTTAATTTTTTTATCGTCTCCGGTCTGTACGCGCATCCATAGAATCCATAGTGATGCAAGCTCTTTTTATACTAGCGGTAGGTAGGTTGGTGCGCTGCCTTCTGTACCACGTACCAACCCGTCACGTCGAACAACTTACAATACGACTAGTCCGCAGTACAAACCACTGTAAAAACGTCTCGGGAGCTCGGGATCATTAATTTTTTTTTATAAATTACCTATTTATCCGTTAAGTTGTAGGCCTATAAGTTGGCCTATAAATTTACAATTTCTAAACTCCGATGTGTTAGCTGTTTCTACCGAATATAGTAGATGATAATTAAAAACCGTCGATGGCTTTATCGTTAAGGGGTTGAAATGGTAAACGAAAGGTACTGAGTTCGAATCGCTGTGCCGCCATGTACTAATGACTCTGTTTCTAAGTCTGAAGATTTTCTGAGCTTTAAACCTACATTAGTTGCACACTAATAGATGATCTTACAGTGAGGCAACATATCGAGGTGAAAGCTGCACATTCAGACGACTGAATATGCAATCATCATCATCTCGGTGTCATGTCCCGTTTGCGCTCCCGCGCGGCACGTGAGGGCTTTGGATCCGCCTATTATGATCCAATTTATGTTTCCCTGTTGTCAGGGTCACGGAGGTCAGATGGCAGTCGCACCACTGTACAATTACCAGTATTGCCAAATCTTGGATAATCGTTGGAAACCGCAATCAGGTGACTTAAGAGGATTTTCTTGTTAAGGGTTTGTCATTGAAATTAATAAAAAAGACATCTTGGCGTTAATGTCCCGGTTGTGCTCTCGCGCACGAGGGCACGGGCTCCGCCTTTGACCATGATCCAGGATTTGGCTGGTCAGGTAATTACAGTGGAGCGACTGCCATCTAACCTCCATGACCCTGCTACCAAGGGTACCTGACTAGATTGGATCATGGTTACACATCCAGTCGCTTGAATGTGCAGGTTTCATCACGATGTTTTCCCTCAACGTAAGAGCATCGGTTAGTATTCAACTAATGTACATAACTAAGAAAACAGTCATTGGTACATGGCCGCAGCGGGATTCGAACCCGGGACCTCTGGCTTACCAGTCGTATACTCTAACCGCTCGGCCACCGACGCTTAAGGGTTTGTTATTAGAATATAATTGGGTAAATTTCCGTCGGTTTTCTACAGGTTGTTGTTGTATTACTTGTTATTATTTTAGACGTCATGTCTTTAAAACACAGATAATATAAAAAAGTTCAATACACTAAACGTATCAGAAAAAAGCTTTCTTGTCCAACAAGTTTTAGTTTAAAAAGTTAGAGTAAACAACATCCTTAAAATAGTAATAAATAACTAATCACAAAAGGGAGATTCCGACGGTTATCCTATGTTTTTTGTTTACCTTGGATGTAATATCGATGTAGTAATAGTAGGTATAGTATTTATTATATGTATAATGTGTATATGTTTATTGGCCGTGTGGTGTCCGGCAGAGTAGAATAGCACCAACCCCTTACTCATGGGTGTCATACAAGGCGACTAATGTTTTCGAGGCTAAAGATCAAGAGTCTCCGTAGTCTGGAAGTGTAGTAGCGTAGAGATTGTGGCAATAACCTCCACTTTCGTGGGAGAGGCTCTAAGTCCTGCAGTAGACTGTTACGGGCTGTGATGTATGTATATGTTTATTCTATTTAGATGTAGTTAGTATTGTATTTAGGTTTGTTATTTTAATTATTGGTCCATGAAAGATTACATGAAGGTAAATTTACCACTCTCCTTAAAACGGAAGCTCATGGACATGTGCATTCTCCCGATACTCACTTATGGGGCTCAAACTTGGTCTTTGACTAAAGCTCAAAAGTCTAAACTCGGGGTTTGCCAGCGGGCCATGGAGCGTAGCATGTTAGGAGTTAGATTAATGGACCGAATTCGAAACTCGACGCTGCGCTCCAAAACGCAGATCGCTGATGTAGCCATTAAAGCTGGAAAACGGAAATGGAACTGGGCAGGTCATGTTTGCCGCATGTCGGAGGAGTTATGGGCTAAAACCGTCACAGTTTGGACACCCAATTCTCGGAAACGACGTCGCGGCAGACCCAAGAAAAGGTGGACAGATGAGCTGCGGGCCTTCGAAAGTGACTGGCAGACATTGGCACTTGATCGTGAAGAGTGGAGGAATCGGGGGGAGGCCTTTGCCCAGCAGTGGGATGATTCGGGCTAATATAGAATATAGAATAGAATTTTAATTATACTATCAAGGCATTTAACCGCCATCTCACCTGGTAGTAAGTGACGATACGGCCGAAGATGGAGCATGCCTGTCTAAGAACAGCATATTTACTCTAGCCTTGAAGGCGTCCAGATTATAGTCATCAGGAAACACACTCGCAGGCAACGTGTAAAATACATTATATCATCACGCTTTAAAAAGCACCTACTTACTCAATATAGGCATAGTCTTCTGGTTGACTGGAAGATAAAGCTTTAATGGCTTTAAGTCCACCAATTGTGTTGTCCTGCAATAGAGTTTTAAATAAAAACAAATAACTAAATACTTATGTTACGTCGGCACACTAAAAGTTTTGGGTAACTCATTAATAAACAATTTACTGGTAAAGTAATATACCCATACTATTTTTCGAAGTTATCTCCATTACATTTTAACACATTTTCATTCGGTCTAACTGTTTTAAAAACATAAGAACCATTATTAGTCTGATGACATGTTTTTCACGTGCTGGTGGAAAGCTATCACGGCCTCATCCGGCACCTAAAGTGCCAAACCTCTCTAATAATCTTTTATTTTTGGCAAAATAAAACAATCACATGTAATCTTTTTTTATGTCAAATGATAAGCAAACAGGCAAGCGGGCCACCTGATGGAAAGTGGTCACCACTGCCTATAGACATTAGCAACACCAAGACTATCGTCAATGCGTTGCCCACCTCTATAACACGTTGCTCTGGCAGCAAAAAGGCAAATATCCCTCCACTGCCAAAGCCACGGTTCCCCAAATTCCCACCCCATGGAGCTCTGGAAACCTTACTCACCGGCAGAAACACAATACTATTTAAAAGAGTATTGTTTAGCTGCGGTATTCTGTAAGGTGGAGGTACTTCTCCAGTCCGGCGGCTCCAATTCGAACGGGATACCCCGCTATGCCCTACCTCTCTTATGTGCGGGACGGGTCACTTAGCTCTCTACCTTTTCAGAAGCTATAATGACTATGTCCTGTTCGCGCGGTGTGCGCCGAAGCATTGTCATAGTGCTTCTTAGTCGTTTTTCCCTAACTTTTTCAAAGACGCTGAGGGAAAAAACACAATCATGTTTTTACCTACGCCTTTCGCCTGCCTCAATGAGGAGTTTTCCAATAGGTATCTAAAGCATTCCTAACCATTCACTAGATGGCGCCCCGATAATTTTGGTAATTGATAATCGCTTGAAATAGGTTCTTAGCAAATACGATATAAACACTGGGTACGTTGTATTAGATATTATTGTATTTGTTAATAGTTTTCAACCATTTTAGAGGTTTTAATAATAATGGAACATAGTGCCAACTTCTATAAATATTTCATTTTACATTTCGTTCAACCTTTAACAGTTATGTTTATATTAATAAACATTTTATTTTTAAGTTACGTATTAATCGGCTGCATGAAATCACTGCCACCATCATAACGATTAAAAAAAGATTACCAAAATTGTAGGAGCGCCATCTATTGATGCTTTTTGAAACCAACTATCAATACCTACTGGAAAACTCCTCATTGTGTTAGTTTGCTGTAGCCTCCGAACACACATACAGAATACCGTTGCTTTCTTTCCGGCATGTAACAATATTTATTTATTCATTAAAACTTCATGCATAAAATGTCTATGTTTCATCTCCTGTCATAATGTCATACATAGTATTTGAACGTCCATGATCGTAATTTAACATTTTTTACACCAATCAACTCCAGTTCGTTTTGTTCTGGGGTGAGTACATGAGGCATCCAGCGGCAACAAAGTAACTTAAATGTTGACGTAAGATTTTTTAATTAGCTCATCATCATTATCATTACAGCCCATAACAGTCCACTATAAGACTCAGGGCCTCTTCTACGAAAGGGAAGTTTATTGCCAATATTAGGCTCATACCAATCCCCAAATGTCGTCGGTTCTCCTCATATGTGATACGCAGATTTTTTTTCAATTAGATGCCTGACAGTAGCAACATATAGCCTGCAATTTTTATTACCAGTTTTCGGGGTAGATTGGTAGATAAAGCTACAAAGCTTTAAGTCCACCTTTGTACTATTTTGTGCATAAAGTATAAAATAAATAAATAAAATGTTCCTCAATGATCGTAGTTGAGGGCCGACCTTTATGAATTTCATCATCGAGAGAAACACATCCACAGCCTTACGGTGCTCAAATGAGGTGCTTGCCTTTCAAAAACATTTTGAAGAGCAGTGCAGTCTTGCTAAGACAGTAGATAAACTTTAATAGTAGTTTAAGCAACTGTCATATAAAAGGGGGTATTAAAACATGAGACGCCGAGTATGATAATAGTTTGACACGAGTTTTTAATACCTAATTAAAATATTGTACCTATAAGTTTCTCAACTTTACTGGAAGTAAGCTGCGAGTCAGTTCTGTTGTATCTACTCGTCGAGGATATCAAGCGGCGGGAAATTCACTTCACTACTTTCACATTTATCTATTTATTTGCTTTAAATAAGAAAAAACATTCACAAACACAAATTACAACAATTACAAATAAAATTCTGTTAAGCGGGAAAATAATTACACAGAAATATAAACAGAGAAAATTAAATTTTGAATTTGTGAAAGACATTTAGGTATTTAGCCTAAATTTCACCGTGTCTCGGCGCCCGACAAATGACAGTTGCATAAACTACTATTTAAAAATTTTATAGTCTGGCGTGAAAAAAGTGTACCCTTACACGACTGTTTTCGAATATGTAATTGGAACATTACGCTATGAGTGTAGATAAAGTAATTTTTTAAAATTTTATAGACTGGCTTGAAAAAAGTGTACCTTTAAACGACTGTTTTCGAACATGTAATTGGAACATTACGCTTTGAGTGTAGATAAAAAAAATAAAAAGACAATCGTTCTAAAATCTTTTCGCGTTAATTCCATTTTTGCTACGGACGACGAACTTGAACTTGTGGTAAAAAACAAATGAAACACGATTTTCCGCCAATTAGTTAAAATCGATGATTGAGTTTCTTATGTTTTAAAAATACTTATAACATTTTAATTTCAAAAATTTATGAGCGGCCAGGTGTGTAGAACTTTCAGCGTTGGTGTAGTTTGCACGGGAACCGGTCCATAAATAGTAACGTAATTAATAAAAACATTTACGTGGACGAAGTCGCGGGCAAAAGCTAGTTGGGTAATAAAATAATAATCATCTTGACGTCCATATCCCGGTTGTAATCTCGTGCGCGAGGGCCCCCGGTTCGCCAGGCATACCAGCCAAATACAACGGATTTCGTACAAAGATGAAAAGGGGATACACTACACCCCTTATAAAACACCCATAATAACTGCCCTGTTTACGTCGTAGGTTAAGGAACGAATAAAAAAAACGGTAATGCTAGTAATGGAAATCTTATACTCACAGAAATTTAAAGAAACTTACAGAAAAATAATTATAGCATTACAGGAATACTCGTTTTTATCTCGCATTGCGTCATAGCCTCCTTCTTGCATGCAACCCCCCATTAAGTATTAGTACGTAACGTGACGCTAGATGGCTCTGCGCGTCAGTTACATCGCGCTATCGAGGCATCCTTCCCGATCGCATATAGTCTCTGCGGCGGGTTGCACTGTGTAGATGTTATGGATAAGACAGTAACTGCTTTCCATTAGAAGAGTTTTTGATATTACTCGCAACGCTCGCGCGTTTGTTGAGTATCTAATCTAGAAGTGCATAATGCATGTATTTAAAATAAAAAACGTATTCATTTATAACTTAAGACACGGTGAAACACGCGGCACTGATTGAGGTTAGGTAGGTAGGGTTGTGTGTTTATACTTTGTTTGCAAGTTTTGTGTTTGATACAATTTTCCTCGGAAACTGCTAGGCCATTTTCGTTGTAGCATAGTAGTTTTTGCGTTCAAAGTATGTCATTTCAGAGCAGGTGGAGCAATACAAGGGCCGCTGCAGCAAACTCTTAAGTCGTTTTACTTGGAGCTGGCCTTATGTAGCTTGCTTTTCATAATTTTTATTTTATTTACTTTTAGAAAATCAACAGCAATGCAATATTACCTACCTATCCCTTTGTCTATCTATCTATACTAATATTACTTATAATCAGAAAATACTTGTATTTTTGATTGTAAAGAATTTATTTAAAAACTACTGGACCGATTGTTAACATTATTTCACTAATAGGAAGCTACGTTATACTCGTACGATAGGGGCAACTTTGTATCCCGATAAAATAAAAGGTTTCTGCGGGAAAGTTGAATGTTACAGAGATCCGAACTGCTCGCGGCTGAAAGCCCCTGAGAACGGCTAGTCAATAATATATTATCCAACAATATATTGTTACATGCTTACCATCAGGCAGGTCATAAGCTTGTTTGCCACCTTAGTCGTATAAAAAAATTCAACAAAGCCGTGTAGTGTCCCGCAGATAGAGTGCAACTATAATAGGACCACGATAAGTCCGTATTGACTGACAGTAGTAAAAATTATAAAGTGTGGATATGACAATAATACGGGGATAATCTGTCCTTGTCAGACCTTCGAACCTTGTCAGAATCTAGTTTGTATAATTAACCATGCTGAAAATTATCTCTCGCGCTTCCGTTTTAATTGTTTTACCCATTATTTAATAATATTTTTCATAACTCAAGAAAATAAACAATCCTACAGAAATCAAATTGTTTGTCATGACTTTTTATAAATGACGTTCTATGACGTTTAAAAACTTGGCATAAGTTGCCATACAGAGATTTTTTTTAAAGCGATTCGGACTTAGCGTGATCTTATTGTAGCCCTTACGATTGATGTGGTTTAAGTCCAGCGGTGGACTGTAACGCGCTGATATCGTGATATAGAAAAAAAGTATCAAATCTTTCTAGTCGAAGCCTACAAGGTACAAACGTGAAGATATTGTATATATTTTAAGTTCACAGACTGATACAGTACAAAGATACCATGTAAATGATACCTACTTTATTTTGTTAAACAAAAATAGAAAACCGAATACCTTTTTCCTATACAACAGTTTCGGCTGTCGTAGGTTTTTTCAAAATTGTGGTTTTCATTTTATTATTTTTCGATTTCAATATCGAAACCGGTTCGGTAGTTTATTAGAACTCCTCAAGTCCCGTTAGGAGGCTGCTGCAGCGCCCCCTGGTGGTATACTATCATAAAACAATTTTAAGAGAGGCAGGGCATAGCGGGGTATCCCGTTTGAATTGGAGCCGCCCGACTGGAGAAGTACCTCCACCTTACAGAATACCGCAGCTAAACAATACTCTTTTAAATAGTATATTATTTAGGGATATTTGCCTTTTTGCTGCCAGAGTAACGTGTTATAGAGGTGGGCAACGCATCGGCGATTGTCTCGGTGTTGCTAATGTCTATAGGCAGTGGTGACCACTTTCCATCAGGTGGCCCGCTTGCCTGTTTGCCTATCGTATGACATAAAAAAAAAGTATAAAAATATATTCTGAAATGTTATCTTTCGAATGCAAAAAACTGCTGCAACGACATCGGCCCTGTAGTTTTCGAGGAATATTGTAACAGACATACATACCAACAAACACACAACCTCTAAACGTGCCGTTTCGTCTGTCTCTTCGTGAATTAAAAAAAACATAGAGAAAAAAATATATGACAAAAAAAATTAAGTTTACACGGTTGTGTCGGGTAGGACCACAGAGAAAAAAAATGCCAGTCTTAACCACGAAGATTAAGAAATTTCCAATCTCTTTGGACAGGACTTACAAGAGGCGGTGCATTTGTCCGGTACAAAACAAAAGAGCAACAGGTTTTTTCTGTGGTATCAACAGTGAGAGTCGTTCTCACATATTATAAATAATCATAATAATCATCTTGGCGTTAATATCCCGGTTGTGCTCTCGCGCACGAGGGCCCGGGGTCCGCCTTGACCATGATCCAGGATTAGTCAGATCAGGTAATTACAGTGGAGCGACTGCCATCTGACTTCCATGACCCTGTAACCAGGGGAGCCTGACATATGGATCATGATTACACATTTAGTCGCCTGAATGTGCAGGTTTCATCGCGATGTTTTCCCTCACCGTAAGAGCATCGGTTAGTATTCAACTCCTGAGTCCTAAGGAGTGACGTCCGGTTAAGCGGTAGGACGACGACGACGGTTGTCATGTTCAAGGCGGACCGTTGATCCTTGCGCACGAGATAACAACCAAAATGTTGACGTCAAGATGATTACTTATTTAATTCAGCCAGAAGCCAGAAGACGCCCACTGCTGGGCATAGGCCTCCCCCAGAGATCTCCACAAAGGCCGGTCCTGTGCTCTCCGCATACAGCTGGTACCTGCGATCCTTACCAGGTCGTCGGTCCACCTTGTAGGAGGCCTAACCACGCTGCGTCTTATTTTATTACCCAACTAGTATTTTCGCCCGCGACTTCGTCTACGTATAATTCGTTTACAATTTTGGGACCCGTTCCCGTGGAAACCACATCAACTTTTAGGAAAAGTTCTAGCCTAAGTTAATCATCAACATCTTGGCGTTAATGTCCCGGTTGCTCTCGAGCAGAAAGACCCGGGGTCCGCCTAGACCATGATCCAGGAATTGGCCATTAGGTAATTACAGTGGAGGGACTAACCGACCAGATTGGATCATGGTTACAAATTCAGTTGCCCGAATTTGCAGGTTTCGCCACGATATTTTCCCTCACCGTAAGAGCATCGGTTAGAATTCAACTTGTTTGTAACTAGAATTCAAATTAATTGGTACATGGCTGTAGCGGGATTCGAACCCGGTACCTCTCGCTTACGAGTCGGATAGTCATCGACGCTGTAAGTTGTTGCCTAAGTTGCTTACGGATAATGTAACTTACTATCGGAAACATAATTAGTTGATTTTGAATGTATCCATTGCAAACAACCAATCAAATCAAATATTTTCTCTTTACAACATTAGTATAGATTTATTTAGTATGACTAGCCAGGCATTAGACCGCTATCTCACCTAGTGCTAAGTGACGATGCGGCCGTAGTTAACAATCTGATTCATAATTGGTCTTGAACTCAATACTTCGTCACCTCAGTGCCTACTTCATTTTATTTTATACTTAACCACAAACTTAACCAGTAGCGCCTATACATATCTTATCTACTAGTGGTTACATTTTATAGTACCGTAAAATGTAATGTAACCACTGGTAGATAGAATAGGCCAAACGAGCACTTTGCGACGATTTCCTTGTATACCAGGTGATTCAAAATCGGTCTTGAACTATTATATACATATCATCAACACAGCCCGTAACAGTCCACTGCAGGACTTACGGCCTCTCCCACGAAAGGGGAGGGTATTGCCATAATCTCCACGCTTGGCAGGCGGGTTGGAGATCGCAGTGCAGTTGATGTAAATCTACCCAGAAAGATGCTGCTGCCCACCTTTCGGATTTGTCCCGTAGTCGCCTCTTACGACACCCACGGGAAGAGATGGGGTGGTGCTATTCTTTGAGGTGGTGGCACCACACACCACCTCCTCTAATATACCTCTTGAATGATCCTATGTCATACTCCTCAGTCGTTCACTCTTGACAGAGTGGTCGTGGTTTCATGACGATGCGTCTTCTCTGGATAACGCAGCCCCCGCGATGCGCCTCCACTTGTTGCGGTCTTCAGCGTTACGGGAACATTCAACCTATGTCATAGTCCAATAGAAACACTGTGGCTGGGAGCTCCTTAATTATCTCCTACTATTATCGGTAGAAACAGCTTTAAAAAAAAAGAAAAAAAAAATTATAAAACAGTCAAAATGTGTGTCTGTACCTACATTGAATATATTTACAAAAAAATAATTTAAAGCGAGGAAGTAATAGTAATAGAATAAGAATTTTTAAAATTTTTGCCTCTGTACGTACACGCTGATCTCCGGAACTACTCGACGAATTTGAATGAAACTTTTTGTTGTTGTGTAGCTATTAATTCTGGGAAACATAGGGTATAATGTATTTTGTAAACTGGAACACTTGGTATTATTTTATTCAGCCATTATTATTCTTAATAGTCAGCTAAACTATATGGAATGGTTTTTGATGGGGGTTTTCACAGTTTGGTAGTTTCAGGTCCAACTTTAAATTTAGGCCGTTTCATCTTATTCGGTTGGGTTTAACCAGAGATACAGCTCAACCTCTCTGTAGTATTACCTTTCATGCATTAGGGGAGGTCCTATAAAATAGTCGCTCCGGAAAAAGATAAACTACCCTAAAAATGATCACGACGCAGACGAAGTCGCGGGAAAAAGCTAGTGTTGAAGAAATTTACAATCTAACGGGTACATAGAGAGCTTATAATTATTATTTTATGTGATCCCGAGACCTTTTGATCACTTTACACTGTTTTGTTTTCTAGTCTAGACTAGACTTGTCAGACTAGTCGTCTTATTATTTGTACGGCATGTACGTAAAGGGTTGGTACAGAAGGCAGCGCGTCAACTTACCCACCACCAGTATATCTTTAGGCAATTTTATTTATTGTTACTTTTGTAATTTGCATACAGCAGTTTTTTATACTTAGCTAGACACATAGACATACTTAAAGTAGTTTTAACAACTTCCCTTAATAAATTGTCCATTTCACACACAGTACAATATACTGCGATTCAATTTTTCTTCTAATGAGGATACCTCATTAGAAGGTCATACATCATTTCTTTATCTGATCGTTCTGTGGTTGCGAACCGTAGCATTGCCAAAGTTCAATTGCCTTGTTGGCAACAACTTCTTCACACTGCTCAGATACCTCTGAAACACATCTTAAGACTCCATCGGGTTTATAGGCTTTCAAAATTTTCCGCCTTAAAGTAATGACTAGCATCACACAATGTTAAGTCACGCGTCGTTGCGGTTTTCAAAAATCCGAGATACAAAAATGGACCTTATTCTATGAGCAATACATTCTACTTTGATTTGCTCTAACGCTTTTTGATTCTGAATTCAGTCACTGAATTTAGAAAGGTGTAATAAGCGCATTATCCAATGAGGTGTCGTCGTCAAGGATTCCGGCATAGCAACAGTTGAACCATGCTGTCAGTGGTAGAACCTCCATCCCATCTGTGGCCAACAGGTGGTTGTATAACTCTTCGTCTTCCTTTTCAAGCATACTTACGAAAGCCTCCTTCAGTTTTGGCAAATCCTTCTGCATTCCCCGCACGGTCTCCTTTAGGTTTTTTGCAATCCAGTAAACGTCCACTTCATCGGATTAGAGTTCCAAGAGACACTTTGTTAGGAAAGTGTCTACGGAATCAAAGTTGGTGTACAGAAAGTGCCTCGGTTGAGCCTTCTCTGTATCCAGCAGCCACATCTGCAGCAGTACCTCATGCCGTGGAGCGTTTGGGGACGCTGCCTCTAGGAGTATAAAATGAGCTAGCATCACTATGCAATCTATGGATGCGCGTACAAACCGGAGACGGACCAAAATTTAAACAGGGTAGGGGTAGGATCCATCGATGGATTAAGAAGAAAAAAGATATCCAAAGGATTCATGGATGGATCTTAGAGAAATTTTGTCAATCTGGTGTCGGAGGCAGATACACTTTGGGTCACTGAGACGATGAAAGAAGTGTATCTGTGTAGGTATGAAGAGCGATGAGACATCATCGAGCGATGATGTTGGAAACCGTACTCTACCTATTGACAGTCTTTCAAGAAATCGTGTGTGTTCTTCTAGAAAATAAACTGAGGCTGAAAGCAGCTGAGGGTGGAATTCTGTGTTTACAAGATGCTCCACTATGTCGTAGTTGAGTTGACAGGGGAGCGGTGTTGCTGTGTCCATAGGCGTTGATTACTTTCTTTCAGGTAAGTTTAGGTAGGTAGCAACAAATAAATTAATGACTATTATAGTATGTATAGAAAACACACCATTATACGAAAAGCATACAATTTTGTATTTTAGTCTTTCATTTCTTAATAAAAAATTTCTAATGATATTTGTAAACGCGCATCGTTCCGTACAAAAAATAATTATTTAGTATGGCAACATCGTAGTTTCGAAAGTTCATTTTCGCATGGCGGTCGTGCAAGTGGACTCTGTTATTTGTTGGTGATAATTTCAATTACTATCTCGTCGCGTTTCCTTATGGAAAGACTAATTCTGATGATTCTATTCTTGTGTGGCCGTGCATTATTCATTCCTTAACGTTAGATAATGTTAAAGTGTTGATTCTCGTTGCATCAGTAAGAACTGCATAGTTTTTCTCAAAAATGGGAAAATGTGACGAAGCTAGTGTTGAAGTGAGTATGGGGGACTCCGCGTCCCCCATGAAACCGGATAATTTCACGTTCACGGTGCCGCCTGAGGCTCCCGTGTTCGAGCCCACGCCTGAGGAGTTCCTGGACCCGCTTGCGTACATCAACAAGATCAGGCCCATCGCTGAAAAGTCCGGGATATGCAAGATCAAGCCCCCAGCCGTGAGTACTGCTCTTTGTTTCTACACTTGCCATACACGACTATACACCTAGATTTACTCAATTTAGCCCCATATCCAAACTCTATGTTGCTTTTCTAACCCCAAAAGTGTAGGTTATTGTATTGTGATGCAACCATGATTACTTCGCCTTTATGGTGTCATGTTCCATTTACTTGGTAATTTCGTGGAGAATTCCTCAATAAAACGTGACAATGTATGCCTATGACACAGAATTGTCGTGTAAAATTATCAAAATGTCACTAAAATGCAGTTGCATATTGTTGCTTTAGCCTGGTTGCCATTTTGTGTGGCCTCCTGACTACGAAATTTTAGATAAAAAAAGAACCATCGCGACTTTTTTATTGCAACTAACTGTTGTTTATGAAATACCACCCCTCTGTAGCCAAAAATAATATCAATAATATTATAATTTTACTAAATCTTTTGTGCAACACAGCCAGGCCTGTCCACATAGGCACTGTGTCATGGTTACTTGTTGCAAATTATACATATTGTTAGTTTGCATTACTTACATTACCTGTTTTCCTCAACAAAGGTAACTGGAGACTGAATTGTAAGATATGAATGTTTTTTTCCCAATAAAATAGACCAGGTAGGTAGCTACACTTAAACATTGTAATTGATTTGCTGGCAGACCATAAAATGTCTGACCATTTGTAATAAACAGCAAGCATATCTGTCATGTATTCATGCCTTGCTTATACAAACCAATCTCTTTCGCAACCACTCACATGTAGGTAATAGAAAATTATGTTTTGTCTTTTTATAGAAAATAATAAATCACATAGTGCTCCTTTAGTAAACTCCCCACATCACCATATTTAAAATATCAAATTTTTGCAAGGTTCAAGGACTCCATTGTTAAAAAGAATGATGTAACAAGTTCACTTATCTTTGCACAGCAAATAGAATAAGTATAATAGAAATATAAATTATGAATAGCAATAGGTTACACTTACAGCTATACTTAGGAATATCAATCTAAGCTTCTTTATCTGTGGGATTTACAACTAACACAAGTCAATACTTAATTTGCTCATGTTTAACATAGATTAGATAAAGTTAAATACGGAGTGTTAAATTCATTCAGTTCTTAACAGTTTCCCTAAAGAAATGGTTTTCCCTTGCCATGCGATAGCTTGGGTGTAATTAATTTTTATTATTATAGATAAGTACATATTCCATTCAGTTTTGTCTTGAAGTTTGATGAAATCACTGATGATGTGGCCACACCACTACATATTATAAAACAAAGTCCCACGCCGCTTATGTCTGTCTTTCTGTACGTGATGAACTCAAAAGCTTTTCATGCGGTTTTCACCAAGAGACAGAGTGATTCATGAGTAAGGTGTAGGTGTATAATTTGTTAACCCATGCATAGCGGGTCGTTAATTAATAATAAACATAATTATCTTGATGTTAATATCTTGGTTGTGCTCTCATGCACAAGGGCCCTGGGTCCCCCTTGACTTGGCAGATCAGGTTATTAAAGTAGAACAACACCACCTGACCTGTTAACACGGGAATCACATTACAAGCCTTATTGCAAAAACTCAACAAGCATTATGTCAAAATTGTGATTATCGAGCATTATCCTAATAGAGTAAGATTAAGGTGTTTTTGCTTAATAAAATAGTATTTATGAAATACAATTTATTATTACCTCAAAATAGAAGCTGGCAAGCCTGCCTGTACCCAGCTTTCCTGGACTCAATATCAATCTGAAATGAAGTTCTAGAATAATATTGAAATTAAACATAAATATGTTGTATGTAATCCAGTGATGTAAAATGATAATGAGGTAAAATTTTACATGCTTTTAATCATAATAATAATATACTAACTCTTAAAATTGAAACAATAATTATACTATATTTTTCTATTTGTAGCATTGGCAGCCTCCATTTGCTGTGGATGTGGACCGTCTTCGGTTCACACCTCGGATACAGAGGCTGAACGAACTTGAGGTGAGGATGTATTGCGAATTATTTTATGTGATGTTTTGTGTGCAGTGGCTCAACAACTACTTATTGAATGTGTATTATTGTGATGTGCACATTGTATATGGGCCATGTATGTGTTTGTGATGTGTATACTGATGTCTGCTCACTGTGTAACTGAATCTGTCTTTCCCGTGTTGGGCTCTACAACCATCAGAGAAAGTGCTATACACAAATGACGCTGTCTAAATCATCTACAATATGCCAAGGCCATTGATTCACATATTTAGTCAAAGGAAGTGACATGCAAACATTTTGTATTTATAACTTACTTAGAAAATGGGCCTCTTTTAAAAATATGCTTTATTGGTGTAAAAGATGTGCTGCATCAACCACTAGCACAGTGCTCAATGATGTGTAATTTATAGTCTCCTAAACATAATCATATTATATTTAACTGGTGAAAGACATCCAAAATGTTCAGGATCACAGGTCACAGCTGATAATGTGCATAATGTTATGGATCTTAATAGCCTTGTTTTTTATATTTTATAGCATTCTCACTATTATTGTATCCATAATAAATAACAACATTCAACAATAATTGTTAAGACCAATCGCTATGCACTGCTGCCCTGCAATAGCAAAATCTATTTAAAGGAAATTGATATGATATGTTTCGTATTTTACATTTAATTATTACATCATATAATTGTAGTTTTTCGATGAGAGTGATATAAAAAGTAGCCATGTCCTTCCCCAGGTTTTAGTTTATTATTATTATTGTTTATCAGGCAGGCAGTTGAGAATAACTGTTGGGTTGCCTGCATCTGGCTTCTCTCTAACCAATATTGTTTTGTATTGTTCGGATTAAGATCAGTTGTCTTATCTAATTTTAAATTTGTTTGTGTTCTCTGCGGTCACCACCTCTTCATGCATCTCTCACAACACAATTGGTTTATGGACTACCTTTGTTTGTAGTTTGGTATTTGTTGTGTGTGCTAAGACACGCTAATTTACCGACCTAGCTCCCTTCAAAAGTCTATCAGTCTCTTTGGAAGATTGCAGGCCTCTCGGAGGATCCTGTTCCTAATGAGACCTTAGCCCTGTGGCCCTTTAGTTTCTCAAGCTCTAGGACCACATGAGCCAGCGTTTCCTTGGCTACCCGACATTGTGCTGCGCTAGAGCTGTCTGTAGCTCTGATTGTGAACTATAGTTTGTTTATAGGAGGTATCCTGTAATTGTTTTAAATGCTTTCCTGAGTTCCACCACTTATTTACAAATTATTTTAAATAAAAACAGCCTTATAAAATGTTTTTTATGTTGCGTAAATGTTACTCTGCATCTTGTTTAGTATCAAATGTCGTCATATTACGACTACTAGATTAGTAATATTTGAAATGACTGGTCATGTACACATTAAGTATGATTAGTTTTTTGTTTGAATGTTACACTTTCCATAATTATTATTATTTTGATTTATAGAGTATACTCAACCTTAAATAAACGTGGTATAATATATTTAGATTCTTAGGTTTTTCTTGTGATGTATGGTGATTTTTGGTAATTGTTTTGCTCGATTTTTTTGGCCTCGACAACCTAACGTTAGAAATTTTTTATGTTTTTGCAATTTGTATCACATACTCTTACCCTTGAAAATATTTCATACTGTTTTCTATATAAAAGTGTGACGGAAACAGTTAAAACAAAAGAACAAACTCCTCAGCTTTATTATATTAAGTATAGACAGAAAGGTAATTGAGTATAGTACAACACATGTCTTTACAAATTTCATGATCATTATCAATACCTACATAATGTGCTTACCTGTGTGTTTTATACATTAAGGGTGTGTTTCACAGCCTACTGATAAGTTCCAGATATCCCATTTGACATATCTAATCTATTAATCCCATGATCATCTCCAGGCGATCACACGAGTGAAGCTAAACTTCCTCGACCAGATCATCAAGTTCTGGGAGCTCCAGGGCTCTGTGTTGAAGATACCTACCGTGGAGCGCAAGCCACTGGACCTCTATGCGCTGCACAAGATTGTCAAGGAAGCTGGTAAGCTGAGAAACACATTATTATTATTATTGTTTATCAGGCAGGTAGTTGTGGCCAACTGTTAGGTTGCCTGCGTATATTGGTTTGAGAAAAGCCAGATGCTTTTCTCAAACCAATATTATTCTTCCTATTGTTATGATCTTAAGAATTTGTCTAATCTATTTTTAAACTCGTTTGTGTTCCCTGCACCACCGCACATTTCCAGTCATTTTTTAATAGCTAACCTGCGACCCGGGTATCCCACCATTCATTTTGGGCACCCGAAATTCATTCCTAATCCGAAGATTGACTTATAATTTCTTCAAAATCGGTGCAGCCGTTTGGATATTAATGTCTTGCACAAAAGAGCATTCGAACGTCCGAATTGGCCCCGCAGGACGAGTCGAACCACGTGGTCATTTTGATGTGGCCTATTCATATTGCTAATGAAGAAGATTAGCATTCTCACTATACTTGCATTTATTGATTAGCATGTAGTGTAATTTGTTGCGGTTAATTATCATTTGATAAAACAAATATTCAGTTAGGTAGTGAACACATTTGACTTCGCGGTCACCGGGAGACTACATTTCGTGTCAATCTTGACGGCGGTTCAGATTAGCTGCTGAGAAGTCGAATTTGTCGTGCTTTTTAGTAGTTTATAACTTCATACGAACAACTAAACGTTATTATTATTATTTACGTAAGTTTCACACGCTCAGCCTAAGCTGGTATCTAGTTAGCACCTACGGACCAAGACCAAGTAGGTGCTACTTTAATTTATTATTTTTAAGCAGGCAAGCAGTTTGTCTAAACAACTATTGATGCCTGTACCCACCAGTATCTTCTCTACTCATTACCAAATAATTTAACTATTCGTAATTAATGTTTTTTAATAGTGTACTAGCCAGGCATTTGACCGCGATCTCACATGATGGGAAGCGATGATGCGGCCGAAGGTGGAGCATGGCTGTCTAGAAACAGCCTATTCACTCTGGCCTTTCAAGGAGTCCAGGTTTTAATTGTCAGGGAACACAAAAGCGTTCTACTTCGTGCTGGTTCATGCTATTTCGTGTCGACCATGTTTTTGGAAAGTACTTATGGTGCTCAGGCATTTAGGCGATTGAATGCGTAACCACGATCCAATCAGGTCAGGTTCCCCTCAGATGGCAGACGCTCCACTGTAATTATTGATCTGCCTTATTCTGGATCATGGTCAAGGTGGACCCGGGGCCACAATTTATTACTTATGGTGCTCGCAGCTAACTTCCGAGCCGCCATATAGACTGACAATAGCAACACCAAATTGGTTGTTTGTGTGCATGCCAAACACGCCTTAATTGCATTTCTTCCCCGCAGGCGGTTTCGAGGTGTGCTCCGCTGAGCGCAAATGGTCGAAAATTGCGCGGCGCATGGGCCACCCGCAGGGGAAGGGCATCGGGTCCATACTGAAGAACCACTACGAGCGGATACTGTACCCGTACGACCTGTTCAAGAGCAGCGGCGTCGTCGAGAACAAGGAGACGGTTGGTGTTTGTTTACTTATATGGCGTGATTTCAAACTGATGATATGGACTTAGACATAGACATATGTTTATTGGTCAAATTCTTTATAGGTCAATTTCATTTTCAAACGTATAGTGCGCTTACATGCATGCATTTGTATTACATTATGTCAATTAACATTCATCGAAAAAAGATGACCATAAACAGTCTAATATCAAATGATCCTAATAAAAATGTCATACAATCATTAATTGATAAACAGTCAGATGATCCTAAGGGGTACCGTATGCATGTCAACAACTATTTGAATGGTCTCCAATTCTGAAATCGCGAGAAAAAATAAGTTGTTTCTTACAAAATTTAAAAAATTATATTTATTTATTTATTTAACAGTTTATTGTACACAATATAACAAATACAGAAAGTTCAGATTATATCGAAAAAGTAGCTGTTTATTTTTCTTCACTTCCTTCCAAATTTATATTTCCTCCTTTCGTAAGAGAGGCCCTAAGTCCTGCAGTGGACTTTAATGAGCTGTGATGGTGGTGGTGGATAACATAATAAAAATTATTCTTGTGCTCCTCAGAAAGTGGACGTGAAAGGTGAACAGACACCAGAGAAGGCCCGGCGCTCCGCCCCCAAGCCGGCGGCCACGCCGCCGCCCCCGCGCCGATACAAGCCCGAGCCTGAGCCGTTGGCTGAGGGATCCCATACGGAAGCCCTGGCCGCTGGGGACAAGACACCGGTGAAGGTTAAGGAGGAGAGCCCGGAGACTAGACGGAGTGAGTGAATTTTTTAATATGTGACTTCAACTTTCTTTAATTTTAAAAGTTTTTTTACATGCACAAAATGGTACAAAGGTGAACTTAAAGCTTAGTAATTTTATCTACCAGTCTACCCGAAAACTGGTAATAAAAATTAGAGGCGGTGCAATGCAGAGACAATAATTATACGTACATAATTACTCATACTTTGGAGCCGTCCATCTGGGTGCCTCCATCTTACAGAATAATAATATATAATAATCTTGGTGTTAACATCCCATCATTAGATAACTTTTACGTTTGAGACCAAAAGCTTTTGGGTTACAACAGAGATTTGATTGACTTTTTAATCGAGATTTGTGGCTAGAAGAAATTCGAATGAGCAGTTTTCCAACAGGTATTTATAGCATTCCTAACCTCCACTAGATGGCGCAGTCGACAGTTTTGGTAATAAATTTATGCAAACAACATTGGATTACAAACATTAAAAAATTCTGATTATTATTTATCAAGTGTAAGGCCAGCTTGTGTAGTTGTAGATAAGCTGCAAATTCGTGCATATACACAATAGAAGATGAGAAAATCTTAGCAAGTAGATAAATTAAATAAACTCTAGATATTTTACGCCATTTCTTTTAAAGTAGTTTTACTAAATAGCTGTATTTTAAAATGTAAAAACGATTTTTATAATTTTTAGTCTTACCTAGATAGTGAGAGCGCTATCTCTCTTCAAAAATCTCTTCGTCATTGTTGATACCATCTGACAGTACCTACTGGAACTTTGCTCATTAAAGATGTGAGCAAGAATAGTCACCACATGACGATTAGATTCGATACCCGGGCACTTACCGTAACTCGACGACCCTGAGCCCCTTTAACGTGAGGGTAAAAATTATAGTTTTGGTAACACTAATGTTCCTGCCAACCCAATTCCTCAGGAAAATTCAAGAGACCCTTCGGTCTCCGGAAGATCTCCGAGAGGGTGGGTGTTGTCCTAAATACTTTGACCTATAAGAAGCCACGCCACTGCATTTTAGCAGGACATGAACAGCTGTTTCTTCTTTCTCTAGGCATGCTCGGCACATGGGACCACACGACGATTTAATTATCGGTATTATCTTTAATCAGACATACATTGAATAACTGATTATGTCGATATCTTGTCGTTCTTACTATGAGTATATCACCATCACCACGTGATAAATAATATCCATCGTGTTGTTGTTATTTAGATAAAAGGTTGTCTGGAATTGATCGCTTGCAGCACTTACTTTAAGGATTTATCTGTATTTTAATTTGGATAACTTAACGACTCGGCCATTGACGCTTTTTTCTCCGTGCAATAAAGAGTTAAATGAATGAATATGAAACCACTTAAAATGTCATGTAAAATATGAGAATGAAGAGAGAATGCGCTAATTACACCTGGCTAAATTCGGTCGACTAAACTTGGAAGCAAAAACGTGAGAGCCAGTCAAAGTGCAACGTATACTCATAGAATAAAGTTCATTATGTTTCGCTTGCTTCCGCTTTTCAAAAGGCGTGATACAAAAAGAACCTTATTTTTTGAACAATCCGAAGACTTGCTCTCACGCTTTATGCTTCTGAATTTAGTCGACAAAATTTAGCAAATAAGCGTATTACCCTCTATCTAGACACCTAATACTAACCCCCCCCCCCCCCCCCAGGTCCCCGCGAGAACAAATGGGCGGGCGGCGCCTCAGCTGCGCGTTGCGGCTCGCTCGGGCTGGCGCGGGTCACGAGATCCACGCGCCTGCGAGAGCACCGCATGTCCAACATGACCGTCTCGGTGACCCCCGCGCCGCCGGTCATCCCGGGACATGGGTTGCCTGCTCTGAGTCCTGATGATCCGGTGAGACTAGAGATATCTATCACTCCGGGAAACCGGGAAAAAAACAACAATAATGAACTTTTATTTCAGACAAAAATTACAGTAAGTAATTACTTCACATAAAATGTCCAATACTCACGGCTAGATTTCTTTTTCTTTATTTAGAAACAAAGTGTGTTCCATGATCGCCTTCAAAGCTAGAGTGAGTAGGCTGTTCCTAGCCAGGCTTGCATCTTCGGCCGCATCGTCAGTTTACCACCAGGAGTTTCGTGTCTTAGATTTAGATTTATTTATTTCTCTCTTAAGTTCTTACATAATTATAATATTCTTATTATAGATGATTACATTTGGTCAATAAAAGAGATCGTTAAATTATAATATTAGAATTATTGCTTTCATATAAGAAGGCAATATGAAATAATAAATAACTCGAAATAATATAGTGAACAATGTCAAAAAAAAATAATAATACATAAAATTACACTAAGGTAAATTGATACAAAGCATGTCAATACCAGTAAGGCAGGTAATTTATGCAAATAGTCAAATAATAATTAAATGTCCGTTATTGGATACAAAATACAAAAATGTCAATAAATGAAAATAAAACTCATATTGAATACAAACTACTCAAGTATAACTTAAATAAAACAGTTCATGGTTTAAAGCCGGAACTAAGGATCCATCATACATTTCACCTATTGTGCTGAAGGCGTTCCCTTAAAGACCGGTAAAATATGCTGGGTATGTGGTTACTGATAAATACAAGGATTTTTATTTTATTTATTTTGGTTCACCAACAGTTTGTACACAAGATATATAGGTATAATCTATAAAAATACATTTTGTAGTCTAGTTTTAAATGTGAAACCAATCTTGTATCGTTAATCATTGATAACTAACTGGACATCATAACGACAGCAGTGAGTACTTCTGGATGATTGTGATATGGACAGGGAGCGCAGGGCATTGTCGATACGGACGAATATGCTGATGTACAATAGGGGGTAAAAATATGGCTATTCAAAGCTTATTACTCCTCACTGTGCTCAGTGAGTCTATGGTGTTTTACGCTGAACTTGTAGATTTCTTGTCTGTCACAGTGACCTTAGGCTCTGGACAAATAATGAAACTCTGTATAGAAGTTCTTTTCACAAATATCGTGAAATAGCTTTTTCTTTAATTAAACAAAAAGCTGTATTTTCTAATAAATTTAATTGTAATTATGTAAGATTAAGTAAGATAAGATAATCAGCAATACAACGATACTGTATCACGACAAGACGAATGGTGTGATCCTAGTGACATTCATGACGTGTTTTCTGTAGTTCCTAGACTATGCAGCTGGATAATTAAATTTAAAATCGTTGATCTTCCGGCAAATACTGGACCGATTGTTATGATACTTCTTAATTTATATTTTAAATAGTCTACTCAACTAGTAGTAATCGACTTTGTCCAGAGCGTAAGGACACCCTGTAGATATCTGCTCGGCTATCACAAGTGTGTCCGCGACACAGCTCGCGGCGCGAGAGTGCGTTTGTTTCCTTCTCTCTGTACTAAGATGAAAGAGATAGCAGTATCTATGTCGCGCCTTTTCTCGCTTAACGCGCGCGAGAGCAACTTGTGCTAGCCATACTGTTAATTTATAGACAAATAAAGATACTCAATACTCAAATGTTTATTGCTTCATAAAAGTAATTTACAATTATGACCCTGACGGGCACTACGATATTAAAAACTTAAAAATACTAGGGTTATATTATTTTCTAATTTTAATAACAGTGTCGTTATATTATCTACCTACTATGGCTATTAACAAGGCAATCTTTAATAAGCTTAATATTAAACAATATAAGTAAAAGTTGTTTTACTTTAGGTAAAGTTTACATAGGCAGACAAAAACTGTACCTATCTATAATAGGTATCTATCTATCTCCCCTCCAGTTGGCCAAATACATGAATATTGATCGCTAAATGAACCAATAGTAACTTCTGGTATCCCCCCCAGCTGGCCAAGTACATGTGTCGCGTGTGCGGGCGTGGCGACGTGGAGGAGCAGATGCTGCTGTGCGACGGCTGCGACGACTCCTACCACACGTTCTGCCTCGTGCCGCCGCTCGCCGACGTGCCCAAGGGCGACTGGCGGTGCCCGGTCTGCATCGCTGAGGAGGTGAACGGATAGCGGATTTCAGGCAACTTAAGCCCATAATAAACAACATAAATACAAAATAAACTGATACAAAAACAAAGATGAAACCTATACCTACATTTAAAAAAATATAGATATTTACTACGAAATAGTAAGTATCTATATCTACCTACTACATATACAGAGACAGAGCTCAGAAGCAAACATCGACGTGTAGACCAACTGACATCTAATTATGTCTTAATGGAATAGTTAGCCCTAGCCTATTTGGGCTGCTATGTTCAAATACCATTTGGCTTATACGGTTTTTAGGCACACGCTTGAACCCGAGGTATTAAAATTGTCATTATGCATTGAGAAATAATAATAATACAAGTGTAATCTATAGCTTGACCGGCGACAGAGGTGACCTGTCAATGGTGGCGCTAGTTTTGCGTTTTATGTAGCAACACCGGAAGCATGTAACACGCACACTAAGGTTGTGAAACGAACTACATGGAGAGGTTTTCCCTCGAGAGTACAACATGGAGTTCTTCAAGAAAGGGGTTAAAAGGTTTTTACGGGGTCGGCAACGCGTGGGCGATTCCCCTGGTATTGCAAACGTCCATAGGCTGCGGAAGCTTATTTGCCACCTTGGTGGTATAAAAAAAAATGTAGTATTCTATGACAGAATTCGAATGCCACCAACAACGATAATGAGGATCGTGACTATTCTATTGTAAAATTATAATAATGACGTTTCAAAAAAATACCTAGCGTCCTCCTTCCGTCCTTCGTGGAATCATGATTCCTGTCAAATGTGTCAACATTTGACGTAGTGGACGTTGACACCTAAGTTAGACAGTATAAACAAACTAATGATAAATGGTGTACAATGATTAAGGTTATAGAATACTCAATGGCGTCGAGTTATATTTCCTCTATATAATTTATTATTGCCAGTAAAATATATTTGATGTACTCGTTTTTCCGCAATGTGTCAGAGTAACCTGAAGTCGTGGTACCCCTATACAACAGGGGGTCTGAAAGGCCACACTAGGGAGCCCACTGAAAACCAGCGTCACGGCGACTGTCGTGGCACTCTCCGCATGGCACAACTAACGAGATTAGAGTATCTTTTTCCGTCAATTTATGTCTCTGATTTACTTTTCTTTTTCTTTTTTTCTATGAATATTTTTTATGTTGTGCCGTGTGTCTGAGTGGAATTAACGTTTTACATTACAAAATCAAAATCAATATCTCTTTCAATCGTCAAAGCATTTCATTATATGAGTCACATTAGCTTGTCACAAACTTATCTGCAGCGTCGCTGTTGTTGACATTGACATTATAATTCGAAATGGCGTCACTTAGTTTCAGTATTGGCCACTGGATTAGATAAATTTGTGGCACTCTAATATTAATCATAAAATGAGACGCTAGTACTAACTAAAACTAAATCTTGATCAGGTGGTAGGACTCTGTCAAGCCTGAGAAGTCCGCCAGGGTGACTACCACCGCCTTATCTATTTCTGCTGCCAAGCTTGCTTGCATTGTTGTGTTTGGTTCAAAAAAGGAACTTTTTTCTTCATAAGAACAAGTGTTTCGGTTTGAAAAATAAGGTAGCCAGCGCAAATACATGCATGAAGAATTTCATCTTAGTCCTCACAGTGACAACGCACTTCCGGTTCTGCTTTTCTGTTATTTGCAACCTAAATGTATGGATTGTAGCTGTCTGGTCGTTTGGTACTGCATAGCATAAAAAGCCAACTCGACTTGGGCCCATGAGTTAGTGCTTTTGCCCCATACCCCCTTCATTTATATCCACTAAGTACATAATATTTATTTATTTATTTAGGAATAATGTTTACATATACAGCTTAAGCCTAGATTATGTAAACAACATTAAATCTACGCCTTTGTACATCTCTGTTACTGTACTGTATCATTATGTCATGTTTGTGTACAATAAACAATAAAGAAAGAATAAATAATAAACATATGAGAACAACAAAAGATAAGAATAAGAAGAAACATATATATTAAATGTACCTAACATTAAGGTATTAAATTACAATATACTTAATTTGAATACATTGCTGAGAAACTTAGGGTCTTTCGCATAATTTCGCCCCATGAATCGGCGAAAACATCAAGAGTGTATTATATTTGTAAGAGAGTATTATATTTGACCGTGTCCATCCGTCCATCCAGGTGTCGAAGCCGACGGAGGCGTTCGGGTTCTCGCAGGCGACGCGCGAGTACACTCTCCAGCAGTTCGGCGAGATGGCCGACCAGTTCAAGTCGGACTACTTCAATATGCCCGTGCATGTGAGTGTACATACATTTACAGATTGTCTTTGATATTACATATACCAGTCGTACACAAGCATAAACATCACCATTATCATCCTTGGCACAAAATGATCAATCCAAATTTAAAAACTGCACATAACTCCGTAAATAACCCTCAATATTCTTCTGATACAGATAAATAAAGAAAACCAAATCCAGATCGAGTAAAATTCACAAATATTGGCAACCGATTTACGAGGGAATTTATATACTGTTGTAACTTGGTGAAAGGGTTGCATAAGTATAGATGTCAAGATTTTGCACCATTGATTGCTACAATAGTTAGACTATTACGGTCTTATTCATAGAAAGTTATAGAGGTTTATAAGCTTGCTAAAATATGGTTCTTGAAAAACATTATTCATAAACGGATGTTATCAGACCTTTAGCTAATAGAGGTTTATGGAAAGTTTATGAATAAGCAATTTAAAAATACGTTTTAAAGGCCTAATGAGTGTTTTATCTAATGACCGTTTTAAACCTACTATAAGGTATTTTTATGAATAAGACCGTTAGATAAAAAAGTCGTCACCAATTTGAGGGCGCCACCATTCTATGTCGTGACGGCTGAAGTACTCAGTTTGACATTTATTGATGCAAGAGCAGTAAAACAAAGACGTTCTGTAGATGGAACATCGTACATTGACCTGTTACTACCAGTCTCTGATTTAACATTATTAAAAGAATGATAAAATAGAGTCAGGTAGTAATTACCACAGCCCATAACAGTCCACCGCGGGACTAGGGCCTCTCCCATCATCATATCGACAATACTTAGTAGTCCGCTGATAAAGTTGCTCAATAAATGTTTTAACCCCCTTCATATTTGGTAGAGAAGGCGACCAAACATCAAGGCGGTTAATAAATACATTAAGAAATCCCCTATTGTGTGCAAAGAAAAAACAAATATTAATGTACATCTCAATAGAAAAGGACAAGAAAATATAGTTTATATAATGGATAAATTTGCATCACTGTACCTGCCTTATGTGGCTGTCATTACCTAAAGTAAGTTTCGACTTACTTTCCTTTTTCCAATTCGTCCTCAATCCCACCAGATGGTGCCAACGGCGACTGTGGAGAAGGAGTTCTGGCGGATCGTGTCTTCCCTCGACGAGGACGTCACTGTGGAGTACGGGGCGGATCTCCACTCTATGGATCACGGTTCCGGTGAGTAGACTGTAATGACAAATAACTTGAGTACTGCTAAATATAAGCAGTTGGTGTTCTGTGAAAGAAGACGTAGTGACCAGGAGAAAGAATACTAATAAGATAATATACAATTGTGGTAACAAACCCGATAATATGTGTGTTTATCACAGTGAGTTGGTTTGGTCATATAGAGAGTGGTTACAACCGCAAACCACCTAGACGCAAAGAGAAAACCGAGGAGCATGTATGAAAAGGTTGATGAATGTGGAAGAAGCGAGGGAGATATGTCAGGTCCGTAGCAGGTGGAACAATGTAGTATCTGCCTACTCCTACGGAATCCTCCGCCAAATTAGATAGCCTTGATAGCCCTTCTATTACGCCTCAAGTTTTGGTTATATTAATCGCGTTTGCTAAACTACTGCTGGCGACACTCCCTAGACTTCCATAATCATCATCATCTTGATGTCAATCCCGGGTATGCGGTTGTCTTGATAATCCAAACTGGTCAGGTTCCTCTGTTATCGGGGTCATGGAGGTGTCTGACCTGGCTGTTACTCCACTGTATTATTGTACCAGCCTTTCTGTCCAGGGTTCAAAATTCAATTCAACTCAAAATTCAATTCTGGTATTATGGTACCAGCCTTTTTGTATTGTTTGGCTACGGTATTCTGTATAGGTGGCAGTACTTCCCCAGTTCGGGAGATATCCCGCTATGCCACCTCTCTTACGTGTATCTAACAAGTGTATTCTCTCTCCAGGGTTCCCGACGAAGTCCTCGGCGCACCTGTACCCAGGCGAACAACAGTATGCGGAGTCCAGCTGGAACCTCAACAACCTGCCCGTGCTTGACGGCTCCGTGCTGGGACACATTAATGCTGACATCTCCGGGATGAAGGTAGGGTTCTTCTAGACTCTGGGATAGTTCAGTGATGGCTGGTCAACTTGAAACATCGATTAAAGTGCGATGCAGGAGGAAATTCGTACATTGACCTGTTACTAGTTTACTACATGTCTCTGATGCTTCCGCGTAAATATTGGGTGAAATATTTACCTATGAAATTGGCGTTTTTTTCGCAATGACACATTCGCTCAAATATTTTTAATTGTACGTAACATATCACAATTAAATACTTGATTTCGAAAATAGAGTATGTTTAGATGCCAGTAACTCTAAATTTTTATAAAAAATATATTATTTAATTTTTATAAAGGTTTGAAAGTACCCCTTTCAATTTGTTGCCAGTTTTGCCTGTTTATCCTGATGTAACTTTAAGAAAAGTGAAGTTATCGAAATAAAATGATATGCATCAGTTAGCTTAATGTTGTCTGATTATACCTACAAAGTTTCATCGTAATCGTTATTTGCTTGTATGAAAATCTATCTACGTTGGAAAATAGCTAAAGCTATAGCGTCTGGAAAATTATATGCGGAATTCAGTGTTAAAAAGAGTCTTTTCGTATCTTAAAAATCTTACCGAATATCTTACAACATACCCATGTTCAAACGCTTGTCTCGCTTGTCTAGATCCCGTGGCTGTACGTGGGGATGTGCTTCGCGACGTTCTGCTGGCACAACGAGGACCACTGGAGCTACTCCATCAACTATATGCACTGGGGCGAACCCAAGACCTGGTGAGTTTACGTAGTCTAGTTTTGCAGGATTTGTGTGCAATTTATCAAAATTATATTGACAGGAGGCTTTTCACGGTTTCCGTACAAACGTATAGATGTTCTGGAAGAACAGATTTTGATGGAATTTTGCAGCAATATAGCTTATAGCCAACGAACGGGATATAGCAAAGTTCAATGGGAACGGGTCCGGAACGTTGGAATCAAATTTCAAGCAAGTGATATATGAGAGAGATTATAAAAAGAAAGTATGAAAGTTGGAAAATATCCTATATGAATTGGGTGTCGGTTTTAAATTTTAAGAGCCACACGGCGTGGTGGCCAGTTAACTGTACCACCTTTTCAACCTTTTTTGTGCCAACGGCCGAGTATTTGAAGACTAGATTGCAAACTTACCACGGCACTAGTTTTGTCAGCGTCGTCGGCAAATTATATGCAAGTGTTAAAGAGTGAAAGAGTGATGAATGAATGTATGTAGTGAGAACGAAAGAAAGGTGATCAATGAAAAATATATATACGCCTATACTTTCTTTTCCATTTTAGTTTGTGGTAGGTACTAGTCTAAAAGTGGTATCTTTATACGTTTAGCTACTAATTGATGTTTATTATCTTGTATTTTGTTTTTCGTTCTTACTTTGAGAGTCTGTAAATATTTGTAGGTATTTATTTGTATTTGTAATTATGTCATTATATTTTGATTGTAAATGTTATTGCACCGCCCGTAATTTTTATTACCAGTTTTCGGGTAGACTGGTAGATAAAGCTACTAAGATTTTTCACCTTTGTACTATTTTGTGTAGTGTTAAATTAATAAATGAATTAAATATTAAATAAATAAATAAATATTCGTGGACAAATTCACACAGCGCCATCTAGCCCCAAACTAAGCAAAGCTTGTGCTATCGGTGCTAGATAACTGATATACTACTTAAATACTTTTTAAATACATACTTATTATACATAGAACACCCAGACCCGTAACAGAAATTAAAATTCATCATTTCAATTTCTGCCCGGCCGGGAATCGAACCCGGGACCGCTTGCGTGGCAGACCGGCCATGAACCACCACAATGTTGACCATTGAACCACTCAGGTCGTCAAATGATTGAATGGTCGGAAGGGGAAGACCGAGATGTGCTCTTCACAATAATTTCGATGATAATTATCATTAAGTCATTTGTAGCAGTCGCTTGTGGCCATTTGACGCTGTGTAATTTGACACTGCGCGCCTTGCTTATCTTTTTCTTGGAAGCACTGAATCATACTAGTGTTGGGTTTTTATCGTAGATAGACATTCAGGCGTGCTTATAATGTAGAAATTTGCGCTCGAGAGTAATGCTGAGTTTTGTTATACATCAGAGTGTGAATAAATATGGCATTATGTTATAAAACTGTCCATATAAAAAACAAATACAACAGGTCTGCGTGTTTAGTTTTAATATTGAGAAACTATAAACACAATACAATCACTTTGTACAAAAAAAAAACAGACAGGCACAGGCGCGATCGCGGCTCCCAGAGCGCAAAAAACGTGAACTGACTGAGAAAAAACGGCCTACAAGTTCGTGTCTTTGACTTGCCTAGCGTTACCTTTTCCGAGATGTCGCTGCAGGGTGTCGAACCCGATTTAACGAGATTTTGGTGTCACCCGCATATACAAAGTGAAAGGTCAAGAGTACCCTAATCCGACGTTCATGTGTAAAAAGACTTAAGAATGTAGAAGAAGCTAGAGAAATCAGTCAGGACTCTCTGAACCGTAGCAAATGGACAGATGTCCACTGTGTTATTTTTACGTGGGAAAAATCCATTTATGGATATCTAAATGCAGAAGGTTATGTGAGAGGGGGTTGTTATTGAAAATGACAGTCCTACCCACTAAAAACCGCCACGTTGCCCCTTATATTCTCTTTTCAACGGACGATGTGGTCTCTACTTACGCACGGGGAAAAGAGCGTGACAGAAGCAGCGTGCTAACCCTTCTCCACCCAGGATTCTATCGACCTCAGTAAACACGGTTACTTGCCGTCTCTTTGGGCGCGCAGATCTTGACACCCACAAATCCAGTTGTTCCATTCGCGCTCTCCCTTAGCGTGCTGATGTCACATCACATTCTCCTGCTCCGTCGGCCAGCTGCCATTCGCTCCCTCCTCTATCTCTTCTTCTGCTCCTATCCCTCCTCCACTCTCCTCTCGCGATGCCATGCTCTCTTACCCTCGCGAAGTTGGCCTCTTGAGCACAAGCTGCGTGTAGTAGGCCGGACACGACTCTTCTTTAGCGGGCTGACATCACATTCTCCTGCTCCATCGGCCAGCTACCATTCTCCTTCGCTACCTCCTCTATTTCACTCTTCTTCTGCTCCTATTCCTCCTGCATTCTCCTCACTAGTGCCATGCTCTCTTAACACAATGTCCGTGAAGTAGATAGGACCCGCTGGAAGCACCTCAGCAGTCTGGGCTGATCAGTTTCTCCTAGATACTCGAGGTTCCTGTGTCCTATGGCCCACCACCACCCATGGTCCTACCGACTTCTCGGTCATACGAACCGCACCTCGCGGTCATACGGACCGCGTCAGATTGAATCACAGGAGATGCGCTAGGCTTACTCCCACGCACACTAATGTTGTGGAATGAACTACCTGGAGAGATTTTCCCTGGAGAAATACAACATGGAGTTCTTCAAGGGTTAAAAGGTTTTTACGGTGTCGGCTACGCGTGAGTGATGGTCCTGGTATTGCAAACGTCCATAGGCTGCGGTGACTGCTTACCATCAGGCAGGCCGTAAGCTTGTTTGCCACCTTGGTGGTATAAAAAAAACGATTCCTGTGTCCTGTGTGTTAAGTTCCTCCCCCCGGTTCCCAGGTACGGCGTGCCTGGTTCCAAGGCGGAGCAGTTCGAGGCGGCGATGAAGGCAGAAGCGCCCGAGCTTTTCCAGTTGCAGCCGGATCTTCTGCACCAGCTCGTCACCATCATGAACCCCAACGTACTCATGAAGGCCGGCGTGCCCGTCTACCGGTGAGTACTACCACTGCTGGGCGTAGCCTGCCGAGGCTGGCCCAGTTGTTCCAGCTGGCCAACGCGATTTTTTTTATTTGACCAAAAATCAAATATTTGTTAAGGGGTTTGACATTTAAGGGAGGCCGTGATAGCTTTAAACCAGCACGTGAAAAACATTCCCTCAGAACAACGGTCCTCATGTTTTCAAAAATGGGTTTATCGAAGGTAAAAGTGTTAAAAATATAATGGAGAATACCTTGAAAAGCAGTAAATATGTTACTTTAAATGTAAATTGTTGTACTAATGAGTTTTGCAAAACTCTCAGTGTACCCGCACGTGCATAAAAGTCTCTATTTCTTTTGCTGTATCCACTTCAAATCCCCAACCATTTACAAGCAAAACAGTCTCGGTTGTGGCGGTATTCTTACGAAATTCGATTTGATGCAGCTTTCAATTCAAACCCCTTTCATGTCTAATTTTACTGTATTATGTCCCACGTCTTGCGGTGATGTGGTGTCCCGACATTTATTTTCGTTCATCATTATCATCATCATCATAATATTTCCTATTCCTTAACAGATTGGACCAGCACGCTGGCGAGTTCGTGATAACGTTCCCGCGTGCCTACCACGCGGGATTTAACCAGGGCTACAACTTCGCCGAGGCTGTAAACTTCACGCCTGCTGACTGGGTGAGATATTACACAGAAATATACACACGTACATACACAGTGGCTCTTGGTAGATCTGCACAGTTTTGTAGATGATACAAATAAATAAATAGGTATATATTTGGCATTTATATTAGAGAAACTTATAATAAATACAGCATAAATATACAATAACAATTAATATCTTGATACGATGAATAAAACTTGTAAGGATGTTATGTAATACGATTTATTTAAATCCTTGATACAAGTGAGTACACAGCCTGATGTTATGTAGTGAACTGGCCAGCGTACTGGCGTATGCCTATGTATTATAAATGCTATCACGGAACTCTGTGCGATAATGAGACCGTACACATACGGCGGTACGGTACAACGTCGGCGTCCTAGTGTTGTAGATGTCCGACTCGTCGAGAGGTAGAGCTCGTCTAGTCTAAGATGACGCGCCCCACTACTTAGTTAGTTGATTTTGATGTGTGAGTGCAAATATTGATAACGACACTTCATCTGTGTGGGAGCCAATGAACGACGCGTGCTGCTACGTTTGAATCTTACCGGCAACAATGACCAATTACAACGGCATTTGTATATGTATTGCGTCCATATTTTAAACTTGCTTGTGTGCGTTAATGCGATAGTGGGGCGCGTCATTTTAGATTAGACGAGCTCTACCGGGATCGAACCAGTGCGGCCATGTAATAATGACACTTTTCTGTGTTATATAGTTAGTTGAATGCTAACCGATGCTCTTACGGTGAGGGATAATATCGTGACGGAACCTGCACATTCAGGCGACTGAATCTGGTCAAGTTACCCTGTAAACAGCAACCTGACTGTTCTATAATTATATTGTTCCATTATTCCAGATTTCACCATCACGTTATAAGTGTTAGCATTTTAGAGTCCTCATTTTATATTAATTCGTATGGCATAAAATTAGACCTATATTATGTACAATGTCTGCCACGCAGAGGTCCCGGATTCGATTCCCGGCCAAGCATAAATTTAAATGATTAATTTTAGTTTCTGTTACGGGTGATGGTGTATTATGTATATATTAAAACAAAAGTATATAAGTAGTTTAACAGTTCTCCAACACACATAACATAAGCTTTGCTTCCTCAAAGCCTAGATGGCGCTGTGTAAATTCGTGCAAGCACATTCATTATTCATTCCATTCCAGTTGAAATCCGGCCGCGAATGCGTGCTTCACTACTCGACATTGCGGCGCTACTGTGTGTTCTCGCACGACGAGTTGGTCTGCAAGATGGCGTTGGAAGCGGACTCGCTGGGGCCCACCGTGGCCTTGGCCGCCCATCGGGATATGAGGGCCATGCTGCATGATGAAAGGAAGCTTAGGAAGGGGCTGCTGGATTGGGTGAGTGGGATTTTTTATTTATTTAAATTAAATTAAATTTTGCTAGAGATCCCAAACGAATGGGATATGGGCAGGCAGGCAAATTATGATTTCGCTAGGGCGTGCCGCAGGAAGGCTGCAGAAACAGTATGGCGTTTCTGTGGTTTTTATTGAAAAGAATACATTTTTATTTAGACATAGCGCCATAGACATTATGTGACGTAAAAAACACATACTACAAGAATAAAAATTTAGAAAAAAAATACGTATTTAAACAACTGGGCGAAAACATTGATGAGCTATAACTAGGTCGTATGGCCTTTACCTTTCAAGATCAAGAGAGAGTCCTGAATCTATCGGGAAGTATCCGCACCTGTAACATTTAAGCTTTGATGATCTGAGTGGTTCAGTTGGTTAACATGCTAACCGTTGATTAACGGTCTGCCACGCAGAGGTCCCGGGTTCGATTCCCGGCCGGGCAGAAATTTAAATGATGAATTTTAATTTTTGTTACGGGTCTGGGAGTTCTATGTATAATAAGTATGTATTTAAAAGTATATAAGTAGTTTATCAGTTATCTAGCACCCATAACACTAGCTTTGCTTACTTTGAGGTTAGATGGCGCTGTGTGAATTTGTCCACGATTATTTAATATGCGATTTTATCTCCTCTCCAACATGCGATCTCTGCCCCATCCAGGGCGTAACGGAAGCCGAACGCGAAGCCTTCGAGCTACTACCTGACGACGAACGCCAATGCCAACTCTGCAAGACCACCTGTTTCCTGTCCTGCGTGACCTGCGCCTGTGGGACAGCTGTGGCTTGCCTAAGGCATTACGATAAGCTGTGCGACTGCCCGCCGGAGAGGCATAAACTGCGGTGAGTGGGTGATGGCTGTAAGGGAGACACCAAAAACAAAATCAAATCAAAATTTCGTTATTGAGTAGGATATTAATTATCTCTTAACTATGAGGGGGTAGGAAAGTAGGAAGGAAACACACAGTGACTGCTATGTTGGCCATCCCGGGACCGTAATTGAAGCAACATTAAAGTTATATTAATGTCGCTGAAAAGCGGAACTGCCAAGAGGATGTAAGGCCAACCTGTTTTTTTTACTTAGAGAACCCACACAAGAGGATATGTAACTATCGGTACGAAAAGTCGAAGTTTGGGTCAATAAAAAATATTTCTTTTCTGCCAGATTGTGCACGGGCATACCAACGTTTTGTGGGTCTCCTGAATGTAATATAAAGTGGACTTTTTCTTATATTTGATGACGTACGATACGCCCACACTGTCTAGTTTAGTCCACGACCATAGGCCTCCTGCTCCATGAACCATGAGGCCTTTGCCTAGCAGTGGGCGTCTTCCGGCTAGATTAGGATTTATTTATTTCTGTCTTAAAGTTCTTGTAATATTCTTATTAGATTACATCAGTTCAATAAAAGAGATCGTCGAGTTATATGCATAGAATTATTACATACATAATTGCTTTCATACCAAAAAGCAAATAATTAATCAATTAAAATAATATAATAATTAATGTCAATATAGAAAACTAGTACATAAAATTACACTTAGGTAAAGATACAAAGCATGTCAAATTTCCAAAATAATAGTACCAGTAAGGTAGGTAACTTATTCAAATAGTCAAATATAATAGAAGAAAAAATTAAATTGCCCTTATTAAATAAAAAAATGTCAATAAATGGAAATAAAACTCATATTGAAAAAATAAAATAGGATAATTGAATTGAAAATTTGATAATAATGTCAAACAAGTAACTTTAATCGAGTAATTGATGATGATGATGACGTGTCCCCGTTCCCCAGGTACCGCTACACATTGGACGAGTTGCCGGCGATGCTGGAGCGGCTGAAGCGCAAGTCGGAGCAGTTCCGCGGCTGGGCGGCGGCCGTGGCCAACGCGCTGGACCCGGACACGCCCAAGACCTGCGACCTGGACGGGCTCCGGGCGCATCTGAGGAAGGCGCATGATCTCAAGGTGAGGGGTTACTTATCAAATTGTTACTTTGTGGTTTACGTATGATCGATTAAGCACTTTCGGTGCGGCCGACGCAGCAATAGCGTTCGCACCGCAGCCGCTCCATTCAATATTTGACATCTTTGAAGCATTTCTAATTTTCTTATAATGATTTAATTTAACATTTGCCATGATTATTATTTGATATTATAATACTAATTTAATTCTTGACGATTTCGAATCATGATAATTGAATACTATTTTAGATTTTTAATTATTTTAATTGACTGTATTTTAGCGTAAAAGTATTGGGTGGGATTATTACTACGAATAAATGAATATGAATAATACGCGCGCTCCGATACTACTGAGCACTGCTGGAGCATCTCTGGTATTTGAGTTAGCAGGGAAGTGTTAATAGTTTTACTTTATTGCAATGCAGCGTTACGTAGTTAACCTATGGTTTGCAGAGTAATAGTTTTTTTTTTAGAAAATTAAAATACCCGATTATTTGACTACCGCCTACGATGGCGCGTAACTGTCTATTAAATACCTGGTCTATTAGGTACCTGTCTATTAAACCACTTGTCAACTACGCTAACGACGTGACGGAAACTAGGCTTTTGTCGATGTCCCCTCAACTCACTCCGGTCGCTTTTCTCGCCCATGCACGTGACGTGAACCACGCTATTTTACAGACGTTCTCTCGACACACTTATCTCTCTTCTAATTATGACATGTTAATTTCTAATTTATGAAATCAATATATCAATCTATCTACCTCCCACCCAGATGCACAAGACAGAACTAGTCCGCGCCCTGGAGACCGGCATCGAGGACGCCGAGAAGTGTCTGTCGGTGATCCAGCAATTGGATCTGAACAAGATGCGGACAAGGACGAGACACCACGACCCGAAGTACCGGCTGAGCGTGCATGAGCTTACGCTGTTTGCGGCGGAAATCGATCAGCTGGCTTGCGTTTTGCCTGAGGGTAAGAAAAAAAAAACATTACACTCATAAAGTCCTTTTTTTGCCTATGGAGGATCAGGGACAGACGGTCTACATAATGGAAAGTGGCTTCCGTCGTCCAGGACATCTGCAACCTAAGGGTTACAGATGCGGTGCCGGCCTTACACAAACACTTAAAGCTACTGACGATCTGAGTGGTTCAATGGTCAACATGCCAGTCTGCCACGCAAGAGGTCTCGGGTTCGATTCCCGGCCGGACACAAATTGAAATGATGAATTTTAATTTCTGTTACGGGTCTGGGTGTTCTATGTATAATAAGTATGTATTTAAAAAGTATTTAAGTAGTATATCAGTGATCTAGCACCCATAGCACAAGCTTTGCTTAGTTTGGGGCTAGATGGTGCTGTGTGAATTTGTCCACGAATATTTATTTATTTATTTACTAAGACTTAATCTTCCACTCAACCAGTACAACATGCAAATAGTGAGTAGTAAGTAGGTGCTTCTTAAAGAGTGATGGTATAATGCAGTTAACCTAAATACAATACTAACTGCATCAAGATTTAAGCATATATTACATTAATTTTGGCATTTATCTATAAAAAAATTCTTAACTAGTTTTTTAAATAAAGCGTAAATAAATTTGTCAAGTAAGGTCTATCAACCCTTAGTTTTTAACTTTATTACTAATAGTATATGGGCTAATATTATATTTCAAAATAGGTTCAAAATATAGATTGTGACTTCAGCTGTGAGTAGGCTCCTTCTACGCCTCATGTCCAATTTCATTAGTTAGGACATTTATCTATTGGTGAAACAAATCCATATGCAGCCGCGAAACTAACATGTTACCGTCCCACAGGTTCAGCAGTGAAGGAGGTTCTGCGCCAAACAGCTGAATTCGAAAACAAGGCGGCCGATATCCTCAGTCAAGACCTGGAGATGCCCGATCCCGCCTCGCTACGGGAGTTGGAGGAGGTATGTGAACACTATGTGGTATCCTATCAGGTGGTCAAATGTCCACCACCAGCACCACTAACCTTCTGCTAAATCACAAATAGTACATTGCACTAGATAATAAGGTACAAATCCGAAAGATGGGCAGCAGCATCTTTCTGGGTAGAATTACATCAACTGCACTGCGATCTCCAACCCGCCTGCCAAGCGTGGAGATTATGGAATGACCTCCCCTTTCGTGGGAGAGGCCCGAAGTCCTGCAGTGGATTGTTATAGGCTGTGATGATAATGATGACTAGATAATTTAATAGACCTAAAGTTTCTTATTTCATTTACAAATTTTGATACTTAGTTAAAAACATAATTTACTACAATTGTGCTAGCAAACGTTATGTTAAATAGATGTCATAGTCTCGATGGCTCCCATACGAAGTAGAGAAATAAGAGATAATGAAGTGAAAAGGAGCTATCTAAATGGAAGATCGATGCGAACTAACTCGCATTGACAGGACTTGTACGTTGTACAATTCAATAAGGAGTTGTCCAGTAGGTATTGTCAATTGGTTTCAAAAAGCATCAATAGATGGCGCTCCTACAATTTTGGTAATTTTTTACTAAAAGATTTAACGAAATGTATTTTAATACAAACGTTTCATATTTGTATTGCGTCCATTCTTGATCCTAGTGTCCATGAAACGAATTAACACAGTCAAATTGATGTTTGTTTTGTTTGTAATAATTTATTACAACCTCTAAAATGGTTGAAAACTATTGATAAACACAATATTATCCAATACAACGTACCCAGGGTTTATATCCCCTTTGCTAAGAACCTTTTTTAAGCGATTATCAATTACCACAATTGTCGGGGCGCCATCTAGTGAGTGGTTAAGAATGCTTTAAATACCTATTGGAAAACTCCTCATTGCTTTAAGCTGCTCTCAGACCTCTTTTTCAATGTTTAAAATAAATTGATTTTACATTATTCAATTCAAATCAATTCAAGTCATTGGTTTCCGATTTTGTTACGTTAACATAAGAAATAAGTAGGGCATTTTGCGCTATACAAGGGAAGCATCTATATATTGTACCTATCCATCCCCAGGTAGTAGACCTAGGCTCGCGTCTCTGCATAGTGCTCCCCCAGCTGGGCGGGCTCCGCGCGAGGCTCGCGCAGGCGCGCTTGCTCGCTGACGTCAGGGCCCGCCGCGCTGACGCCGCCTCGCTGACGCCCGCCGCCATTGACAAGCTACTCGCTGACGCCGCGTCTGTGGTGCCCCACCACCGGATAGAGACCGAGAGGGCGTTGCTGTTCAAGCTGAAAGGTGGGTGGCTGGTTGAACTGGCTTTTGTCCGCGACTTTCTCCGCGGAAGCGAATCGGTTAGAATATTCCAAATCGGTTTTCGTGGAAACCACGTTGAGTTTTGGGATGAATGCTATCCTGTGTGCTATCTTGGGCTATAAACTATGGTGAAAGATATCGTGTTCGAATCCCACTGCGACTGTAGCAATGAGTATTATCTGAGTTTTGTAGTTGAATGCTAACCGAGGCTTTTTATGGTGACGGAAGACATTGTGACGAAACCTGCACTTTAGGCGACTGAATGTGTAACCATGATACAATCTGATCAGGTTTCTCTGGTAACATTGTTACGAATGTCAGGTGGCAGACGCTTCACTGTAATTACTTGATCTGCTAAAACTTGGATCATGGTCAATGGTCTGTCCCCTGGCCCTCGTGTGCGAGAGCACAACCGGGACATTAATGCTAAGTCGTCTAGTATGACAACAATTTGTAACAGTCTCTATGTAATGTTATGTATTGATATATGTATTTTTATCTTTTTGTTTATGTAGTGTTGTGACGTTTCTAGTTATAATAAATGAGTTATTTATTTAAGATAATTAAAATACTAATAAAAAAATGTAATATTTTAACAATTTCTATGTAAAACTAGTAACAGATTATAACGATGAGTTATAAACAACCCCTTAAACGACTTAATATCTCCCCCAGCTCAAGTAGAAGAATGGGAAGGCCGCGCTCGTCAGCTACTCGTCGACCCTTCCAAGCTACTCGCCGACGACCCCGAGCCGAACTACACGACGGTGGCCGAAGTGGAAGCGTTACTCGCCGACGGCGACGAGATCGACGCTGCCTTGCCTTCCTACCACGCGTTGCAGACAGCCGTGACACACGCTAAGGATTGGCTGGCTAAGGTGGGTGGGGTTTTATGAGCTTTTGTTTACCTTGCACTGTTCGTATCTGGATACTTTCAAGGCAGATTTCACTTCCCGAGTGAATAGGCTATTCCAAGACGGGCATGCTTCATCTTCGGCCGCATCGTCACTTACCATCAGGTGAGATGGCGGTCAAATGCCTGTTTCGTATATAAATGTATAAAAAAAAAAATTATGTAAGTTTTGCGTCAAAAAATTTGCAAACCATTTTTCGACTATTTGTTGGTTTCCGATTGATCTGATATGCTATGCTGATGTGATACCTATATATCTTGGATGAAAATGCATTAATATGGTACCATATAGCTGGTCTGAAGATGGAGTCGGAAGGTAGTCCTAGCAACTAATGAACGCAATAAGATAACCCAATCGTGTTAAAAACAAGCTCCTGGGGCTCTAATTTTGAATCGCACAGTTTTCTATTTTGATTTTCGGCATGGCAAATTCGATATTTTTGATGCATGATGCATTATGCTAATTTACCCTATTTTTGAACCGTACAATTACGGTGTTGCCAATCTGATTTTAAAAATATGACGATTATCAAAATCGAAAACCGTCCGACTCGCGGCGAGCGGTTCAAAGATAGAAGCTCTGATCTCGAAAACTCGTCCTTCCTTCTAACAATCCAACTATCCCCCAGGTGGAGGAAATGCAACGCCTCGAGCTATACCCGTACCTGCACAGCGTGGAAGCCGTGTGGCGGCGCGCCGCCGCCGTCCCGCTGGCCCTGCTGGAGCGGGCCCAGCTCGCCCGCGCCGTCAGGGACGCTGCCGACTGGCGACAGGGCGCTAGGGACATGTTCCTTAAGAAGGTAAGGCAGCAGTAGTCTTAGCGCTTATCCCTGCAGTGTTGAGATACAAGCTTTTTGTTTTAAGCTCCTTAAAGTGTTGCTGTAGGCTGGTTTGTTTTGTCTAATATAACTTATTTTGGGAAGTTCTACCGTGGAGTTTGGTAAGCTGTTGGTGTTTCTACAAGGGATTGCTATCTTGGGATTGTTTAAAATCCCATTTGTATCAAAGATTTCTTGTAGCACAAGTAACTTTTGCCAAGAAGTACATTGATCGAACTCACAACCTTCAAATTAACTAGGGCTAATCAATGACAAGTATAATTAGCTCATGTCTTAGTGATGATCGTGCTTCTCCCGGCCTCTGTCAGGGTCCGCTTTCATACTCATTCTCCTCCACTTCGCCCGGTCTTCGGCATCCTCCCGTCGTAAGCCGTTGGCTCTCGCATTCGACTTCTTGGGTCGCCCACGGGGCCTCTTTCCTGATACCGGCAGGTTCAGGCACCTATTTCCCACGTATCCGTGACGATAGGCAGTAGGCAGAAGGCTATAGGGTTGGATTGGGTCTTACGTAATTAGCTAGCGGCCTTCCCACTAGCTTTGTTAGAGCGGGCCCAACTCGCCCGCGCCGTCAGAGACGCTGTCGACTGGCGAGAGGGCGCTAGGGACATGTTCCTTAAGAAGGTAAGGCAGGGCCTCATCATCGTCTTAGCGCTTATCCCGGCCGCTGCCAGGGTCCGCTTTCCGAAGGTAAGCAGGGAGAGGCTATCGGGTTGGATTGGTCGTAATTAGTAACCTTTTTAGTCATTTGAATGCCCACGGGCGACCGTACTATTAACAGTGTCATCTAAAACACCCACTCTGTTGAGGTAAGGTGTCTGCCTGCAGGAATTTCTTTTTAGAAATAAGTAGTGCCTGTTGTGTCGTTTATATGTATGATATTTCTCTTTGTAGTTTTTTGTGTGCAATAAAGTGTTTACATAACAATAAATAAATAAAAACGCCCTCTCTCGACAGAACTGGGCCTACTCCCTTCTCGAGGCCCTGTCCCCCCGGACCGAGGCCCCCGCCGCCCGCCGCCGGCCCCGGGCCGCCAACACACCGTCTGGATCAGAGCCCCCACCCTCCTCATTGGAGGCGGGTCTGTTCCTCCGTAACTTCAGCGAGGAGTCCACGCCCACGGAGATCGTGGCCGCGTTCAAGCAAGCAGAGCAAAGGGAGTTGGCGCTCGTTAAGGAACTCAGGTGGGGATTATGTTTTTGATTATCTTCATGGGTTGGACGAATGTGCTTAATATTGGGTCTTTACCTATGAAATTGGCGTTTTTTGACAATTACAAATATTTTTAATTGTACACAATTAAAATTAATGCTTGATTTAAAAAATACAGTATGTTTACATGCCCAGATAGTCCCTAAAATTTAATAAAACATATTTTCTCATGTTTAAAGGGTTTGAAAATACCCCTTTTCATTTGTCGTCTAGACTACTAGATCTAATTTAATGACAAGGGTAGCTATCAAAATGAAATGATGTGTAATATTTAGATTCATGTTGTTTGATTATAACAACAAAATTGTATCATATCAAATTGCGTGTGTGGCCTAGCACCGGGGCAAATATTAAAAGCGGAGGCTCAATGGGTCACCAGTAAGTGAACCATTATGGTCCCTACTAATTAAAATCAAATTTTCTTTCTAACAAAATCAATTATAAATTCAATGTAATGCAAACAATTAAATAGTTCCGCTTAACTCGATTCTTTCTGCATCGTACTAATTCGGAGGTACTCACAACGTCTCGTTGACATTAAGGCCGGCCGCATACATTCGTTTTCTTCATTAGGTTTCCGAATGCGAATATCAAAGTCGACCAATCAGAATCCACGACACTTTTCACGCTGGCTTCTGATTGGTTTTCGCTGATCTGATTGGACGAATTCAATATTCAAATTCGGAAACATGACCCGGAAAACATTCGTTTTCGTTCATTCGTATGCGGCCGGCCTTAATGGGTTGTGTCGGCTGATATTTATCGTATGCCCTGTACCACGACATTGACAATGTTAGCGGTAATATCGTTTTATAATAATCACTGATTATGAATCGAAAAACTTTAAATTCTTATTGTGTGTAATGCATGGGTCTTGGTTAACTGGAATGTTTTTAGAGAAAATAGCATTACTCTCGAGAGAGTTTATAATTTGAATATCAGCCTCGGTCCTATGCCACACACTATTTGGACCCATAGGGCATTGAACGATTTTCGTGCCTATTTGGTCCATCAACTAACTTAGCAACAAATCTCGTGGTTGTATTCCAGGGCCCGCAACAGTCGCAAGGAGGTCCGCGGCGCGGGCGCGGCGGCGGCGGCCGTTTTCTGCGTGTGCCAGAAGCGGCAGTACGGCGTCATGACGCAGTGCGAGCTATGCAAGGACTGGTTTCATGGTGAGGACGTCGTATTATACACAAAAATACACAAAAAATAACCTCGTATATCTAAAAAAAATGAACGTCGCAAAAACCTCATGTACAGTTTCTTTTAGAAAATAAAAGGAGTCATTTACCAAGTGCTCTGACATTTTTGGCATCGCGTCGCGCTATGTTTGTTTGATGGTTTAAATTTTTAAAAAATTGCAATAATGCCCTCAGAAAATGTTAGTAGAAACCGATCGCGCGATCCGTTGCGGGTGGAAAATAAATATAAATTGCAATAATAGGCTTGTTCGAGGCCAGTTCAAACGCTGTATGCGTCGCCGAATACTGGGCGAATAGAATATAAGTCAGAGTTTAGTCCATCGACTCGATAAGAAGAATAATAGGCTTATTTGCAGTGTGATTGCGTTAACTATATAGGTGTATTCGGTTTTCGGAATATTCCCATTTACATAACATCATAACTCTTTTGTATATATTTTGATCTCTTTCTCATTTCTAATTATTCTATCCCCCAGCATCCTGCATAGCGGGCTGGGGTTCCGAGCGGTCCGAGTCCCCGGACGGGGCTGCCGGGGCCGGGGCCGGGGCCGGGCCGGGGGCGGAGGCCCGCGCCGGGGCCGATTCCAAGTTCCTGTGCGCGGACTGTACGCGGACCAAGCGGCCCAGCCTTGACAGGATACTGGCTTTACTGGTGAGTATAGCATGGATTTATTGCGATACTAGCTGGTTTGTTGCGACTTGAAACATTTCATTGTCTACTGACAAGTTTTCGAATATCTTATCTGACAGATATCTGCTATTTATTTATTTATCGTATAGCATACATCAGCATAAAAATGTGTAGTACTAACAAGAGTGAGCCGACATCACATATATTTGTCAAGTAAGATAACTGCAACTTATCCGAAACTCGTAAAATGGGCCCCTATCTCCTCCTAACCAATAACTAAATATTGATTCCATCGAAACACTTTAGTTGAAACAATCTAAAGTCTGAGATGAAATTAAAGATCAAAAGTGTAAACAAATTGCCACTATAAAAAATAAACCCAAGGGATGTTTTTTTAAAAATCATTGTAATATTGTCACATTCAAAATGAAATTAAATCGTACGAATATTTTAAAGAAAAACACAGTTTTAAATATCAAGAGGTGGATTCTTAGGTAAATTTTTATAGGGGCATTTTATTACACTTTCGATCTTCTCTAAGGGTGGATCCTTGTGTTTTTTAAATAGGGGTTTATTTACACTTTCGATCTTAAATTTTCATTTCCGTCTTTACAAAATCTGTTCTTTCTCCCAGGTGTGGCTGCAAAAGCTCCCAGTGCGATTGGCCGAGGGCGAAGCCCTACAGTGCGTGACGGAACGTGCCATGGCGTGGCAGGAGAGCGCCAGGGCTCTGCTCGCGGCCCCGGCCTTGCAGGCACTGCATCAGGCTAGGCATCATAATATGGTAAGTATTGCCAGCCACTCAGGCTGACGGCTGATTATTGACGGCGACTGCAACGAATAGGCGATTTTAGAAACAATTTTCTATTGAAAAGCGATGTGAGAGGTCAAGGAAAGAAAATGATGGAAATAATTCAATACTATTATAATAATAGAATGCAAAACGATCTGCAGTAGATGTTTCTCGGTGACATTTTGTGTGCACGATAAAGAATAATGATTAATAAAATGACATAATCGCAAAAGTGGGGTTGAAACACTAATTTATTTGTTTCACACAACGAATTTAGTGCAATGCATGGTATGCAATTTGTAGCCTTAGGCGGGGCACAGTACAGTCAGTCGTACGCATTAAATTAAAAGTATCAATGTATCGGAAACTTATTGTAAATTAAATAAGTATAATGTATAATTAATTAATTTGATTTGATTGTAACTTTAATTTCCAATTTTTATTTGTATACATTCTGAATCACGTAAAAGAAATGTAAGACAGCGTTAAGAACGAGCGGACTATCCCAACACAGACAAATAATACTTGTCTACAAATGTTGATTTAAGAAATAAATTATTTAATTAATTAAATCGTACATGGAAAGTGAACATGCGTGTGAATGCCGATGAGATGAGTGATAAGATTAAATTGAAGAGAGCGTAAAAGAAATATATTGCGCTGAATCGGTCGACCTCATCTACTGGGATATGGATTCTGAATTTCTAATATAATCAATCTGCTTATCCGCAGGCAAATAGAGAGAAGTCAGACAAACTGAACGCGGAATTGAAGAAGGCGACGGGGCGCGCGCACGAAGCACACGCCTCGCAAAATTCCAGGTAACTATTACTTATTATATGACATACATACAATGAGAATAAGACTGGCCAAGCGCCGTTTTATGACGTACAACACTAGAACTATCCAGTAAGTAATTTATTTGATTCATGTGTTCCAAAAATTTTATTTTTCATTGTTTTTTGCATATTAAAGTGAAGATAGTTCGAGTGTCATAGGTCAAAATGGCGCCAGGTCAGTTCTATTCTTAAATATATCGCATTTGCCACATTTATACATCCTCCCTTGATGGTCATAAACAACAGATCGTAACTATCCACAGTTTGTCATGGTTAATTACTCGTATAACATCTAATGCTACGATAGGAAAGGCCGGTACAAAATTTGACTTTTGGTGCGTAAAAAGTAGAAAGGGCAAAAAATGCAGAACGAGCTCTCGCGGGCTACCAATAGACCGGTCGCTCTGTAGATCGCGGTCGACCTCTTCGCCCCATCCCTGATCTAAGGGGATCTATTACTTGGACTTGCGTCTAGATAACATAACTAACATCACCATTCCCCACGATCCAGGTCGTCAGCGTCCGTGGAGCACGCGTACAGCGCGACTCCGCGGGGCGGGGGCGGTGCGGGCGCGGCGGCGGCGCGGGTGTCGCCCGCCCTATTACAGAAACTGGAGGACTTGATGCTGGAAGGGGATTTGCTTGAGGTGAGTGCGGGGGGCATTGTTGGCGGGTAAGGGTATAGGATGCCCCCAATGTTGGCAAGAGAGGATGTGAAGGTGGAAAAGGGTACCCACTTGACCGGGTGTTGTGACCAGCGGAGTTATTGGCTATCTCAGTGGACAACTAAATTTAAACAAAAGACTATTGGACGGGAATAATAGCTGTAAAATGACCAGAGAAATTTGATGTAGAGGCATAGAAGGCTGAAGTCACAATCTGTATTTTGTTCCTTTTTTAAGTGTGCATATAACATGTCTAAAAGGGACGGGTACAAGTTTTCAAATATGGCCCTCCGTGGCCACTGCTGTTGTCTAATTTAGTGGCCCTGGTCATCTTAATATACTAGCTTTTTGTATGACTTTGAATAATTTGCACATTTTCTATAGGTCGAGACTACGTCTATGTTTTATGTCCAAAATCTATGAATCTATTTCATCCAATGCCAGGGCTTTATTTTGACAGCAGACCTTACGTTGCAGTTGTGACATTTCTTGGATTTTTGGAATTGCGAAAACGCTATCTGCGACTCCATTATGATTGAGACAAATTGGGAATATTGTAAAAAATTATGTTAATAGAGTCATAATAGATGAGGTAATGGATGAAATCGTAATTGACTCTCAGTTACTGACTGGTATAAAGACTTTCGTGGTTATTCACTACACTTTCACTACACATGATCGGGTTTGTTACCCCGGTTAGTATTGTTTTTACCTCGATATTTGGACGCAGCTGCATGCGTCATGGTCACGAGGTGACTGGTGCCGCTGTGTCAAGTCGCTCTTAAGGACAGACATATCGGTTCTCTTTAGGATTCGACTGTATATCTACTACATAAGGCTAAAGATATTTCAACTCAGTTGTGCGCGCGGCCCTATGTGTGGGTGAACCTTAGTACCTGGTATTAAGGTTCAAACACACATTGGGCCGCGCGCACAACTGAGTTGAAATATATATATTTATCTGGCAAAAAACAAACTAACTCCATTCCATTCCACCCAGGTCTGTCTCGAAGAGCAATCCCAAGTGTGGGCCAGCGTGGTGGCCGCCCGCCGCGCCCTGGGAACCGGCGGGGGGGGCCGCCACCAATGGGGACGGGCGGCGGTCCGTCCGCGCGGGGGAGCCCCCCCGCCGGAAGCGAAGACAGAGACAGCCCCCCCCTCACACGCAGATGAAGAGGACTCGGCCGCATCATGGTAAGGACTCATTGTGAAAGGATATGGTAGCCGCCAATGTTGCGGTGGATGTGCGGGAGTTACGCGACTCGATCGAGTACGTAACGAGTACATCCGTGGCAGCCTTGGCCTGTGGGATTGAGTTGAATGTGAGAGCCAACGGCTTACGACGTGAGGATGCCGAAGAACAAGCGAAGTGGAGAAGAATGGGTAGAAAAGCGGACCCTGGCAGAGGCCGGGATAAGCGCTAGGACGATGATCGTGAATCATCTTGGCGTTAATATCCCGGTTGTGCTCTCGAGCACGAGGGCCCGGGGTCCACCGCGACCATGATCAAGGATTTGGCAATCAGGTAATTACAGTGGAGCGACTACCATCTGACCCTGCTACCAGGTGAACCTGACCATTTCAAAATGAGACAATGACCTTCAGCTGTCAGAACGGTCGTCTCTTAACACCTCAGCTGTTCTTATATCATCAATTACTTGTAATATCTATTAATTAATAATAACTGTTTAATACTCTGGTGTACTACCTATATTCACTGTTGGCGAAGAATAAACCAGTGATATACCTAAATACAGTCCACTCATTTCTCCGTCACAAGATCTAGACCCTAAAGAAAGGATTGTGGCCCACAATCATCCTCTTGCTTCTTGAGCGCGTGTAAGGAATGCTGTATGTTTGTACACGCTAATCTTCGGAACTACTGGACGGATTTGAGCGAAACCTTTTTTGTTGTGTAGCTTTTAAGCCTAGGCAACTGGAAAACCTAATGTAGGATCATAATAGACTAGCTGAACTATAAGAAATATGGAAATGGCGCCGCATTAAATTTAATGGGGTTTTTACAGTTTGGTAGTTTGGGGTGTAACTTAAAATTCTTATTTTTTTTAATTGGGCGACTTAAGTGTGTCTTTTCATTATGAAGTGGCGACTGTATTGCCATGTATGTGTCTATTACTGTTGTATCACATGATGTATATTATTCGCAGGACCCGCACCCAAGACCACGTTAAAACGGGGATCAGCGACAACCACAAATTACTTGAATAGGAAACAGGTAAGTTCACGACTTCAATATTTATTCTGACAGTTTATTTATTTAATAAGTTTACAATTATAATAGGACCACGGTAAGTCCGAATCAACTGACAGTAGTACAAATTAAAAATTATGGGTATAATCTGTCCTTGTCAGTCCTTCTTGTAAACATTCAGTTATTTGGTCACGATGAGCTTGAACTTTTGTCTAAATTATTAATCATGGTGAAAATTATCTTTCGCACTTCCTTTATAATAGTTTTTCCCATTATTTAATAATATTTTTCTTAATTTACGAAAATAAACAGTTTGTTGTGACTTTTATGAATGACGTTCTATGGCGGATAAAATACTTGGCATAAGTTGCCATACAGAGATTTTTTTTTAATATGCGATTCGCACTTAGCGTAGACTTTGTACGAAAGTGGTCGCGTACTGCTATATTGTATAAACTGAAATGTATTATTGTAAACATGTAAAATTGTTACATTAATGTGAATAATTTGTTGGGATTTTCTAGATTTTTTTTTGTTTTTAATCTTGCAAATATAGAAGTTATCGTTTCCACCATTTTCGTCATTGAAACCAGAAATTTAATCTGAAAGATATGTGACGCCGTATCTTTCGTTAGACGGTATCTCAGACATCTGTGAAATAAGAAATCTATAATGTAGTCTCAGTCTCCTACGGGAAAAGGCGTAACGGTATGTGTATAAAATCAGGAAGTTATCAGTAGGTTGTGAATTCACAGCTTTAGAGTCGTAGGTATTACTTTCTTACCTATGAAACAGCATTTTGCGATATTACGGAAAATCTTGAATACGGCCAATTTAATTTCGATGAAATTTTGTCAATACATGTCATATAATCAAACAACAAAAAGGACACTGGTGCATACCATTTAATTTTGATTACTACCCATTTCTTAAAATTACATCTGCCTAAAGCTCAAAACTGACGACAAATGGAAAAAGGTATTTTCAAACCCTTATAAAAACTCGAGTAAATGTTTTTCTTTAAATTTTAGAGGCTTACTGGCATCTCATACGTGTCCAGATTGGATCATGGAATTTGTAGGTTTCACCGTAAGAGCATCACTTATCGCGTTAGCTTTCAACCATGATCCAATCTGGTCGGTCAGGTTCCCATGGAGATCAGATGGCAGTCGCTCCATTGTAATTACCTGATCTCATACATACTCTATTTTCGAAATCAAGTATTAATTTTGATATCTTAAGTGTAATTATAAATATTTGAACGAATGTGTAATTTCGAGAATAAATCCAATTTTATAGGGTTACGAAGGTTATTGTATATCAATTTCTTAGGTTTATGAATGTTATTGTGTATCATTTTTATACGGTTACGAATGTCATTGTGTTTCAATTTCATAGGTTTATGAATGTCACCCAATATTGATGATTGTGATGATCGCAGGGCCTGTCATCGACATCAGGGCTGATGATGCGTGCCCACTACATGGCGCGGCAGGAGCGCCGCCGCGGGCTGGCCGCTCGCGGCCGCGGACTGCGGCAGCCACGCAGCGGTAACCACACATATATTACATATATATGTCGCAGCCGGAGGGTTAAATTAGCCGGTTAATTAAATGGCTAGCTTTTTGAGCAATTATTTAATTGAATATTTGCCAAATTCATGAACTTTGAATGTTAACCTAACCCAACTGAATCAAACCTAATGCAAACTATTATTATTGTTTGCGATTATTGTGATTAACTTACCTTTGTCACAATATTTGGAGGAGCTCCGTAAACTCGGGTCAATTTCATTCTTTAAATATAAGTTTAAAATTTCTTGAAATTGGCAAATTTGCAATTAAATAATAGCATAAGAAGCTAGCCGTTAAATTAACTGGCTAATTTAACCATCCGGCTGCGACATATATAATATTATAAAGAGGAAAGGTTTGATTTTTTGTTTGTTTGTTTGTATTAAATAGGCTTCGAAACTATTCTTTCACCGTTGGAAAGCTACACTATTCCCGGGTGACATAGGCTATAAACCTGTGTACCCGTAGTGGTACCCGTGCGAAGCCAGGGCGGCTGCTAGTATTACATATTTATTTATTTGCTGTCCAGTAAATAATAAATAAATAAATAATCGTGGACAAATTCACGCAACGCCATCTAGCCCCAAAGTAAGCTAAGCTTGTGTTATGGTACATAAGATCTAATCCAAGAAGAGAGGTAGGGCATAGCGGGATATCCCGTTAGAATTGGAGCCGCCCGACTGGGGAACCTTGCAGAATACCGCAGCTAAACAATACTCTTTTAAATAGTATTGTGTTCCAGCCGGTGAGTAAGGTCTCCGGTGTTCCATGGGGTGGGGTTTGAGGAACCGTGGCTTTGGCAGTGGAGGGGCATTTGCCTTTTTGCTGCCAGAGCAACGTGTTATAGAGGTGGGCAACGCATTGGCGATACTCTTGGTGTTGCTAATGTCTATAGGCAGTGGTGATCACTTTCTTCCATCAGGTGGCCCGCTTGCCTGTTTGCCTACCGTATGATATAATTATTACCGTATGATACTATAATTGGCTTACTGTCTTATATTAGAATTTTATACATTGTAATATACGGCTGTTGGTACTCCTACAAATAAATATAAAAAAATAAAAATAAATGTCGTGATTTCCACAGGTACCTCCCGCGCGGCGGCGGCGTCTCGGCGTTCCCGCAGCCGCAGTAGTTCCGGCTCCAGCGAGGGTGATGACGATGATTGCGCCGCGAATGATTGCCTGAGGCCCACTGGTGAGTGCTCATAGCTTAAGGAGGTAGGCCGTAGGGATTGCTGTAAAGCGGGCTACACACTTTCAGTAGTCGTGAGGATGCCAAAGCCCTCCACTGATGTGGAGGAGGCCCACGCCCAGCAGAGGACTGTTGTGGGCTGTTGATGGGACGTGATATTGAACAGCCAATAACCGTCCATTGCTGGGCGTGAACCTCCTACATTAGTGGAGGGCTTTGCCATAATCCCCACGCTTGGCAGGCGAGTTGGAAAGCACAGTGTTTGAAATACACACCAGAAATTAATCTATTTTAATTTAATTTAAGTTGTAATTGAATAAAAAATAATCGTCTTGCCGTCAATATTTTTTAATATGAATTAGCATTACTTTTAAAAACGATTGCTAAATCCTAGATCATGGTCAAGGCGGACCCTGAGCCTTCGTTCTCGAAAGCACAACCGGGACATTAACGCCAAGATGTTTTTTTTCATTACTTGTAAAAACGTGACCACTGGACCTCAACATTTCTCCACACACCTAAAACCACCACTCTCCCCCACAGGCAAAGAAGTGGACTGGGTGCAATGCGACGGTGGTTGCGACCAATGGTTCCACATGCACTGCGTTGGCCTGGCCCCGGGGGCCTTACGGGAGGACGACGACTACTTCTGTGGACAATGCGAAGGAAGGCGGAGGGGGGAGCCCCCCGTAACCGCCCCCCAGACGGCAACAGAGCCCGCACACTGACTACCTAAGAAGATAAGACAGTACACCGGCTAGACCATTCCCCAAAAAACAAGACGCTGTATAAAAAGCTATATTCACGGACTGACACAAACTTTTGACGAAGAGTGCGGGGTCTACTATCTGCGGGTTTGCAAGAATGGCGAGCATTGTAGTGCGTGAGATTTAGAGATCTCTATTTCGATAATTGTCGCGCGGGAGAGTGAGAGATCTATACTTCATTTTGCTGTTAGTGAATAGGCTGTTCCAAGACGGGCATGCTCCATCTTCGGCCGCATCGTCACTTACCAACAGGTGAGATGGCGGTCAAATGCCTGTCTTGTCTAATATAAAAAAAAATATTATCACGCGCAATAAAGCTCGTCATGCTAGGTAGCTCGGCGCCACACTTGTTACAGATTACGTCTAGAACTATCGCGGCTATTGTCAGACATTTTATGAGTGTCTTCCGAGGAATTATCACCATACGATTACTTATAAAATGTCGCTTTTAAATTTATAATGATTCTGCCATGTTTAGGTGTCTTTAGCAGTACGATCTGCAGTTGACGCCACCAGCCACTATATTCGACGTTAGCGTTAGACCAGCTCGCGTCAAATTCACTCTAACAAAGTTCTTGTCGGGAACTACGATAATTGCCTTCGATAAACCTGCCTGTTCAATACAAACCGGTCAATTTTAAGGGGCTAGATAACAGGCATATTTAATATCTATGCTCATACACGCTTTTGTCACGAGCAAGTTCATATACATTAGGCAAAATAAATGTCACCAAAAATGTTCGGCAGATATCTCGTAAGCCATTTCGACCAGCTCGAGCTCAGTTACAACCGTTGACAACGTTTTTTCTCTATTACTTGGTCGTAATGAACTAATAAATAAAAATAAAATAAATTCAACGGGGTTTGATGACGTATCTACTCTATTTAAGACCCAAAGACTACGGCCGCATTGACAGGTAGCTATTAGAGCTTATAGCCTAGATAGGCGACTATTGGGTAGCTAGTCGGGAAGCCATCAAGCGATCCAGCAAGTGCGTATACTTCGCTACACCCTAAGCGTCTATCTAGCTTGGCTCTAGGCGCTTTCAGTGCCAATGCCTTACGGACTTTTGCTTTCATGGGTCTCTTAAGTCTACCGCAGTGGGGATGTCTGCTCTGTATTTTGTCATTTTTGATTGAACTTCTGATCAAGAATATATTGTTTGTGTATTGTAAATATTAACTACGAACCGCTGCGGTATTTGCGTGAAGATTTTGGTTTTGAGTTACGTATTTGATTAAGCGGTCGTCAGTGCGTTCTGAACGGACACTGATTCTTACAATTTAAAATGAATTCAGAAAAATTCTAACAAATGTACGCGCTGTATGTAATATTGACAAATTATTTCTTTTTTGTAATACAATTTGTATGTATAAGTATCATCTGAATAAACTACCTTAATTATCGTCCTATAAAATTATATTTCTTTTGATTCTACTTTTTCGAAAGTATGCATGAAATTAACCCCGAAACGAAATCAAACTAATAAAATTACGGCGGGACTCAGTCACTCTATGTTAAATAAAGTATTGGCTGTTCTAGGAGCGTCGGTGGCCGAGTTGTTAAGGTATCCGACTCGTAAGCGGGTTCGAATCCCACTGCGACCATGTACCAATGACTCTTTTCTGAGTTTATGTACAGTAGTTGAATACTAACCGATGCTCTTAAGGTGTGTCCAAACATAGAGCGGCAAGTGTGCGCGGCAGCCGCGCGCGGCGTGCCGCGCTGTTTGCACAGGCAGTTATCGTTCGTCCGTAATCCTGTCTGGACGTGTTTGCGCTTCTCAAAATTGGACAATGAAACATCAATTAGATTGATTGAATCAAATCAAATCAAATCAAAATTTCTTTATTGATTAGGACAATAAATATCTCTTTCAATCGTCAAAAATGAGGGGGATAGGAAAGTAGGAAGGAAACACACAGTGACACGCTGATTGAAATATGTATACGGCTCATAGTTGTGGGCTATGTAACTGTTCAAACTCTTCCAAGGACACTCTTCTAAAACACTGACCGCCTTCATTGTAGTTTTGGTTCAGACTGAATTCAAATGCGCGGCGTGTCTTGCAAGTGCCGCGCAATATTGCCGCGCAAACATTCGTCAAATAGTCCTAACTAGAGCGCGGCAGAATTGTTTCCTGGACATGCCGCGTGTTGCTGCCGCGCATGTGCCGCTCTATGTTTGGACACGCCTTTACGGCAAGGGAAAACATTGTGATGAAATCTACATATTCAGGCGACTGAACGCGTAACCATGATCCAATCTGGTCAGGTTCTGCTTGTAGCACAGAGGTCGGATGGCTTCATTATAATTGCCTGATCTACCAAATCCTGGATCATGGTTAAGGTGGAGCCCGGGCCCTCGTTCGCGAGAGCACAACCGGGTCATGAATGCCAAGATGATTATTTTATTTTCTAAAGTATTGACTTGGTTTAGGTAACCCATGGACGTTGGTAATATGTCGCTTTCGTGTTACCGAAATAACAATAATAAAAAATCGTGTTCCATTATAGATGAGGGACTTAGTTAGGCGACAGTAAATAATCGTTTGATAAAAGAAACTGACATGTGACTATGGAGTTCCATATTGATCGAACAAGAATCTAACATGTGGTAATTTCCTGTCTTTGGAACATATTATATGGGTAAAACACACAATATTCCATGAAGGTACAATCTCATGCACAGTGTGTCATTTGTTAATGTTCTATTTTCTTCAAATCTACTTGTATTTTAAACATGGCATTTTTTAGAAGACCGGATAGATGGGCATTTCGAAATACAAATGGTTCTTTTGTAGTCTTAAAATACATATGCATATTCTTGATATTAATTGTTGAATGTTCTATAAAAACTATTAAAATAATACTGTAATATCGATGTTGTAGTGATGCCAAAATAAATGTGAAATCTGGACCCCACGCTTTGATCCCTGTGAATTAGAATATCTGTCAAAGAATAAGTATCATAAATTATTACTATTTTGTGTTACGACAATTATATTCGTGAAAATATATAAAAGATATGTCGAAGTAATATTATACGAATTTCGATAGTCACTTAAATATAATGGTTATGTGAATTTGTTATATAGTCTTTATGAGACATGCTTTTTTGATTCTCATGGATATGACGCTGTAATATTAGCTGTTCATCACTGGGACGATCTACGACAATATTTACGAGGATGAAATGTTAGAAAGAGTTGGAGACGGTCAAGTAGGTTCATAGGGCGAGGTGATTGAAAAAAAAGAAAGAAGTAAATTTTGTAAATATTTTTTTAACGAAATTTTAACAACAAAAAATATATTGTTCTTAGGTGAAAGAAAATTTTTAAAAGGAAATTGGCGATTTTTGCATAGACGTTTTTGTATTTTATAAGTTTGTAAGTGAACGCGCGGAGTGTTAGAATGTTCGAATGACACGGCCGTGGAAAAGCGGTTAGTGTTTTATTTTGTACGTAATTTGTCTTTGCAGTTCATCTACAATTTGTATTGATTGTGTGATTACGTGTCGGCACTCAGCAAGGTGATATATAATCTTTAAACCTTCGGAAATTGAGATTTGAGAGGCAAAGAGAACTCAAAATGTCCATTGAGTGTCGGTTTTGACACTCATTTACGGGCCTAACGTCATTTTTAATATTCCGTCACGGGGGCCAATAGGCTCCCTAGACTGTTCAACTAGTCTCAGGGTCTAAAGCGGAAGACCTTGGTCAACCTCGCTTCGCCAAAGTCATTTTTGGCTCTTGGAAGTTTGCTGTTCTCCACGTTTCGCCTCTCACCGTAACCAGCTGTCTTTATGTGAAGTTAGGGGTATCTTAAGACAAGATCAAGCCTTGTTTAGGGTGCCTATGATAAGAAAAATAAGACGCGAAAGTTCACGTTTTTAAAACTAGAGGTCGTTATGTAAGTCGGTATGTCAAGGTTTGCCTTATAAATATTTTACGTTGGTCGACAAGCGAGGGAATGTAAGGTAGGCTGTACGATCTAAATGTCATGTTACACAACCCAGTGGACAGTCCAGTCTAATGCGTAGACTAGGATTGCGAAATTTTTGAACTCTACTTTATTTTAAGTTTTTTATTACGTGCCAACTTCGCGTTGAAGTTGTAAAAATGATGGGTACCGTTTTGGAGGGTAGCTTTTTTTCTAATACTACAATTGTATCATGGATTTTTAAGTATAGAGAGATGTGCAATGTATTCTGTGCGTTTGACGTCAAAGATGTCTTTTATTGGCGATTCTGTTTATATTATATTTGTGGGAATTAAGTTTCTGTGCGTATAAATAAATTAACTAGCAAGCCCCGGCTTCACACGGGTTCGCAATATTTACCTTTTTCGTAAGTCTCTCTCTATAAGTGAAAAGTTGTGTAGTTTAGCCCGGTTCCAATGCAATGAACCGCCAACGTCAAAAAAGAACCGTTAATCGGTTCCTGACAACGACAAGTCAATAGAACTATATCCACTCTGCAGAGGTACCGTAGATATCTGATAGTACGCCCCCGTTTTGATCCAATTGAGTTAGGACCAATCACAGCAAGGTAGAGCCAGAGCTGCCTTGAGATTGGTCTTCTACTAAATCGGATTCAGATGGCAGCATACAATCGGAGATCGGCGGTACGACCCCAGAGATAGCTTTGCTTCTTTGGTTCGCATCTTTTAACTATAGCGGTTCGTAATATTCGAACAATGCGTGAAAGAACTAAAATGCTAATGGCCGTAATTAAGTTTGTCCCGATTTCAAAATCCGTCAGATGGCGCTACTCAGGGAACTGCTATAAAATGACGGATCGATTCTAGCCAATAACAGGGCTTTATTTTGACGTCGAGAGCTCAGGGCCGCCGTTTTATTATATTATTGGCGAAAATCCAACTCACAACTGGATCTCAAGCTACAGTAGCGACACCTAGTGGATAATTGATTCACGTTGAAGACCTTTATTTTATTTGCCAACAGATTTAGATTTTTTGCTTTTTTATTTTGACTTTCTTTTTTATCTTTTTCCTAAACATAGTTATTTATACGCACAGAGCGACCGGCATATACGTTGCAATGAAATTGTTGAAACTACGGAGCCCGGGTGATTGTGAATCGAGGGGCGCATGTGCTCGCTGTAAATATGTGTTGTAGTTTGTTTATAAGTGTGTCGATGCGTGGCTCGGATCCCGAATTATTTGTCTATGGCGCTTCTTCTGGTGTAGGAGTCGTGGTGAAGCAAAGCCATCGAGTGGAGATAGTATTGTTGGCAAAAGTACGCAACTCTATCATTTCATACAAGCCTGCCATGTCACATGATTATGACTGATGCTACCATGACAGGTTTGTATTATATGACATAGTTAGAGTCGCAGTATTTTTCATAATCCTTTTCCGTTACTTGTCACAACGATAAAATATATCAAAGGTTAACTTCCTAGAGGAAGTAACTCTCCAGAGGATATTCCTTAGATAGTTATACTTTTCACCGTTCAAAATCAGTTTGGATTTATTTTAGACAAAGGGGTAGGTGGCGGAATTTGCTGAGAAGAGCGTTAAAAATATTGTTTCTTAATCAATTACCAACCAACCCGATTACCAACTTGTCCCCCGCTGGTGGGCAGAGAAACGACTTAAAAATAATGCTCTCTGTCCATCTTCGGGGGACAAGGCACGCCTTTATTATTATGACCAGGGGTCATTGTAACTATACTATCACTGATCGACTTGAGTTTTGAATGTTTTTGTGTCGATATTAACGAAAATGTTTTGCTGCGTTTTTCTCACGACTTCGCCCGTACAGTCTTGCCTAAACTTCCAATTTTAAAACCACAGAGACATTACGCATTTATAAAATTAATCAAGCACAATTGCTCGCATTTGAGGCTACATGTAAATAACTTTTGTAAACTTATTATTATACTTCTCCTAGTTAAAACTTAACCTCCACGAGAAATGATTACTATGCTAGAAGAAACGCCATTACTGACTCAAAAGAGCTTCCCTTCTGTGTATAATTTATTCATTAATATATTTTTTATACTGTGTCTAAACTATTATGACTAAATGATTTTGTAAAATATGTTCGCGTGTTGGGAGCGAGCGTACCAAAGGTAGGCATTTACTGCAATATCTAAGGGTGTGTCCAGCTCTCCGTTACCTATGATGAAATGCACTATATGTTACTGTAATTCCTATTTTTTATAGACACAGTACCTGTTTGTGATTACAATTTAGCCATCTATCGATAAATGTAATTCTCAATTTGTTTGTATCAAATCGAAACACTGTAACTCTTCTGTAAAATATAATTGTAACAATTACACTTCACACAGCAATTGGTCAAAACGAGATGTTATGTCACAACAAAATTCGAAGTGTTTCTATTTCGTATTTTATGTAGGATTTTGAAACTCATGTTTATCTTTAACTTGTTTGCACAACTTTTGATACTACTGTATTGGGGGCTTAATAATAGCGATCGAAATATTTGGGGACTTACGATATGATCTCTTCCCATCCTTGGATGTTTGTCTGTTGTCACATTGGTGGCACAGAAAACATTTAAGGCCAAAGTAAAAAAAAGAAAAATGGTTTTCGAATTATATTCGACAGCAGTCAAATACACGCCCACAGATATTTAGGTCTAACTCGGAAGTAAATCTTTAGGTATTTGTTAAAAAAAAAGGCGTTTATCGCATGCCATTTCTTGTGTTAGTCCAATGATTAAGTTTTGGATTGTTACTAGATTATTCCTGATGTGGGAAGTTTAGTTTGTTGTTATTTTGTATTCTCTTCGGTTTTAATGTATTAAAAAAAACATTGTGCTCTCACTTCAGAGGTTTTTGTTGAACTCGTATTTGTAAGGAATAGCGGCCAATGAGTAGTTAAGAGACGGCTCAAATACATTATTTCGATTCGATTGTTCAGAGTTGAGCCTACTACTAAACCTTACTATTTTGATATTTGACTGATGTTAAGTCCGGAGTAATGGTAAGGCAAACTATTACCATAGAGTTAATTGTGAGGGATTGAATGCGCGCGCTTGCGAGCTAACGTGGACTGACGATATTTGGCAACCTATTCGTTTTTGGAATATACAACATGTTGGATGGACGACCATACGGACTTAAAGGTTGTAGAGAACCGTGGCTTTGGCAGTGGAGGAGCATTTGCATTTTTGCTGCCAGAGCAACGTTATAGAGGCGGACAACGCATTGGCGATACCCCGGTAGGCTAATTACGTCACGCTGTTGATAACAATGATCTGATTTCAATGATTGACATTGTCACTTTTGCGATTCGGTATAATCAATTACAAAGTTTCATTGCAAAAACTGAAACTATTTCGATCATACGTTATCGCAAAAGTAACAATTTCAACCATTGAAATCAGAGAATTGTTAGTAACAGAGTTACGCCTAGCTAGCTTGCTGGTGTTGTTAATGTCCATAGACAGCGGTGACCACCTTCTATCGGGTGGCCCGCTTGCCTGGTTGTCAACAGTGTGACATTATAAACATAGCTTTTTAAACAATGTTGAAAGTCCACAGTTCACCTGGACCGTTTGGGCGCCTATTCTATCCCGCCGTCGTCACCATTAAAGATTATAATTATTTTACAAAATTGAGTAAATAGTTGTGCTACTATTTGTGTATTAACTGCGTTATTTATTTAAGAAGATGGCTGTAAAATTGTAAGTTGTAAGTTCCGTTTTCCTTTGCCGATCTCTTGTCGGCCAGAGTAACGGTCCCTTCACACCTGATCTGATGTTTCATTTAGACGATTGTCAAGGTGCTTGCACACCGGTAGGCCACGTAAGCTTCTATCCGAATTAATTCGTAGATTATCGTAATTAAATGTCAAATCATGAACTCCAGATGTATTGAGAGTTTGTTGTTATTATAACCGAAATGTGTATGAAATACAAATAGAACGAACGCGGTCTATCCGGCAAGCAAGCGTCTATCTTGCGAACGTGTGTACGGAAAAGAACATATTGTTGTACAGAATATAGTTAAGTGTATGTGATTCGCGTGTGCAATCATATCGGTGAGCAGGGCCCTCTGTACAAACGGACAGGCATTTTTTATATTTATTATACATAAATAGCTAGCGAAATTGGAATATCGAACAAGCCCGTTTTACCGCGTATGGTTGGACACAGCGATGAGTTTATCGTGTACCAAATAATATAGAAAATTATAGAAAATAATTATCACCTCGTTTTATTTTAAATCGAATCCAACCAAACAATAGTTTTTCACAATGACAAATGAGTTAAACAGACTGTAATTATAATTAGCTGACACTTTTTTATGAAATATATAAACAATCAATAGTTTCCCAGGATTATGAATTACGATCACACACTTTAATTATCATCCAGCCTATTTTATAGAGAATCATGTAAAGACCATGCTGTGTACTGATATGACAGACATTTTCCGAGGGTCCAGTTGCATGGATCTTCTGATCTCAGCCTCTTCAGGCTTCAGAGGACGGCCGCGGAACTCATCTTCGATCTGCTGAAGGGTCTTTCCTTTTGTCTCTGGTAGAAGGAGCCACATGACTAATAAGAAGTAGAATACCATTATTGAGTACAGCAAATACGTTCCAGCCAGTCCTATACTGCTGAGGAGGGTCGAGAAAGTCTGCAGGACGAAGAAAGACGTGACCGCACCCGAAATAATGCTGGCACTGCTGCCTATGCTGCGGTATTGCAACGGAAACACTTCCCCAGATATCACGTTGGGCATCGGAATCATCCCTACAGCCAGGGAGACCACTTGCAGGTTGATCAGGACTATGCCGGGCCACGCCAGGTCCGAGGCGAGGACTCCGCTTTTCTTGGCGTAGATGTATCCAGCCATCGCGAGCTGACTAAACAAACACAACGCCCCGGTGGAGAACATCATGATCCGTCTCTTGCAGCGGTTTATAACGAAGATGGCCGCGAAGTTCAATATGATGCGCTGGCCGTCGAGCGCTATCATCCAGAAGTTGGCGTCCACGCCAGGCCCGACCAGCAGCCCCAGTATGATCGGGGAGAACGCCGCCATGGTGGGCCCCCCCGAGAACTGCACCATGGCCTGAGCGTGCACCATAAGGTTGATAGGCTTGTAAAACTCCCTCTTTCTCAATATGAACCACAAATCTTTAATACTGTGCACTTGCTCCTCTTCGTTGAGTATCATTCTGGCTTCGATCAGCTCGTTTAGCTCATCATTCTCCTCCTCGCCCCTCAGCCATTTGAACACGGTCCGGCATTCGTCGAATCGCCCTTTGGAGGCGAGGTAGCTAGGAGACTCTGGGCAGTAGAGGGTCATGACGCAGCTAGTGAAGTGGAAAAAGGCGCAGATTAGCGCGGTCCTTTGCCAGCTGGTGAGAGAGCCGATCAGGTGGACGAGGAAGATGCCGAAGGCCTGGGACATGGTCATGACGGTGAGGAACGCTCCGCGGTTGGCGGGGCTGGTGTACTCTCCGAGTAGCACCGCCCGCAGCGGCACGAACAGCCCGAAACAGAATCCAACCAGTATTCGTCCGAATAGTAACGCCTGGAATGTGAAACGATTGGCGTTAGAGACGAATACCTACTGCAGACTTTAATAAAATTTATTGTACAGAAAAGCAAGTGTTCGTTAGAAACCAATACAGGTGGCCGAAACATTGACGTCTAAAAATAAAATTAGGTCCCTCGTGTCGTGGGGTATCTGAATCAGCCCCATATATGTTATCCGATTATTCATAGTTTTCGAGTTATGAATATTTTTCTGAATTATTCAGAATTTTCGACCTGACCAACTTAAAAAACTTCTAAAAAAATAATAAAAATAAATAAATAAATAATCGTGGACAAATTCACACAGCGCCATCTAGCCTCAAACTAAGCAAAGCTTGTACTATGGGTGCTAGATAACTGATATACTACATATATACTATTTTAAATACATACTTATTATACATTGCACACCCAGACCCGTAACAGAAATTAAAATTCATCATTCTGCGCGGTCGGGAATCGAACCCGGGATCTCTTGCGTGGCAAGACCGGCCACGACCGGCCATGTTGACCACTGAACCACTCAAGTCATCAAACACGTAGAACACTTTTTCGAATGCTTTTTTTGCGACTGAATCTTAATGAGTTGTACATAAAAAAATCAGCTTCAATGAAAATGTTGGACTAAAGCGAAACATCTTCGTTCAGTGAATGATGACTTCAATTTTCAACGTTAAATTAAAATCCTAAACAGGTGACTTTATGTTTTCTTAGTAGGCCTCAAAAATGCGGCAAACACTCAGCTTTCATAAACATTTAAAAAAGTATTACTTAATGGGCTATTTCAGCTTCAATCGGCCTTCAACGGCAGCAAGGTGGAAAATCCTTAAAATTAGTATCTGATTACAAAGTTTCTTTTTTGCGATTTTATCAGTCAGAAAGCTAAGATTTAAACATTTGGCGTTATTATTTATTTTTAATTCTACTCATGTAATTAATTTTGCGTTCTACGGACGCTGCGTCTCCCGGTACGTGGTCGCCACTCGAAAACTTTAATGCCCCATCGGCCATCTGTTCTTCGAGCTATGTTATCTGTATCACTCACCGGAAATCCGTTAGCCATGACGGTCACCAGCCATCCGATGACCCCGGGTATTGAGGCCGTGACGTGCGCCGCTCGCCGCCCGAACCGGTCCATCAGACTCGTCACCATGAAGTTGCCCACCACCATGGATATCGCCACTACAGAGGCTGTCAATGTGGCAAAGAAACCTTCAAGAATCGAGCATAGACCTATCTCCGCAAGCCGGCTACTCATTCGCGATTCCCCGGGTGTTGCGTGTCTATGGGGCGGCTGATGATCACTCATGCATAGAGATGAAACGGATATCCGGTTGCTATCCGGTATCCGACCTATCCGGCTTTAATTTACTATCCGGCCGGATACCGGATGGCGCGTTAATATCCGGCCGGATAGTAAGAATTGTATGAAAATCGTCGACAAATTTAGGGCTACTTGCACCATAGTGGTCTTTGGGGTGACAGAGCACATGCCCATACCATCGCATTCGGCGTTCTCTAATTTTCTCTGGGATATATGAGACTTTGTAATTTCCACGAGTGCGGACATTAGATACGTAATTTTTCCAACAGGGTGACACCCGCTGACCAGCGTAAAAATACGCATTTCTGTCATGTGTTGTTTTGACAAGTGTTGTTTAGTATAACATTTTTTTCAAAGTCAATCAAGGTTTATACTGGATAAAATACAAATTTCTCTATATTTAGAGGTAATATACGAAGTCATTTGTCCTCATATATGTTGGGGGCCTTGTGTAAGCCCGTATTTCAAAACTGCGACTCCTTTCGAGGTCGAAAGAATTGTTAAGTTCAACGTTCAAATTATTCTCATTGAAGGAAGACTTGAAACCATGTAAACACATGCAGTCGTCTAAAGTCCCACCCCACGAATACAGCTTGCACAAACTTGTTCAGAGACTAAGTTCAGCCAAATATCCGGCCGCCGGATATCCGGCTATCCGGCTAAGAGGCTGGCCGGATATCCGGTATCCGGCCAATCCACTATCCGTTTCATCTATACTCATGCACCATCATAGAAGGAGCATATGTACGTACTTGCCTGTTCACACTGACCTTGAATGATGAGTGCTGAGTGAGTACGCGTGTGCTTAGTACCGTGCGATGTGGAGGAGGATTAGGAGAGGAAGAAGAGGGATGGCAGAAGGTATGAAGTTCGCTAAGGGGCAATAGATTGTATAGTGGTGTCAGCTCGCATTGATTAGTAAGTAAAAACTCTTTACACACCATACGTACTAAAATGTAATAACCTACTTATTTAACAAAAGGCAGCAGATTTAGACAGTGTATTCCATGCATATATGCATACCTAGGCTTCACTGTCTAAACGGGAATTGCAGCGGCGGGAATGTGCAGTGTTATCTGCCCAGACTTACTGACAGTGGATTAGGAAAGGAGCTAAGAAGAGGAAGAGTCGGAAGGGAGGGGGGATGGGCGCTGGCCATCACGGGACAGAAGATTGTGCACTGGGGTTAGCCAGCTAACACAAGGGAGAGTGCTAAAAGGACTGGTCCCAGTAGCGATTGAAGATAAGGTGCAGGAGCCTTCGGTTATAAACGCGCTTATTTCCCATGATTGATTCCTTGGTATGACCTCAAGATCGGTAGGTAGGGGAAGGTTCTTGTCTAGACTTACTGATCCATGACTTCTGGTCTTCTGTGAGGTGGAAAGGCGCGTCAGGTTGATCCAGCTGCGGCAGTAAAACCGCCGGGTAACCGTTCATGGCCGATATGCCGACGGTGTTAAGGCACACGGATGCTGTCACGAAGCACTGGGGAGGTTAGAAAGGTTTTAGAAAGACAATTACTTAATGTACGGACTCTGGTAATGGGTTAGTCTGAAAACCAGCGCTGTGATTGGCTGCTGCCATTCATAGCATTTTGCGGAGGCTGATCCAGTTTTGGTCCGACAACGCATCGCCCCACTCCCTTATTATCAATCCTACGTATATTGTTTTATTTGTAATTGTTTGTGGATGTGTTAACGGACCAAATAAGTTATTTTTTGTGGTAGGACTAAAGTAATGAACCACTAGTGGATCATCAATTAATTGTATTTATTGTACTACAATTATTAGTGCAAGTACCATATAGTTTGCATCCGTTTATATGCACTAATAAAGAGGTGATCTGCAATTATGATCACATTACAACTAAGTATACCTATATTCTTCACTTAATTCATCAATCATGGCGGCTGTTAAGGATGTCTCAGAAAACCAAAATGCTCTGTCGCCCCTGATTGCAGAGAAGATGAGCTGTTTCCAGGCCCAACTTATTGCTATTCAGTCTCCAAGTACTGACAAATTGGCAAGGGAATTCCCCTTATTAAGTAATTGGAACTTTCTAAGGTGTCCAGTAGTTTATGAGTTTATCCATCATCTACAAATATGAAAGGTACCCATCAGTACATACCTACCTGATAAAAAATCTAATCTTGTCTCTTCTACATAGTTGTATCTTAGGTTGTACTTTGTACCTAACGGAAACGCAAAAGCTTGTGTACAACAAAGAGATTGTCTACACTACATTATTTATATTATTTTATTTATTAGGATAACTAACCATAGTTACAATAGTTCATGTACAGTGGAATACAAATTATGTTTATACAAGGTAATCGCATCGTTTAGGCAGATATTAGGTGCCAACCTACTAATTAATTGGAGATTTACTCAATAATTAGTTGAAGTTTAAAAGCCTACTTTGAAAATTCGAGAAGAAACAGAAAACGCTGACACAATTGCTTCAGAAACCAAGGTTTCAAAGGTCATATTTCATGATATTTTCGTGAAAAGTACCTATCGAGTTAAATCTTACTTATAAAAATTAGGAAGGAGTAAAAACACAGACTTACTTGCTTCAAAAACGGAGAGACCTTGGTCATCTTTCATGACATTTTCGTGAAAAGTACCTGTCGAGCTAAATCACGGACACCCTGATAACAACACTTGCAGCCAACATCTGCGGAATCTATATATCGATTGAGTTCTCGCCGCGTACCTATCGTACGAGGAAATCAAACAGTAGGCCACTTGAAGATGACGTCTCGATTGAAACCGAGATATTAAAATAATAATAATAGCTAGATAAGTTCATGATTAGATTACTTAGTTTCAATTATCTGCGGCTACGTTTAGTATATGACAAGGCAGACAAGACGTGACATTTTATTGTACAAAACTCGCCACTACACAGCACAACTTCCTACTGCCAATATTGTAAAAGACCTTGCTTATATCGAGAACATTGAGGTGTTATAGATAGACGGATAGAGAGATACACTCGTTATTGCACAGAGTTGAGAGTTTAGGCTTTGCCTATCTACTATTACGGGACCATTATTTTTACCCTAATTTTAATTGCTTGCACTTGACGGCAGCCTAACAGGATCCATTATTCTTCCTTACATAGTACACGGTCCCCTGTCAAAATGTTCACTGCATGAAGATGTCCACTGTATTAATACGTCCACATCAAAATGTCCACTTTACCAAAGTCTAGGTACCTACTCTACTGGTACAGAATTATATTGTAAATCGAAATTTATTTAATTTAAACAACAAAAACTAAACAATACTGAAAACTTAACTATCTAAAACGAAATTCATCCAAAACTAAAAAAAACTAAAAACTAAAAAAAAACAATCTATTCAACCGCTACTATTGGGCAACGTGCCCAAAATGCTAGTAGCATTGACACTCAGACACTGTGCCAAATAAAAAACAAATGCCAGTATTTTGGTCACAAGTTGCCACGACGAGATGCGCTGATTATGTCTTTAACTGGTACATAATGTTTAATTGTTCAGAAATACCGTCTCTATCAAAAGCGAACCCTATCGAAATGGCCACCGCTACAGCTATGTCTGTCTGTAATTCTGTATGTCTGCCCTGCTGTACTGTTCACTGTACCGATCTCTTCGTCAATCAAAATCTCTGGCACATCCAAACGATCATTTATAAAACCCACATAAAACGACCCTTAAAAGTTACGGCCTTCGCGGTGGACCAGAGTTCCAGTGTTGGTTGGACGCCGCCATCCACAGCGAACTGGGGCTTAAAGGGCTGTGGGCTGTGTACTGCAAGGATCGGCGACAACACCGACGGCCTAATTTTGTAGTTTTTAGCTGTGGTCTTGCGTCATTAATGATTAAGATATAGAAATGAAAATGGTACCAAAGGAGACGTTATAAAAAAACAACGTCTTTTACACGCATATAATTGAAAGAGCGTTAACACTCCAATGTTTATAGTTTCGGATGATAATATTTAAAATTGAATTCAGAAATATTTATTAAAGAATTTAACACAAGAGATGCAGCTTATCTCGTAAGAATAATTTGTTGGCAGTACATCGCCACAAACTGGAACCAAGGGTCACCATTTTGAAATGTCATTTTATCTTATTAAGTAAATAAAATAAATGACGCTTATTACACATAACACGATAGGTACATTCATAGTAAAAAAAGTAAAGAAACAGTAACATTATAACCATAATGTATCGCTACCCGCGCCATGGGAAGACGTGCAAAGGGGTCACACTCAGCGAATGCAATGGCTGGAGCTATGGCGCTGGTTTTCAGTGCGCCCTACCCTACATCTCTCCATTTTATTAGCGCCGCCGTCACCGAGTCTGCCAACACAATTATATAATAATGTTAATAGTAAATACTGTCACGGGGCCCTAAGCTGTTCAACCAGTCCCCGGGTCCCAAACATAATAATATATGTAGGATTTCATTCTGAAATTTTCAATGTAATGCAAGAAAATGTTGACTTCTCATACAAAAGAGTTCAACGCGATGCCCTCGTTGATGTCTTTTATATGAACGTTATTAAAAAAACGATATAAATGACGTCCACCAACAAACCGACATACTCGTATCTAATAAATTAGTTCTAATTTTTTCATAACAAGCTTTAATCGCGTATTCTATTTTAACTGTATACCATATACAATCACTGAGTACTGGTCAAGACCAATGAAACTAGAGCTTGGGCTCGTAGGCAAATAAATTAGCCTCAGGAGTACAAGGTTACTTTTGAATTTATAAATCGTAAATTTTGTGGTTACTTGAAGCTCAAAGGTCTAATATTTAATAGCGTAATTAGGCCTGTGATGCTTTACATCTGCGAAACCTGGCCTGCGCTGACGAAGCATGTTCGCGAACTCCACGCCCACGAAATGAAGATGCTGCTGTAGATAGGTGGCGTTACGCGACTTGATCGAGTGCATAACGAGTACATCCGTGACAGCCTTAGCGTGAGAGATATCGCGGATAAGATTGAAGAGGCTCGCCTTCGCTGGTTTGGTCACGTGTTGCGTAAGCTCCAGGGATACGTTAGATATAGGAGCCCTTCGGTATCAGGAAAGAGGTCCCGCGGAAGGTCCAAGAAGCGATAGATTGACATCGATGAGACGGATGCGAAAGCCAATGGCTTAATGACCCACGACTGGGTGAAATGGAGGAGCATGAGTCGGAAAGCGGACCCTGGCAAAAGCCGGGACTGACCGCTCGGATGATGATGATGTTGAAAAAATAGTCACTAGATGCAATGACAGACAACTTAGGTATACTTAATACTGTAAAAAATAAAAACATATGCTTGAACAAATTCATACAGCGGCATCTAGGCCCAAAGTAAGCAAAGCTTGTATTGTGGGTGTTAGATAACTGATAAACTTCTTATGTACTTTGTTTTCTGTATGCGTAGTTTACCTATCATGTAGATACTAGCTACCCGCCCCGAGTTCCTCGTTTTTTATTTACATTATTATGCGTTTATTGTACCTATATGTATACTACAAAAACTTAGAGCATAAAATTCTCTAACAAAATTACAGACGCGAAAAGCGACTTTATGTTATACTATGTTGAGATAACTTTTTACTCACAATATTGATTTTATACTGCCGATACTAGAACCAACTGTGCTACCCCAAATGAATAAGATAAGCGCATGCAAATGATGAGAATGATATTAGTCTGCGTTTGTCGGCTTCGTGGAGGGGTCCAATAATAAAACAAGGGTCATATAATTATGTACGTTACAACAATGTTTTACACTATCGCGGTTATTATCACACATTTTCAAAGTATGTTTCAGGTTTCAGGTTGAGGTTTACGAGTAGCCCGATATTTCGACGCAGTTGCATGCATCAGGGTCACGGGATGACTGGAGAGCTGCGAGCGCCCGGTGGTGTTGGTTAGCGATAATCGTTTGTTTATACCGCTAAGATGGCAAACAAGCTTACGGTCCGACTGATGGTAAGCTGTCACTGATGGTAGCGATAATAATTTTGTAAGTTTCACCATATCCAGGTTGTAGAGTACGTGCAGGAACTTCTTACAGAATCGTTAGGAACTCTTATAGATGGAGCATTCGCACATGAAATCGCTAATTTAAAATAGCCATTTTAAATTACCCCTCTAATGTATGAAAGCTAATACTACGGATCGGTCAAGCTGCATCTCTGGTTCTACCCAATCGAATTAGATGAAACATGGCCTAGATTTTATGTTATACCCCAAACTACCAATTTTTAAAAACCCCAACAAAATCCGTTCTGCGCCATTTCCATATTTCTTATAGATATAGATCTATTGTGGTTCTACATTAGGTGTTCCAGTTTCGAAAATTATATCCTAAACCAGGCTTAACAGGTACACAACAAAAAAAGTTTCATTCACATCTGTCCAGAAGTTCTGGAGATAAGCGTGCTCAAATAGACAAACAGGTAGACAAAAATGTTTAACAATCTCATTCCATTACAATTTCTTTTTTCACTGTTTTATCATATGTATAGGTGGCGTAAAAAGGGAAACTACTGAAGAACGCTACTATTAGAGACATTATTAGGACATAATGTGTAGTGAAATTGGCGATCAGATGATTACAGTTCAGCGACTGCCATCAGACCTTCGTGACCTTGTTAACAGGGGAACCTGATCAAATTGGATCATGGTTACCTACACATTCAGTCGCCTGAATGTGCAGGTCCTCACTATGTTTTTCCTCACCGTAAGAACATCGGTTAGCGATTAACAAATGTACTTAGCTCAAAAAAGAGTGCTTTATGATATTGGACGTAGATTATAGATGGAGCTGTCCCTTTTGGACACGTTATATAAAAAAAGAAACAAAATATAGATTTTGACTTCAGCTGTGCGTAGCCTCCTTCTATAAATCTATGTCCTTAGTCCCGGTCAATATTGGTTTGTCATACAACAAGTTTTGCTCATTACATTTTTCATGCTCCCAACCATTTATTACCAACAAGGGACCCGCCCCGGCTTCGCGCGGCTTTTCTATTTACTACAATCTGCATACATTATACATATTAACCTTCTGAAAAAAAATCTCTAATCGGTGGTGAAAGCCGCATCAAAATCCGTTGCGTGGTTTAGGAGGAATTAGCGAAAATACATACAGACAGACAGACAGAATATGTAGAAAAAGACATAGACATTGATTTTATTTGGCAATTACTACAATATCAAACAAATTGTAACAATATCAACAATTATAATAATTATGAATAAGTTACCTTATGGTTTAGCTGTGACCTTAAAACTTGGACCCGGCAATTTCAATTACCTACCTACTTCCTATTTACCCAGTATTTTTTTTACCGTATCGCAAAGATCCAATTTATCCAATCATCTTCAGAAATTTTTATCACAGTCAATTATATCTAAGTAGAGCTCGTCTAATTTAAAATGACGCACCCCACTATCGCATTAACGCACACAAGCAAGTTTAAAATATGGACGCAATACATATACTGTACTGTACGAGCTCTACTTAAGTATTTTACCTTATAAGTTTCTATATTTAATCATAGGTAGAGCTCGTCTAGTCTAAGATGACGCGCCCCACTACTTAGTTAGTTGATTTCGATGTGTGAGTGCAAATATTAATAACGACACTTCATCTGTGTGGGGGCCAATGAACGGCGCGTGCTCCGACGTTTGAATCTCACCGGCAACTGAATGACCAATTACAACGGCATTTGTATATGTATTGCGTCCATATAAAATATGGACTTGCTTGTGTGCGTTAATGCGATAGTGGGGCGCGTCATTTTAAATTAGACGAACTCTACGTAAGTAGCAATAAATAATAACGACAATACAAAATATTCAGCATATCTTTCATAAATAGCTAACTACTTAGTTATACCTATTATTTAATAGAAAACAAATTAATTAATTACCCTGCTATATTTGACGTCAGTAGGTAGGGGGCACCTTGCGTCCGCATGGGTCTACCCACTGATCGATATTTTTTATTATGATATGTCTAGATGGAGGTATTCAATGGGTTTCTTGTAAAAACTTCTGATCCGACTCTATCTGCAGTTTCGTATTCTCATCATCATCTTCAACTCGCGTCTCCACCCGTCCCTGCTGCCCTCGGAACTCGTCTTCTATCTGCTGGAGAGTCTTTCCCTTGGTCTCCGGCAGTAGGAACCACATCACAGTCAGGAAATAACTTATAGCGGCAGCGTACAGCAAATAGGTGCCATGGAGACCTACGCCCTCCACGAGACCGGGGAAGGTCTTCAGCACCAAGAAAGTGGTGGATGCCACTGAGATAATGCTGATACTGCCTCCTATACTCCTATATTCTAAGGGGAACACTTCTCCAGCGATCACACTGGGTAAAGGAACCATGCCAGTGGCCACAGTGAAGAAGTGGAGGTTGATTAGAAAAGCGGGTATCCAAATTTCGTGATCCGCTATCCAGGAGGGTAACGTATACCCTTGGAGCTTAGAGTACACGTAAGCGGCGATCCCTAGATGGGTCGCCACGCTGAGACTGCCGATGGAGAACATCATAACGCGCCTTCTACACTTATTGATGACGTAAACAGCGATAGTATTCGATATGATCCTCTGGCCGTCGAGAGCTATCATCCAGAAGTAGACGTTGGCTGATTTTCCAAGGATCAAGCCGATTATGACGGTTGAGTAGGACGCCATGGTAGTGCCGCCAGCGAACTCCACCATCGCGTACGCATGGACCATCAGCACGATTGGTTTGAAGAACTCCTTCTTCCTCACAGTTGTGGTTATGTCTTTCAAATTGCGCTTCCTGGTCGTGACTTCAGTCTTTCTCGAGATTTGTTGGGCGAAGATCATCGCTTCCAGTTCTTCCTCTTCGGTGTCGCCCCGTAACCAGCGAAAGACGCTCCTGCATTTCTCATAGTCGCCTTTCGCGGCGAGATAGCTCGGGGATTCTGGTGAATATATGGTCATGCAGAGACTAACGAAGGAGAACGACATGCAAATCAGAGCGGTCCTCTGCCAGCTGATGAAGGAGCCGACCAAATGAGCGAAGAAGATGCCGAATGATTGCGCGAGAGATATCATGGTGAGGAATGCGCCCCTGTTCTTCGGGCTCGTGTATTCGCCGATCAGGACTGACCGTAGAGGTAGGAATAATCCGAATGAGAGACCATGGAGTACTCTTCCAATGAACACCATCTGGAATGTATTATTGAAAGGTATTAATGTAATGTAATTCTAATAGAATAAACTACATACAAGTTACTGAGTGATAGATAATGCAGAACCAATCTAGAATTCTTTTCAGTTATGGGATGCTATAGTGTTCCCGAATAACATGAACAAATGAGTATTTATTTTCATTCATGAATTAGCCAAGGCAAAGGATAAATCGTTTTGCATAGAAAATGTATGATATTGAACTACAAAATTTTATATTCAAAGTATCTCCTTAAACCATGGCCGTGTGGTGTCCGGCAGAGTAGAATAGCACCACCTCCGTACACTGGTGAGTGTTGCATAAGGGACTAATATTTTCGAGGTAAAACTTCTAGGGTCTCTGTAGACTGGAAAACGGGCAGCAGCTTTTTCCATTGTTATATTTACAACACCGCAATCTCCAACCCAATCAAGCGTGGAGATTATAGCAATAACCTCTCCTTTCGTAGAAGAGGCCCTAAGTCCTGAAGTGGAATGTTATGGGCTGTGATGAAGATTTAAACCAGACAGAAGTCGCGGAGTTCAGTTCGCTGAGTCGTAATAGCTGAGTGCAAGGAGACAATTGAAATTTTGATGTATGAAAAGCATTTTTCGTCTCCCCTCCCGCCTCCTTACTCCTCCCTGGAAAAGCAGCTTAAGAGTAAAACCAACCTGGAAGCTCTGCGCCAGGATGATGCAGAGCCAGCCGGCCAGGATGGGCACGGCGGCAGTCAGGTGAGCAGCGCGACGCCCCAGCCGCTCCATCAGCGCTGGAGACGCGAAGTTGCCCACCAGCATCGGGAGCGCCATGGCTGATGCTGCAGGGGTTTCATAAGCGTTAATATGTAGGTTCAGAGTTAGCAAACAAGCTTACGGCTCGCCTGATGATAAGCAGTCACCACAGCCTATGGACGTTTTCAATACCAGGGATATCATCCACGCGCTACCGATCCCGTAAAAATCTTCTTGAAGGAAAGACCTTTCTTGTGGAATAACTCCATGTTGTACTTTCCAGGGGAAACCTCTCTAGGGAGCTCAACCCTCAAGATAAGACAGACGAGCCAGGAGCGCCCTCTACCGGCATACCTTAATATATTAACTTAGCGTTCCAGCTGGAGGGCCCGTGCCCGAAATGCAGATTTTTTCATGATGTTTTCCCTCACCGTAAGCGCATCGGTTAGTATTCAACTAATGTACATAAAGACAGAAAAGTCATTGGTACATGGCGGCATAGGGGATCTAACCCGGTACCTCTCGCTTACGAGTCCGATCCGCTAGCCGTTAGGCCACCAATGCGATGCACTATAGCAGATAATTAGCGCAGCACGGCCATAGAGCGTACGGCTGGGCGGGGCCCGGTACCCCGCCAATAAGCACACCCACATAGGCAGTACAGTGAATAGCATATCGACCTATATCAAACTAAATTTAAGATGAGCTATGGAGCATATGCGTCTCAATGGACGCGCATAGCTATATTTGCTCAGTTTATACTGGTTTTGGTAGGTAAATATGCCGTCTTCCCCAAGATGATTACCGATCCATGACGCCTGAGCGCTGTCAACAGCCAGCAGGGCCCCCGGCGCCTGCAGCCGCGGCAGCAGCACCGCGGGGTAGCCCAGCGCGCAGCCATGCCCCACTATGTTGCCGCACACTGCAGCCGTCACGAAACACTGGAACATGAGACAGGGGCTCTAATAACCTGACAATAGTACATTTACAAAACTGCAAATAACATACAAATTTAATCCTAAACCTAAATCTATATTTACAGATATAAAACCTCCTCCAGGGCATCCCCGCGAGGCATGGTGCCTAGAAGGCTGGCAACTTTTCCCCTTTGAATAATGAGGCTGAACCTCTGAGCGAAAAAGTTGCCAGCCCTGCGGTCACCAGTGACCTCACAGAGATGCCTGGAAAGATAATTTAAGTATACATAGTGATACAAGTGTGCTATATTGGCCATTACAGTCGAGGCAGTATACGGCGCGCGAGATGCAGGCGATTATGTGGTTAAAAATTATACAATAACAAGTTACGAGCAAGTGCATGAAAAAAATATAAGAGCTACTACCTACCTACAGGTATCTCGAAGAAATATTAACGCAACAATGTGGATTACCTACCAAATATTTACATAATACAAAAATATCGTAAAGTGTACATAAAAAGAAAATACACGAAACTAAACTTATTTAAAGATAAAAAATTTGCCTAAATTCTACAGTAACAGGATAAGTGTCCAGAAGGCTGGCTGCATTATACCGCTGGATAGCGAGGCTAACTCTGGTCGAAGACAGTCGAGGCCAGCCTTCTGGCCATTAGATTCATCGACCAGGCGGTTCCCCACGCCCCAAAGATTCACGCCAAATAGCGCAAATACCTATATAAAATAATAAATATATAATTTATGTTTTATGTACTGTGGTTTTATTTGTTTATTATTTCGATCGGGAACAATCTCAAAACAAACGATAATCGCAGTATAGAAAGGCTTCATGGACGGACAACCTTTCAAAGGTCGTAGGGAGCCGATGGATGTAACACAGAGTCGAACGTTGCGGAAAGCGTACGAGGAGGCCTATGTTCGCAGTGGGCGTCATAGGCCACCATTTCATACCGCACGTAACCTTATCCTTTAGTGTAGAGTAGATTGCCCGATGATGTAAGGAATGCACCTTAATTCGCGTCGTAAAGCAGTGGCTAATGAAAATGTTTTTTTTTTCCTTGAAGGATTTAATCCCGTAGTTTATTATATTTTGTTATCTAAAATGAGTATTTCTTGCCTACTGATGTGTTTTTATTATCATTGTTATATTATATTATTATTGTTATATTATTTTTAAACAGTTCTTTATTTTAAAACATTAGTAACATTATATTCGATATCATGTTATGTAATGTATGACTAATGAGAATAGTAATTTTATGACATGGAACAATACACGATAACTTAAACTAAGAACTGAGGTGATGATGACGATTTATTTTATACAACTCAGTGACAAGAGAGCGGCCAGCCCACCTGATGGAAAATAGCAATTTTTGCCCACGACAAATACGATTCATGACTCCTAAATAATATAGAACCTCAGACGCTTTAAGATGTTGGTCTCATCTTCAAATATAACAGCGTATAAGCATTGCTCTATGGGACACACACACACTGCCAAGTATATTTACTGTTTACTCTACCTAGCACCCCTAACTATATTGGTTTAAAAAACATCTGCACCTACGTACCTGTTTAAGGAATGGCGTGACCACACTCCGGTCCCGCGTCCCGTCCATGATGCCTCACTGATGCGCACAGATAATTGTGCGACATTGAATTTCACAAACGCGCACTTCAAAACTGAAAATTACAGATAAGATTATAGACGAGCCGAGTGTGTTTGATTCAGAAAACATCGACTGTGAGGAAAATAACTCGACACGCGATCTCTTGATAAAGGAACGAGGAGTGTTATCTTTTTGTATTGCGAACTAGGTAGTTATTGTTTGTCGGTATGAAGGCAAGGTAGCGGAAGGTAATCAGGTCGGTACACCTGATTACCTTAAGCTAAAAGGAAGCTATAAGATGTTTACAAATAGTGTCCGGATGTAGGTCATAGATATTACTGACATGACATATGGGCTTGTTTATATTGTTTTAAACGTTGTAATACTTTATGCTTGAAATAAACCGTAAATTTTATTCATTGTATGTCCTAAATTTAAGTATTTTACAATAAACAGATAAAATACACCCATTATAATAAAACTAAAACTAAATTTTTTTAAAGTTTTTGACAATAAAAATTAATATTTTACAAGACCTAAACCTATAAAAATTATTATAGGGATTAAATTTTTTTTATTCTTAACGGCAGACAAACAGGCAAGCGGACCCCCTGATGGAAAGTGGTCACCGCTGCTTATGGACATCAGCAACACCAGAGGAGTTACCAATGCGTTTCCCGCCTCAATGCTCGGGTATCATACGAGAAGACAATGCCTTATCAGAAACACCAACCAAGAAACACGTGACCTATAATTCTAAAAAACGACCCAGCATTCTCTGCTGTGTCTTTAAAATACGTCTGTGATCTCCAACCTGTCAGCCAAGCGTGAAGATTGTGTCAAAACCCTCCACATTTATTTGTGTGTACATTGATGTGGAAGAGGCTAAAGTACAGTAATTCCCTTGTTCCTTGTAGATAACCAAGGTTGATAACTGGTATTCTACTAGAAAAAATTATTCCTTCTAGTTAACTCGGTTATCAAACGGGATTTTTTTCCCTCGTAGCAAACCGTTTTTTTATTTGGTTTTCTATGACGAATACACTTTTCTTCCTAGCTAACTCGGTTATCAAATGGGATTATTTAATAACCGAGTTAACTAGAAGGAATTATTTTTCCTAGTAGAATACCAGTTATCAAACTTGGTTATCTACAAGGAACAAGGGTAGTAATTTAAGGGTTAATGTTATTGATAATTTGAGACGCCGCCTGCCATGCGTGGAGATTACGGTAATACCCTTCACTAATGTGGAGGAGGTTAGAAAACGTAGAGGTTTTTATCAGGTTGTAGGACTCTGTCAAGCCTGAAGAGTCCGCCTGGGTGAGTACCACCGCTTTATCTATTTCTGCCGCCAAGCAACAATGCTTACTTTGTGGTATTCCGGTTTGAAGGATAAGCTAGTCAGCGAAATTACAGATATGAGGCATTTCATCTTAATCCTCACAGTGACAACGCACCTGCGGTTTTGCATTTTCGTTACCTGCAACGTAAATGTAAGAATCGCAGATGTTATGGGCGACAGTTACCACTTACCATCATCTGGGCTGTCTGCTCGCTTGTCACTGAGTAGCATAAAAAAATCCTGACTGGCGAAACTACAGGGAGAGCCATATCATAGCTTGCGGAAATATTTAGAACTAGAAAGGTCCAGTAGAAAAGTCGAGGGAAAATGTATTGTGGATATACAGGGTGTTACATCATATATGTATGTAGCCGTGAACCGGATGGAGTGCTAAATGTATGAAAACGAGAGGAACAACTATTTCACGTACGACAGTTTTTTTTAATGTAAATAATTGTACCTATCGTTTTAATATGTTTAGCACTCCATCCAGTTCACGGCTTCATACATATATTATGTAACACCCTTTATATTTTGAATCAAGGTCTTTTGACGACATGTACCTATGTATTGGTATTTTTGCGTAATTGCTAAACTAATCACCGTTCAGCCAATACACAATTAATATAATCTTGGCGTAAATAACCTGGTTGTGCTATCGCGCACGAGAGCCCGGGATCCGCCTTGACCATGACCTAGAATTTGGCAGATCAGGTAATTGCAGTGGAGCGACAGCCATCTGACCTCCGTAACCCTGCTACCAGGGGAACCTAACCAGATTGGATCATGGTTACACATTCAGTCGCCTGGTCAAGGTTTCATCACAAGGTTTTCCCTGACCGTAAGCTAATACACAATGAGGGCGAATAAATAAGGTTATTGACAACTGAAAAATGCCCATACAACGAAGATGAGTTTCAAATGTGGTATCGGCGTGGGCGCAGCGTGCCTATAGTAAAGTCTACTGCGTCTTTATTGTGTAACGGGTCTTTAAGAGGACCGATCCTGACGACGCGCGACGTCCTGACGTTCGTGGGTCGGGACCTCAACAAGCGACTGACACGACAGCGAGTGATTTCCGATAATATTGACGTCAACACAGTTTCCTAAAAGGACCTAAACGATATCGGTAGTTTAGTTATTCAGTTTGTGTGGTGGTAGATTTCGATTTATTTTTTATTTAAGCGCAATAATTGTGAACGCTAGTTTGCCTGTTATTGGATTTACATTGAAGTGTTAAAGATTTTTCATGTAATATTTCAATGTAACAAGAAGTGCAAATCTGTTGGCAAATAAAATAAGTAAATAATACCTATCACCATGTTGACTAGGTGCTGCTGAATGAATGCGCTGAGTTGCGGATCACATTGGCCTCAATACGCGCTGTCGATTTTGCTGTTTACAAATGAATAAGTCGGCTACATTTATTTTTTTATTCCACAGTTTTACAGGGCTGCTCGAACCAAATTCTTAATCGCACTTAAGCTTAAGATAAACACAAACTTTCATACATAATAACGTTAAACGTCATTCCAAAATGTGATTAATTGGTGGAAGCTGGGCTTTGGAGTAGCTGTGTTCGATATAGTTTGTGGAGGCGCCGTCCCCGAGTACAAGAAAAATTACACTTTGTAGCGATATAAAGGCCTTGCCACATACAAAGCTCGGCGCGAGCGCGGCGCGTTATTTGCTAGGCAACCATCGCGCGGCGCGATAGTTGCTAGGCAACCATCGCGCCGCGCGATGGTTGCCTAGCAAATAACGCGCCGCGCGATGGTTGCCTAGCAAATATCGCACCGCGCTCACGCCGCGCTCGCGCCGAGCTTTGTATGTGGCAAGGCCTTAAGCCTTAATATATATTATGTATTAATATAGTATATGTTTATTTTATTCATTTATACCTATTAGTATGTATAGAATATTATGTATGTATCTGCGTATATTTATCATATCTCTCTTTTTGTAGGCCTGCTGGAAGAGATTTATTTTTAGAGATAAGTAGTGCCTGTTGTCTAATATCTAATTTGTACTATCTCTTTAATTTTCTTGTGTACAATAAATTGTTAAATAAATAAATAAGATAGTAGACGTTTAGGAGACCCACACAACACAAACTGGCAAAAACAATGGCACTGATGGCGAAGAAGGTTTGGACAGACGTTGGTTGAGACTACGACTGTGAGACCAGTGGATGTCATTGTTGCAAATCGGTAACCTCGTGTGCCAGGTTCAGATACATATTTACGTCAGATTTAGATTTTATTATTATTTGGACGTTTCCCGAACAAACACAAGCTAAGATGTTACGTATTTCCATTTCATAATCTATACAGACATGTATGATAGTAGAAAACAAAGTCGCTTCCCGCTGTTTGTCCCTATTTATCTATCTATGTATGCATGTATCTATGTACGCTTACATCTTTTTAACTATGCAACGGATTTTAATGCGGTTTTCAACAATATATAGAGTGAACCAAGAGGAAGGTTTATAAGTAAGAAATAAAGGTTAGGTAGGGGGAAATAGAATTGTTGATACACATCATTCTAATTATAGATCGTTTAGTTTGTTTTTATGTATTTAATCTAGGAAACTATAGGTCTTTTTTTATTATATTCTTTTAAAATTGTATTCTGTGTAACACTGCTTGTTTCTAATAAAAAAAACTTGACTTCGTTCGCGTATACATTACGGGAATGAAGTCGAGCCGAGCTATGTCAAAATGTGTCGGTGGCATCTGTGCATTTGCGGTGGCTTTGGTGTGTTTTCATGTTATGAAGTACTGAAACAGGCAAACCTTGTGGAAATTTGTCACTGCTGCATAGAGACAAGCAGTGCTGTGTATTGCACTCAATTACTCACTATTTATTGAATTGTTTTCAGCTGTCAGATGTCCAATCCAAGAGTTTATGCACATACATTTGCTCAATATAAACGTTCATATCGTTTTTAACACTCATTTGCTCAAAATAACTCTGATAATGGCCTCGTTGTCTGATTCAGTACAGACGGACGGACACCTCCTGTGGCGACGCCGTACTGATCCGCTCTATGAAGTGGAAACATTGCAGAATAAGCGTTTTAGATTTTTCCATTTGCCCTTGACCGAAACAACGCAATCAAACGCAAAAAATCAGTCACACTTCAATTATTCATACAATTTACTTGTTGCTTTTACAAATTACTTGCTTGTTGTTATCATTCATTCGCCTTACTTACTTGTTTGAGTAATTTTAAAATAGGTCTTTGAAGTCTGAGTCTCAAATATTTCATTCAGGGCCTATTGTCTAACTCAGTTGGCAACTGAATTTTACGTAAGATGATTCTACACAACGTCATTTACGTTGGCCACTGGCTATAGCGTCTACCAAATCAGAGTGTAAGGTTTTCTTATGTCAAATTCAGTTGTACACAGAATGCAAATTTTCGTGATTCCAAAAATCATGAGATAGCGTTACTGCGACTTCAGGTCTGCTGTCAAAATAAAGCCCTGTCATTGTCTGGAATAGATTGGTACAAAGTCTTTTTCAGCAGTTCTTTCTGTTCACTAGCACGACAGAACTTTGGCAACAGACCTTATGCGCCTCACAAGTGCCATCTGAAATCGTGAACACTCTCAGTCCTACTGTATCGATTTTCTATACATTAAAGGATTAGAAATAAAGATATTCCAAGCAGAACTGAAGTCACAGCGTTGGTTCCAGAGTAGCAAGCCTGAAGCGGCAGTGGACAGGCCACATATATAAATAAATATAAATATGCTTGGATAATTCACACAGCGCTTTCTAGCCCCAAAGTAAGTAAATAAGATACGAAGGTTTACATACACACTGAGACTTCAGACGAGGGGGTCGCTCTTGCTACGAACAAGCTAAACGCGGATCTCAACGGTATTGCAGATTGGGCTAGTGAGAATGGGTTAGTGTTAAATCCACAAAAAAGTGTTTATATTGTTCTCGGGACTAGGGACCAGGTTGCAAAGGTAAAGGCATTAAATTCGGATATAAAAAGTGGGTAAACAGTCTGGGTTTAGTCCTTGACGAGGACTTGCGGTTCGAGGCACACGTACAAGGTAAACTACCCAAATGCTATGCTTCGCTTTCCACGCTGTATAAGGTTAGGCCTTTTCTTAATTCCTGGATTGGACCTGTGCAGTGCTCTTGTGTTGTCGCACTTGGATTATTGCGATTGTGTGTATGGACCTTGTCTATATAATAAAACAGCTAAAGCTGTACAGAGGGTGCAGAATGCTTGCTTGCGCTATTGCTTCGGAATTGGCAAAAGGGAGCATATAACCCCTTACATGGTTTCTAGGGGAATTATGAGTATGGAGCACCGGAGATCGTTGAAATATGCTTCCTTTATCCATTCGTTTGTACGCAACGGGAAACCGGTCTACTTAACTGACAAATTAATATGGAATCATTTCGACAGTCTTCGGCTTCGTGATAGTGGTCCTCAATTGATATTACCTTTATGCTCCCTTTCACGCACCAGGGGCTGTTTCAAATATGCAGCAGCCAAGATTTGTAACGACCCGCCTCCACCTATACGGGGGTTGGTCAGAGTCACAAAGAACACATTTATTATACATTGTAAGTCTTGGCTGCTCTCGAAGCTCTGCTCTGGTGTGTGGTGTGTCGTCACAGTGCGCAGTGGGGTGGCTGGCTATGTGCTTTGGTGGCATGTATGCTTTTTATTTGTGTTTCTTCTGTTTCTTGTTTCTTTCTTCAACTTCGTGTATGGTGTGTGTAAGCGGGTAGTTATTTTGTAGGGAATGGCAGAATAGCAGGGGGAGTGGGAGTTGTGTTACGCTCTCCTAAACCAGTAGCCCATTTATCGTCCTATATTTTTCGATTTTGCTTTTGTTGTTTGTATTTATATATTTTTTGTTTGTTTTAATTGTAAAATTTACATGTTATAGCTTTTTATAAGATGATAAATAAAAGATTTATTTATTTATTTAAATAATATAAATAAATAATCATTTATTTCAGGCGTTTTACGCCCATATTGAAATAAGATTTAACAACAACACGCTGTATGTACTTAAAATATAGGTAAGTGATCTTAAGAAATGATCTATAATATGAAGAGTGATATAAATGATCTAAAAAAATGAAGCAAAGCTGTGCTAGTCGCTAGATATGTGATAAACTACTTTTATACTTTTAAAGCAGGAAAGCAGACCCTGGCAGTAGCCGGAATTGACCGCTCGGATGATGATGATGACTTTTATACTTTTAAATACATATTTATTACACATACGGCTTCCAAGACGGGCATGCTTCATATTCTTAGCATCGTCACTTACCAACAGGTGACATGGCAGTCAAATGCCTGTCTTGTTTAATATATATAAAAAACAACATACAACACCCAGACCCGTAACTGAAATTAAAGTTGATCATTTCAATTTCTGCTCGGCCGAGAATCAAACCTGGTACCTTTGCGTGGCAGACCGGCATGTTAACCTACTGAATTACTTAGGTCGTCCGAATGGCCCATGGTTCGAATGGTCACTCCCTATAGCGACCACGTACTGAAAATCGAAGCGTATGACGTTCCTCCATGACATGGATTGTGGATGCAACAAGCACAGATCCGATCGGTATGGGAGACTTGACGGAGGCCTATAACATAAAACCGCTCAAAAAAATTAAACAGTTTAATGTCGTGTGAAGTCACGCGGAATATCACCGATGCGATAGACCCTAGGATCAAGAACAAACAACGATACGTTTCAAAATAATTCCGAATTTCAAACTTTTTTAAAATTAAAAAAGTATTAAATGTTAATATTTATAAAATCGCCTTTTTCATGTTAGATATAGAGTATATTAAGAGACATTTGGCGTTAGTTTTACAATAAATTACTAACTCGTCTCCTACTAGGAGGGGCCAAAACTTGGCATATTTTGAAAATATTTCTTGAATTTTTAGAAAACAGGTGGCTTCAATGTTTTATTGTACACGGATACTTTAGGTTAAAACCATCATTTTGACCGGTTTTTCTTAAAAATATTCCCATTGGGGAAAAATATTCCCAGCAGTGATGACGTCATCAAATTTTTGTATGGGTTTTAAATTCTTTTTTTATAACCTGTCTTGTGTGGTATCAAATGAAAGGGCGTCTAAAAATATACTATACAACCACAATTGGGCCACCTGTTTTCTAAACATCCAAGAAATATTTACAAAACATACTAAGTTTCTTCTCCAGATAGGAGACAGCTAAGTACATTTTTGTAAAACATACGAAAAATGTCTCTTATTCTACTCATATCTAACGTTAATAAGGCGATTATAAAAATATTAACAAAAACGATTATTTTTTAATTTAAAAAAAAGTTAAGTATAATGTCTTCTATAAAGAGAAACTATAAATCAATAAATAACTCATTTATTATAACTAGAAACGTCACAACACACCATAAACAAATAAAGAAAAAGACATATACACCAACCATGGACTTACTACCCAAAGGGACTGCGCACTGCTTTGACTAAAACCGGGCAGAGCGAGAGTCACCATCGATAGTCCTGTGTCCCTTTCTAGTGTTGCCACCATTGTTGATGCAAATTCCGAATTACTTTTATTATTTGGCGCGGACACCGATCTCACGGCCAGGCAGAGCCGGACCGGGTGCAATCTGAAGGTCATGTTTTCACCAGGGTCCAGCCCAAGCTTACCCTGCTACTCGGAAACTATTGGCCCTAGAACACTAGTTAGTAGGGTGAAATGATAGCACTCCTCGAGATCATCATTGCGTATGACAGCTGTCAAAGTTAACCCATTGGTCCTAAAACACTAGTTTCTAGATAGAAATGATAGTACTTGTTGAGATCTACATTTCGAATGACAGCTGTCAAACTTTGAACTGAAATAACTCCTAAACTATTGGTGCTGTAACACTCGTTCCTAAAGAAAAATGATGGTGTTCGTCGAGATCTACATTTCGCATGACAGCTGTCAAACTTAGAACTGTTGTAACTCGGAAACGATTAGTCTTAGAACACTAGAGCAATACGATAGTACTCATCGAGATCTACATTTCGGATGACAGTTCTAAGTTTGACAGCTGTCATACGAAATGTAGATCTCGACAAGTACTATCATTTCTCTACAGAAACAAGTGTTTTAGGACCAATGCGTTCCGAGTTATAAAAGTTTTAACTTTGACAGCTGTCATACGAAATGTAGATCTCGACGAGTACTATCATATCTCTTTAGAAACTAGTGTTCTAGAACCAATGGGTTTCGAGTTATAACACATTTAAGTTTGACAGCTGTCACCCGAATTGTAGATATCGACGAGTACTATCACTTATCTTTAGAAACTAGTGTTGTAGGATAAATCGTTACCGAACTCTTTTATCTGTTTTGTGGAACAAAAAGTTCCAAACCAACCAAACCAAACCTACTTTTCGGATTGTACGGATTACCTCATATAAATACCAAATTCACGGTATATATATTTCTCCAATAATGGCAACACCAAACATGACACTTGTCAATTTAGAATGACGGTGATTATGCCAATAACATTGTGTTTACACTGTTAGAAAGGGACAAAGGACTATCGATGGTGACTCTCGCTCTGCCCGGTTTTAGTCAAAGCAGTGCGCAGTCCCTTTGGGTAGTAAGTCCATGACACCAACACATAAAATGACACACAAATTGTTGCCATATTAAAAATGTCGAGTTGGCATTGCCGTGCTGTGGCCCTCCCAGTTAATAAAGGGACCTCGCTCAGCATGAGCCGCGGCCAAAGCCGCGGCGCTGGTCTTCCGCGGGTCCCGCGGAGTGAGGTCCGGTCTGCTACCCCCTAGTACGTGCTTCTATCATTGCCTACAGTCAATAGATAAAATGTGAATATAATAAACTAATATAATAAGAATAATAATGTATTAATATATTATAAACTCATAAAATCTATCGAACGTAGTCGTTGTCTTATTACAATTATAAGACTGATACTCAGCTTAAAGTCACCTAACCCAAGAATTATGTCTTTTATGTTCGCCTCCCCTTGTGTGTACAACGGTGTTTGTTCTGAAGAACTGTTTGACATGATGCCTACAGCTACATTCTATCATCGCACCGCTCGCCACCGACAGAGAGTTCACCTCACACAAATTGATCGCGTACTGTGCGGTTCCAAAAGAACTTTCTCCCACGGAGGTTTTCTCTGGAGAGTACAACATGGAGTTCTTCAAGAAAGGGGTTAAAAGGTATTTACGGGGCCGGCAAACGCGTGGGTGGATGCCCCTGGTATTTAAAACGTCCATAGGCTGCGGTGACTGCTTACCATCAGGCAGGCCGTAAGCCTGTTTGCCACCTTGGTGGAATAAAAAAAATCTCTTGATCAAAGAACAAACAAAAGAACACTTACACTTACGCTTACTTAAGTGTTACAAACACTTATATTACTCAAAACCTTGTATTCATGTGTAATGTGATCGTGTTTGAACACTTGGCGTTTATTTAAATTTTCAAATATTTAATAATACAATATTTGCCTTCTGTTCGCTAGCGGCCCCAAAGTAAGGCTTGTGAAATTTATTATTATGTATACGGCGGCTAACAACAGCCAGTCACTGTAGTCAGCTTTAATTTATATATTCCACGTCAGTATTAATCGTGTAAGAAAGAAAGTTATCTAGGTACCTATCATCGCGTTACAGTTCAATTATGAGCATGTGTAAGTGGCTAAGTCCTGCTCTAAGACAGGTAAGTTTTGGATCAGATTGAGTGTTGTTATATTTATCTGTTTGTTTATACACCCTTCGGAAGATAATCTGGGGGGCTTTGAGATCAAAGTCTGTGTCCGAAGCTTACATAAGGATTATACATTACATGTAAGCCAATACTGGAGTCGTCGTCACAATCATCGTAGGCCATACTAATCTTTTTCCGATTACTGTAGGTGTTCACCAGGGTTCAGTGCTGAGCCCTTACTTGTTTTGCATTGTGCTCAATGCCTCCTCAGCGGAAATTCTGGACTTGTCTCATTGGCTTACGAAATACGCTGATGACATTGTACTGGTGAGCAAGCTTTGACAGGATCTTGAGACTAGGGTAAACATGAAGAAAGATGTGCCAGAAAATTATGATTTGAAGTTGAATGTCGCCAAAACAGAGTATATGGCCAGCTGCAGCGCTGATCCCTAAACCATCCGTATAGGTCAATAAAATAGATAAATTCAAATATCTCGGATCCGTAATGCACGAGTCCGGCGATATCGGCTCCGATGTCAAGTCCCGAATCTCTGCAGCTTGGGCCAAATGGCGGGAACTCACAACAGACATCTGTGACCCTAAAATCCCTATTAAGTTCAAAGGGCTTATTTGCAATAGCAATGCTGTAATGTTCTATGGCTGCGAGATATGGCCAGCACCGATGAAATACGTTCACGGACTCCACTTATTACTATTTTAGTATTTACCTTTTTGGATCTAAGGCCACAAAGTGAACTGGTTAAATGATTACTACGAGCCAAACCCAAGTAATAACCATGATAAGTTTAGGTTTAGTTTAGCAATTAAGAATTTCTGACTATCCGGCAAGTGTTTAGTATCACCGCCTTTTGTTACTGTGTAATGTATGACGCCGGTAGCAGATAACACTAGTGGTACTATTGTTACTTTTTGTAGGTTCCATAATCGACTTATTTCGTCTTTTAGTTCGGTGTAGTTATTTAATTTCTCTGCTATTGTTGATTGCATGTTTGTGTGTTGGTGATAGCTATGTCGATTAAGCGAGCGGTTTGTTGTTTTTATCTATTACAATTATCATATATATCGGTCTATTATACTCTATTATTGTCTATCTGCTCGATCAAAGTATATCTTGTTTGTGACATTTTCTATTACAACTTAGGGTGTGTACTTGTAGTATGGGACTGATGTTTCAGATATGAAACTGTATTTTCTCGCTAGTTTTTGGTGAATTGTATTTGCAACTTGATCATGCATGAACTTATAATCGATCTGGACTATAGTTTTGCATGCGCCGGTTATGTGCTGGATAGTTTCAGGGGAACTTTGATATCGTCTGCATCGATCGTCGGAAGCTTTGATAATGAACTTTTTGTAATTTCGGTTTTCGATGACTTGATCTTAAACCCATAAAGCCTTCTGTCTCGGAGAACAACACGCCGCTACTAAGCCATTCGTTCGATGCGATAACATCCATATTTATTTGGCATAAATCTCGGCGGTGTCTCCCGTGCAGAGACTTTGAGACCATTAATTCAGTTTAGAAACTAAACTGGTTGGTTTATAATTAATTTCTCTGATCTCAGAGTCCTGCAAATAAATTTAGCAAAATTTATGTTTTTTACTCAAACAAAATGTAGAGAGAGACAGAAGGAAGTGACACATTACTCATTCACTGATTTCTAAAATTCTACCCTCCAAAATGCATTTTGTCTTATTTTGGCACGGCGAAATAAATAATAATTGAAAACAATTTTTTTTATTGTTTTTAAAACATTTTATATGAGTTTATTAAACATTTTCAGTCATTGGTGATGTCTTCTTTACTGCTTCTGGTAGTGAGCGGCGGCGGGGCCTACGCCTTTGGCTCGGTCTTGCTGCCGGCGCTGCGGGACCCTGGCTCCAGCATCCGCATCGACCTGGCCGCAACCTCTTGGATTGGTTAGTTTAAGATGCTTCTATACTTACAATGTGTATTGTAACTGATTGATCTACGTATGTTGATAATTATAGTTCTATTTTACAATACAATTGAATAAATATAGAATCAGTTAGAGGATTCCTTAACTAGCAGAGCATAGTCATTTGCCAGGTACAACTACCCACACCAAGTGTACAAGTGTAGAGCTGTAGCAATTACACTCGTGTGGTGGTGCGCTAGAGGATTCGAGGTATGCAAAGAGGCCTTAAATCTATATGAGAGAGGGGAGCCTTTTGATTGTTCTGAATTCGTAGTCCTAATATTATATTAATAATAATAATAATCATTTATTCATAGAATGTAACACGGATACTGTTATCGATCATCTGAAAAATCATAAATTCTAAATTAGTCAAAAGTTGAAATTATTCTCTGTAGGTTAAATAATGTGTTGGACCGGTCGATGAATTTGAGGATATTGGGTGTTAATATATAACCAACCCGCGCTATTATTCGGAAATTGTTACAAAACCGAATCTATTATAAACGTCGTTAGGTCACAAAGGGGTAAGGTTGCGAGAAGCAAAGCATGTGAGTTGTTATGAATGTCATAGTTGTCATGAACCACAGCGCACAAGCCATTTTATAGGCTGGCGCCAAACGAAATAAAATATTCTTGTATAATTTGCTAAACTATTTTTGCACGGCACTTTGATGTATATAGAAGAAGGATGATATATTAGGACTTCGAACGGTTAGGACTAACGACATTAGGACATCTGATAATTAGGATGAAAAATATTAGGACAATAATATTAACGAGATGTAATCTATATACGAGAAATATCTTTAATATATCCGTTTGTTCACGTTATGTGTTCACAGCATCATCTGTGGGAGCTGGGACGATGTTGGGGTCCATATTTGGCGTCGTCAGTCTGGAACTGTGCGGACGGCGGCTGACTCACTTCTTCGCCATAGTTTGCTGCCTCCTGGGCTGGGTGGCGATATACTTCGCGCAAGATGTTCCGACACTCATCGTAGGCCGCCTGCTCTCAGGCAGTAACGGCGCCTATGTCGTCTTGGGAGCAGTCATGTTAGGAGAATACACCTCTCCAAGATACAGAGGAGTATTTCTGGTAACAAAAACTGTGTCAGTATGCATCGGTACAACCTTAGTTCATATATTGGGAAACTACTTGCATTGGAGGACTGTAGCTCTCGTCCTCATGATACCGAATGTAGCAGCGATGCTCATTACGACGATATGGCCAGAAAGCCCTTACTGGCTCGCTTCAAAGAAGCGTTTCAAACAATGTGAGCAATCATTTCAATGGCTCAGAGGCACGGACGAGGAATCTAACAGAGAACTGAAAGTACTTCTGACACAGCAGAAGTACAATTGCCCCGAAGAGGCCAAAAACTCATCGATTCTACGTCGCATACTGGCAGTTGTCAAGAAATATCGCAGAAGGGAGTTTTGGATGTCAATGCTCATTTTGTTCGTGGCTGCGGTCCTGCTAGAAGTATCTGGACGGCACTTCTTCCCGGGCTACGCTGCAGATATTGTCGGCGAAATAATCGGCGATAAAACGCAAAGGGCCTATTGCACGCTTGCGATCGATTTGATATTCACCATCAGCGCTATCTCTTCAGCTACCCTCGTCAAAGTAATGAAGAGACGGAGCGTCCTTTTCAGCAGCAGCTTTGCAGCCATATGCATGTTACCACCGTTTTGTATTTGTCAGTACTTAGTAGAAGTCGAGTCGCTGTCTAGAGAGCACCAATGGCTCCCAATGTCTTTCCTGATAGTGTTTTTTATAGCAGTCAATTTAGGCGCCACTACATTGCCACTTTTGCTAATTGGAGAAGTCATACCTTTGGCTTTTAAGGGGGTAGGCTCTGCCGTTATTGGGACTGGCATAGGGTTGCTCGTGCAGGTAACCTTACATGTTATTCCATATTTAATGGTTAGCGTGAAAATCTATGGAATGTTTGCAGTTTTCGGATTGATAATGTTTATAATTTTAATAATTTTGTATTACATTCTACCTGAGACCAAAGACAAGACGTTACTAGAGATCGAGTACTATTTGATAAATGGGAACTATGATATTAAAAGTTATTTAGGTGAAGAAGATGTCGAAATGCTCGATAGTAGTACCAATACAAAGCTAGCTAACTCAATTGATTTTAGTGAACAAAAAAATAGCATGCCATAAATATGAAAGCTAAGTACGTAGGTACCTAAACAATGTAATGTTTTCATGCATCCCACACAGAAAGTAGCTGCCAAAATAAAGAAAAAACACAAAATCGTATTACAAATATGATATACACTAAACCTATTGACGAGACAGAACTACGTAAAATTATAACTACACTGAAAAACACAAATTCGGAGATTTGCGACAGTATCTGTACTAAGGTTGTAAAGTCTTGCATACATGAAATAATTGAGGTGTTTGTTTATAAAAAGATAACCTTTCACGAAGCTCTGGTATTTTTCCTGACAAACTCAAAAAGATAATTACCGATACATAAATTCAAAAGAGCTTTGAGTAACTGGTTGATAAAGAATGTATTTTGACAGTTATAGAATTTTGTGAACATAAGAGGCCAGTTTAGAATTAATTTTGTAAGTTTTTTTTTATATACCACTAAGGTGGCGAACAAGCTCACGGCCTGCCTGATGGTAAGCAGTCACCGCAGCCTATGGACGTATGCAATGCCAGGGGCACCACCCACGCGTTGCCGACGCCGTAAAATGTTTTACCCCTTTCTTGAAGCACTCCAGGGAAAACCTCTCCAGGTAGTTCATTCTACAACCTTAGTGTGCGTATGAAAAAGTTCCTTTGGAACCGCACAGTTCGCGACCAATTTGTATAATACTAAAATATACCTAAACTTATTTTGTATAATAAACAAACAATATATTTTTGCATGTCGCTTCCTATATGACTAAATATGTGAATAAATATTATTTATACTATAAGACCTGTAATGTATGTACCATATAAATGCAAATAAATAATTGAATTGAATTGAAAGGCTAAGTGATACCCGAGCGCGCTCAATATGAACGTAGTTAGATCATATTTTCAATATTTTTCATTTTTATGTACTTTTTCTTTTCTTCTGTTCTACAAAATGTCGTGATTTCAAAATGTTTGTGTTGTGGCGTTTCTGTTTGCGTAATAAATAATCAATATTACTATCAAAGCCAAGGAAATTTTGTGAATGTTATTAGGAAACTAATATATATGCTTATAGCTTTTCAGATTTAATTTAAAATATGTCGTTTATTTATTTAACAATTTATTGTACACAAGAAAATTAAAGAGATAGTACAAATTAGATATTAGACAACAGGCCCTACTTATCTCTAAAAAGAAACCTCTTCCAGCAGGCCTACAAAAAGAGAGACATAATAAATTTACGCAGATACGACGTGCACAATAATTATATACTATAAATAAATACATACATAATATTAATAGTTACAAGTGGTCTTTATTTTGTCGAAACTACATGGGTTTCTAATAGTTTCGCTACAGAACTCTAAAAAACAAAAAGGTGTTTGAACACGTGGCGGCTATTTAAATGATTAAGTAGTGTATAATAATACGTAAACGGTTGCTAAATGTAGCCAGCCGCCGTTGTCCGCTTAAATTTATTTCAGTGTTAATAGTGTAAAAAAGTACCTACCTGCCCAAATAAAATGGGCAAGTGTGAATGGCTAACTCCTCCTTTAAGACAGGTATGTTTTGAATCAGATTTAAAAAATATTTCTTTGTCTTTCTAAATTTAAACTGGCAGAGCCCACGCAGATACAGATGTAGATACATCTGATGTATGGTGTGTAGTATTGTGTATGTGAAGTTGCCTTGGGTAGCGGTTATATGTCCGTGACAATAAAGAAAAACAAATTCTAGTAATAATTGAAAATGAAATAATAAGTTTTTAACTCGACGAATTTAACTCCGGTGGGCAGCGTTCGGAAAGCTACGACATATATTTTCGTCCCAATTACCGCAGTGACTCAAGACGAAGATCTTTGACCAATGTGTGTTATCAGTGAGGACCTGTGGAACAGAAACGTGGCCGCTCACTGCAATAGAAAGGGCTATGCTCGGAGTCTCGTTGCGCGATCGAATCCGAAATGAGGAGATCCGCAAACGAACCAAAGTCACCGACATAGCCTTAAGGATTGCCAGGCTAAAGTGGCAGTGGGCCTGAGCACATAGCTCGAAGAACAGATGGCCGATGGGGCAGTAGAGTTCTCGAGTGGCGACCACATGCGGAAGGCACAGGACCGGCCTTTGTGAAAATCTATGGGAGAGGCCTATGCCCAGTAGTGGGCTTTTTTCGGCTGTTTCGGAGCTTTTAAATTAAATTAAATTAAATTAAATTAAATGTCATTTATTTCAGGTACATAGGTCCCATAAATACATAATTAATAATATCACATATAACATAATAATAATAATAATGTCATACACGCAAGAATAACATATGATACAAAGAGCAATTACAATTAAATGTAATTGTAATTAATATTTTTTAAATATTTTCAGTCATTGGTGATGTCTTCTTTGATGCTAATGGTGATAAGCAGCTCCGGGTCCTACGCCTATACCTCGGTGCTGCTGCCGGCGCTGCGGGACCCTGGCTCCAGCATCCACATCGACCTGGCCGCAGCTTCTTGGATTGGTTGGTTTACGAAGTTTCCATACATATTAAGTATTGAATAACGTCATGCCTTTTTCCGGTAGGGGTAGGTTGAGACCACTAATTGTAGGTAACAACTGGCGGTTGATCAACGATTGCTTTAGATAATTAGTTCTTTAATTCAAAATACAATAGAACAAATATTGAAATAATTAGAGCATTTGTTAACCAGCCAAGCATAGAATTTTTTCACTGAGGTGGCAAACAATCTTAGGTATAACAATGATAGGGTCGTAGCACTTACAATCATGTGGTGGCGTGCTAGACGATTCGAGGGATGCAAAGAGATTCAAAATCTATATGAGAGAGCTGTTCCGCATTGTACGTAATCTTGAACGCACACTGATGCAGTGCGCTGCGCAGTGCACTGCACGATGTGGCAAAACTTGTTACCCGCCGAGCAATTTGTATGCAAGTACATTGACAGATGGCGGAATGTCCCACTGTGCAGCGCGCCGCGCGGCGCACTGCATGATGGGGCAACACCCGCAATTGAAGCCCGAAAATCCCGCAATTTGGCCCCATCGTGCAGCGTGCGGTGCGATGTCAGTAGATGTCAACATGAAACGTCACATCTGACTGTTTCTTTTTACCAACAGTTTGAATCTTTCCTCTTTATGTGACACAGTTCACACACATATATCTGTCTACTTTTTTTAGTACAGATACAACGCGTGTGAATGAAATAGGAAACCGACCTTGTCAAAGAAAGTTTGACCGCTGATGCGTAAGCCCCTCCCCTTTTTCTGATTCTTTAACATTATCGAAGTTGTTTCGCTTTCGTGATCCTGTCGTCATTCTCTTCTCAGTTCATCCCGAATTATAAATAAGGAATGTTTGGTTCTAGAACACTAGTTTCTAAAAAGAAATGCTGGTACTCGTAGAAATCTACATTTTGATTGGTACCTGTCAAACTTAAAACTGTAATAACTCTGAAACTATTGGTGCTAGAATACTAGTTCCTAAAGAGAAATGATAGTACTCGTCGAGATCTACATTCCGGATGATAGCTGTCAAACTTAATACTGTAATAACTCTGAAACTATCGCTCCTTGAACACTAGTTCCTGAAGAGAAATGATAGTCGAGATCTACATTCTGGATGACAGCTGTCAATCTTAAAACTGTAATAACTCTGAAACTATTTGCCCTAAAACGCTTGTTCCAGAACAGCAAATACTTATAGATATCGACAGGCACTATCATTTCTTTTTAGGATCTAGTTTTCTAAGAGCAATGGTTTCCGAGTAATTTAACTGACTACTGATGTTATACTTTGTAGTTATAGTTTTGGATGAGCCACCATGGTATACACTCAGTTTAAGTAAACATTCGTAAAGGAAAGAAATAACTACGTTTTAAAACATTTTATTGTAATATTGTCCAAAAATCATGTCTTCAACCAGTTGAGGACAAATTTAAGCAGTGCGGTTTATCCTACAACAGAATCAATCAATGTAAATAAAAATTCCTAACATGACCGAATCAATTTTCTGAATTTAAAAATTTTGAAGTTTTTATGTTTTTATATCCTCAAGATAATTTAATTGAATGTATTATCATAGAGCCTGTAACCATCGGACAATCAATACGCTTTTAACGAAAATCGGCCAAGTAGTTTTTGAGCTAGAATAAACATCCATACAAACATTCATATCAATATACATACACACAACCCCTTTCTCCCGCTAGAGTACGACATTGACGACATACGACAGAGACGACATTGTTCCACTTGCTATGGTCCTGACAAATCTCTGTCGATTCTTCCACGTTTATCAACTTTACATACATAGATTGTTAAGTTCATTACCCTCCCTTAGCTCCATCGTAGTCGGGGAAAAAGTATCAGTTATAGTATAGTATTCGCAGAAGTTGCATGGTTCAATTTCTTTAGATATTACTGATGTTATACTTCTTAGTTAAAATATGGAATGACTAACCACGGTCTACAGATGGTGAATCTATGGACACCTGTCAGAAGTAAACATCCAAAGAAAAAATTCGTTTTCAAAGATTTTAAAGTAAAATTATGTCTTCTTCCGAGGATGAAGACATGTTGGCCGTACTGCAGATGGTTAATATGCAAAAATGTAGACGACCCCGACGTAAATATTGGGTGTACCCTATATGGAATACCGTTGAAAAAAATAGACTTACCAGTTGATGGTGAACCTGGAAATGTATCCGGACCGTTTTCAGCAGGTTTTCAGTATGTCACCATTATGTTATAATCAAATATTAACCCGAGCCAGATCAAGGTTACAAAAACGGCACACAAATTGTAATGTCAATGTAGCATTGACAATAATATAAATTAAATAATCATCGTGGCGTCATTATGATGATGTTGACTTCAAAATAATGTTTTATGAGCTTGTTGAAAAACATCCTGCACCATACGATTATAATCGATCAGATTACTCTAAACGGAACGTGAGAGACAAGATGCGGATAATTATAGTAAGGAAATTAAACGGCAAATTACGTGGGAACAAAAATGTCTGATCATGCCAGCCCGCTAGGCACGGGAAGGAGAGTTCAACCCACGAAGCGATCGCTAGACGTCGATAAGAACGGCATGCGTGCCAACAAACTCACCACCAAGGATACCGAAGACCGAGCGAAGTGGACCAAGAGGATTAGGAAGGCGGACTCCTGGCAACCGAAATTTAACACCAAGATGATGATAATAATGATTTTGGCGTCAAATCCTGTTTGTGCTCTCGCACGCGAGGACCCGGGGTCCGCTTTGACTATGATCCAAGATTTAGCAGATCAGGCAATTACAGTGGAACGACTGCCAACTGACCTCCATACATAAGGTCGACATAAGGTCAATAATCATGCAAGTCGTTTAAAATAACGCGCGTAAAAGCGTCGAAAAAGCTCTCGTGCAAACGTTGCCTAACTCACAATCATTCGTAAATCTCTCGTGCGAACATTGCCTTACTTAAAAACCAGAATAACACCACCGTTTTCTTTGTTGTCACCGTGACGTGGCACTGCATGGTGCGCCGCGCAGTGCACTGCACTGCATTAGTGGAGCTAGTCGCTAATGCGGACTTAGAGTTAGATTTCCTGTGACCATTTTCAGTCATGTATTCGTCACATACCCACTATCACAAAACGTATTTGTTGCACGATTGCTGGTGTCTATTATCACCTTCTCACTTGTCACATTATCACGAGTCGAGAGTGATTCACGTTATACTTAGATCTAGTAATACATACACGAGAATTATTTTTATTAATGTACTTTAACATATTATGTCATCACGTATTCACAGCCTCATCTGTGGGAGCTGGGATGATGTTGGGGTCCATATTTGGCGCCGTCAGTCTGGAAGTGTGCGGACGGCGGCTGACCCACTTCTTCGCCATAGCTTGCTGCCTCCTGGGCTGGGTAGCGATATACTTCGCCCAAGACGTCCCAACACTCATCGTAGGCCGCGTACTCATAGGCTGTTGTTGCTCCTATATTACCTTGGGAGCAATAATGCTCGGAGAATATACCTCTCCGAGATACAGAGGAGTATTTCTAGTAACAAAAACTGTGTCAGTATTCATCGGTACCATCTTCGTTCATATATTGGGAAACTACATACAATGGAGAACTATAGCTCTCGCGCTCATGATACCGAATATAGCAGCGATACTCATTGCGACGATGTGGCCAGAAAGCCCTTACTGGCTCGCTTCAAAGAAGCGTTTCAGACAATGTAAGCGATCATTTCAATGGCTCAGAGGCACCGACGAGGAATCTAACAGAGAATTGAAGGTACTCCTGACACAACAGAAGTATATTTGCCCCGAAAAGGCCAAAAACTCATCGACGCTACGTCGCGTACTGGCAGTTGTCGAGAAATATCGCAGAAAGGAGTTTTGGATGTCGATGCTCATTTTGTTCGTGGCTGCTGTCCTGATGGAGGTATCTGGGCGGCACTTCTTCCCGGGCTACGCTGCAGACATTGTCGGTGAAATAATCGGCGACAAATCGCAAAGGACCTATTGCACGCTTGCGATCGATTTGATATTCATCATCAGCGCTGTCTCGTCGGCTATCCTTGTCAAATTAATGAAGATACGGACCCTCCTCTTCAGCAGCAGCTTTGCAGCCTTATGCATGTTACCACCGTTTTGTATATGTCAATACTTTAAAGAGATCGATTCGCTGTCTAGAGAGCTCCAATGGCTCCCTATGTCTTTCCTGATAGTGTTTTTTATAGCAGTCAATTTAGGCGCCACTACATTGCCACTTATGCTAATTGGAGAAGTCATTCCTTTGGCTTTTAAGGGGATCAGCTCTGCCGTTATTGGGACTGGCATAGGGTTGCTCATGCAGGTAACTTTGTACGTTACACCATATTTAATGGTTAGCGTGAAAATTTATGGAATGTTTGCAGTTTTTGGATTGATAATGTTTATAATTTTAATAATTTTGTATTATATCTTACCGGAGACCAAAGATAAGACATTACTAGAGATCGAAAACTATTTGAGAAATGGGAACTATAATATTAAAAGTTATTTAGGTGAAGAAGATGTTGAAATGCTCGATAGCAGTACCAATGCAAAGCTAGCTAACACAATATATTTTAGTGGGAAAAAATAGCATGCCATAAATATGAAAGCTAAGTACTTAAATAAAGAGTAAAAGAGCATTATCTCTCCCTTTAGTTTTCCATAGTAGGTATATATATAGGTATATATTGTGATATGTATGTATATATACAATATTATGTATGTATGATATGTGTTTATATGTAATATGTACGTATTTTTAGTAAATGTTTGTGTAAGCAACTGTGTTTATCATATCCACCGTACTAAGTTTAAAAGAACACTTTAAGTACCTGCATTTAAGTTACACCTGTTCCTATGACTCCAAGGTTTGCTGGTAGAAAACTCAATTAATAAGTTAAGCTCGCCTTTGTACATCTCTGTTACTGTACTGTATCATTATGTCATGTTTGTGTACAATAAAGAATAAAGAATTAGGTACTTTAATACTTCACAGATGGTAGCTGCCAAAATAAACCAAAAACACAAAATCGCATTACAAATATGATAAATTCGAGCGCGGTCGTTTTCGAGCACCGGCTCCGGCGAGTATTTGTAATATGGTACCTTCTCACCAATGAGGCCGTATTTGAAAGCTAACTCGAGATGGAGTATTTTGGCTGCTTGGTAGTGTCTGTGCAAATATTCGGTATTAGCCAGCACAGGACACCCGGAAGTAATATGCCTGAGCGACTCTCCAGGCTGGAGACAAGATCTACACACGTCCTCTGTCCCATCATTTAGGATATACCTCCGGTAGTTCCGGGTCATGATGACTTGGTCCTGTATCGCACAGAGAAAACCTTCGGTTTCCCCAAAGAGGTCTCCAAAGCGCAGCTAATGCACGGAGTCCTTCGGATCCACATGGCGCTCGTGTAGCGCCTTGAAAAACCTACCGTGCAGCTCCTTTTCCTTCCAGACGGCCTCTCGGTCAACAGTACAAAGTACCACCGGTTCACGCCAGTGCTCGGTGGCCAAGGATAGAGGGGTTATTTCTTTATTACAGTCTTTGACAACTCTATGCAAACCACTACTCTCCGACTTCGCCATAAAGTAGTTACGGAGGTTGCATATCTCCCGGTTGTGCAAGGTCTTTGCACTGAGCAGCCCACGGCCACCACTATTGCGCGGGATTTTTTTTTTATTTTTTTTTTATGTTATACGGCAGACAAACAGGCAAGCGGGCCACCTGATGGAAAGTGGTCACCGCCGCCTATGGACATCAGCAACACCAGGGGAGTCACTGATGCGTTGCCCGCCTCTGAAGAGACCTCTAATATACCTCTTGAACGATCGCATGTCATAGTCCAAAGGAAACACTGTGGCTGGGAGCTCATTCCACATCCGAATCGTACGAGCGAGAAACGTTCTTTCGAACCTTCGCGTCGTGACCAACAGAGGGTCTACGTAGTGAGGATGAGTACCCAGCCCACGGCGGGTGGTGCGATGGCGGAATTGCGCTGTGGGCACCAGATCGAAAAGTTCCTCGGAACACTCCCCATTGTACAGCCGAGAGAACACACACAGGGAGCCAAAGTCCCTTCGGTTTGCCAGTGGTTCCAACTTGCGTGTTAGTATGGGATCATCGACAATTCGTACGGCGCGTCTCTGTACGGAGTCCAGAGGATTAAGCAGGTCGGCAGTTTCGCCGGCCCAAAGATGGGAACAATACTCCATATGCGGCCGCACTTGTGCCTTGTACAGCAGCAGGCGCTGCCCTGGGGTGAAGTATCGCTTAGACCGGTTAAGCACTCCAAGCTTTTTCGAAGCCAGTTTGGCCTTGCCTTCCAGGTGACTCCGGAATCGCACGCTATCCGATATGTCGACACCGAGGATCCCAATACTTTTTGAGATGGAAAGGGGTGTTCCTTGAAACTGCGGCACTATGTTAAAGGAATCTTTTTTGGCGGAAAATGCGCAGACCTGTGTCTTCGAGGGGTTGAATTGGACTAGGTTTAGTCTGCCCCACTGAGCAACTTGCTCCAAGGAATGTTCAATATTCTATAAGGATATACAACCTCATCAATATTATTTATCCGTATGGCATATTAATATAAAAATAAAGACTATATTAGGTACAATTTAATCTACAGATCCATTTTACAAGACTTGAGCCACATAATGGCTTCGTCACTTAGGCCGATCAAGTCATCAATGACGACCTGGGATGGTGCATCCTATGGAGTGTCAAAGTTGTGCGGACTTTACTATCCAGAGCGTCTAATTCGGTCTGAGACCATCTGAGCACGCCAAAGGTGTAAATTAGAAAGGGCATGACCCACCCATTAAACATCCTAATCTTGTTGAGGCCGGACAGGTAACTTTGCAGCACCCTCGTCAAGCGCCCAAAAAAGGCGTCTGTAACGGCCTGTTTCACGGCCACCACATCTACACCCACACCCTGTGACATGCCCAGATACCGGTACGATTCCGTTTCAGAGAGAGTACGCATACCAACATTTTGTGAGTCGACAACTGCCTCTCGTACCCGACCCCTATCCACATGGACGACCGCACACTTATCCAAACCATACTTCATGCCGATGGAGCCACTAAAATCCTTAGTAACTTTAAGTAACTCCGCCAATCTCTGGGCACTAGGCGCAAACAACTTGAGAACATCCATGTAGAAAAAGTGAGAGAGTTTAGGTCCTCCTCTCCGAAACTGGAAACCTGTCCCTGCCTTATCCAGCAAAGTACTCAGCGGATTTAGGGATAGGCAAAACCAAAGTGGACTCAGACAATCGCCCTGGAATATACCCTTCTCAATCCTTATTCGTTCTTCCGCAGCCGACAGACGCACCCCAGATAGACTGAGCTGTGTACTCCACTGCCCCATACAGGTCTCGAGGAAGCGTCGAACAGTATCGTCTATCTTGTAAATCTCGAGGACTCTCTTCAGCCATGTGTGGGGGACCGAGTCGACCGCTTTTTTGTAATCTATCCAGGCTGCGGAAAAGCTGCGGCGGTTACGCTTGACCAACTGGCCAGCGACCGCATCGATCAAGAAGAGCTCCTTTGCACCGCGGCTCCCACCCCTACACCCATTTTGAACATCTGCCATTATGTGATTGCCCTCGACATGAGCATCAATATAGCCTTAAGAATAGATGTTAACGTCTTGTAAGTGGTACATCGGCACGTTATGGGGCGGTATTGAGATGGATCCACGGCACACGCTGACTTTGGAGCTAGGTGAGTGACCCCAGCAATTAAGAAATGTGGGAGACTTCGATGTTCTAAGGCTTCCTGGAATTGGCGGCCCAGGATTTCGTGGGTCGAACGGAACCCCTTCAACCAATAATGGTGCAGTCCATAGCACTGGAGTGCGTCCTGGAGTTTTCCAGTTTGGAGCTTTCTCAACCGCAGCCAGTACGTCATCCGAAGTAATGGTGATGGGTTCCACTGGAATAATCGGCGCACACGCTTCCTCGATTGACGCCATCCATTCACCTTCCGTGTGCTCCACGGGCTGCGACCAGATATTCCGCCAGAAGGCAACCATACCTGCGTCACTAGGCCTCTGGCCCGTGGTAGCTCCAGCTCGCATCACCCAAGTGCGATAGAATTTTTTTTTGTCACTTCCGAAGAGGTGATTTTGGTGAAACCTTAACACTCTATCCGAATATCGCCGTATCCGACTTCCCCTAGCAGCGATCTCCTGCTTCAGGTCGTCGATGACACCTTTCGAACTAGGGCAGGGTCTGAGAGACTAAACTCTACACCTGCCATTGCCCTATAAACGAAACGCATCACCCGAGGCCTAGTGTTACCCGACCTGAAGGATATCAGTTTGCCGATGAGGACTCTGGCCTCAGCAATACGTTTCTCAATCCTTTTACGCCAGACTGGGCTTTCACTTCGCCGATCGGAATTGTCGCACAACTAAACGTTCGCTCTTTAAAGCTTTCGCGGTATTGATTTTTCGCACAAATACTGTTTTACGTAATTACGGGAGTACGGGAGTAACTGGGAGTAATACACGGGTGCGAATGCCGAAAGCACGAATAACGATAGCGCGAAGACGATTGCCCGAAAGCTTGAATGCGCGATGGTTCATTTGTGCGAAAAATCAATACCGCGAAAGCTTTAAAGAGCGAACGTTTAGTTGTGCGACAATTTAGGTAGAGCTTACCAAATTAACTAGGAACTTACCTACACTAATTATTTTCAATAGGCAGGTAATTTGCAGGTTTTATCACGATGTTTTCCTCACCGTGAGAGCAATGGTTAGAATTCAACTATTGTACATAATTCAGAAAAGAGTCATTGGTACATTGCCATAGCGGGATTCGAACCCGGTATCTCTCTCGCTTACGAGTCGGATACTCAACCGCCCGGCCACCGACGTTCTTAAAAAACCTACTTAAGATAGCCACTTAACTGAAACGGAATTCGTTCAATTGATAAAATCGTTCTACACAGATAAGTAGGTACTAGGTCCTACTAAAATTGTTCACTCATCTAGGGACCTACGTAGCGTAGGGAACCACTTATGAGCCTAGTTTTGTTGAAACAGATTACAGACAGGTATTACTAAATACTGTAAGGTTCATTGTTCATACCGGGAATCTGTAGTAACATCCAGCTGCGTACTTATTAGACTGAGACGATCATTCATGGCGTATATCCTTTCTCCGTACTCATCGAATTCGGCTATGTTTATATAAAAGCAATACCAATACTCGTATCCTAATGTAAGACTCACTGTTGCATACTGGGCTTCTGTAGTGGCCCAGCTGCGTGAAGATACTTATTTGACTAAGGCGACTATTCATGACTATTCTTTTCTCCGAATTCATCGAATTCGGCTATGTTTATATAAAAGCAATAATATCGCCTGTGTTCGAGACCGCAGTGCTTTGTTCTGTAGTCGGTATAAGAATATGTGAATACCGGAACTTAGGCAGTTGATTTTAACTAGTGGACCAGAACGCAAGTGTTTTCACAAGTAATTGTATAGAGATTTTTAATGCTAATAAACAGTTTGTGAACGATCAGTTGAGTTTAAATGATGTTTGGACCTAGTTTGATTAGATATTAAAATCTACTTTTACTGAGATTGAGATTCAGATATTTTATCTCAGAAGTGGGATAGTTAAACCACTGTTGAAACGCCCACGTTATTGGAACATATTTGACTTCTAATGGATACCGAAAACAAAAGAAAACGGACGGATCAAGAAAGGCTACGTACTACGAGTAGAAGCAGGTCGAAACCGCGTCGATCTGAGTACAAGCGGCGGAGGTGTGGATCGGATGGTAGAACCAGAAGCCATATAAGCACCAGCAAACCTTTTATTGTGCTATCTCAGCGCACGACGAAGCCAACAAGGCGCAATCATAGACCGGCCAAGGCACAGCCTGGCCGAGAAGACGCCCGGGCACGTGGTTAGCCCCATAGGCCCGCACCTGACTCCGCAGAGTAGGAGCAGAAGACCCGCACACGTGTAGGTATAGAAAAATCTCATCTCATGGTAGGATTAGCTACGCGACACTAAACATGACTGACAGACATGACATGAGAAAGCAAACTCGTAAAGACAAAGATGTTAATTTAATTCTAATATTATATTACGAACTCAAATGAGTTTGCTACGGTAATATGCTACAGCAATTTAAATAAGACTATTTTGTTATTAGTTAGGTGGTGGTGCACTTTCGTAAAAACTATGAATGAACCATTTGAATTAAAATCATAATTGATTACAATATTTTTTTGTACAGAACCCTCAAACCAAAAAATACAAAACGGATAATTTAGATCTCCTTAATATTGCGCCTAGTACGTGGGATGACCATAAAATAAGCCAGCGCAAATACAGGCATGACGATATTTCATCTTAGTCCTCACAGTGACAACGCATCTGCTGTTCTGCATTTGTTGCCTGCAACCTAAATGCTTGAATCGTAGATGTTATGGGCGACGGTTACCGCTTGCCTTCAGGTGGACTACCAATGCGTAGCATAAAACAAGTAATTGTACTGCCACTAGGCCTCTAGGTACATGTTTGTTTCTTAAGCGTTGTTGACACTAAAAACTAGTAACAGACGCTTCCCTTTTTCTGGTGCAGTTGATACTAATCCTTACGCAGAATAAAATAGTCGCTTTTGAGTGCGGAATACGTGGGCGGACGTCCGACCAAATACGAAAAGCTGCTTTATTTGTACTTCGTAAGGATTAGTATCGACTGCAACTGATGGTTGGTCGCCTCAAGGCAAAACGTAGCAGCTGTTACTAGTAAATTGACTAAATGTTAAAACCGGGTCTCCTGACGGTACCTAGTACCTACGTAAATAGTGTTGCTAGGTATTTTTTCAGCTTTTCAAATTGAATATTCACCTTCTTGAATTCATACATGATTAGAATTTAATAATTACTATTAGATAGGTACTGAAATGACGTCTTTCCTTATTTCGGAGCTGGCGGAAAAGTTCTTCGAGGAGTGCATAAACTTGTGCCAAGGCTCACCACATGCATTCAACGGGATGTAGACTGTATGAAAAAATAGGCCAAAAAGTGTAATAACAATATCCTGTACTTTTGCTGTCAAACACACTTTCCTAAAATATTAAACTTTATGGACACCTGTGATATCAGAATCCCGTACATAGTCCACCTGCTTCAGTCATGACTGCCTAGTACAATAGAAGATATGGCGCAGACGCGAAAACAAGCTGTGACTTTTTTGCCTACTATTGTTTATTGTGTTTTCGCAATTACTTTGTCGACTATGTATCTAGGTGCGAACATTGTGTTGAAAGTAAAAAAAATAAACGAATAAATTTAAGTAGAAACAAACATCGAAATGTCTTGTTTTTGCGCCAGACTGGTCACGAGCTGCTTGTGAAAATAATTTTATTATCCAGACACTTGAGGTATTGATCGTAGTGATCTTTAGATTGAATTTTAAAACTCATATGAAACGGTAGGCAGAAAAGACTTAAAGTGACAAAATCTATATCCTATCTGTAATTGGTAAAATTGTATTATCCGGTTGATTGACCTGATTATGAACTTGAGTGACCAGGGGGTCTAAAAAGGCCATATTCGCATTTCATATTATGATTCTTATTAGACTACTACAAACTTATCTGATTAGGTGGCCAGTACTGGAACTAAGTGACGCCATTTTGAATTGTCATGTCATTGTCAACAACAGCGACGCTGTAGATAAGTTTGTCACACATTGATATGAATCAGAATATGAAACGCTAATGTGGCCTTTTTAGACCCCCTGTTACAACTGATTTCTAGAGATGCGATCTTTCGTTTTCAAAATGTCTTTATTGTCATTGAAAAAGAAAAAGTTCGACAGTCATTTTCTCGCTAATTATTCCACGCACGATAAAAATAATTGTACCTATCGTTTTAATACGTTTCGCACTCCATACAGTTCACGGCTTTATACATATATTATGAAACACCCTGTATAATTCTTTATTAATATTATTATAAATATATTGTCCTTGAAACTGATTAAATCGATGTGGAAAAGCCGATCTACATCCGGTGCATGACAAACGGTGTGCTTCCGTCTCTTTTCCGGGCTTAGGATAGGGTCATACCCAAAGAGATTGGAATGTTAGCGACCTTCATGGTTATAGAAGAGTGGCCCTGAAGGGTAAAATCATAGCCTCCTTCATCTTACAAGCCATGCGCAGAAGTTTGACAACGTAGCATTTTTTAATTTTAGTGAACCTGATAATTACTGTAAAACTATCGTCGCGCTCGTCGCCATTTAATGTTATTAGTTATTTAAGTGATCACAACCGGGACATTAACGCCAAGATGATTATTTTATATTTAAGTGATAAAGTATTTAAATAAGTATATACATTAGTTAGATCATATGAAATTGGATAGATTCCTGTACTATTTATCTATCTACTTACTTGCAATTGTATTATCCTAATATTTTAAGTGCGAAATATAATGTGTGTTTCGTCTTCTACGTATGAATGTTTGTTACTTTTTCACGCAAAAACTACTGAACGGATTTGAATGAAATAGCATAGTACATTTCGGTCACCACCCAATTTCCGCCATTTTGAAAAAAATATCGATTTTGCGGCTACTCATAAAACTTATGCCAATCGATAGGAAACTTTAATATCTATCGATCACTATGTTCAAAAATGTCGAAAACGGTATACCTTGCGAGATATCGCAAGTCAAAGATGTACATTTTCTACCGACACATGGGGAACAAATACCTCCTAGTAAGTCTACTCATAGTCAAATATCTTCTAAACTACTAAACCGATTTCGATTAAATAAAGTTCGAAATAATTTCGATTAAAAGATCTTTCAAATACAGAAAACCGCATTAAAATTGGTTTATCCGTTCGGGAGCTACAGATAGACGGATCATCATCGTCCTAGCACTTATCCCAGCCTCTGCCAGGGTCCGCTTTCCTACTCAATCTTCTCCACTTCGCCCGGTCTTCGGCATGCCCTTGTCGTAAGCTCGCATTGGACTCAGCGATGTCAATCCATCGCTTCTTGGGCCGCCCACGGGGCCTCTTTCCTGATACCGGCAGATTCAGGCACCTATTTCCCACGTATCCATGAGGCTTACGCAACACGTGACCAAACCAGCGCAGACGAGCCTCCTCGATCTTATCTGCGATATCCCTCACACCAAGGCTGCCGCGGATGTACTCGTTACGTACTCGATCGAGTCGCGTAACTCCGCACATCCAGCGCAGCATTTTCATTTCGTTGGCGTGGAGTTCGCGAACGTGTTTCGTCAGCGCTGGCCATGTCTCGCAGCCATAGAGCATCACCGGACTAATTATACTCTAGTATAGAAGCCCTTTGAGCGTTACAGGGATTTTAGGGTCACATAGACTGCCGTGAGTTCCCGCCATTTGGCCCAAGCCGCCGAGATTCGGGATTTGACATCGGGGATGATATCGCCGGACTCGTGCATCACAGATCCGAGGTATTTGAATTTATCTGTTCTATTGACAGCTTCGTTACCTATACGGATGGTGTCGGGATCCGCGCTGCAGCTGGCCATATACTCTGTTATTGTGATATTCATCTTCAAACCACCGTTTTCTAGCACGTGTTTCACGTGTTTACTCTGGTCTCAAGATCTTGCCTAAGCTTGCTCACCAGTACAATGTCGTCAGCGTACTTCATAAGCCAAGTAGGCATGTCCTGAATTTCCGCAGAGAGGGCATCGAGCACTATGCAAAACAAGTAAGGACTTAACACAGAACCCTGGTGGACACCTCCAGTAATCGGGAAGGGTTAGTATGGCCTACGATGGTTTGACAACAGCTCCAGTATTGGCATATATGTCCTGTATAATAGAAATGTACGCCTCGGGCACAGACTTTGCTCTCAGAGCCCACCAGATTATCTCCCGAGGGCCACTGTCGAAAGCCCTCAGCAGATCGAGATATGCGTAATGCAACGGTTGATTCCTACTGCAATAGGACTCTTGGAGGACCTTGAGAGCAAAGACTGGATCCATGGTGCTGCAGCCTGGCCTGAAGCCGTATTGGCATTCCGACAAGGAGCATTCCTGGCGAAGTCTCTGGTCAACAATCCGTTCGAATAGCTTCATTGTGTGGCTCATAAGTTTAACACCTCGATAGTTGCCGCACTCTTGCACACTGCCTTTTCCTTTATATATTGGTGTGATAATATTTACGCGCCACGCGTCAGTTATAAGCCCCGTAGCTACAATCCTGTTGAATAGCTCAGTGGGCAAGGGTACGCCCCAGGTCCACATTGTTTTCCAAGTTTCTATGGGTGTTCCGTCATGTCCAATAGCTTTTCCGTTCTTAATACGTACCAGAGACCTCTCCATTTCATCAGGGGTGATCGGGCTTATCATGCCAAGGTTTGCAGGAAGCTGTGGTGGTACGTAGTTGTTGGCATCGTTAGACAGTTCCTTGAAATGACAGCACCACCGGTCTTTAATAGAGTTTGCACTTGTAAGCAAAACGCCATCCGTACCTTTTATGGCAACACACTTTGTCACATCCAGACTGGCTCGACTCCACGGTTTTGCCAGCTTGTAGACGAGCTTGTGCCCCTTCACAGAATCCAGCGCATCGTAGAGCGGAGCCAGCTGGGCCGACAGCGCTTTTGCCATCGCCATTTTAAATCATCGCTTTGCTCCCAAGTACACCTTCTTATCCGATAGTGAGTTACTGTGCTGCTATTTCTTGAAACATGCCTTTTTGTCCCTAACCGCTTCCGCACCTCACCATTCCACCACCCCGTATCCTTGTCAATTCGTCGGACGCTTTCGACGTGCCGAATACTGTTCGTCCGAGTTTGAGGATGAATTTCTGATAGTGACACCAGAGCTCATTGAAAGTTTCACCCTTTGCGCTCCAATCAAGGCTTTCGGCTGCCTCCATGAACTCCTGGCTCGTGCTGCTCAGAGTACGCCACTTAATAAACGGCACGCAGCGTTCTGCCGTAGGCCGTCTACTACTCACCCGGACGACCATGACAAGGACTCGGTGCTGAGTAGTGAGGCATTCCCCCTGGATGATCTTGCACTGGGATACGTGACCGATGTCACGTCTTCGGATCAGCAGATAATCGATCTGTGATTGGTGCGGGCCACTTTCGTAGGTCGTTCGTTTTGGAGGTGTTCTGGTCTTTTCTGGAAGAAGGTGTTGACTACAGTTAAGTCGGCGGCCAGTGAGGTTCGGAGAATATCTTCTCCTTCACTGTTTCGCTGGCCATAACCAAATCCGTTGGCCATGTGGTGTCCGGCAGAGTAGAATAGCACCAACCCTTCACGCTTATGGGTGTCGTACAAGGCGACTAATGTTTTCGAGGCAAAAGATCAAGAGTCTCCGTAGTATGGAAAATGGGCAGCAGCATTTTCCATTGCTATATTTAAACACTGCGATCTCCAACCCGCCTGCCAAGCGTGGAGATTATGGCAATAACCTCCCCTTTCGTGGGAGAGGCCCTAAGTCCTGCAGTGGACTGTTACGGGCTGTGATGATGATGATGAACCAAATCCAACCGAACTCCTCGCTCCTCTGGCCCACATGACCGTTGAAGTCCGCACCAACCACAATCTGTTCGGAAGATAGTATACGTGGCAGGGTATTTTCGAAACTGTTACAGAAGGCAGTCTTTTCGGTGTCGGTGCAGCCGGACCGGGGAGCATAGGCGCTAATGAGGTTGGTTGTTATACCCATAATTTGCGCCTTGATCACCATGAGTCGATCGCTCACTCTGTTCACCTCCAGAATGCCGTTCCGGAACTCGTCGCCCACCACAATAGCGACCCCAGTCCTCCCTTCTGCCAATCCGGTGTACAACAGCTTGTATCCCTGCCATAAGCCAGCTCTCGAGACCGGCCGGTCAGAGACCGACGTTTAGGGTGGCATAGCGGAGCTGCCTACTGTTAGGCACTAAATTCTTTAACCCTGCCCGCGCGTGACAGGGTAGTCCTAGCCCACTTATCGCAGGTGTAGGGCAATATGCCTGCGCGTCGTTCAGCGGCGACGCCCTAGCATGGTGTTTACTTCCAACAGAGGACCTTTTCATTTTATTTTTTGCGGTGTTTTGGCTTTTAACATGCGGCGACTACCATCCGCCCGTCATTGACGATATTTGAACCCGGTACTCTCGCATTACAAGTCGGTAATTTACTTGGGTAAATATGTCCCATCCCAAAAAAAGAAGTTGTCTAAATACACAGAAATCGATTTCTGGGATCTGGTCACATTATTAACGTCATATGCATGGCAAGTGCTAGGCGATTTAGGTACAACGCCAAGTACTATGCGGAGTTACTAGCTGAGTTAGAGTTTAGGAGCTTGCTCTTACAGTGTAAGCACTGCTTTATGCAACTTAACTTAATTATCTTATTCCATAAAATAAAGAAACTTGCCAGACCGATAACCTAGGTTAAGCAATGTTCATAGCGTCCTTTAACTGATTGGGTGACCGTTTTGTACTTTGAGACTAGTCAAACTTCAGCACCGCCACGAGCTCGCCACTCGTTAGGTGTGCCAAATGCCAACGGTATGTGGCGAAGCGAGGTTGACCATGGTCTACCTCTGGGGACCGGAGACTAATTGAACAGTCTCGAGAACCGAGTGGCATATTACTATGAAATAAAGTATTTTGTGTGTTGGTGAATACATAATCTTACAATACACTTTATTTTAGTTTAATTTTGTTGTAAGTTTAACGTGTGTATCCGTCTATCTGTAGCTCCCGAACGGATGAACCAATTTTAATGTGGTTTTCTATATTTGAAAGGTCTTTTAATCAAAATTATTCCTAACTTTATTTAATCGAAATCGGTTCAGTAGTTTAGACGATATTTGACTATGAGTAGACTTAGTAGGAGGTATTTGTTCCCCATGTGTCGGTAGAAAATGTACATCTTTGACTTGCGATATCTCGCAAGGTATACCGACATTTTTGAACATAGTGAACGATAGATATTAAAGTTTCCTATCGATCGGCATAAGTTTTATGAGTGGCCGCAAAATCGATATTTTTTCAAAATGGCGGAAAGTGGGTGGTGATTTTCTCCATACTAAATGTTCAATGCTCTTTGGCAGTTACATAGCATATAGCCCCGAATAACACATATGCTATAATTTATTCCAATATTTAATGTGATTCTCGCGAGAACGGGTCCAGAACGATATAGCCGAATTTTATGCGGACGCAGTTGCGTCCAAAATCTATTATGAAATAAAATAAACTATGCCAAAATATTGCCCAATTTATTAAATATTAGGTATACTACATTTTAAACAGTTTTATTTAAGTACCTAAGTATATACAAAGTTACTACTTATTGTACCTACCTACTTTTTCAACGCTTCCATCATCGTGGATTATCAAAGTTCGTGTTTTAAAGTAGTTGTGATAACTTTCACAGAGCGAAAATGTTTGCTACACACAAAAGATCCTTCGGTGGGACTCCAGTATGCTTGGGGAATAGCAAAAGTCCATTTGTTTAATAGAATTACATATTTTGGAAAGCAAAACATCGGCACAGCTTCTTTCCCATTTTTAAGGTTTAATCATAATTTTACTTGCATTTTTCAAATGCAACAACGTTAGAGAAAGATTACGATTATAAAACAGAATTTGATTTATGTAATAAGTAAAAAACTAACAACAGAAGTGGTCTAGGGTTGTTTTTCAAAAATCGTATTTATCCAATTTTAGCATAATTATAAATATATTTACTTTTGCTTACCTTCGTACATGGTCTATACAAACGCATTAATTTACAGTTTTATTAATATATTTTTCATATATCGTCAAAAATTCATAATTTTCCCACACATTGACATGTAAACAATGAGTAAATCGGTTCACAGCGACGTTGCCGTTCCGTGCTACAGCATGGCTTGTAAGATGAAGGAGGCTATGGTAAAATGCAAGCTACCCGTTACTTTGACAATCATTTTACTTGTCAGACGCAATTGTAAACAAACAATTTCAATTTATTTATTAGTAAAATATTTTTATATTATGTATGGCTTTGAAATTTGATTAAATTAGTGAATTGCTTTGGACCACTACCATTTATATATAATAAAACTCGTTGATTATCGTTTGTAGAATGTGTACAGTATGTGAAATAAATGCGTGTTAAAGATTCTTGTTTTATGAGCTTTTTTAAAATATCTCAAAGTATTAGTAATTTTCTGACTGAATTAATATGTACTGTAGAAATCCCTAAAATATATAAAATATTATAATATATAATAAAAATATATATAATACTTTGAGATATTATTATTATATATATGTTATTGCTTGTTTAAACGTGCGATAGTTATGTGTTGGTTGCTTTTTCCCTATGTCGATGTAAACAAAAAATACCTTTTGATCACGAGCAGTGGAAAAATTGGGAAAGTCCTTTGCTCAACAGTGCTTACTTGAGCTTTAAAATTAAATTAAGTTTAAGTTCGATAGACCCGCTGGATGATGCCTCATGGAGAGCTCAAAATTAAATCTGTCTTAATTTATACTTTCGTTGACGCTATATTCACAGTTACCAACGTAAGTAGGTAAGTGTTAATAGTTGTAGTTGTACTCGTATCAAGCGTATGGGTGAACCTGGCGGGATCCCGAGAGCATGAATGAAATGACATACATTCCTACCTAATGTTAAAACATTTTATTTTTAGTGGCGGTATTGAGGTGGCGGTCAAATGCCTGGCTAGTAAACTAATAAAAAAAAATATTTTTTAGTGAAATCAATAATATTGCTTAATATAACATATCGAAAGAATTTATCGACAGATGTTCATGTTCACATCCCTTTTTATTTGATGCTGTCAAAAACTTAAGGAGTAATGTTTTAAACTATCGCGGTTATTACTACACATTTTAAGGGTATGTTCCGGGTTTCCTACCGCGTACCTTTGTTGACGAGTAGCCCGATACTTGCATGCATCATGGTCACGGGACGACTGGAGTTCTCTCTGGAGAGACTCTTTCGCACAACTTTTTTGCTACTACTGGAACTCGAACTCACTTTTAAGTCACGGCACACTACACTGACCGTATCACTCACTTCGGCCGCTTTATCGCTAACTAACATCGTCCGGCGCTCGCAGATCTCCAGTCGTCCCGTGACCATGATGCATGCAACTGCGTCGAAATATCGGGCTACTCGTCAACAAAGGTACGCGGTAGGAAACCCGGAACATACCCTTAAAATGTGAAACTCAAGGAGATTAAATTATTTTTTGTCTCTGACCTTGCACGCATTTTTTGTATAAAAAAGCTGACACAGCTCTCTAGACTGGCAAGAAGGTTGCTAACATTCCAATCTCTTTGGTCATACCCAATCTCCGTATGTTTCCGGAGCACAGTGCAGTGAATGTATAGTTGGCGGACTGTTAGAACTTTACATCGCTTTTAAAGCTCTGTGGTAGGTAGATGACAGCACAATAACGGATAGATATCTGTCAGAGGCAAAAGCCAACAAGGACGATTCAGTATTGTCGAGAGGCCATGGTCAATCGTTTGGACAAAGCTCTCAAAGGCAGTTTCTGATTGGGGTGAAGCCAATCTGGTGGCGTTCAACGCAACCAAATCTCAGGCGTATTTGTTTTCCGCCAAAAGGAGTCCATTCCATCTAACTCCAACTTTTCGGGATGTTCCTGTGGAAATTACCGACAGCCTACAGCTTCTTGATGTTGAGCTATTTTCAAATCTTAACTTCGGTCAGTACATCGAATCTAAAGCAGACCGCAGCAAAAATACTTGGTACCCTCTCGAAGGTTAGGCGGTACTTCACTTCAAAGTAGTTGCTTCATTTATATCAAGCACAAGTGCGATCCTGCATGGAGTACTGCTGCCACCTCTGGGATGGATCAGTCAAATATCAACTGGCGGCTTTGTATTCGGTGGAAAAACGTGCAAAGAAGATAATTTGTGACCCGCGGTTGATTGAAGCTAGGTTTCAGAGCCTCGAACATTGGCATAGGGTTGCGCATCTGTCCGTCTTCTACAGGTTACATTTTGGAGTATGTGCGAAGCAGCTGCACGACCTCATTCCGCCGGCCCCTTTCTGCCTTCGGGAGACGCAATCCGGGCGACCGCTTCATCCTTATGTCGTGGATATTCCAGCCATCCACACGAACCGCTTTGGCTCGACCTTTATAATGCGTACGGCTAAGGAATGGAACGCGTTGCCTGCGAGTATGTTCCCTGATCAATATAATCTGCCTTCAAGGCTAGAGTGAATAGGCTGTTCCAAGACGGGCATGCTTCATCTTCGGCCGCATCGTCACTTACCAACAGGTGAGATGGCAATAGCCCGTCTTATCTTATAATAAAAAGAAACACTGAGCAACTTTGTGTTTTCTAATGAGGCCCTCAGTCAAATTATGAACTAGCTAAGTGACGACAGTGCAACTGTGAATGATAACAAATCACAAGTATAGCCGCGCTGGTCAATAAATATAGTATTTATACCGTTTTGTTTGCGGAACTAAACTCTTTATTGAGGCCAATTGCAAATTCCAGACAATTAATAGGCACGATCAACATATACTCTTTATTTGGCGATAGATAATTAAGGCTCAATATTGTCACAGACTCCCAGACAGAATAATGTCCCACTACGTAGACCCTCAGCTGGTCCCCACGCGAACGAAATATGTTTCTTGCTCATACGATTCATCACAGTGTTTCCTTTGGACTATGACATGAGGTTGTTGTATATTAGAGGTCTCTTCAGATACGGACAATGCATTGGTATCGGTTTTGTTGATGTCCACAGGCAACGGTGACTATTTTCCATCAGGTGGCCCGCTTGCCTGTTTGTATGCCGTATAACATAGAAAAGACTATTTTTACAAGCTTTTATTTAACTGTTTATATCTATGTAAAGGTCAGGGTCAAGGTATATGGGTGGTTTTGTGTGCACATCATAGAAGACTGCATAAAATAGCCAGAAGATAATAGCAATCATTTCATATGAAACTTTTGTGGCTCAATGGTGCTTCCTATGGCTTCCGCTTTTGGAGTTTTCTACAGAATCTATGAAAGTATAATTTTGTAAGTAAATGTTTCTTCTTTGCAATATTTTACAATAATTGTTTCCCGATTCTTATATTAAATAATTTGCATTATCATAACATGTATCCCGTATGGCGGAAGAGACAGTGTATAAACGCATCAATGATTCTGTTCTTGACGAGACCATAGGCCTTCATATAGTCTATCCAGGCAGCTGAGAGGGATCCCGTACTCCGCCGGACTTATTGGCATATGATCATGTCGATGAGGAGGAGCTCATTATTATTGATAATTAGCATTATTTGAACGCAGCTGTCCAATATGCCTAAATTAGAAAACAGTCTGGATTTATGCTAACGTTAGCACGTCTGGGCATACTTATTATTTCTTCCACCGCTCGATAAAGCTCCTTTCTGACCATCCAAATTTGGTGATCATGGCGTTAATGTCCCGGTTGCGCTCTCATGCACCAGCGCCCGGAGTACCTTAACCATGTTCCAGGATTTGGCAGATCAGTTTTTGAGAGAGGTAGGGCATAGCGGGGTATCCCGTTCGAAATGGAGCCGCCCGACTGGGGAAGTACCTCCACCTTATAGCATACCGCAGCTAAACAATACTCTTTTAAGTAGTATTGTGTTTCTGCCGGTTAGTAAGGTCTCCAGTGCTCCATGGGGGGTTTGGGGAACCGTGGCTTTGGCAGTCCTTTTTGCTGCCAGAGCAACGTGTGATAGATGTGGGCAACGTATTGGCGATACTATTGGTGTTGCTAATGTCTATAGGCAGTGGTGACCAGTTTCCATCAGATGGCCCACTTGCCTGTTTGCCTACAGTATGACATAAAAAAAAAAGGTAGGTAATTACAGTGAAGAGACTGCCACCTGATCTCCAATCTGCTCAGGCCAACAGAGGAACCTGAGCAGATTGGATTATGGATACACATTCAGTCATTTGAATGGTGCTGGTTTCCTCGTGCTGTTTTCCCTCGTCAGTACATTACCAGATTGTAATTCTTTGCAGTTGATATCGACTAGGTACTGAAATGGAGCGTTGAAAGCTTCTCTTACCCCTTCGACTTATAAACGTCGTACATGGCGAGTAGGACCTTCGTAGACTTAAATTAAATAAGCGTTTACTATAATGCATATCGAGAGTGGGGACTAGGCCAGAACCGGCCCTTCCTGATTCGGTCGGAAAGAAATCAAGAGTCGGCAGCACGTGAGTGATACCATATGCTGCGGTAACTGCTTGCATCAGGCAGGCCGTGCTTGTTTGCCACCTCAATGGTATAAAAATAATTTGCTCAATAAAGGACTATGACGAATTGTTGGTGACGATAGTGGTGAGTCAATAAACTAAGCACACAACGTTTAATTAACTGATTATTATACAACCGTTTAATAGATTAATAATTTCTTCATTGATGTACAGACTTCGATTTAGGAGAAGTTTAAATACACAATAATTTTATTTATACTTAATATAATACTGTCATAGGGTACTTGAGATTGGCAAGTGAAAGAGTACCCTGGATATTTTACATACATAAATACAGGAGACACTCGGCACATATCGGTAGCAACAGAGAAAATAACGGCCTTATCGCTTAAAGTGATTTCTTCCAGGCAACCTTTGGGTAGTGAACTACCAACGGGTAATTTTTTATAGAAACTGTGAGCAAGCCCGTTCAGCGAAATGCCATGTTGGTGTATAGAGAGCGATACCAAAGCAAGATTTTAAAAATTCACTGCATTTTTTGAGTCTTTCTTTTCACTAAATCATCAGAAAGGGAATATAAGGGAATATCTCTTTAATCAGAGATTCTAGGGAACAAACTTCCAGTAAAAAGGTTAAAATGGATTTTCGTCGCGTTGCCTGATCTTGAAACCGTCCCGGTCTCCGTTGGTGTCACGGAGTCGATCTCGTAAATGGACCAATTGCACGATGACCCGCTGCACTGAAGGGAAGAATAAGCTGTTAGTAATTTATCGTAACTAACATATTTGTGTAACTTTACTTGAGCAAGCCGATCAAACTCAAAGGGCTAATATAATAATTAGGCTTGTGATGCTTTACGGCTGCAAAGCCTGGTCGACGCTGACGAAATACGTCCGCGAACTCCACGCTAACGAAATGAAGATAATGCGCTGGTTTGGTCACGTATTATGTAAGCCCTAGGGATACATAGGAAATAGGTGCCTAAACCTGTATGTATCAGGAAAGTGGTCCCGCGGGAGACGCAAAAATCGATGGATTGACTTCGCCGAGTCGGGTTCGCGAGAGCGAACGGTTAACGACGTGAAGATACCGAAGATCGGCAAAGTGGCGGAAACAAAGTAGGAAAACGGATCCTGACAGAAGCCAGGATTGACCACTCGGATGATGATAATGACTTGCCATTTACCGGCCATGTCTTTAGACAAAGTGACAATCACTTGGACGATGGAAACACTGCGGCAGGGAGCTTTTCCAAATCCGAATTTTCCGGTTCTTTCGTACCTTCGCGTGAAGACCAACAGAGGGTCTACGTAGATCTATACGTACAATCTATGGAAACTCGGTCATCTTAGGACTTAAGGCCTCTCCCACAAAAAGGGAAGTTATTGCTATAATCTCCAATTCTCTCGATCAATGCAATGTTAATTTATTTTACACCATCGATGTGAGATTAAGAACATTCTTGGTTAGCTAGGTTAATTTAATAATTGTCATTTCAATAATTTTAATTAAATAAGTTTATGTTACTTTTTCACTGGCCGTGTGGTGTTCGAAAGAGTAGAATAGCGACAACTCCTTACACTCGTGGGTGTCGTACAAGGCGACTTATGTTTTCTAGAGTCTCTGTAAGCTGCAAAATGGGCTGCAGCTTTTCCATTGAAATATTTATAACACTGCTGTCTACAACCCGCCTGCCAAGCGTGGAGATTATGGGAATAACCTCCCCTTTCGTGGGAGAGGCCCTTAAGTCCTGGACTGTTATGGGCTGTGATGATGAAGTTCATTTTTGGTTTTCATTTTGGGTCCTGCGGCTGTATAATTATGTGTATGTAATCTCGTAACAAATAAACACCTTACCTTTGCAGAACATCTTCGTTGCATGGTATTTATTATCCAAAGCGTGTTTTCTTTCAGCGCATAGCACTGTTACCGAAACACAAAAAAAAACTAAATTAGATAAACGCAAATTTTTGGTTAAGCACATGATAAGGCACTTGTAGCCGTACCGCCGATCTCCGATAGCACGCCGCCATTTTAATGCAATTGAGTGTGGACCAATCGCAGCAATCCTGAGCCAGAGCTGTCTTGCTGCGATTGGCTTAAACTCAATTGCATTAAAATGGCGGTAACTGCCTCTTGAATCGCGGGCAACATTTCAGGTATATGGTCGATCTATAGCGTGGCTGCCCTATGCAGAAGTAAAGCATCTCGATTTCTATAAAATTGTTTTTATTTTATTTTCAGTTAAAGCAAACCAAGACATATCTAAAAATTTTTTTGTATAAGTAAAATTCGATTGAATTCGGAAGTTACAGATAGTTATCTGTTTCAAGTATATTTTTCTGTTGATAAAATCTACGCTAAAACAAAGTATATTTGCCGTTTCTAATCTAAAAAACAGTAAGTTTTATTAAGATACTTGTAATTCATAGACCTAGAGAGATATTTGGTTTCAACATAGAATTAAACTGTTAGCCGATGTTCCAGGGTAGGTATATATATATAGTGATTACACTACCTACTTGATTGCATTAGCAATCAAGTAGGTAGGTAGTGCGTTTAAATAATAATAATATAATAATAATAAAAATATTTATTTTCTCCACAATAATCTTATAATATTAGGATACAATAATTCGAACATGAATTTTGTTATTGTTGGAGACTGGAGCTTACGGTAGGTCAAGCCTGTGTTGTAAGTCTCCAAAAATCCCTGTATGATTAAATTAAAGCATAATCATTGAGAGAGAGATAGAAACAGAGATAATTTTAATTAAAGTTACATACTAAATTTTTCAAGAAAAAGAAAATAAATGACAAGATGTGTAGTGCGTTTGCATGTGTGTAAGTGTGTGTGTTTGTGTGTGTCCATCAGCCAACAACTTGCATAATAGCCTCTGTTTCGTCGTAGTTAACATTTTGTAAAAGTGAAGTTATTTTGTGTTTTGCTTCGAATTTAGCTAAAGTGTAGATTTGTGTCTGTCTATTGATTCTATTGTAAAGAAATGGACCAAGGAATAGAAAACATTTTTGAGAAAAGCTGGTTGACACTTGCCTTGGACAGAAAACTATGGGGCGTCTGGAATTGAATGTGTTATTTGAAGTAGGTGCATATGAGTGTTGTTTCAGAACTATATTCAATATAAAGAGTTGTCGGACAGTCAGTACTTTATAATTTTGATATAGTTCAAAAGTAGGAAATCTGTAAGGGCGGAAGGTACTAACTTTAATAATTATTCGTTGAGCTCTTTCTAATCTAATTAAATTTGTCTTGGACGTACCTCCTTAAACAGTGATACAGTAAATAATAAGTGATTGACATAATGAGTAGTAAATGGATTTCAATAATTTGTCATCAGCCACATGACGTAGCGTTTTAAAGATATAAATTAACTTTCTTATTCTGTTTGTAAGTAGGTTGACATGTGGTTGAAAAGTGAGCTTATGGTGACAACGTTGAGTCCTGATTGGGCACAATTGAATACTTCTTCCCAAGATTTGTCATTAAAGAGGATGGCAGTGTCGTCCGCAAACATCAGGATTTTACCATTTACGAGAGGAAGGTTACACAGTCCATTAATAAAAATAAGAAATAGGGTAGGGCCTAGTATGCTACCCTGTGGCACTCCGTGCGTAATTGGAAGATCGGTACTGATGTGATGGTCTATTTTAACGCACTGGGTACGACTGGAAAGGTAACTCTCAAATAATTGCAATTGTACACCTCTAACGCCAAAACGTTCCATTTTCAATAGTAGTAGAGGTAAAGAGACGGTGTCAAACGCCTTAGTTAAATCAAAAAATATGGCCAAAGTTTTTCTCTTATAGTCTAGGTTTTCAACCACATAATTGGTGAGCTCATGAATAGCATACGCAGTTGACTTACCATTTCGGAACCCATATTGAGCTGATGATATCAAGTTATTGCTTTCTAGATATGTAACAAGTCGTTTGTTCATTAATCTTTCAAGAATTTTAGACAAACTTGTCAATACTGAAATGGGTCTATAGTTATTAATTACACTCTTATCTCCATTTTTAAATATAGGATGAATTAGGGACTTTTTGAATGCTGTGGGGAAGATGCCATTACTGAGAGAAAGATTACAAATATGAGTTATGGGGGTAGTCAATATATCCTTGTGTTGAATAATAAGATTACTAGAGATGTCATTCCATCCTACCGCACAGTCACGTTTCAAATTGGAAATTATTTCATAAACTTATTCGCAGTCAGTAGGCATCATAGCCATAGAGTGGCAGGATGGCATTGACTCATTTGGAAAATCTGCTATCGCGTTATCGCTATGTATAAATTTTTCAGCTAGTGATTTACCAACGTTAACAAAGAAGTTGTTCACATCGTTGATTGATTGTTCTTTATCGATAAGCTCTGTTGCAAAATGTTTAGGTTTGGTTCTGTTAGATATATTGTTGATAACTTGCCACAATTGTTTACGATTTTTACCTGCTGTTTTTAACTCATTACGTTTAAAATTCTGTTTAGTTTTCCTAAGAATACGATTACAAAAATTCCTGTATCTGAGGTATGTTAGTTTGAAAACTTCATTCATTGGAGAACCTTTATATTTTTTGTGAAGACTGTCCCGATTCCTTGTACAACGTAGAAGACCTGGGGTTATCCAAGGTTTTAGTATACGTTTACGTTTACTTGTGGTTATTATTGTTGTGTTTGCATTAATAACATTTTGCAATTGTGAAATCAGATAATCAGTAGCTTTATTTGTATCTTCTTCTCGATAGATAGGAGTAAAATCAAGGTTTTTTAAATCACTTACTAAGGCGTCGTTGTTGAGTCGAGAGTATGTATATTTTACTTTGTTATCAAACCCTGTTTAAGACATAGCAAAGCTGTATAATGGTCTGTTAACGTTGTTTGAGCAACCAGTACTTGCACTAAATGTTTCGTTCTTACAAAATAGTGATCTAAACAGGTGTTACCGTGAGTAGGTAGGGTATGGGCAGGCAAAAATCCATGAACGGCCAGCATTTCAAGGTATGACAAAGAGCTATGATCATTATTATTTGTACTGATATCAATGTTAATATCGCCATTTATAATAACTGTCTGATAAGTGTTAGATGTACAGAGCAAATAATTGAGTGACTGTAAAAAATTTTGAATGTTTGTGTGCGAGGGTGGTCGGTATATTGATATTAACAATGTTTGTCTATTTATTTTCACCGTGAGACAATTTGCGTCAGTGACTAATGGTTCATCAAAGTATGCACTAAGCGAGTCTTTAACATAAATTATGACACCTTCATTTTGGGTGGCGTGATTTGTGGTTGCGCAATGATTGTAGCCGGCTATAGTTGGTATATTGTGAACTCGGCGCAACCAACACTCTGTCAACACTATAATATCCCATTCAATAAGTGACGTGTGCAGGATTGTTAAAAACCCAGTTAAATTTTTATTTACACTACGGATATTTTGAGTTAGAACTTTTAAGTTTTTGTCTGGGCATTGAATTAGTGAAGCACAATTTTCTATATTGCAGTATGATGAGTGTGACACCGACATGGTATCAATTTCATTAGTTAAGTGATCGAATTTGACAAATATGTTATAAGTAGGGGCATGTTAGATAGGACAGCGTAAAGAATGCGTGTAAATAAGGCTTCAATCAATGCTTGAATGCAGAATATTTTATGAAAATTAGTACTTATCTCGTAGACGTTGACTAGAGTGTAAGTCTGGGTTAATAGGCATTTAGGATTTAGCAAGTAAGGCCTATAATATAATAGTGTGTGTATGAGGACATAATAGTAAGCATGAAAGTGTGTGGGTGCTGGTGTGTGTGTAGAATTATATGTGTAATACTGTTGTATTGAGTGCAAATAAATTATTAAGTAGGTAATCATAACACTAGTAAGAACTACTTTTAAACTAAATATATGAGTTGTGACATAGTATAGACGAGAGCTTTGCAGCGTGTTCATTTGTAATGTGAGAGGGTTGCAGAGAGATTAAGGCAAGATCCAGCAAGGTAAGTGAGTACATTGTATTATTTTTATAAAGACGGTGTAATAACGTTGATTTGTATGGAAGTTATTGTATAATGAGTTGTATAGTTTCGAGTAAATATATTCGCAATTGTATGATAATTTGTGTGGGTAGGTGTGTTTGTGTAAGGCAGTGTACGATGAGTAAATGTAATAGACAAGTGATTCATGTGAAGTGTGTGTGTTTTGTTTATGATAGCTTACGTTAAAGTACGTCTTAGTATCTAAATTTAAGAAAACAATTAGAAATTTGTTAACAAGTGACAAATAGTAACAGATATAAAAATTCAAAAACGTAATAAACACAAGAACAATAAATTTAAGTTTGTAGAAACAAGTAAAAAAGTGGTTTTTGTGGCATACATTTAGTAGTCATTGTGTGTTATCATTTGGGTTTTTAGATGGAGTCTTAGATAAGTCATTTAATTGACTCTCATTTGTCACAACTATGACCTTTCCGCCATCTTTTTCGCGAAGAAGAACTCTAGCGTTGGTGATCCAGCAGTACTTGTATAGACCATTTTTCTTAAGCTGGCGGGCCAAGTAGTAGAGATGTTTGCCCTTGAAGGTAAGGTGTTCTTCTATGTAGATTGGTTCGCTGGGGCCGTCTGGGGCAATTTGGGAAGTATTCAGCTTGTTACTTTTATTGTTTCTATTATACAGCTTAGCAGCCTGAATAATGTGGTCCTTATGTAGGGTGGAGGCAAATGTTACTAGCACCGCTTTCCTCTCGGTTTTGGAGTGCAGCCGTCGAATATCCACAATGTCCATGGATGCGGTACTCTGTGATACAATCCTCAATATGTTCGTTGTGGCTTCGAGTAGTTTTGCTTTGGACTCATCGGCAGTCCAAGGAATATTACGAATTTCGACCTTGTTTCCTACAAGCTGTCGCGACTGGTCCTCTACAGTGTCTTCGAGGCACTTTATGCGCATATCCTGGGATGAGATTTTTTTTTCTAGTACCGTAATTGAATTTTGCATGGAATCATATTCAGCTGACAGGTAAGTTAAAGATTTCTCTATATCAGAGCTAGTCTTACAAATGTCTTGAATTTGTGTTTTTATGTTAGACATAGAGCTTTTAATGTCTTTTAATTGATCTTGGTGTTCTCGTTTCCATGCACTCAACATACTTGTGATTTCATTTTTGAATTCGATAAATGAGTCGGTCATTTCGAAGCAGGTGCATTTCTTTGTCGTCCGTTGCGTGATCGTATCTGTCCCCTCCTTAGAGTCCATATTTTGGGACTGTGTACATTTCGAAGAGGGAGAATAAGTACGTTTAGACTTTTTTAATCTAGGAGTTCGTTCCATTGCGAAATATTAGAGAATTTTCATTTCTTGTGTCAGTAGTGACATCTATAGTTACGTATAGTTACTTTCGAGAGAAGTAATAGTATTTTTGAGTCTTGAGATGCGAGATGCGATACTAGTATCAGTTCTACATAATAGGTGGCGCTGGGAACATAATTTTTGTATGTATCTGTGTTTCCGAAGAGTTTATTATTACATAATTTGAGGCAAGCGCCTGCACCGTGGATAACGGATGAAATCAGGAGTTTTATGGCTAGGCGAGACAGTGCCAAACGACGCTATAGAAAGTTCCCTTCCGATTACAATTATAATCAATATAGGCACCTAAGAAATTATTGCAGTCGTCTGTGTAGGGATGCCAGGAGGCGTCACATTTACCACTCTGTTAACAACTCTTCCCCTGCAAAAGTCTGGGCATTCCTCAGGTCCTTAGGTATAGGTAAATCTTCAGTGTCATTTGATGGCTCGGTAGATTTAAACCCACTTAATGTCCATTTCTCATTACCACCTGTAACTTTGGATCTGAATAGTAAATCGCGCACAATAGCACAGATCGAAAGTAAGCCGCTCCCTCTTTGTACTTCCTTTTCTTTTTCAGCTGTCACCGAGGAGGATGTTAAGAAGCATACTATTTCTATTACTTCTACTGCAGTGGGCAATGACAACCTTGGTCCCCGGATGATCTCCCTCCCTCCTTCTTCCTGAACTCGTACCAATCCTCACTCACATATTTAACTACTCATTGACTACGAGCTCTTTCCCGTCAGCCTGGAAACTAGCAAATGTTATCCCCCTTCCAAAAACTTCCAATCCCTCTACCTTTTCTGATTTCCGTCCCATATCGCTGTTACCTTTTCTTTCCAAGATCCTTGAACACATTATCCACAGTCAGCTCACTCAGTATCTATAATCTAACAGTCTACTTTCTACTTTTCAATCTGGCTTTCGGTCAGGTCACAGTACCGTGACAGCACTGCTAAAAGTAACTGATGACATCCGTCTCGCGATGGAGGATAAGTCCTTGACGATTTTAACTCTGCTTGACTTTAGCAGTGCTTTTAATTCTGTAGACTTTGATGTTCTTCTTGCCATTCTTCGCTCTCTTAACATATCTCCTCCTGTGGTGGCGTGGTTTGAATCTTACCTTCGCGGTCGCCGGCAGCGTGTCCGTTCTGGGGAGTCCTTCTCGGATTGGCATGCCTTGCTTGCAGGTGTACCGCAGGGTGGTATCCTGTCCCCTCTTCTATTCTCTATCTTTATTAATACTGTTACTTATGTTATCTCTTCGAATTTCCATCTCTACGCCGACGACTTGCAAATTTGCCACCATTTTAAATTGTCTGATATAGATAATGCTGTTGCCTGTATTAATGCTGATTTGGATAGAATATCATCTTGGGCAAAGTCGTTTGGGCTGTTAGTAAATCCGAAGAAATCTCAGGTTTTGATTATTGGCAGCTCATACATGTGTAAGCGGCTTGGTTCTGTCTCTCCTATCCCCCAAATTGTCTACGATGGTATTCCAATACCCCTGAGTAAAACAGCAAAGAACCTTGGCTTGATTCTTGATTCTAATTTATCTTGGTTGTCTCACGTCAATGCGGTCAGTAAAAAGATGCACTTCTCGTTCCATTCTATCAAATGCCTTCAAAGTTTCTTACACCAGAAAACAAAAATTTCACTTGTCCAAACTCTTCTTCTTCCACTGCTCGACTATGCAGACTCATGCTACTTGGATGCCACTGAGGAACTCTTAAATAAATTGGAGCGCTTACAAAACCTGTGTATCCGATTCATTTTTGGCCTGCGCAAATATGACCACATTTCAAAATATCGTTCTCAACTCAAGTGGCTCCCAATTCGCTTGCGCAGAAATACTCATATCCTATCCACCCTCTATAACGTCCTTCATAATCCTTCCGCTCCCTCATACCTCCGTGACCGATTCCACTTTTCTCGTCCACAAGACAAACCGTGTCGTTCCAGTGTTAGATCGTCGCTGGACATCCCCATCCACCATTTCGACTTCTACTCCTACTCCTTCACTGTACATGCCGCAAGACTGTGGAATTCTCTTCCACACGAAGTGCGCGATTGTCAATCTATAGCAATCTTTAAAAAGCGTGTAAAGGATCATTATCTCTCCTTATGTGCCTGAATGTTCTACAATACCTGTATATATTTTATTATGTATATATGTATGTGTATTTATATATATACTATTGTGTGTATTTAGTATCTTATTTATAATTATTTATGTAGTTTATTAAATATGTATATATTAAACTATTGCGCACGTCTCATCCCCTATAATCTAAATGTCTCTCTTCTATAGGCCTGCTGGAAGAGATTTCTTCTTAGAAATAAGTAGTGCCTGTTGTGTCGTCTTGAATTTTGTAATTTCTGTATACTTTATATTGTGTGCAATAAATTGTTAAATAAATAAATAAATAAATCATTTACACACTAACGTTTTTTTGTTTTCTTTAAATGTTTATGGCGATGAATCACTTTACTTACAATTTTTATTATTCTAATAATAAATAAAAGGAAACAAAAAGAAAAAAAAAATTAAAATGTTTCTGGGGCTAGGTTTTAAACCGCCGACATCTAGTATAATCCCTTATAACTTGACGTCTTTAACCACCCGAGCACTTCGCACTTAGTGCTCAATGGTAAATTAATGGATCTCTTGTTTAGCACTAGAGTTCAGTTGGCGTCCTTTTTTAACCGTTAGGTAATTTGAAAAATGTTTGTTTACCTTTTACCTAAATCACAACTTTTACACTTTTATACACTATATTGTTTTAGATAACGCTATTTTCTAATGTTTATTGGTTTAAGAGTGCACACCGAGTGTAGGTAAATAAAAGCTATTTTGTATCACGGAATTAGGTTACATTGCTTTTCATGTAAGTTTGTTACTATGTGAAAGTAATTGCACTATTTTAGTAAAAATCACTGTTTTAATCATATGGAACTGGTATACAGGGTGTTTCATAATACATGTATAAAGCCGTGAACTGGATGGAGTGCTAAACGTATTAAAACGATAGGTACAATTATTTTTTTCGTGCGTGGAATAGTTACCGAGAAAATGACTATCGAACTTTTTCTTTTTCAATGTCGATAATCACATTTTGAAAACGAAAGACCGCATCTCTAGAAATCAGTTGTAATAGATCACTCAAGTTCATAATCAGGTCAATCAATTGAATAATACAATTTTACCAGTTACAGATAGGATATAGGTTTTGTGCCTTTAAGTCTTTTCTACCTACCGTTTCATATGAGTTTTAAAATTCAATCTAAAGATCACTACGATGAATACCTCAAGTGGCTGGTTAATAAAATTATTATTACAAGCAGCTCGTGAGCAGTCCGGCACAAAAACAAGACATTTCGATGTTTGTTTCTACTTTAATTTATTTGTTTTTTGTTGCCTTCAACACAATGTTGCACCTAGGTACATAGTCTTCAAACTAATTGCGAAAACACAATAAACATTAATAGGCAAAAAAGTTACAGCTTGATTTCGCGTCTGCGCCATATCTTCTATTGTACTAGGCAGTCATGACTGAAGCAGGTGGACTATGTACGGGATACTGATATCACAGGGTGTCCATAAAGTACATTCACTAGATTTTAATATTTTTGGAAAGTGCAGCAAAACTACACGATATTGTTGTTATACTTTTTTGTCTATTTTTTCACTCAGTCTACATCCTGTTGAATGCATGTGGTAAGTCTTGGCACAAGTTTATGCATTTCTCGTTGAACTTTTCCGCCAGCTCCGAAATAAGGAAAGATGTCATTTTAGTACCTATCTAATAGTAATTATTAAATTCTACTCATGTTTGAATTCAAGAAGGTGAATATTAAATTTGAATAGCTGAAAAAATACCTAGCAACACTATTTACGTACTAGGATTTAAGCATTTAGGTTGCAGGCAACAAACATGCAGAACAGCAGATGCGTTGTCACTGTGAGGACTAAGATGAAATGCGTCATGCCTGTATTTGCACTGGCTTATTTTATGGACATCCCACGTACTAGGCGCAATATTAAGGAGGTCTAAATTATCCGTTTTGTATTTTTTGGTTTCGAGGGTTCTGTACAAAAAAATATTGTAATCAATTATGATTTTAATTCAAAAGGTTCATTCATAGTTTTTACGAAAGTGCACCACCACCTAACTAATAGCAAAGTAGTCTTATTCAAATTACTGTAGCATATTAATGTAGCAAACTCTAATTAATGTAACATCTTTGTCTTTTTACGAGTCTGCTTTCTCATGTCATGTCTGTCAGTCATGTTTCAGTGTCGCGTAGGTAATCGTACCTATCGTTTTCACGAACATTTCTTATCAACTAAAATTTACTTAATGATTCTTAGTTGATGGAGCTTTACCTGTAAATATCCCATGCTTCACCCAATTGGAGAACCTAGGTCACCTAGGTGGAGCACGGACCCAAACACAATTTTAGAAATTACTGTCTAGGTTACTGTCATTGTACCAAACTACCCGATAAAATCGTGATAAGCAAATGTAGGCCATCGCCATAAGGATTATTATTAAGCCCACAGTTGGATTCGCTTGAGACTCACTTTAACAAATAAAAAAAAAATCAACATTATGGTGCAACTACCAGGAGAACATAAAACGAGAGAACATAAAAGGCGAAATAAGTTAGACCCCTAAAACACGGATCCCTAAGTACGAATCCTTTTGCACGTGCCGTCAAGGTCAAGGCCGACGCCGGAGCTGTGGCGGCGCTTTTGACATCAAAATAGAAACTGAAAACTACAAAATCTAAAAATAGAATACTTTGGCGGGCCGTTCTTTATTTTGTGGTTTGACCCACGGCGCGACTTCCATTGACGAAATTTGCCTACATTCGCGTCGTATTCGTTCATTCAGTTTTTAGCTTTTCGCGTGACCGAAATGATTGTTGCGTTGTAGTTGTAGGATACCTAAGTACCTATTGTGAAGATAACTGTGATAAGAGTGTTAACGATGTGAACGAATGATTTATAGCTTCAGGTACCAGTATTAACGTAGTCTTGTCTGTGTTCAGCGTTCAACGTTTAAGTATTGTGATAATCATTATTCTGTGTATGAATGCAAGCTAGCAGTAGGCCAAACACCGTGGTACCTACCTATTTACGTATTGCATAGCAACCAGAGCCTGCGTAGTGTTGTGTATCTGTGTGTATGGAGTGTACCTACCTAGCTACGCTACGATACGAGTGCAAGCTTACTTGATAGTTAATACCTATCAGTCATCCGAGCCACAAGAAAGCAAGAAAGTATGGCACCTGACGCTGTTTGTTTTCATAAAATAACTTTAAAAAGGTACGTACCTACATGCTTTAAAGGTCTAGGTTCTAGCTAGACTTTAAGATATGCTACCTAGCTAGTACCTAATCGTAACGTTAGGAGGTTCTTTTCCGACGGGAAATAGGCAGAAAAGACAACGCTTTTATCTGTTCATGAAAACATGTAGGTATTTAGTAAAACCTGTCTGTAATCTGTTTCAACAAAACTAGTCTCATAAGTGGTTCCCTACGCTACGTAGGTCCCTAGATGAGTGAACCATTTTAGTAGGACATAGTACCTACTTATTTGTGTAGAACGATTTATCAATTGAACGAATTCTGTTTTAGTTATGTAGCTATCTTAAGTATGTTTTTCAAGAACGTTGGTGGCTGGGCGGTTGAGTATCCGACTCGTAACCGAGAGAGGTGCCGGGTTCAAATCCCGCTGTGGCAATGTACCAATGACTCTTTTCTGAGTTATGTACATTAGTTGAAATTAACCGATGCTCCTATGGTGAGGGAAACATCATGATGAAATCTGCAAATTCTGGCAACTGAAATTGTAGCCATGATCCAATCGAGTCAGGTTCCCCTGGTAGCAGGGTCATGGAGGTCAGATGGTAGTCGCTCCACTGTAACAAATTCTTTTCTCTCCACAAAATTATTTTCCGTGCCCGTGGTCCGCCTTGACTATGGTCCATGATCTAGGATTTGGCAGATTAGGTAATTAATTGCAGTGGAGCGACTGCCATCTGACATTCCTGGCTCCTAACCCTGCTACCAAGGGAACCTGACCAGATTGGATCATGGTTACTTACACATTCAGTCGTCTGAACTGAATGTGTAAGTTTCATCACGATGATTTCCCTCACCGTAAAAGCATCGGTTAGTATTCAGCTACTGTGCATAACTTAGAAAAGAGTTAGTGGTACATGGCGGCAGTAGGATTCGAACCCGGTACCTCACGCGTACGAGTCGGATACCGCAACCTTAGGCCACCGACGCTCCGACTATTTATTTATTTATTTATTTATTTATACACATAACAGATAACAGCCACTTAAGAATTTTATGGTTATAACAATTACAAGTTCAGACTGAAATCCACTGAGAATGTGTACTATTTAGAATATAAAGAAAGTACATGCTCCTATTCTACATAAGTTTATAATTTAGGCATACAAAAAAAAAAAGGGTTACACAAAAATTCCAAACAAAATACACTTAAGGCAACAATGATGACCATTATCATCCAAAAAATATAGTTTGCAATTTATTTCGAAAATGATTGGTATTATAGTCGAAGATGTCAACGTCAGTATTATTATCTAGTAACTCATTGTATTGACGACACATTCGAGTTAAAGGATTGTAAAAAGAAGTGTTGTTTAAATAAACCTGTATCATAAATAGTTCAGGGTTCCTAGTGCGTTGGTAGGTATTAAATTTAATGTTAGAGAGGAGAGGGGGAGAATCAATATGACTGTGAATAATTTTATGCAACATAAGCAGCCCGTGGAAATTACGGCGATCCTCAAGCGAGCTTATTTTGAATTTGTTCAAAAGTTCGGGATAAGTTCTATGAGTGCGGTTTAAGTTGAAACGGTACGATATTAACCTAAGACATCGTTTCTGTATGTTCTCGATTCTATTTATGTGAACAGCATAATAAGGTGACCATATAACCGAGTTATACTCCAGAACACTGCGTATTAGGGAGCAAAATAAATAAATGAAACTGGTAGGTCTTTTAAATTGTTTCGTGATACGGGCAACAAAACCCAATGTACGAGAGCACTTCTCGGTCATTGCATCATAATGTGATTTAAAAGTCATCTCGTCGTCAAAAAATATGCCTAGGTCTTTAACAACATATTTTCGTTCAAGTGGATAGCCGTTAATAGTGTAAGGATTTAGTATCCTATTAGTTATTTTTGTAAATGATATAACACTACATTTATCGAGATTAAGCGACATTCTATTGATAATACACCACTGAGTTATAGTATCCAAATCTCTTTGTAAGTTCATAACATCAGCCAAAGAAATTATAGTTGAGAATATTTTGAGGTCGTCTGCATAAAGTAGTGTAGGACATGACAGATTATCGACTATGTCATTAATGAAAGCAATGAAAAATAAAGGTCCGAGATCTGATCCTTGGGGAACCCCAGAATTAATAAAAATTGGCGAGGAATAGTCCCCCTTAAGAGCGACGAGCTGACTTCTCTTGAACAAATATGAAATTATCCAGCGCAACAAGTTCCCATGAAATCCCAAAGCATTCAACTTCTTGCAGAGTATTCGATGGTCAACTTTGTCGAATGCCTTGGAAAAATCGGTATAGATTGCGTCAACTTGAACACGCTTAGCAAATGCATCACAAATATATGTGTTGTAGTATAAAAGATTACTAGTGGTTGACCTTCCCCTGAAAAATCCATGCTGAGAAGATGAGATTAAGGGATTTAAGCATACCTACCTATCGAAAATAATTAGTGTAGGCAAGTTCCTAGTTAATTTGGTAGAGCCTATTCATGTAGATAAGTAGGTAACATTTAGTACGACGCCTGGTAGTAAGATGAAGGAGGTTGGTTTGTTTTGATATGAATGGCACGAGGTTATTACTCGTCCTTATGGTGTGTACACACTCAACGTACGCCAACGAAGGGCTGTCGGCCGAATTATTTGGACTTCTAAGGTCTAATACTTGCATTTCGTGGTCAAGCAAACGATCTTTGGGAGTTTTGGGAACCGATTCGGGCTCGTATTTGCACGTTTGTTTGTTGGCCTTCGGTATCCGCCCAAACTGCGATTGGATGATTACTTCTATCCGTTTGATGTTACCGCCACGCTGCACTGCGGATTGCCGGCTGGCACACGCCAACGGACAATCGTTAGCCGAAACGGGTGCGCGTCACACATCGCCCGGTGTGTACGCAGCATTAGGCTCCTGGTAGTAGGCTTGAGGAGGTTGCTTTGTTTCGATAGGGGTCGCACGAGGTTATTAACCTGGTTTTTATATGATCATCAACTTGAAATAGAGCTGCGCTTCAACGTAGTCGATATGGTTATTTATCTTTAAAAAATTTTTTTTTTATTAAAATTAAAATTCAATGTCCGGATAAAATGAAGTCGCCAGTGCACTCTTTGAAAGCTCTACTTTAACACCCTTTCGACTTTATACATGTATTATGAAACACCCTGTATATTGTCTTTCTTGTATTGTTAAAGATTGTATAATGGGAAAAAATACTATTTTATTGGTTGTTACTGAGTAAAATTTTCGCGGGTGTTCAGCCTTTCACTTTCATGACGACTTTTCACTTATTTTGATAATAGTTCTTGTATATTACACTTTACACTAGCTATTTAACTTGAAACTATGAAAATAATTAATTTTGAATCAATATTAGTTAAGAATTACTATTTATTAGTAATTAATTCGCGGGAGCTACTTGTTTACACGACGCGAGCGCCATGTTCGAATGATGATAGGAGCTTAGTATGTAATATTTAAGTATTTGTGTGTTTATTACTAAATATCATAGAGAAGAGAAGTTGGAAAACAATGGGGACCTGAGGCGTACTCTTGCTCAATGAACTATTCAATAGGATCGCAATATTTTTAACCTGATGCGTGCCATGTAAATATTGTTACGTGAATCTATAAAAGAAAGGGCAATGTACGGCAACTAGATCTATCATAGAATAGAGGTATCAAACTTATGAGCCACACAATGAAGCTATTCATATGTATTAGAGACCAGAAACTTCGTCAGCAACGCTCCTTGTCGGAATACCATTACGGCTTCAGGCCGTGCTGCAGCACCATGGATCCAATCTTTGCCGTCAGAGTCCACTACAAGTCCCACTGCAGTAGGAATAAACCTCTGCATTACGCATTTCTCAATCTGCATAGGGCTTTCGACAGTGTCCTTTGGGACATAATCTGGTGGACTCCGAGATCAAAGTGTGCCTAAAGCGTAAATTAGTATTATACAGGACATGTATGTCAATACCAGAACCGTCGTCAAAACCATCGTAAGACATACTAATCCTTTCACGATTACTGTAGGTGCTCGCAAGGGTTCAACCCTTGCTGAGCTCTTACTTGTTTTGCATTGTGCTCGATGCCTTCTTAGCGGAAATTCAAGACATGCCTCCTTGACTTATGAAGTACGCTGACGAAATTGTACTGGTGAGCGAGTTAAGGCATGATCTTGAGACCAGGGTAAACATGTGGAAGGATGTGCTAGAAAACGGTGGTTTGAAGATGAATGTCGCCAAAATAGAGTATATGGTTAGCCGCTGTCAATACAACATATTAATCAAAACACCTTGGATTCGTAATGCTCGAGTACGACGATATCAGCCCCGATGTCAAGTCCGGAATATTTGCAGCTTGGGCTAAATTCCGGGAACTTACAACTTATAATTAGACCTGTGATGCACTATGGCTGCGAGACATGGCCAGCGCTGACGAAACACATTCACGATCTGCATACCAATGAAATCATAATGCTGGATGTTTTACGCTTTGCTTATTAAACGACTCGAAATACTGTTGAAATAACCAAATACGATATATATGACTGGACTAGAAAGAAAAGGAATATTGGAAGAAATGACATCAACGACAATTTACAGGGATTCACGTTGAAAGATTTAGCAGAAGTAAAGTTCTCAATGGGATATACAACAATGTGGTATAAGAAGGTATTCAAAGACGAATACTAAAGATTAAATTTTTCATAAATCAAAAATCTTTATTGCAGGATTTATCTAAAAATACACAAATTGTAGGGGGTGGTACACCTCCTAAACAGCAAGAAATAGTCTACAAATTAGTTCCATTAACGTCTAAAAATAAACATACATTTTGGTTAAATTTAAGTGACAATGTAAATTCACATGATTTAGTTTATCATAAAGATGTGTATGAAAAGAATTGAAACATTAATAATAATATTGATCCAATGTCGTTGCGCGTAACTTATTGATATGAAATGAATTTTCAAAAGTAAAAAAGTCGAATAATATTTATTGAATCATGGTTTCGAAGATTTCATTTTAATTTAGGATGTTTTTTAAAGACGTTGACCGTCGAATGAGAGACAGGGTTGGTGACCCTCGCTCTGGATCATTCCTGTTGCAGAGGCTGTCCATCGCCATTCAGCGTGGCAACGCTGCTAGTGTTATATATACCTTTGCACCGGGAATGGCAAAGAGTGGGTTAAACATCTAGTTTAAGTTTTATGACAAAGTTATACCGATATACGGTTTCTATTTATCTGTAACACTAGTTGATGTACTGGAAACGTGTAACAACATAATATGTATTAATTTGATTCATTCAATAAACTTATTTGTATTTGTATATCTAGTTTTTAAGTTTTTATTTTGATAGTGGTTTATGTTGACATCTAAATAAATTTTTCTAAACATTTATTTATTTATTTAATAGTTTATTGCACACAAAAATGGTAACAAAGATATGGCAAATATATACATGACACAAAAGGCACTTCTTATTTCTAAAAAGAAATTTCTTTCAGCAGGCCTACAGCAAAGAGAACGTGATGACTGGAAGTAGTTTAAGACGTGCACAATACATAAATATTTAATTATTAAAAATAGACTACACTATCGATAAATTTCTACATATATACCATATACCCAACAAAATATATACATATATACAATACATACATATATACACAATATTAGACAGATAGAGAGAGATAATGCTCCTTAACGCGCTTCTTAAACATCGTGATAGAGGAACTATCACGTACTTCATGAGGCAGAGAATTCCACAATCTTGCAGCATGTACAGCGAAAGAGTAGGAGAAAAAGTCGGAATGGTGGGGAGGAATAGCCAGCAGCGACTTAATGCTGGAACGGCTAGGCTTGTCTTGCGACCGGGAAAAAAGGAATCGGGAGGGAGCGGAGGGGTTGTGAAGGACATTGTAAAGGGTGGAGAGAATGTGGAGATTCCTACGCATACGTATTGGGAGCCACTTAAGCTGCGACCGAAATTTAGAAATATGGTCATACTTTCGTAGCCCAAAAACGAAACGTATGCACAGGTTTTGAAGACGTTCCAGCTTGTTAAGCAACTCTTCGGTGGCATCTAAATAACAAGAGTCGGCATAGTAGAGGATGGGGAGAAGTAGGGTTTGGACTAGGGAAATTTTGGTTTTCAGGGGTAAGAAGCGTTGGAGATATTTGATTGAATGGAAGGAAAAATGGAGTTTCTTGCTGACCTCATTGACGTGCAGAGTCCAAGACAGGTTGGTGTCAAATATTACGCCCAAGTTTTTCGCCGATTTGCTGAGCGGTATAGGGATACCATCATATACGATGTCAGGGATATTAGTTGAGGTACAAAATCTTCTGTACATATATGGACTGCCGAAAACTATTTCCTGAGACTTTTTAGGGTTCACGAGTAAACCGAAAGATTTGGCCCAAGCACAGATACGTTGCAAATCCGCATTAATGTTCGCAAACGCATCCTCAACGTCTGTAGCCTTGAAATGGCGATAAATTTGCAGGTCGTCTGCGTAGAGGTGGAAATGGGAAGAAATAATAGAAGTGACAGTGTTGATAAAGATAGAAAAGAGAAGAGGAGATAGGACGCCACCCTGCGGCACGCCCGCAACGAGATCGCACCAATCAGAAGAATTCCATCATAGCGGACCCGCTGCGCGCGACCGCGAAGGTAAGAGTCAAACCACGCAATCGTTGAGGAGGAAATATTAAGTTGGCGGAGAGTAGCAAGGAGAATGTCGAAGTCAACAGAGTTGAAAGCGTTACTAAAGCCAAGCAATGCCAAAATGGTCAAGGATTTATTCTCCATTGCTGAACGTATGTCGTCTGTGACTTTTAACAATGCTGTAACCGTGCTATGTCCTTTACGAAAGCCCGACTGAAAGGAGGAGAGAAGGCAATTGGATATTAAATGTTCAGTGAGCTGCTTGTGGACAATGTGTTCTAGGACCTTGGAGAGGAAAGGTAATAGTGATATAGGACATTTGTGTAGATAACGGATTTAATTCATAAAAATATATTAGTATATTTTTGGTAAATTGTTTTGTTTAATTCATTTTTGAAGTTATTTTGTTTGGTTTCAAAATAAACGTAGGCGCACTACTTTATTTTTTATTTTACTAAAACCATACTTACTTGTTTTCTGTTTTATATAAACGTTGAGTGTAATCTTGTTTACTAAGGTGTAATCGAGTATCTCAAGTTACTTTTCGTATTTTTAGTTTATTATAGTTCGAGTATCTTAAGTTTATAGCGTAAAATATTATTAGTAAATCAATCAATATTTCTACGCAGAACACTATTTTTGTTCTCAATGTAAAAAGATGTAAAAAGTTCTTTTTTTTTCAAACTCATATTATAAACTTTATTTCCAATGGCATATACAATACAAAACTCTTTATTGCACACCAGTGAACACAAGTATAGATACAAAAATATGGTAGATAGTACAAAGGGCGGTCTTATCACTAATGTGATCTCTTCCAGACAACCTTGGTATGGAGAGAAGCACAGGATTATAACAAAAGACAGGTAGTGCACACAAAAGCATCACTTATAACAAAAAAAAAAAAGCACATACATCTCCACAATAAAATACCCACAGATCCATAAATCCATCTCTGTGACGGATTGGTTTGCGTTCTATCTCCGAGGTCGTCAGCAGGCAGTGTGAGCGGATGGGTTATCCTCCAGCTGGTGTGATCTCGAGACTGGCGTTCCGCAAGGAGGTATTCTTTCCACGCTTCTCTTCTCGCTATTTATAAATCAGCTGACTCAAAACCTAAACTGCTTATATCACTTGTATGCTGACGACCTGCAGATGTATGCGACTGCTGAAACTGCTAATATCTCGGATGCGGTGAGTGCACTTGTCAATGACCTTGACACCATCCAGGATTGGTCGAACAAGTTCGGTATCTCCGTCAATCCCGCTAAGTGCCAGGCCATTATCTTGGGTAGCCACAATTTGATGAAACGCCTGGACATTACCATTGTTCCTCCGATTCTTTACAACGGTGTACTGGTTCCGTACTCTTCTCAGGTAAAAGATTTGGGGCTCTATATTGACAATACATTCAGTTGGGCTGCACGTTGGGATCCTTATGTCGTGGATCTTCCAACTATCCGCACGAGCCGCTTTGGCTCGACTTTTATAATGCGTACGGCTAAGGAGTGGAATGCGTTGCCTGCGAGTGTGTTCCCTGATCAATATAATCTGGATGCCTTCAAGGCTAGAGTGAATAGGCTGTTCCTAGACAGGCATGCTCCATCATAGACCGCATCGTCACTTACCACCAGGTGAGGTGGCGGTCAAATGCCTGGCTAGTAGAGTAATAAAAAAAAAAAAAAAAAAAAACGTGTAACAGAGGTTAGCAGGAAAGTTACGGGTATTCTCTGCTCTCTTTATAAGTTTAAATTTTTCCTTCCTTCTGCTACCAAACTCTTGCTTGTGCAGTCCCTGATTTTGCCAATCTTAGACTATGCTGACGTGTGTAACCCTGATATCAACCAAGATCTTTTGCTGAAGCTAGATCGTCTCCTGAACAATTGTATTAGGCTCATTTTCGGTTTACGAAAATATGACCATATCTCCGAATTTCGTACTAAGATTAGGTGGCTCACTATTCGCCAGCGCCGTAACTTAAGATCCCTTTCTCTATTGTATTAAATCTTACACGATCCAGCTATTTAAAAAGTAAATTTCAATTTCATTCTGACTCTCACAACCTCCATCTGCGCTCTACACAACAAACTATTGAATCTGCCCCTTCACCGCACCGGCTTTACCTCTAACTCTTTTGCAGTTAAGACCATAAGGCTCTGGAATGATCTTCCCTCTGATATAAGACTATTACCTAACAAATGTTCTTTTAAGAAAGCGGTGCATGGTCATTACTTGAATACTCCATAATACTCGTTATCCCTCCCTGTTCGACCCACTTAACTTTTCTCTCGTCTCTTCACTTTGTTCAATTTAAATATTATTTTACCTTTGGTTTTACTTATATATTGTATCCAGTTTTAAGTTCATATGTTTATTTTATGGTGTTGTATATGTATTTAGTATGTGCTTCCGGACTATAGTTGCATAAATGTATATCCCTCCTCCTTTTTACTCAAGTAGTTTTGTATTTTTTGTCGTTCTTTTCCTGCACCGTCTACCTTTCTCATAGTAGGGGAGCCCAAGCGGGGATTTCGGGATTTACTGAAGCGCGGCAGATTAATATACAGGGGATACCTTGTACGCGGTTAAGTACCTCCACCAAATATGAGCCACATATATATGGCCGCCCGTCAAGGATAAAGGATCAGATTAGTAAAAAAAAATTGATCATCAGAAATTCTCGAGCGCGTCAGATTAAGGTAGGGTGAGTTAATTACATGCTAAAAAGTGAATATTCCACTAATCTGACAATTTGCAAGTGACGTAAAGAAAGGGGAGGGCTGCAAAGTTGCAAAAAAAAACCGTCATCTCGACATTCTCGAGCGTGGGTGAATTTTTATTTATTTTGAAGGAAATAATTCAAGGATCACGTAAAATATATAATCTGACGATTTCCACAAGCCGAAGTTACAAAAATTCGTCGATAAAGTTTAATACGTGATGCCTATATTCCCCACCCCGCGTTTCTATTCTTTTTCACTTTTTCTCTATCTATTAATCTCTAACTCCGTCCCCACTCTGTTTTCTGTTGCCATGACATCATCACAGCTGATCAAACAGCTTGTTCGTGGCATGATATTATTTACAACGTATTTCTAACGATTTGAGTTATTTTGTTCAAACTCAAACTCAAATACGTTTATTCAGTTTAGGTTTTCACAAACACTTATGAACGTCATAATTATAATCATAATATAAAATGAATGCTAGGCACCACGGCACCATCGAGCGGACAACGGTTTCTTGGCTAGTATGTAGGGCCATATAAAAAAGAAAACAAAGATAAGACTCCGTGGCCAAAGATTTTATTCTTTGTAACCGACACCAAAAAAAAAAAAATTTTTTTTTTTAAATTATCAGATTAGGCTATTCCCTCCAGATAATCGTCAGATTATGAGACAGCACGTCTAGGACATAAAGATGAACCATATATATCTTAATCTGACACGCTTGAGTATTTCAAAATGGCGAATTTTTTTGGCACATTCTAATAATGGTCGCGAGTTTACGTCACATCCAAATCGTCAGATTATTAGATGAGAGCATTTTTTTAGGTTCACTTAACATCCCCTTAGAAAATCTGACGCGCTAGATAATTTTTTTTTTTTTCATTTTCAACCCCTACGTATGACCACCCCCATCATGCAAACGATCAGATTAACATACGTACATTATTAAAAATACGTAGGACATGGATGCTATCAATATCTGACGCGCTCGAGTATGTCCATGCAATCGTTTTTTTTTACAGTTTTGAAAATCTATAGCCGCTTCCCCCACCGATGAAAAGGTATACATTATATAACATTTTTTTCTTTTTATTATATAAGCTTCGCAACTCAATAGGTCTCTATGACGCTCGAGTAAATCCCCATTTAGCATCGTGGGCTCCCCTACTATCAGGCTTAGATTATCCCGGTTGACTGGTAGATAAGGCTATTTTAGCTTAAAGTCCGCCACTGTACTTTTGTGCATAAAGCTTTAATAAATAAATAAATAAAGGATAAAAACCAGACAAAAACCCAGAACCACAACACACACAATTACCCCACTACAGACATTAGATAATGCTGCTTTACTTTATTTTTAAATGTGTGCAGTGATTCCGCACATCACTTATAATTTCCCAATTTTTCAACAAACACTAGATAACGTTTTTACGCTCTTCTGTAAAATTTGCGATAAATGAGATACTTGAATTTGGCTTAGGGCAGCCAAGCGATTGCCCGCAATTTCCCGTCTACCCGCGTCACAACGCTCGCTGGGTTAGAGTGGAAGGAGGCGGGCCCGGTCTACTTCTACTTCCTTTGTCCTCGGAGGCGAACTTCGCGCGGCTGCGAGAATTCGCGTTCGCATGGTACCGCGAGAGGAGAACGGAGGACGAGGAAAAGGAGGAGCAGGAGAGGAGTAAGATGGTTATTTACAGGTAAGTAAATAAGGACATTGCAGTTAGTGTTTTGCTGAATCCATGACCTGTCAAATGTCTTACCTTGGCAGTGCAACTTGTCCCTGAACACTGTTGCAAAAAAATAATGAATAGGTATGATAAAGTATAGTCTACAAGTCTAAAGCACTGTCCTAATTGGAAACGGTCGAGCGGCCATGGTCGTATGACGGATGTCGCCTGACTAATAGGGTACCTCATAACCGCCCGTCGCACGACCATGATCCCACGACCGTTGACATATAAGGACAACGCCTAAGTCCTTAATGTTGAAGAATATTTGTGTGGCTTACCGATGCTGAACTCGTATAACCGTTAGTCTGGAAAATAAAGGCTTATTAAAATAAGTAGGCAGTGTAGAAGGCACTCGGGCTCGCGGCAGATCTCCAACGCGGTGGAAGGACCAAGTAAGAAAGGCGGCGGCTGGTGAAGCGCGCCGCCAACCCATAGCGACCACGCCCACTCTGACTAGAGTGTTACGACTGAGAAGAAGAGAAAAATAAATAAAAATTTGCAATGTCTTTTTTCAGGTCAAGACTGGTACCATAGAAAAATAAATAAGTAGTTAGAAAAGCTAAGTAGGCGGTGCAGTCGCGCCACAACTATGCGCAAATGGGCTAATTGCCTTCAAAAGGCTCGAACGCGCCGTCAGTCTCTTGCAGAATTCAACGGTGTGCGCATCAAAAGAAGCTGTGTCTAAAATGTTAAAAATATGCCATCTTGCGCAATAGTTAATTGCGAGCAAGAAGCTAACAAACTTCTAAAACGAAAGGAGTGATTTCATTTCACCGTTAAGTCTAAAAACCTTGTATTTACCAATATTTTACGAAAAATATTCACCCGCGCTCAAGGACACCTTGCGCCCAATCTAGTGCTGTGCACATGAACCGAAGGTCGGTTCATATCGATAAATTATTTTGTTTATCAAAATAATATATTTGTAGAATAGTAGAATTGACATCAAGAAAGGAGAAGATTCTTATTTCGATTGAATGTTCTTTTATTGTAGGTACGTGTGTTCCTTGAAATTTTCGTCAATTGCGGACCGATTTTGATATTAGTTTTTAGTAGGGGCACAGCAGGGGCACGGGTGGGGTACAGGTGGGGTAGAGGTATGATGCAGTTACCTTAACACTAAAATAAAATAAATACCTTATTGTAGACAAATTCATACAGCGCCATCTAGACCTAAACTGAGCAAAGCTTGTATTATGGGTGCTAGATAATTGATATAGTACCTACTTATACACTTTTTTTTAAATACATAATTATTAAACATAGAAGACCCAGACCCGTTACAGAAATTAAAATTCATCATTTAAATTTCTGCCCGGCCAGGAAACGAACCCGCAACCTCTTGTATGGCATGTGAACTACTCAGAACGTCACACACTATCGTACTCCTGACATATTATATGTAAAAATATCTTGTATGTCAGCTGCAGAACCCCATAGCATCAAGCCATAAGACATAATGCTATGAAAGTAACTGAAATAGACGAGCCGCGCGGTTTCTACATTCGTAAGGCTCCGGAGCTTTTCTATTGCATATACTGCAGAACTCAGTCTCCCTGATAAGGTTTGTAAGTGGTCCTTCCACTGGAGTTTTATATCCAGTGTCAGCCCTAGGAAAACAGCTGAGTCTGTATATTTTAATATTTCATTATTTAGAATAAGTGTCATACTTTTCATTTGCACATTTGGCATGTGAAATAGAACACATTTGGTTTTAGATGTATTCAAAAGTAAATTGTTACATGTGAACCACATATGGAGTTGCGAAAGTGTACTGTTCACGTCGTCAAAATTTTCTTTATTTCTATCAACTTTAAATATCAAAGAAGTATCATCAGCAAACAGTACAGTTTCGCAACGTTTACCTAAGAAAGAAGGCATGTCATTAATGTATACGAGAAATAGAAACGGACCTAAGATAGAGCCCTGCGGAACTCCCATCTCACCAACGATTTCACCCGATATGGCGCTATTGACTTTTACTCTTTGTAATCTCTCATTTAGGTAAGATTTCAAAAGTAAAATTGCATTTCCTTTGACCCCATAATGTTCCAGCTTCAGCAGTAGCGTGTCATAATTAACACAATCAAATGCTATGGAAAGGTAACAGAAAACGCCAATAGCATTCTGTGACTTCTCCCAAGCATCATAGATATGCTTTAGCAGTTCCATACCCGCATCCACAGTAGATCGGTCTTTGGTAAAACCAAATTGATTACTGTGAAACAATTTATTTTCAGTAAAGTGGGCAAGCAGCTGATCAAGCATTAATCTTTCGAAGATTTTACTGAACACTGGTAACACCGATATTGGTCTGAAATTAGATTGCTCATGTTTGTCACCGCTTTTATGAAGTGGCACTATTTTGCTCATCTTCATTAAACTAGGAAAAGCCCCTTCCTCGATACATTTATTGAAAATATATGCGAGGTGTGGTGCCAGGGATTTTATGATTGACTTTATAACAACGACTGAGATCCCCCATATATCCTCTGTTTTTTTAATCTTTAAGGATTTAAAGGCTCTATTTATGTCTATTTCAGTTATAGGCTTAAATTTAAATTCTACCCCGCATGGGTTACTACTACTTTGCAGCAATGCATTTGCTGCAGAAGGGGAGGATTTAAGAGATTCAGTCGTGTCAACTGCGATTTTAGAAAAATATATGTTAAAGCTATTGGCTACATCAAGGTCCTCCGTAATAGTACCAGAGTTAGTTTTTAAGGAGTAATGACGGTCACCACTTTCAGTTCTGCCTATTTCATTATTAATAATTTTCCATACGGCTTTCGTTTTGTTTACAGCATTTTTAATATTATTCTGTATGTAAATTGCCTTTGCTTCGAAGCAAACCTTCTTAAATATTTTTGAGTACGTTTTTACGTAGTTAGCAAAGGCAACAGTTTTATTAAAAGTTTTCATATTGTATAATTCATATAAGCGCTTTCTACTCTTATAAATACCTTGTGTCGCCCAATCACAAAATATCGTGCTCATGTTATTTTTTAGCTCCTTCATTTTAAATATACTATCAAAATCGTTTTTTACAACATTAAATATTTCATTATAGAGGCAATCTGTATCGTTAACTGGTTTAAAAGTGGGCAGTTTATTACTTATTTGTTCCTGGAAACACTTTAATCGAGATTTGGTCAAAGGTCTGTACTTTATAGTGTACGATTTGGTTGGTGTCTTATGTTTTATTTTATCATTTAATGAGATAATAAATGTAGCTAGTCAACAATGTAATGAAGACCGTACCAATATTATAGTAATGGTCGGATATAGCATGGGAATAACTAGAAATGATATCGTAGAGAGTTTTCAAAAAATTCAGTCCCATAATTTTAATAAAATTACTTTGTGTGCTTTCCCATACACAAATAATGACCCTAAGTTAAATAGACGTATTCATAGACTGAATACATGTTTATATAATTTGACTCGTTATAGTAACGCATTTACATTTTTTGACATCAACAAATTTGTTGGCAATATTATTTGTACAAATGATACATTGTATCTCAAGCAAAAGGACAAAAAGTATATTGCTACATTGTTAGCTTATAATATTAATTGTTATAACAATATTAGCGTAAGTAGGATTGACCAGGGCTCCTGCATGTTATCATCTAAGGACAAAGGATGCTCTTTAAACTAGATTTTAAGACAAAAGAAAAGCCCAAGAATTGTTTACGATTAATTCATCAAAATATACAAGGTTTTTCTGGCAAAGAACATGAAATAGAATTATATTTAAAGAAAACTCCTGTAGAAGTTTTATGTTTAACTGAGCACTGGCTGAGAGAATCTGAGATGTCATTTAATTTATCTAACTATAATATAATTAGTTGTTTTAATCGGAAATCTATTTCCCGTGGTGGTTCATTAATTGCAGTACGGCAAAATATTAAATCGAAAGACCGGAAAGATGTTTCTGGCCTCTCAGTTGAACATAAGATTGAGTTATCCTGCGTATAGCTAGAAAAGTGCATCATACTTTGTGTGTATAGGCCACCATACAATGAAAACTTTGAGATTTTTGAAAAAACTATGGAACAAGTTTTAGAAAGACTTTGTACGTGTAAAAAAAAGGTAATCGTTTGTGGAGACTTTAATGTTAATTTACTAGAAAAAACAACGTTTAGTAAGAGAATAATAAGCTTATTTCGTAGTTTTAATCTTAATTATGTATTTTTAGAGCCGACACGATGCACAGAATCATCAGCGACTTGCATCGACAATGTGTTCTGCTGTTGCGAGGTCAACGAAAAGGCTATTATAAATTTTACAAGATCTGACCATAGTGGACAATTCGTTGTTTTTGATTTTACGGAACAATGTAATATCAATGAAATAATTACAAGACCAATTACTCAAAGGAGAATTGAACACTTCAAACAAGCCTTATCGGAGACCATTGCCGGCCTTTCTCTTGATTCTCATGACCCAAACATTCTATTTTCTGATATGTTCAATTCTGTCAATAATGTTTATCAAAGTGTTTTTACGCAAAAAAGAATAAAAAGTAACTGTAAATCTAAATTTAGTGATTGGGCTACTTTAGGTATCCGCAAAAGCAGAGATAGAATGTTTGAACTATACGGTCAGCGAGCTTATTGCCATGATAAAGATTTTGTAGAATATGTCAAAAAATATTCAAAAACGTTTAAGAAAGTTTGTCTAATTGCAAAATCACAGCATTATAAGAAAATTATAAGTTCGTCTTCAAACAAGGCTAAGACTGTGTGGAATGTAATAAATAAGGAGGCAGGGAAAACAAAGCCTCGTGATACACATTATGAAATCAAAACAGAAACCGGAACTAGTACCGCAAATAAAGAAGTGGCAGAGTTGTTCCAAAAATTTTTTACCGAAATACCGATTAAAACTACCTCGCTGCTAAACTCGTGCCCAATTAGTGCAGAAAACTTGTTAAAAGAAAATATAGGTGCCTGTGAAAATGGCTTTTGTTATTCCGAAGTAGACGCTAAAACTATCATTAAAGCTTTTAAAAGCATTAAGTTGAAAAATACGGAAGATATTTGGGGAATGTCAGTTAGAGTTATAAGTACTGTTGTTGATATTTTAGCACCGTATTTAGCTTACATTTTTAATGCTTGCGTCGAAGTAGGTGTTTTCCCCGACCTCATGAAAATCAGTAAAGTGGTGCCATTATTCAAATCAGGTTGTAAAAATAGTTTGAATAATTTTAGACCGGTATCCATCCTGCCCGTTTTCAGTAAAATCTTTGAAAAAATCATGTTAAGTCAAATGATTGTGCACTTTAACAGTAATAAATTATTTCATCAACAACAATATGGCTTCACAAAAGGCCGCAATACTACCGAAGCTGGTATTAGCCTCATTCAACAAATTTTTGGCGCTTGGGAAGAACATCATAATGCAGTAGGTGTTTTTTGCGATTTGTCTAAAGCATTTGATTGTGTAAATCATTCAACACTATTACTAAAATTAAAACATTACGGTTTTACGCATGATAGTCTTGAAATGATGAAATCATACTTAGAAGGTAGAGTTCAAAAAGTAAATGTAAATGGCGAGTTATCTGCGGGTGGGAAAGTGAGCATTGGAGTGCCACAAGGATCTATATTGGGGCCGTTTCTCTTTCTTGTATATATAAATGACCTTCCATACATGGTGCAGAATATTGCTGGTATAGTCTTGTTTGCTGACGACACTTCACTGATATTTAAAATTAATAGGAAAGATAATAATATAGACGAAGTAAACTGTGTTCTTCAGAATGTGCTTCATTGGTTTACGATTAATAACTTAGTCTTAAACTCTAAAAAAACAAAATGCGTTCATTTTTGTTTCCCTAATGTACAAAGTAATCAATGTAATGTTATATTAGATAAAACGAAACTTGAGTTGGTAGAGAAAACTACTTTCTTAGGCGTTAATATAGATTCAAAAATTCAATGGGGCCCACATATTGAATCATTGGCTAGTAGGTTAAGTTCGGCTGCATTTGCCGTGTGGCGAATAAGGAGGCTAACGGATGTGAATACAGCTAGATTAGTTTATTATAGTTATTTTCATAGTATTATGTCATACGGCATCATACTATGGGGCAAGTGTGCTGATAGTCACATCATTTTCAAACTACAAAAGCGAGCTGTAAGAGCAATATATGGATTACGTCGACGTGATTCGCTCAAAGAATTGTTTAAAGAAATTGATGTATTGACTTTCTCAAGTCAATATATATTTGATAATATTATGTATGTTAGAAAGCATATTACCCAATTTGCTAAAAATACTGATATTCATAATGTCAATTTAAGAAACAAAAATAAACTGGTAACACCGTTGTTCAGACTAAGTAAAGTAAATTCATCTTTCATGGGTAACTGTATAAGATTTTATAATCATATTCCTGAATGTATTATTAATTTGCCTGAATTACAATTTAAAGATAAGGTGAAAACAACTTTAATGAAAAAAGCCTATTATAAAATTGATGAATATATCAATGACAAAAATGTATGGTGTACTACTAGCTCTTCGAAATAGGAAGTTATTTATAAATTTATAATTTTGTTAATTGAGTGAGGATGATTTGATGTGTAATAGTCATTGAATAACAAATATTTTTTTAATGTGTACGGCATTGGCAGCGCATGCTCACTTAAAAGTCTGCCTGGTGGTGGCATGGGGGTCGGGTCGTTCTCTTCCCTCAAATATGGTTGAATTGGACGATGGCTGGGCCCTGCGTCATGCTCGTGAACGGGTGCTGCCTTGGTGGACTGGCCTGCTTTTGCTGTGCCATTTTTTATGTTTTTGAAATTTATTTTTATTTTTAGTTATCTTCACCGATTTGTAGAGGTTCACATCATATTCCAATCAAGACAGGCTCACTCAAATTAAATTGACAAATGTATCAATGCAATGTAATCATATTTAAATGTACCTGTGGGTTTCTTGCCGTTTCTTTTTCCCACAGATGGTCATTTTCCTAACTGAAGCGGCATACTGACAGACAGACGACATTCTTTTTACTTATTTGTTCCGAGCTCAGGGCGCGACGCGGGTAGGCCGACTGGGGCGTGCGGGTGTGAGCGCCGGCGGGCTGGCTGGGGCCGGGCGCGCGCCGCATATGATTCGCCTAGGCGGTTATGTGCGTGGCGCGTATCGGTGCCCGGTGTCTCGCCGGAGTAAGCCCTCGCGCGCGCTGATCGGTCTGCATGCGTCGCCCCCTACCTGGATGAGCTCGCTTAACTTCCCTTTGTTTTCCGTTAGATTTTTGACTTTTGAAAAGAGATTAATTAACGTAATCCTAATTCAATAAATACTTTTTCATTTTCAATCCAAGACCATAGTGATCAGACCCTAAAACGTTTGTCACAAATTTACTCGATATATCACAGCTACAAAAGACATTATCAAGGCATGTAGCTGATGATTCAGTTATTCTTGTGGGTTCTAAAAATAAATTTATTAAGTCATATGATTTAAACGAACTTTTTAATCTCCTACACTGAGAACTTTCATCTAGCATATTAACATTAAAATCACCACAGACTATTAAATGTTTATTCCCCCTTAATATTTTTTGTAATACCTCATCCATAGTCTCTTCGAATAAATTAAAATCGCTAGAGGGAGGCCTATAAAGGCAAACAATAATATATGTGTCCAGTTCAATGCAAGAAAGCTCAATAACTCGTTCAATAGATAGATTAACTATATCTTTACGTTCTTTGCATTTAATAGAATCTTTAACAAAGATTAATGAGCCACCATGAATCGCATGCTTCCTCGAGAATGTACTAATAACACGGTAATTGTTATATTTCGGACATAAGGACGAACCCGTGAGCCAGTGCTCAGCTATACACATAATTTCTACATTAATATCAACTAAAAATAGATTGAGTTCCAATTCTTTGCTGGATAAACCCTGAATGTTTTGAAAGACTACTTTTATATCATTTGTTTTAGAGCAGGGAATGGCCGTTGTCAAATTTGTTCGTTTAAAGTCATTTGTGTAAAAGAAGTACTGCTTGTACTAGAACTAATGTCAATGGAATTTTATACTATGTCAGGTTTAAAAATATGAAATGTTAATAATTTAGCTAATTTACTTTTTTCTTTCTTATTCAAATAAATATTGCGTTTGTAGGAAGTAATTTGTTTAAAATGTTTATTAATGTCGAAAAGAGTGATATTGTTACTTTCACATGTCTGGTAATATAATAAATTATTTAGATAAGCAATTTTTTTATTTTGGCCATAAGTAAAATTTTTGGAATATGGAAAACAACATACTATTATTTTGCCGATAAAGCTTAAACCGTTTAATGTATTGAATAGATTGCATATGTCATTTTTATGGTAGTTCAATGTCTCGTACATTGTAATAATTAAGGTATCATTTTTATTAAATTCATATTGATAAAAAAATATTTAAAGAAATCCCTGGATAACAATAGTTTATTACGTTATTACACGCATAATTGTTTAACGTTGAGCCAAAGTCTCGACCTATCACATCAGAAAACAGTATTGTCCGATGTAATGAAGGGATAACATTATCAATAAAGAGCGAGGAACACAAATTTGCCGTTTGCGGCGCCTTCGTCGCGCTCGGGCTACCTGCGTGATCCGTCATTGATATTGTTTTGGTACACTCCTGAGTCAAGCGACAACTCTGTGAGCACTCGCAATGACAAATTTGATTTTCTAATAATGAATTGAGGGAGTCAGGGATATTAGTTGAGATGCGGATACGATGTCAGGGATATTAGTTGAGGTACAAAATCTTCTGTACATATATGGACTGCCGAAAACTATTGCCTGAGACTTTTTAGGGTTCACGAGTAAACCGAAAGATTTGGCCCAAGCACAGATACGTTGCAAATCCGCATTAATGTTCGCAAACGCATCCTCAACGTCTGTAGCCTTGAAATGGCGATAAATTTGCAGGTCGTTTGCGTAGAGGTGGAAATGGGAAGAAATAATAGAAGTGACAGTGTTGATAAAGATAGAAAAGAGAAGAGGAGATAGGACGCCACCCTGCGGCACGCCCGCAACGAGATCGCACCAATCAGAAGAAACCTCATCATAGCGGACCCGCTGCGCGCGACCGCGAAGGTAAGAGTCAAACCACGCAATCGTTGAGGAGGAAATATTAAGTTGGCGGAGAGTGACAAGGAGAATGTCGAAGTCAACAGAGTTGAAAGCGTTACTAAAGTCAAGCAATGCCAAAATGGTCAAGGATTTATCCTCCATTGCTGAACGTATGTCGTCTGTGACTTTTAACAATGCTGTAACCGTGCTATGTCCTTTACGAAAGCCCGACTGAAAGGAGGAGAGAAGGCAATTGGATATTAAATGTTCAGTGAGCTGCTTGTGGACAATGTGTTCTAGGACCTTGGAGAGGAAAGGTAATAGTGATATAGGACATTTGTGTAGATAACGGATTTAATTCATAAAAATATATTAGTATATTTTTGGTAAATTGTTTTGTTTAATTCATTTTTGAAGTTATTTTGTTTGGTTTCAAAATAAACGTAGGCGCACTACTTTATTTTTTATTTTACTAAAACCATACTTACTTGTTTTCTGTTTTATATAAACGTTGAGTGTAATCTTGTCTACTAAGGTGTAATCGAGTATGTCAAGTTACTTTTCGTATTTTTAGTTTATTATAGTTCGAGTATCTTAAGTTTATAGCGTAAAATATTATTAGTAAATCAATCAATATTTCTACGCAGAACACTATTTTTGTTCTCAATGTAAAAAGATGTAAAAAGTTCTTTTTTTTTCAAACTCATATTATAAACTTTATTTCCAATGGCATATACAATACAAAACTCTTTATTGCACACCAGTGAACACAAGTATAGATACAAAAATATGGTAGATAGTACAAAGGGCGGTCTTATCACTAATGTGATCTCTTCCAGACAACCTTGGTATGGAGAGAAGCACAGGATTATAACAAAAGACAGGTAGTGCACACAAAAGCATCACTTATAACAAAAAAAAAAAAAGCACATACATCTCCACAATAAAATACCCACAGATCCATAAATCCATCTCTGTGACGGATTGGTTTGCGTTCTATCTCCGAGGTCGTCAGCAGGCAGTGTGAGCGGATGGGTTATCCTCCAGCTGGTGTGATCTCGAGACTGGCGTTCCGCAAGGAGGTATTCTTTCCACGCTTCTCTTCTCGCTATTTATAAATCAGCTGACTCAAAACCTAAACTGTTTATATCACTTGTATGCTGACGACCTGCAGATGTATGCGACTGCTGAAACTGCTAATATCTCGGATGCGGTGAGTGCACTTGTCAATGACCTTGACACCATCCAGGATTGGTCGAACAAGTTCGGTATCTCCGTCAATCCCGCTAAGTGCCAGGCCATTATCTTGGGTAGCCACAATTTGATGAAACGCCTGGACATTACCATTGTTCCTCCGATTCTTTACAACGGTGTACTGGTTCCGTACTCTTCTCAGGTAAAAGATTTGGGGCTCTATATTGACAATACATTCAGTTGGGCTGCACGTGTAACAGAGGTTAGCAGGAAAGTTACGGGTATTCTCTGCTCTCTTTATAAGTTTAAATTTTTCCTTCCTTCTGCTACCAAACTCTTGCTTGTGCAGTCCCTGATTTTGCCAATCTTAGACTATGCTGACGTGTGTAACCCTGATATCAACCAAGATCTTTTGCTGAAGCTAGATCGTCTCCTGAACAATTGTATTAGGCTCATTTTCGGTTTACGAAAATATGACCATATCTCCGAATTTCGTACTAAGCTTAGGTGGCTCACTATTCGCCAGCGCCGTAACTTAAGATCCCTTTCTCTATTGTATTAAATCTTACACGATCCAGCTATTTAAAAAGTAAATTTCAATTTCATTCTGACTCTCACAACCTCCATCTGCGCTCTACACAACAAACTATTGAATCTGCCCCTTCACCGCACCGGCTTTACCTCTAACTCTTTTGCAGTTAAGACCATAAGGCTCTGGAATGATCTTCCCTCTGATATAAGACTATTACCTAACAAATGTTCTTTTAAGAAAGCGGTGCATGGTCATTACTTGAATACTCCATAATACTCGTTATCCCTCCCTGTTCGACCCACTTAACTTTTCTCTCGTCTCTTCACTTTGTTCAATTTAAATATTATTTTACCTTTGGTTTTACTTATATATTGTATCCAGTTTTAAGTTCATATGTTTATTTTATGGTGTTGTATATGTATTTAGTATGTGCTTCCGGACTATAGTTGCATAAATGTATATCCCTCCTCCTTTTTACTCAAGTAGTTTTGTATTTTTTGTCGTTCTTTTCCTGCACCGTCTACCTTTCTCATAGTAGGGGAGCCCAAGCGGGGATTTCGGGATTTACTGAAGCGCGGCAGATTAATATACAGGGGATACCTTGTACGCGGTTAAGTACCTCCACCAAATATGAGCCACATATATATGGCCGCCCGTCAAGGATAAAGGATCAGATTAGTAAAAAAAAATTGATCATCAGAAATTCTCGAGCGCGTCAGATTAAGGTAGGGTGAGTTAATTACATGCTAAAAAGTGAATATTCCACTAATCTGACAATTTGCAAGTGACGTAAAGAAAGGGGAGGGCTGCAAAGTTGCAAAAAAAAACCGTCATCTCGACATTCTCGAGCGTGGGTGAATTTTTATTTATTTTGAAGGAAATAATTCAAGGATCACGTAAAATATATAATCTGACGATTTCCACAAGCCGAAGTTACAAAAATTCGTCGATAAAGTTTAATACGTGATGCCTATATTCCCCACCCCGCGTTTCTATTCTTTTTCACTTTTTCTCTATCTATTAATCTCTAACTCCGTCCCCATTCTGTTTTCTGTTGCCATGACATCATCACAGCTGATCAAACAGCTTGTTCGTGGCATGATATTATTTACAACGTATTTCTAACGTTTTGAGTTATTTTGTTCAAACTCAAACTCAAACTCAAATACGTTTATTCAGTTTAGGTTTTCACAAACACTTATGAACGTCATAATTATAATCATAATATAAAATGAATGCTAGGCACCACGGCACCATCGAGCGGACAACGGTTTCTTGGCTAGTATGTAGGGCCATATAAAAAAGAAAACAAAGATAAGACTCCGTGGCCAAAGATTTTATTCTTTGTAACCGACACCAAAAAAAAAAAAATTTTTTTTTTAAATTATCAGATTAGGCGAATCCCTCCAGATAATCGTCAGATTATGAGACAGCACGTCTAGGACATAAAGATGAACCATATATATCTTAATCTGACACGCTTGAGTATTTCAAAATGGCGAATTTTTTTGGCACATTCTAATAATGGTCGCGAGTTTACGTCACATCCAAATCGTCAGATTATTAGATGAGAGCATTTTTTTAGGTTCACTTAACATCCCCTTAAAAAATCTGACGCGCTAGATAATTTTTTTTTTTTTTCATTTTCAACCCCTAGGACGTATGACCACCCCCATCATGCAAACGATCAGATTAACATACGTACATTATTAAAAATACGTAGGACATGGATGCTATCAATATCTGACGCGCTCGAGTATGTCCATGCAATCGTTTTTTTTTACATTTTTGAAAATCTATAGCCGCTTCCCCCACCGATGAAAAGGTATACATTATATAACATTTTTTTCTTTTTATTATATAAGCTTCGCAACTCAATAGGTCTCTATGACGCTCGAGTAAATCCCCATTTAGCATCGTGGGCTCCCCTACTATCAGGCTTAGATTATCCCGGTTGACTGGTAGATAAGGCTATTTTAGCTTAAAGTCCGCCACTGTACTTTTGTGCATAAAGCTTTAATAAATAAATAAATAAAGGATAAAAACCAGACAAAAACCCAGAACCACAACACACACAATTACCCCACTACAGACATTAGATAATGCTGCTTTACTTTATTTTTAAATGTGTGCAGTGATTCCGCACATCACTTATAATTTCCCAATTTTTCAACAAAAACACTAGATAACGTTTTTACGCTCTTCTGTAAAATTTGCGATAAATGAGATACTTGAATTTGGCTTAGGGCAGCCGAGCGATTGCCCGCAATTTCCCGTCTACCCGCGTCACAACGCTCGCTGGGTTAGAGTGGAAGGAGGCGGGCCCGGTCTACTTCTACTTCCTTTGTCCTCGGAGGCGAACTTCGCGCGGCTGCGAGAATTCGCGTTCGCATGGTACCGCGAGAGGAGAACGGAGGACGAGGAAAAGGAGGAGCAGGAGAGGAGTAAGATGGTTATTTACAGGTAAGTAAATAAGGACATTGCAGTTAGTGTTTTGCTGAATCCATGACCTGTCAAATGTCTTACCGTGGCAGTGCAACTTGTCCCTGAACACTGTTGCAAAAAAATAATGAATAGGTATGATAAAGTATAGTCTACAAGTCTAAAGCACTGTCCTAATTGGAAACGGTCGAGCGGCCATGGTCGTATGACGGATGTCGCCTGACTAATAGGGTACCTCATAACCGCCCGTCGCACGACCATGATCCCACGACCGTTGACATATAAGGACAACGCCTAAGTCCTTAATGTTGAAGAATATTTGTGTGGCTTACCGATGCTGAACTCGTATAACCGTTAGCCTGGAAAATAAAGGCTTATTAAAATAAGTAGGCAGTGTAGAAGGCACTCGGGCTCGCGGCAGATCTCCAACGCGGTGGAAGGACCAAGTAAGAAAGGCGGCGGCTGGTGAAGCGCGCCGCCAACCCATAGCGACCACGCCCACTCTGACTAGAGTGTTACGACTGAGAAGGAGAGAAAAATAAATAAAAATTTGCAATGTCTTTTTTCAGGTCAAGGTTGGTACCAACCCTAAGACTAGGCAGATAAGTTACTCACAATAACTAATAATTTCCTCACAATAATAACTGTGGCGTCGTGGATTAGACATGCACGGTGTTAACTAAATGAGGGTTTAATTCGCAAATGACACGCTTACAATAATATAAAGGTCTACAGCAACTAGCGATATCTACGAAATGAATAAACAACGTTATTGGTTACATATTTGCCGCTAGATGGCATTGTTCTTAACAATAAATATTATTTTCGACTTACGGTTGATGACGAACGTTCATTATTTGCCTAAATACCATAGATCATTATAATAAATTTTAAGGCAGGCTTCGATCGAAGAATTAGAGGTAACTATCATAATAAAACTTACAAACGCTTTGCAGGGTATTCCATTGCACTTTAAAAGGAATAATACAGAACGTTAGTGTAATTCTTGCCATTCTTTCCCCGTCAAAAATATACGAATCTAATGAAATCTTTGAAACATGGCGATTCATAATTTGTAGATATGAAAGTTAACTAAAATGATTTATTAATGTTTTAAGGACAATGGAAGACTTTTTATAAAAATGCATGACCCGGCTACACATAACTAAATATCCTCCTCCCCCACCTTATCTTATAGTTTCTCAAGCATCGTCTGCTTTTTTCGATCAAATTTTTTCACTGGAGTTAACTGGTAGGGTAAGGCTAATTTAGCTTTAAGTCTGCCAATGTACCTTTAGTGCATGAAAATTGAATAAATAATGGTGGTGACCGAGTGGTCATGGTATCCGATTCGTAAGCTAGAGGTACCGGGTTCAAATCCCCCGGCCATTTACCAATGACTCTTTTCTGATTTTTGTACAATTATTTACGTTGAATACTAACCGATACCCTTACGGTGAGGGAAAACATCGTGATAAAACCTGCATAGTCTCAGGCAATTAAATGTGTAACCATTATCCATTCTGGCCAGGTTACCCTTGTAGCAGGGTCACGGAGGTCAGATGGCAGTCGCTCCTCTGTAAAACCTGGGGATCTAAAAAGGCCACATTCGCATTTCATATTATGATTCATATTAGACTACTACAAACTTATCTGATTAGGTGGCCAGTACTGGAACTAAGTGACGCCATTTTGAATTGTCATGTCATTGTCAACAAAAGCGACGCTGTAGATAAGTTTGTCACACATTAATATGAATCATAATATGAAACGCTAATGTGGCCTTTTTAGACCCCCTGATCTGCCAAATCCTGGACCATGGTCAAGGCGGACCCCGGCCTCTTGTGCGCGAGGCCGCTACCGGGACATTAACGCCGAAATGATGATGATGATGACCTATTGGTCAATGACCATTTATTTTTATTAATTTTGCTTATTGAAATAAGTAACTTACCTCTGAAGCGCATGCTATTCCAGAACACTGTTATATCCATATGGAACAGATAAGTATAGTTAATTAAATATATGAGTAATTTACGGATCTTTTATTGCCTAGGACACTCAAACAGACCGTCAAATAAAGAAACTACCGTCGTCCAGGATAAAGTTCAAAGTCATTTATTAAAACATTTGTAAAGTTTGTTTATGTACACTGTTGTATACTGTTATCTACAATGTTCCAATTACATTTAGGGCCCACAGAAAACCAGCGCTGTGAGACGCCACGCGGTTCACAGCACAAGCTGAGTGGTATCTTTTTGCACTGGCCACCGACATTGACAGTATCATTGGAATCAATATAGGTGTGCTTTTATTTGTGTAAGTGTTAGTTACGTGTAGTAATGCAGATGGTCTTTCTTAAATACATAATGTACTTTTCATTTTTTTGTATTTTTTAACGTTGTTTATATTTTGTCGTGTCGTGATGTCTTGTGCCAATTAATGTTATTATTATTTTTCATATTCGAAAACAGTCGTTTAAGGCGAAATGTAGGCTGAATACCTAAATATGTCATTATCAAATTCAAAATTCAAACTATCCTGTTTAGGTGTGTGATTGTTTGAGTAAGTAATTACAGTGGAGCGACTGCCATCTGACCTCCATGACCCTGCTACCAGGGTAACCTGACCAGATTGGATCATGGTTACACATCCAGTCGCCTGAATGTGCAGGTTTCAACACGATGTTTTCCCTCACCGTAAGAGCATCGGTTAATATTCAACTAACGTACATAACTCAGAAAACAGTCATTGGTACATGGCCGGAGCGGGATTCGAACCCGGGGCTTCTGGCTTACGAGTCGTATACTCTAACCGTTCGGCCACCGACGCTCCCACTGCAATGCAACTATGCAACTTCATATAATTAGGTATTAAAACACTCGTGTCAAACACACACTCATGTTGTAATACATTAAAAGTCACTACTACATTTTCAATAACAATAAATTGCAATATTAAAAATTACTACTATATTTTTAATAACGGAGTCTAATTACCCAAATATACTTGACACTGAGTGCAAAGCTTATATGAATAATTATTTTTTCAATAAACTTATTTATTTATTTTTCAGTTTATTGTACACATGAAACTTTGAGGAAAAATACAGAGTTATAGATGACACAACAGGCGCTACTTATTTCCTAGAAGAAATCTCTTCCAGCAGGCCTATCAAAGAGATATGTGATAAGTAGTCGCAGATCAGACATGCACAATATCTAACTAAATATACATACACATATATTTAACTAATATAATAAACTACATATATCAATACATAAATACCTACAAATTATCTATAGTCATTGTACCCCGCATTTTCAGGAACTAAGAGAGATATAGTGCTCTCATCAGTCATCTGTCAGTGCATCTCAGTGATTTTAGTTTTCAATGGCAGAAAACTTTGGAGATGTTTGTAGAGTGAAACGAAAAATACATCTTCTTACTGACCTCATTGACCTGAGACACCCAGGACGAATTGGGCTCTAAAATCAAACCTAGGTTTTTTGCTTTTTTGCTGAGTGGAATGGAGATTCCATCGTAACAAATTTGGGGGATAACCGTGTCAGATCCAAGCCGCCGACACATATACGGGCTACCTATAAGCATAACCTGAGACTTCTTCGGGTTTACCAACAGACCATAAAACTTGGCCCACAAACAAATGTGCTTTAAGTCATCGATAATACAACTAAAAGCATCATCGATGTCAGTGATTTTAAAATGGCAGTAAACTTGCAAGTCGTCAGTATAGAGATGGTACTTGGAGAGAATGACAGAGGTAACCGTGTTGATAAAAATCGAGAAAAGGAGAGGGGACAGAACTCCACCCTGCGGTACACCTGCGGCTATACCACACCATTGAGAAAAAACCTCGTCAGAGCGGACCCGAAGAAGAGCGAAGAATAGCAAGAAGAACATCAAAGTCTACAGAATTAAAAACACTGCTAAAATCGAGCAAATTCAGAATCGTTAAACACTTATCCTCCATCGCAAGACGGATGTCATCGGTGACTTTTAGCAGTGCTGTGACGGTGCTGTGACCTTGGCGAAAACCAGATTGGAAAGTGGAAAGTAGACTGTTTGAAGACAGGTACTCAGTGAGCTGACAATGGATGCTGTGTTCAAGGACCTTGGAAAGGAATGGTAGCACGGATATGGGACGGAAATCAGAAAAGGAAAAGAGATTGGAGATCTTTGGAAGTGGAATAACGTTGGCAAGTTTCCAAGCCGACGGGAAAGAACTCGTTGCCAGTGAATGGTTGAAAATGTGGCAGAGAATTGGTAAGAGTTCAGGGAGTAGGAGGGATATCATACGAGGACAGAGGTTGTCGCTGCCCACTGCAGTAGAAGTGATAGAAAGAAAATACTTCTTAACATCCTCCTCCGGGACAGATTTAAAGGAAAAAGACGTACTCAGAGGGAGTGGCTTACTATTTACCTGCGCTATATTACAAGCCTTTATATTTGGGTCTTAGGTAACAGGTGGCGAAGAGAAATAGCGATTTAGTGGATTTAAATCAACAGAGCCATCAAGAGATATTGGAGATTTACCACTTCCTAGTGATCTAAGGTACGCCCAGACCTTTGCTGGGGCTGATCCATTAACTGACTTATGAATATGGCGTCTCCTGGCATCCCTACACTGACGACTGCAATAATTTCGGAGGTACTTATTGCGTTCATGGTTTTGCTCGGTCGGATATTTCCTAAAGCGCCGCTTTGCACAGTCACGCTTCGCCATCAAAGATTTAATTTCTTTCTTAATCCACGGTGCGGGTGCGTGTCGCAATTTTACCCTTTTCAGAGGTGCGTGGTTATCATACAGCCGAGAAAGAATGGAGGTAAATTTTTCAACCTTTAAGTCAATGAGATCAGCACTAAGGACAGAAGTCCAATTAATACTTGCTGCGTCACTTTTTAACACCTCCAAATTAATCCGCCCGAAACTACGACAGAAGGTATATTTCAGTTTGGGGGGTTGTATTTTAAAAGAGAGAAATATTAAATCATGATATGAGAAGGGGGCGGAAAATTGGCCATAAACAGCAATTTTATCGAGAGAAGAAGTAATCATTAGATCAAGAAGAGAAGGGGAGCAATTTGGAGAAAGATGCGTTGCAGAAAGTGGGAGTATATGCAGATTGACCGAGGACAAGAGAGTCTGTAACTTGTTGGAGCGCACGTCATTTTTGAGCAAGCATGTATTAAATTTCCCTAAAAGGAGAACATCATCATAATTGGGACAGAGATTGCAAAGCAAGCTGTCAAGAGAATTAAAGTAATCTCGAAAGAGGGACTGTAAAACACGGCAAGCAACAATTTTTTATGACGGAGCGTTATTTCTATAAAGAGATATTCGGCAGAGCACGAGTACGGGTTTAGTGATGCACTGACAACAGTATATAAAATATCTTCACGAAGATAGATAGCGACACTACCACCTCCCTTGTACGTCCAGTCATTGCGAATGAGTGTAAAGCCAGGGAGTGTGAATTGAGAAGAGGGGAGAAAAGGTTTTAGGAAATATTCCGAAATAAGCACCGCATCAACAGGACTGTTGCTAAAAGATGCCAGTAAATCGGTGTAGTGGCCAGGAATGCTCTGGGAATTTATGTGCACAACATTAAAGTTGTTTGGAAATCTGGAAAGGAAAGCCTTCAACTGATCATGCACACAAGGACTTGTGGCACCGTCAACGTCACCATCAGAGTCAGCACTGAGAAAACTGTTAGTAGAAGAGCAGGAGAAAAAACTATCATTAATTTCCTGAGGGCTAATCATACAATACCTATAAATATAAACTACCTACTTAAATAATAGTAACTATTATCAATATAAATTTATGAATAATAAATACACAATAAACTAAAACTACTTATTTGTATTTGTATATCTCGTTTTTAAGTTTTTATTTTGACTGTGGTTTATGTTGATATCTAAATAAATTTTTCTTAATATTTGTGTAGATAACGGTTTTAATTCAAAAAATTAGTATTTTTTTGATAAATTGTCTTGTTTAATTCATTTTTGAAATTATTTTGTTTGGTTTCAAAATAAACGTAGGCAACTACTTTATTTTTTATTTTACTAAAACCATACTTAGTTGTTTTCTGTTTTATATAAACGTTGAGTGTAATCTTGTCTACTAAGGTGTAATCGAGTATCTCAAGTTACTTGTTTATAGCGTAAAATATTATTAGTAAATCAATCAATATTTCTACGCAGAACACTATTTTTTTCGTCAAAATGTAGATGTAAAAAGTTTTTTTTTTTTACATACACATATTTTAAACTTTATTTCCAATGGTATACTAACATTTTTGTATTTATAATTTCCCCATTTTTCAACAAAAACACTAAGTTTTTACGCTCTCCTGTAAAATTTGCGATAAATGAGATACTTGAATTTGGCTTAGGGCAGCCGAGCGATTGCCCGCAATTTCCCGTCTACCCGCGTCACAACGCTCGCTGGGTTAGAGTGGAAGGAGGCGGGCCCGGTCTACTTCTACTTCCTTTGTCCTCAGAGGCGAATTTTGCGCGGCTGCGAGAATTCGCGTTCGCATGGTACCGCGAGAGGAGAACGGAGGAAGAGGAAAAGGAGGAGCAGGAGAGGAGTAATATGGTTATTTACAGGTAAGTAAATAAGGACACTGCAGTTTGTGTTTTGCTGAATCCATGACCTGTCAAATGTCTTACCTTGGCAGTGCAACTTGTCCCTCCACACTGTTGAAAAAAATAATGAATAGGTATGATAAAGCATAGTCTACAAGTCTAAAGCACTGTCCTAATTGGAAACGGTCGAGCGGCCATGGTCGTATGACGGATGTCGCCTGACTAATAGGGTACCTCATAACCGCCCGTCGCACGACCATGATCACATGACCGTTGCCATATAAGGACAACGCCTAAGTGCTTAATGTTGTAGAACATTTGTGTGGCTTACCAATGCTGAACTCTTATCACCGTTAGCCTGGAAAATAAAGGCTTGTAAAAATAAGTAGGCAGTGTAAAAGGCACTCGGGCTCGCGGCAGATCTGCACGTACAATCTGTTTCCCCAACAGACACTGAGTGCAAAGCTTATATGAATAATGTATAGGTATTACTATTCTAGTAACTTTGGCAAGGACATTAGGTAAAGGAGCTGACAAATCGTTTCAGATCTTGGGAGCAGCATAGGGCAAGTATAGAACCCTGAGTCACCCCACCAAGCATTATCTCCATTCACATTAAATGGAACAATTTTCTATTGCTACAAAGGACCTAAAGAAGCCAATAACTTGTCACAAGAGGCAACCAAAATTGCAACCGAAAAATGCGATTTAGTCTATAGTATAAGACAAATATTGCAATCGAATGCTCTTATGAAAACGAACAATGCTACAATTTTCCTTGTAATATGCAGGGGCATATTATGGAGCTTTAGGAATTTTTAAGAAAACCAGATGTAATACATGTATCCAGGTTTCTACACCATTTACATTATTTTAGAAAATCGTAGACTATAAGGAGGGATGGAATAAAAATAATATTGTATTTTATAAAGTTGGTAATTTTCGTAACGTACACTCTATGTTTATTATTCTGTTTAATTAAAATCAAAATGAAACTTACTTCCCCCAAGCATTTTACTCCCATACACTTTGGATTAATAGAAAACACCATTAATTATAAGATTTGTAAATAAAAAAGTTATATGAGAATATGGGTATCTAACCAAAAATTACGAAGCGTAGATCGTAAGTAAAAAAAAATGAAGCTGCAAAGGATCACATGAGCCGATTTAAAACAAGCGTGTAGTATCTTGAGACTCGCAAGCGAATAAAAGGTGCGATGGGAGTAACTGATAATGTGGAGATTTTCTGTTTATAAATAAATGTGCTCGTACGAATTCACACAGCGCCACCTACCCTCAAAAATCACATCTTGTCTTATGGGTGCTAGATACCTGATAACCAACTTTTATACTTTTAAATACATTCTTAGTATGTACTCGTAATAAAAATAAAAATTTATCATTTCTATTTCTCCACCTTTGGGTATTGAACCCGGGACCTCTTGCGCTCCAGACCGGCATGTTAACCACTGAACTACTCAGGTCGTTCTCGTGTTCGTCTTTGTATATCATCAGAACACCTTACCTTTGCATTACAAGCATTTCCTGTGCACTGTAAGTAATAGAAATATTAATAAATATAGTTTTCAGTCACTAAGAATCGTATTAAGCACTCCTCAAACGCATGTCTGTATCACAAACTTGGAGAGTTATCTATTTAAACTCTATGGTCTGGATAAACCATCTACATTAGATATTTCAGCCGCCAAGTAAAAATACTAGCCTTAAAGGATAATGTTGCCCATTACTGTCTGTAGAGTCTACAGAAAGCAATATTATCGTCGTATTCCTTGCTAACTGCCATATCTGCACTAACACCACCATCAAATTCGTCGAATTTTATATATACAAGTTCTCTTTGACACTATCTATATCTATATCGTTAACCGTTTAGGAGATATAAACTGTTAGATGCGCGTATCTGAAGATTTTAAAGAAAAGAATTGTAGCTAACTGCTACTATGCGTAGTAGTGCCCTATCACTTAGCAAGAAATTAGGCAGTTACGACAGTTGTCAGAGTATTTTTTTCCACTTCTTCTTCTTATCGAGTCGATGGACTTAACTCCCCCTTACACTTTGTTCGCCCAGTATTCGGTGACGCATACAGCATTTGGACTGGCCTCGAACAGTTCTCCATTGTGCAAGTTTTAGGATACGCCGAGCATGAGACGAGGTGGTCCATGGTTTGCGGAGATACGCCACAGTAACAGGGAGAATTTTCTTATACATATCCCCACTTGAAAAGGTTCTCTTTGCATCGACCAACCTGAGTTCGCAGCCTATTAGTAATTGAAGCGTTGCTTGAATGGCACTTCAGCTGGCCTGACGATGGACTTGGACTGTGCACATTATAGGCCTATGTTGGCTTCTAGGTATTGGTGGGCATACCGATTTGTGACAATGTTGACTAATGGGTGAGCTCACAAATATTAAATCTGGATTCTAGCCCTTCCTCCAGCGATAGCTATTTAACGAAGCGGGTGCTTTGGCGTTGTGAATCAGAGTGAGGTCCAGCGCGTCAGCACACTCCTCCACTATTTCTCCATCAGGGTAAGTTTCACGATACCCCCTATTTAGATTAAGCTGTTCCCAGGGTGCGCCGATCGTCGGAATCACAGGAAACTTTTTAATCACGCCGCTCGGGGAGGCTCCTTTCTTGCATCCCACTTTCCACTGACGTATGTACATTATGACGCTTATCTGGACGTTTTATTAGTTATTTATTACAAATGCATATGGTACATATTTTAACATCCATTTACAATAATAAACTTTTAATTATTTATTTATTTATTAATTAAATCTTTATGCACTAAAGGTACATTGGCGGACTTAAAGCTAAAGTAGCCTTATCTACCAGTCAACCGTGAATTCAGACAATCACCATCATTATCATACGAGTGGTCAATCTCGGCTCTGTCATCGTTCAATTACTGTTCTTTCTCCATTTAGCCTTGTCTTTGACATCCTCGCAACGTAAGGCATCATACGCGGATAACGGAAGAATAACGGCTAGTTTCACCATATTTTTCTCACGTATTCCTCCGTCAGGCTTACGCAGCATATGACTAAACCAGAGCAGGCGAGCCTTATTCACGATATATTTCAGATCACTAACTATTAAATTACTACGGATAACATATACTCGTTGCCATAGCTACTGGATCTATTTAACTTTAAATGGTATTTGGGTGGTTCTTCGGAAATGTGTTCTCCGTGTTATTTCCATGGTATTTAAAAAATCGCTTAATTAAAGTAAATCACACAAACATTTTTAAAGCTTATGCAAATTTAAATAACATATAAATCAAATGCTTAAACAATCCTTTTTTTATGAGTATTTATAAGATTCTAATTAAAAAACTTGTATTCTTTACTACTAATAAACTAACTCTGCTATTAACAAATAAAGTTTGACCTTAATTACTAATATTTATGAACACTCATTTATTTTTATTTCTTGCAACAAATCTTTAAAAATCTTTGTAAAAATAAAATATAAAAAGAAAACTTGAACGGAGTTCTCGTTTCAGTGTCCGATTGGGGCGAAGCCAATCTAGTAGCGTTCAACGCTACCAAAACCTTGTTACCAAAAGTTTGTTTTCCTCTCAACGAAGTCCATTCCATCTAGCTCCGACTTTCCGGAATGTATTGTGAAAATCACCGACAACTTACTGCTCCTGGGTACCGATTCTGGTGTGCAATGCAGTTGTTATTATGTTGCAATGTAACTGTGATGTTACTATAACTACGTTGAGGTATCGAGTCAGCCCCGGCATCATCCCAGTTAAATTGCAGTTAAATCATTGTTCAATCTTTGACACGATTTCGTTGACAACTAAGAAAGATACAACTTAGTAATTTATTTATTTATTGGAGTACCAACAGCCATATAAAACCATAATAAAACTAAAGTACCAGAAAACGAATTGTGGAAAAGTTCGAACTCATGAAAGTTGCAACACAACATATGTCATTTGAATAACAATCACACGTTTGACATGCGATGCAATTGTAATGTTACTGCAACTCAGACAATTTCCATACCAGAATCGAAGCCCCGGGTGTTGAGTTATCAACCTATCTCAACATTGAACAGTACATCGAATCAAAAGCTTTTAAAAAAGCTGTAATTCACCCAATTTATAAATTAGGAGACAAACACGATGTTGGTAATTATCGACCCATATCTGTTCTTCCTGCTCTTTCTAAAATTATTGAGAAAATTATTAATAATAGTTTAGTAGCTTTTCTTGAACGTAATAATTTAATATCCGAATCACAATTTGGTTTCAGAAGGGGTAAATCAACGGAGGATGCTATTGCTACTCTGTGTAATGATATTGTACAAGGTGTTGACAAAAAAAAGAAGTGCATTGGTGTCATCCTTGACCTCTCAAAAGCCTTCAACACGGTCTCTATCCCACTGCTAATTAAGAAACTGGAGATGGTCGGAGTTAGGGGTAAACCACTTGAATTGCTTTCAGATTATTTAACTAATCGCAATCAGTGTGTGACCATCGGTTCGTGTATAAGTCAGGATGCACCTATAACCTTTGGTGTCCCGCAGGAGAGTATATTGGGTCCCACTTTGTTCACAATCTACGTCAATGATCTTTGTCAGCTGGCTATTACAAACTGTAAAATAGTCTGCTATGCAGATGACATCGCTCTGATAGTTCAGGGTGATGACTGGCAGAAGACGGCCCTACTCGCAGAAAATGCGCTTACTCAAGCCGCTAAATGGCTTTCTGCAAATCTTTTGACCCTCAATGCAGATAAGACGAAATATATCACATTTGGTCTAAGAAAACATATTTTGCCAACCGAGCACTCTGTCAATGTAAGGGCTCACAGTTGCTTCGATGATGTGGACTGTTGTTGTCCCGCTCTCAGCCGGGTACCTACTATTAAATATCTAGGAGTGGTGGTTGATGAATGTCTCACGTGGTATCCACACGTAAATCAGTTGACAAATCGTGTCTTAAAACAGATTTTTGTCTTTAAAAAGTTGAGAGATTCAGCAAATAAATTCATTCTTAACATGGTCTACACTGCTCTCTGTGAATCTTTGTTATCCTACTGTATTCCGGTTTGGGGTGGTGCGGCTAAAACCATATTTTTGACTCTTGAGAGGGCCCAAAGGGCAGTACTTAAAGTTGCAAATCGTAAACCGTTTAGATACCCTACGCACGCTCTTTATGAAGAAACTGGAGTCCTAACTGTTAGGCAAATTTATATAATGCGATGCTTACTACGGCGCCACTCTACTACCCCATTAATACACGACCCTAAACCAGGTAGACGAATGAAACAAGCCTGCCCCAACGAGATTTGTAGAACATCCTATGCCGGAAGGCAGTACAAATACATAAGTGCGAAAATCTATAACAAAATCGACGGAATTCTTAAACTCAACTCACTAAACTCGCATAATCTTAAACAAAATTTAAAAGAATGGCTTAAACTACAAGACTATAGCAGTACTGAGGAACTACTCAAATAACTAGTTAGCTAAATGGTGATATGATGATGTGTTGTATTGATGTATATAATCGTGACATTCATACACACATACATACACTCACATATACATACACACACATACATGCACACATATACATATACACACACATACACACATGCGCATAAATACATTTATACATACATACACACACACGCACACACAATCAAATACACTCTCTAGATTATTTTGCTTTACTTTTTTTTTTCTCTTTGTTTGTTTTAATGTACATAAGAACAGGCATAATGTTAGTTTGCAAATTATTGTGGCAGACACAGTGTGGAACCACTGATTCTCATAACACAAGTTTCACTTAGCTTGAGAATCAGGGGACATAAATAATTTGTAAGTATTTATAAAAAAAAAATTAAACAAAAAGCAATGGCTGCAGCCAAAAACTTGGAATCCTCTCGAAGGTCAAGCGGTACTTCACTTCAAGGCAATTGCTTCAGTTATTTATTTATTTATTTATTTATTAAAGCTTTATGCACAAAAGTACAGTGGCGGACTTAAAGCTAAAATAGCCTTATCTACCAGTCAACCGGGATAATCTAAGCCTGAGAAAGGTAGGCGGTGCAGGAAAAGAAAGACAAAAAAAAATACAAAACTACTTGAGTAAAAAGGAGGAGGGATATACATTTATGCAACTATAGTCCGGAAGCACATACTAAATACATATACAAAACCATAAAATAAACATATGAACTTAAAACTGGATACAATATATAAGTAAAACCAAAGATAAAATAATATTTTAATTGAACAAAGTGTAGAGACGAGAGAAAAGTGAAGTGGGTCGAACAGGGAGGGAGAACGAGTATTATGGAGCATCCAAGTAATGACCATGCACCGCTTTCTTAAAAGAACATTTGTTAGGTAATAGTCTTATGTCAGAAGGAAGATCGAAGAAGTTATATCAAGCACAAGTCCGATCTTGCATGGAGTACTGCTGCCACCTCTGGGATGGATCAGCTAAATACTAACTGGCCGCTTTGCATTCGGTGGAAAAACGTGCAAAGAAGTTAATTTGTGATCCACAGTTGATTGAAGCAAAGCTGCAGAGCCTCGAGCATCGGCGTAGGGTTGCGCGTTTGTCGGTCTTCTACAGATTACATTTCGGAGTGTGCGAAGCAGTTTCACGACCTCATTCCGCCGGCCCTGCGCCGCCATCGGGAGACGCGATCCGGACGAGCGCTTCATGCTAGATGCCTTCAAGGCTAGAGTGAATAGGCTATAGGCTCCATCATCGGCTGCATCATCACGTACCACCAGGTGAGGTGGCGGTCAAAAACCTGGCTAGATCAATTATTTATAAAAATATTTCGTCCCATTTACCGCAGTGTCTCTAGACGAAGGTCTTTGACCAATGTGTATTGCCAGTGATGACACAGTACAGAAATGTGAGTGCCCAAAAATCTAGGCCATGATTAATCTAATTCGGTTGGTTAGAACTAGAGAACATTTTATTTATGCCATTGCAACTAGAAACAAGGTAATTTCCATGGGTTTCATGTAATTTCCATGGTTTTTTATACATTACACCATGGAAATCACCAGAACGCATATATTTTGAATTTCCTCGACTTTGAAAAGAGCTAACTTGCTATAGTAGGACTACGTTAAGTCCGAATCGACTGACAGTGGTAGAAATTATAAAGTGTGGATATAGCAATATCGATTGGATAATCTGTTTTTATCAGTCATTGCCCATTATTATTTAGGTGATTCGCACACTGGAATGCAGCACCGTACGGTTGTGCGTGACGTGCGTTAGTGCGTGACATAAAGTTCTTTGAGGTGTCATCGGTTTCTATGGAAATCACTCATAGTCGAACACACTGAAAACGCATCCAAGCGCTTTCGTGCAGATCCGTAGTTATTTTTCTTTGACACATTTGACACGGGCTGCGGGTCAGATAAGTTTTTGGCGCTGTACTTTCCATATAAAAAGGCGTCAAATAGGCCGCTGCTGTGAAGTGAGGTCTCCAGGATTGTCAAATAGGAGTTCCGTTACTCAGTTCTCAAATTATTTTCCGCCTAAATAATATAATTCTATGAAAAGACTATAACAATTTGGAGAATTCCTAAATTTTTGATTGTAAATAAAACAATATAAAAATTACATATTTTTATTTATTTTTATTTATTAGTTTATTTCACAGTTTAACAGCAATGAAATACATATAAAATATGGGTACATTATGGTTGAAATGCCTAAGACAAACTGCATTTTAAAATTTTGTTATGTAGCCACTAAGCAGCTTAGCAGATAGATACCCAGATTGACAAACAAAAAGAACAATAAAAAATAATAAAACAAGGTATATACACACACACACACACACAAGGCATGTACACTGGCGTGTGTTTGTGTGTGTGTGTGTGTGTGTGTGTGTGTGTGTGTGTGTGTGTGTGTGTGTGTGTGTGTGTGTGTGTTTTCCTAAATAAAATAAAAATAAAGCCCCATCACTGCGATCGGAGATATCCCAAAACGCCTTTTGTAAATTGTACACGGCTCAAATAAAAAATGTCGAGAATAGTGGAGACGTGCCCTTCGTACAGGTCTATGGCCCTGTTAATCGGAGAGCCTAAAGCGTAACCGCTGCGCACGCGGCGGTAGTCGAGCAGGCGCGGCCAGCGGCCACCGCGGCGCGCGCTGGGGGCCGCCCGCGCTCAAGAACACCCGTGACAACAATTGTGGACTATCTACTCCGCAATTAATTAAGTCGTGTAGGAGTCTCAAGTCAGCCACGAGGCGCCTGTCCTCCAATGAATTCAATTTATGTATTTCCATACCAGCCTCATAATCTGCAGCCACCGTGCGAGACAAGGTGCTTAGCTTATTAACAAAAGATTTTTGTATTGACTCCAACCTATTACGGTGGACAGCATAGACTGGTGACCAGACCGGAGACGCGTACTCCAATACGCTCCTGATGTATGCAAAGTAAAGGACTTTAAATGCAGCTGCCGAGTTTAGGGGCTTAACTGTCCTAAAAATGAAGCCCAACATCCTAACTGATTTCGCGAAAATGGATTCATAATGGGCACAAAAAGTCAATTTCGTGTCCAATACAACGCCAAGATCCATGACCTGTTCAGTGCGTTTGGTAACGACATTGTTGAGTCTATACGATGTGGGTATAAGCTTTCTTTTGCGGAAAAAGTGATCACCATACACTTGCTTACGTTCAGATCCAGACTGTTCTGCTCACAATATGCCGACACCCTGTCTAGATCTTCCTGCAATCTGGAGAAATCTGTTGGGCATTTAATTGGCATAAAGATCTTCGTGTCGTCGGCATACATTAGGAAATGAGCATAACGGAAACAGGACATATAATCAAACAAACAAACATTGAACAGAAGAGGGCCCAGGTGGGATCCCTGGGGCACCCCAGAAGGGATGGGTGCAAAACGTGACTGATAACACCCAACCCGAACAGCCTGACTCCTGTTTAGAAGATAGGATTCGAACCAACGAAGTAGGTCCCCGTGTACACCGACTTGCTTAAGTTTATACAAAATCGTATTATGATTAAGCCTGTCAAAGCATTTAGAGTAGTCGGTGTACACGACGTCCACCTGATGGCCCTCGTCCATGAAGCCGGCAATAGAGTCAACAAATTCCGTTAAGTTGGTAACAGTTGAGCGCTTGCGCATGAAGCCGTGTTGAGCAGGTGGAATGCTGCGCGCGACTAACGGATAAACCTGGTCATAAACGATGAGCTCGAAAACCTTACTGAAAACATTTAGTATTGAAACTGGGCGGTATTGCTCGGCGAGTACCCTAGAGCCGTTCTTATGAATAGGAACTATGAAAGCTTGTTTCCAAGTGGTTAGAAAAAGCCCTCAGCAAGCGATCTCTCAAACAAAATACTCAAAGGCAACGCCAGGCAACCAGCGCAGTTACGTATAAAAACAGGCGGAAAGCCATCACTACCCGCGCCCTTATTGTACACGGATGGTACCTGCAAGCCTTCAGACTCGAGCAGAGTTAGAAATTATAATCTCCAAACCAGTGTTTACCGGCTTGTTTGCACTCAAAGTAAAATAAAACAAGCCGAAACCAGTACAAGGATGACATTTTATTAATCCGTGACACAATATATATAGTTTCGACACGGACGGGTTGTTAAGCAACTAGACTTGATCTAGGTTGAACTATAATAATTGATAATAAAACCAATTTGAACTGTTGTAAAGCCTATATTGCAAAAACACGGAACAATAAAAGCGGTCATCTGGTTGGTAGTTACACCATCGTCTTAAGCAAATGTAACCGACACATCGATAGCGCGTTCTAAAAGACTCGCAGAGCCATCTTGTGGTTCAACATGGAACATAAGAAACTAGATACGAAACTTGATACAGTTATAATTTGACTACGTTTGTAACACGGGTCGTTTAGCGCGATATAGAAAATTACCTCATTTCATAACAACGCCATCTATCGACACAATTCGTAACCAAACTTTACAGATACACGTCATGCGACATCTAACAGAACTTGCTGTACTACCTTTTATCAATACATATTTGGACATACCGCCCGCCAAGAACAATATGAAAAAATATAAAGGATATAGTTCTTCTTTGTTGAGGACAACGTGTAAAAGAAGAATAAAACCTAAACATTAAACTATATCATAAAGTTCATAACATAGTAAATCTATGTGTACATCTTAAAACAAGTATAGGTATTAATTTGTAACATAAACAACACTTTTGACCTTAAATGTCTCATAAAGAACAATGCTGAATTAATATAAACATTAGTCAATCATTTATGAAAGCTAAACAGATATTGGTAAAACACATAGTTTACATGTGGGTCTCTTTAAATTGACATTTTAGTGCGTAATGTGACCACGCGGGTGATACCATCTGATCCAGGATGTTTATGGATAACGCGACCCAACAACCAGCGATTTGGTGGTAAATCGTCCTCTTTGACAAGAACGACATCCCCTATTTCTGGTTCTTTAACTTAATTATTCCATTTATATCTGTGGAATAAAGTGGTAAAATACTCTTGCGACCAACGTCTACAAATCGCTACTACTTATAGCAATTTTTTCAAACAGGAATATCGATCCCTCAATGAATCGTTATTCAGTGATACCGTGAAACACTTCGCGGCTTGTTCTAATTTACAATGAAATTCTTTTGGTTTTGGTAAAAGTCTGGAATACCTCTGAAAGCACTATCTGCAGGATTTTCCTTTGATCTCACAGTCAAAATATCGGAAGTGCGATTACTTACAAGTGTCTTCCAGAGACTTCGATGTTTATTGACCACGCAAGAACAACCTCTGAGTCTGTCCAAGCGTACATGTTATCTTTTGACACGTCTAATATTTGTGCAACTTCTGTGGTTAAATATGCCAGCAACCACGCGCCACAAAGTTGTAAGCGAGGTATGCTTCTCTGTTTAATGGGTGCTACCTTGATTTTAACTGTCAGGAGAGAAACATGAACCCTGTCTTTCGAATCGACGATTCTTACATAAACAACAGCGGCATATGCGAGTTTAGAGGCATCACTAAGCCCGTGAAGTTCGACTATGATGTCGTTCGTTCTGGTACCTACCCACCTAGGTATAGCAACTTCAGACATTTGCGACAACTGATTCTGGTAAGTCAACCATTCATTTCTCAATTGGGCGGGAACTTCAGAGTCCCAACCGATACCTGCAAGCCATAATTTTTGAATTAATATCTTCCCGATTATAATACTAGGTGCCGTACCTAATGGATCAAATATACAAGCAATATTTAATAATATAAATCTTTTTGTTACAGAATTAGGTTCCTGAGGCGAGTATTTGAGCTGATCTTCGTTGCGCTTCCAGATAAGACCTAATATTTTAATTGTAGTGTAGTTTTATGTATTTGTCCTCATTGAAATCTCTACCTTCATTCTCATTTTCATGTTTCATATTCCTATCCATCTTCGTAATATCTTGATCCTTATTAATCCTTTCAATTAATTCCGTGCTGTTACTGTTCCACTTTTGTAGTTGAAAACCACCTTTGTTCAATAACTGTGTTATCTCATCTAAAATCTGAACTCCTTGATCAACCTTTATACATCCAGTCATCAAGTCTCGCAAAACTCTGTCTTTAACAAGTGGATATTGTTCGCCTTCATCTTTGGCAACTTGTTCCATAGCTTTCACAGCTAAATAGGGTGCTGAAGCTGTACCGAAAGTAACTGTCACTAATTCATAGTCTTGAAAACTATCTGCAGGAACATCTCTCCATACTATTCTCTGACAGCGTGAACTATTTTTAAAAACCTTAACCTGTCGGTACATCTTAACGCAATCAGCAACTAACCCTATTGGATGGAATCTTCAACGTAAAAGGATATGACGTAAATCAGGCTGCAACTTAGGCCCAATCATTAAACAATCGTTCATAGAGACACCATTCTCATATTTACAGGATGCGTCGAACACTACACGTACCTTCGTGGTAGTTCTATCCTCTCGAGCCACTGCATGGTGTGGTAAGTAAATGCCTTGAATTACTTCTGTCTTCTTTACAGGAACCATATGTCCTAGATGTAAGTATTCCTTGATTACGTCTGTATATTGTCTTTTTAAGTCTGAATTCTTTGCTAACTTATTTTCTAGGCTCATAAACCTTTTCAGAGCGACCTGTATGGAATAACCGCTTATACACGGAGGAGGATCCTCCCTAAACGGCAACTGGTCTACGTATCTACCATCATCAGTTCGCTTGGTGGTAGCTTCAAATTGTTCCTCACATATTTTCTCTTCTTGTGTAAGTATTTTTGACCTATCTGTTTATTCTTCTAGTTCCCAGAATTTCTTTAACAAGTCATCTTCATTAACCTGTGAATGCATTACTGTAATTTTTCTTGTCCTATTAACATTATCTGATCTTTCAGCAATAGCAGAACCCGACAGAATCCAACCAAACGCGGTATTCTGAGCAATCAATGATTCTAAAGGAGTTTTCATCAAACCATCCTTCAGAATGTGGCAGTAAACTTCTGCTCCTAATAAAATTTTTATTTTATTAGGTGAACTATAGTTGTGGTCTGCGAGACTAATTTGCTTTAAGTCTAGCCATTCAACTGGTTTAATCTTTGTATTTGGTACATACGATGTACATACATGTTGCTTAATACGTACGCCTTGACTTCTATTTCAAAGTCCGGATCCACAATGGATTGTAATGTTATAATTACCATAGATTTCGACGTAATAGTACCTCCACTACCTACACCAGAAATGATACCTCTGGCTGGATGTTTACGCAAACGTAAATATTGGACAGTATCTTCTGTTACAAAAGAAGCTTGGGAGCCCTGATCTAATAATGCGCGAATAATGTAGAACTCACCAGCCTTTGACCTCGCCTTTACTATCACTGTTGCTAACAATAATTGTCGCACTTTATCGTTATCCATCGAGAAACAAGTCACAATGGGTGAGACACCATTATTGGGATCTGCATGACTCTTAGAGTCTTTAACCGAAGTGCTTCTGTTCGAATTACCTTTTGAATGTAAGAGTGAGTGATGTCGTTTATTACAAATACGACCGCTAGTTGGTTTGTTACAATCTTTAACAGAATGATTACTTCCTAAGCAGTTAAAACACATACGATTCTTCATTACAAACTCGTGGCGTTGCATGTAATCTAGTTTGGCAAACTTCTTATAAAAGCAAAGCTTATGATCTTCCGCACAAAATTCGCAAGAAAGGTTACCAACGTTTGTTGCAAACGGTCTCTTATTTGGGTGTTGAACTGTACCTCTCTTAAAATCCATACACTCCAATGCCCTGAACCTACTCTCCATGAACTCCGTAAATTGTTTAAATGTTGGCAAATCAGTACAGTTATTGCTAGCAATATGAAGTTCCCATTGCTTACATGTTTCTAGGTCTAATTTAAAAGTTACAATATGGATTATGATTACGTCCCATGTGGTCACATCCACGCCTAAATTGTTTAATGCATTTAGACAATCTTTAGTAGTATCTAAGAGTTCTTTTAATTGAGAAGCAGATTCAACATTTAATCGTCTCTGCCCAAATTACCTTTTCAAAATACAATTACAAAGATATTTTTTATTATCATATCGTTGTGTTAACGAAGACCAACACTGATCGTAATTGAAGTTTGATATAGGAACATACCTAATCAACTGTTCTGCCTCTCCAGAAAGATGACCCTTTAAGTAATGCATTTTTTTAACATTGTCTAAGGAAATGTTTTTATGGATGAGAGATGTGAATAAGTCTCGGAATGTGGGCCATTCTGAATATTTGCCCGAAAATGTGGGAATTGAAATATTTTATCAATACATATTTGGACACTTATTAATATTTAGCTTGAGAAGGTACTTTCGGACTAAGTCGACTGTAATCGTCACTGAGCCTATATACCCCGATGGGCTAACGTTTGTGTTTATAGATGAATAACCTGTGTTAGTAGGAGCGCTTGTGTAGAATGATAAAAAATAATCTAAAAATTCGTCACATATTCCGGGACCGTCAGCACCAGTGCGATTGTCATAATTTATTACTGCTGGTAGGCCTTTATCGCGCCGCAGGCTCTTTGTGTAATTCCAGAAAATTTTCGGATCATTGGTGATAGATTTACTACATTGTTGTACATATTTATGCAAGCACTGACGCTGTAACCTTTTGTGTCTTGAACGTAATATCGAAAAAGTTTCGCGATCAGAACTGTTACCAGTTTTCTTCCAAAGTATGTGGTACTTGTGTTTCTCTTTAATGATCTGTACTAATGCCCGAGAGTACCAAACCGGATATCCATCCGGAGTGCTATAAACGTGGGGGACGTGTCTTTCAATAACAGAGTTTAATGTGTTGTTCAAATAAAGGACGCCTTCGTCTAACGGCATGTTATTCAGAGTTTGTACCCAATCGATGGTACCTAAATCATTGTCGATATTGTCATTCTTAGCCTTTTTATATTTATAAATTTTTCTAGAGGGTACTTTAAACTGTTTAAGACTAATGTTGACCAGACTCAATTCAAGCGCCGGGTGGTGAGGCCAATCTTCGCGAATAATGGGGTCGATTACACGCCTAACCTCCACTTCCGTATTGGCAAAGGCAATATCCAAACTCCGTCCATTACCGTTAACCACCCCACAATATTGACACAACCCAATGGAATGAATGTGCTCAAAAAATATTTCTTGACATTCGCCCGATATTCCATTAGGATCATGAAAACCACCAGACCGCGAATTCCAAGTGATATTGGGTAAATTGAAATCGCCTATTAATAAGTAATGTGCATTAGTTGTGCACTGGGCCTGCAAATAAATAGTTAGTCGACGCAACTGATCATCGTGAAGAGACCCAGCACCCGGTAAGTAGGCACATATAATATGTAGGTCTAAATCGGAGTGTATCGCGCGCGCGCCTACAATAACATGAACCAACTCCAAGCCCATTGTGTCGCCAGGCAGCGCGGCGGCGGGCGGGGCACGGCGCGCGGCGAGCGACTTGCGCACGAGCACCATCACTCCTCCGCCGACCGGCCGCGCCGCGCCACGGACGCCGCCCGCGCGGCCGGTCCCGGCGATGCACGTCGTAACGCGAGTCACTCACCTCGGAATCAAATACTCCATCTACCAGCCATGTTTCACAGATAGCTACCACATCGTAGTCATTATTTAATAATCCCGTTTAGTCTCAAAATGTCCCAGTTGCAAAATGTCCACTGGTAAAAAAATGTCCAAGTTGCAAAATGTCCAGGTTGCATAATGTCCAAGTTGCAAAATGTCCAGGTTGCAAAATGTCCAGGTTGCAAAATGTCCAGGTCGCAAAATGTCCACATTGTAAAATATCACTATATAAGTCGCTAAATGTTGTACACACTTACTTATGGTTGTTTTCAGTGGGCCCACCAACCACCCGGAAACACCGCACAGTCAGCAATATACCTGCTCTTTTCCTATAGTTTGATATCGTTGATAAATAAATATATCATCGCACCGCTCGCCACCGACAGGGAGTTCATCCTCACACCTTGGAGCCAAATTGGTCGCGAACTGTGCGGTTCCAAAGAATATTTTTCCCACGCACACTAAGGTTGTGGAATGAACTACCTAGAGAGTACAACATGGAGTTCTTCAAGAAAGGGGTAAAAAGGTTTTTACGGGGTCGGCAACGCGTGGGTGATGTCCCTGGTATTGCAAACGTCCATAGGCTGCGGTAACTGCTTGCCATCAGGCAGACCGTAAGCTTGTATTCCGCCTTAGTGATATAATTTTTTTTTATAAATACGTAATATATCGTGAAATATATAAATATGTATATAAATATAAGCGGCAACTCATGAGTAGTAAGTGTTTACAACATTTAGCGACTTATATAGTGATATTTTACAATGTGGACATTTTGCGAACTGGACATTTTGCGACCTGGACATTTTGCAACCTGGACATTTTGCAACCTGGACATTTTGCAACTTGGACATTATGCAACTTGGACATTTTGCGACTTGGACATTTTTTTACCAGTGGACATTTTGCAACTGGGACATTTTGAGACTAAACGAATAATCCTTGCCTAAACAACACAGTTTTACCCCTAATACTACGCGTATTCTGTAAGTATACGCTTACCGGTGACATATGTAACAGTAATTTAAAATTGTATTAGAAAATAGTGAACATCTAAGCCAAATCTAACGCGTATGTTGTGAGAAAAAGGGCAAAAGTATAACCCGACCTCCAGTTACCACGAGACAATATCTCGTCGACTGGGAAATTATCCGACTAATTCTTCGAGAGGTAGGTACGCTGTAGGTACGTGAAACTCCTTTAGGGTGACCCCTGGTAGTTATAAATTGACATGTAGATTTAGCGGTCCTGCGCCTGTCTATTGCAAGGTTCACTAAGTGGTTTGTCCAAAATACAGGATCTAAATTTTTATTTTCAGGAATTGTAAAAAATTTCCAGCCTGACATTATTTGCCATAACATTACGCTGTTATCTTGAATGAGGTGATTTGAATCAACGGCCAATAGCGTCAAATCGTAGACACGTCTGCCAGAGCATAATTAATTATGTAGCCGTATGTCTAGAGACAGAAAATAGACTGTGCTTTTTCGCTTAAGTATGTAGATACGATGTAAATGTCCCAAATTGGTTGCTTGCGAAGTATAGGTTTCATTAAGGCAATTGATTTCAATATGGGTTTGACGAGAGTTTGGGAACTCAATGACTCCGTACTTTCTGCATTACATAAAGTAGCCACTACAGACTTTTGCAAAAGTATTGTGTAAAAAGACAATCCGTGGTAAAGGTGAAGTCAGCGAAAAAAAGAACTAGGATAGGTTCGGTTAGAATTAGCGGGTCCACTGAAGATTTCGTAGCCCAACTAAGCCATAATTTACATGCTACATGGTAAGTCATGCCTGTAGATGCACGCCAAGATGCTGGCAACAATTTTTTCTGATTTAAGTTTCAACCTGTCAAACTCCTTGACCACCCCCACATTTCCAGACCTCCAGAGTGAGCATTAGCTGAAATCTGTATAGAGGAAGGTTGGTCGCTGTGTTTATTAGGATGTGTATACTCCTCGCGCCGAGTTCAGATGTGATAGAACCTTGGGGAGCAGATAAGGCGGCGGAAAGACCCATGCTAGATTACACGCCCACAGACGAAAGAATGCATCGCTGAACATAGCTTGTGTCGTTTAAGTCTAGAGATACGTATTAAGCAATCACCTAAACATGTTCTGACGCAAACTAGTCTACCACTGGTGACCCGAACTTGAAAAATATTTTCTGGAGTGCTTGTGGAAGGAGATGCCATTCCGGTGGCGAACGGTTTCGGAACAGGTAATCGGCATGAACATTGTATATTTCGGGTATGTACCCTATTTGATGCAAGTTCAGTAATTTAAATAGCCTGACAGTTATGTCCTTTAAGGGTGGGGACTTTGTCCCGTCTTCGTTGCGAATATATGAAACTACCCTTCGCTTGTCGCATTACACAAGCATTGTCGTCTGACTCAACATCGGATCGTAAGTTTCTAATACTTTCACTACCGCAAGCATCTCCTACACATTGCAATGCAATAGCTTTTCCTGTTCCGTCCACAGCCCCGATATGGGGACACTGACAGTTGTAATCCCCAAGCCAAATCTGACACGTCTGTCGTGAGAAAGTGCATGGGTGGTGTATAATGGATAGCTGAGGATTGATGGCAATTGTGAAGCCATCATAATAACTTGCCTTACACTCCGACGGGAGGCTTTTCTTGCCGAAAGTTTTCAGCATGGAATTTTGTAATACTAGGAGAGCACGGAAACGCAATCTGCCTCTTGGACGTCAAAACTTGCATGGTTGAGCATGCCAATTAAAATCTGTAAGTCTTTATCATTGTGGACACTTTGTTGGTGATGTTCACAATTTTGTCTTTTTGTAAAGCTTTCTGATTTGTCCAAGGGTTCCAGCATATTCCTAAAAATGCTAGACTTTTTTGTGGAATAACAATCGAATCGTAATTTATTTGCCATCCTAGATATTGCAGGTGATGCAAGAAAACGATTATGCATAGGCCTTGAGCTCGCAGAACTCATGTCATCCAATTGGTTATGGAAGCAAAAACATTCGGAGCTGTGCAGAGACCGAACGGGAGACATGTCATCTGCAACAGCTCCCCTTTGTAGACAAGGCGTAGAAACCGGCGGTGAGCCGGGGCCACTGGTAAATGAAAATAGGCCTGAGACAGGTTGATCTTGCATAAGCAATCCCCTGGTTGGAGTAAACCCGGGCACTCGATATATTTATTAGTCTGAATGTGCAATATGTTTGTATAATATCCTTATGAAAGTATAATATCCTTCAGGTTTGACATGATTAAAGGAGGCTTTTAGATAACAGATATGCGATATCTCTTTATTATTTTGAACAAGACATTCGGTGCTCCTATGATTTTCCATTACCTGTGGAATTGAACAGTTCCGAGTCAATATTTTCGCTTTTTTGCTGACCAAGTTAGTCTCTGCGGACGGCGCGGCGCATTTTCATGCTGTAATTGCTCAACGAGCTTGTGACACAACTACTCGATGACACTGAACTACGACTAGAACTGGATTTGGTTAATCAGAGTCCTGGCACGTTACTCTTTGTTCTGGTAATGTGCATTGCTGGTACCTTGACGACCACCACGTTGGCGAAATGATCCTCTTGTGCTATGCGCCGTGTGACGGTGAGCACTATGATTATGATTTCCAAAACCGTGCAAGGGTCGGTTGTTACAACAACCCTTCGAGGGTTGATTGTAGTGGCTGTAATTAGGATAATGCGCTGGAGTTGTTTTTTTTGTTTTTAAAAAGTCTTTATTAATTTAACATAAACTTTTACAAATCATTAGTAATAACTAATTTAGTTTAACATATAATAATTTTATAAGCATACAATGCTGCTTTTATAACTATTTAAACAATGGGGTTAAAAAAAATAAACACTAACAATCTTTATACACTACGGCAAACAGCCATTTACATTATTTTTAGGTATGTAAGGATTGGTTTCAACTTACATTTTTTACTATGTCGACAATAGGTACATTAGCATTACTTATTATTCACAAAAATATCAACTGATACGGATGTGTAAGATAAGTAGGCAGATACTTTAACTAAAATAACTTATAATAATTATAGAGAATATGTAGGTACTGCCGAGTAAGACACAAAAAAACTGCATACAATAATGCATCGAGCGCGTAATAAACAACGATATTGCAATAGTATCGGCCAGCGCGTCGATGCGCCTACGTCACGTAGTGTTGTGCAAGAAGTGATGGTGCGGTAGTCGATAACGATGATACGTTTTAGCATACGATAGATTTTGTAAACGAGTTGCTCCTATTGATGAAACCAGGTTGTTGAGGTGCATGGGATTTTTATATATATAAAATGTTTTGGCTAGTTTCAGGATAAATTCTTTTAGTATAGGAAACCCTATTTTTGTATGTAAACGTCTGAGATTTGTGTAAAACCTAGTATTGTGAGATATTTTTAAAGCTCGATTTTGGATAGTTTGAAGTTTTTTATGGTTAGTTTCACAAGTACTTGACCAAACAGGAGCAGCGTAAGTGATACAGGGACGGATTAAGGTTGAGTATATTTTTAGCTTAGTTTTGGGACTGAGCTTCGCTTTTCTGTTAAATATAGGGTTTAGGGCATTCATGGCTGCAAGACCTTTTCGATGTAAGATTTCTGTATTAGGCGTCCAATTTATTTTACTATCTAGGGTCAACCCTAGATATTTAACTGACTTGGACCAAGGAATTTTGTAGTCTGCTATTGCTAGCTGTCTTATAGGAAATCTACGCTTTCTTGTGAAAAGTATTGCTTCAGTTTTAATTTTGTTAAGTTTTAATTTCCAAAGAGTAAAGTATTTGCAAAGGGAATCTAGGGAGAGTTGTAAACGACTAATAATAAGATCAATGTCACTGGAGCTAGTATAGACAGCTGTATCATCAGCGTAGCCAGCGAGATGTGTATGCACCTGCTTCGGTATATCATTTAGATACAAAATAAATAAGTACGGTCCCAATATCGAGCCTTGGGGCACTCCAGAGGTCATGATCCTCGGTCTAGATGCAAGATCTCCTATGTGAACCTGGAAAGAGCGACTCTCGAGATACGATTTAATTAATTTAATTAAGCCAAGGGGTAAATTCATGACACGAAGTTTGTGGAGCAGCCCAGCATGCCAAACTGTGTCAAACGCTTTTTCAATGTCAAGTAAAAACATACCAGTAGATTGTCCAAGGTTAAGATGATGAGCCACGTGTTCTACTACACGCGCAAGTTGTTGTGTTGTCGAGTGATTTTTGCGGAATCCAAATTGTTCTAAGATCAGGGTATCATTTGTGAGCTTGTTTATTCGATGCGCTATAACTTTTTCGAAAAGTTTACCAAGGCATGGTAAGAGGCTAATTGGACGATAACTATTCGGCATGCCAGGATCTTTTCCAGGTTTCCTAATTACAATAACTTTTGCTGTTTTCCAACATTGTGGAAAATATGCATGAATTAGACAAGCATTAAAAATTTTTGTAAGTAGAACAATGCATTTTTGAGAGTAGTTTTTTATTAAAATATTGCTTATATTATCGTTACCCGGAGACTTATTAGACTTTAGATTTGAAATATACTTTTTTATTTCCCTTGGTGTAACGGCGCAAGTAAGTTCACTATGACAGTGATTATCAATTAAAACAGCTGATTCCCCAACTGCATTTTCCGTATCGGCGTCGCTTGTCCAACAACTAGTAAGGGTCATATTTTGTGCGAATGTATCGGCAAACAGTTCACATTTGTCCTCATTTGTAACAGTTGTGGTACCATCATCTTTACGCAAGGGAGGTATAACTTGTGAGATTGGATTAAGAGACTTAGCTATACGCCATATGTCAGTCCCAGGATTTTCAGCTTTTGCTAGTTTCTCATTCCATTTAAGGTCTTTATGATTTTTTACAAGCTTTTTAATTGTGGCGCACAGGTAATTAACCTGACTAAATAACATTTTTCTTATAAGACCATTAGGCTCTTTGCGCGCACTTCGTCGAATGTTATTTTTGCGTGAAATTAAAGCTATTATCTCGTTTGGGAGCTTAGGAAGAATAGGATCGGAGAACGAGTGGGGTACATATCTATCGCGTGCATTTGTCGTAACCGTTTCGAGAAGACGTATATTTCGGTCAATTTCACTCGTGGTTGTAAATGTTTTAGATGAGAGTACAATGTTGTCGTCAAGATATTGTCTGTAGCCTTTCCAGTTAGCATCCTGGTATCGGTAGCGAGTATACGGTTTACGAGGAACTTCTCCTCCAATAGAAAAGAAAACAGGTAGGTGATTTGATGAGAGACGCTCTAAGGTGACCAGCTCTGATAAATTTGCCATATTCCTAGTAAGCAACAAGTCAGGTGTTGATGGCGCATAGTCACTGTTGTAGTGCACCAGCGTATGGGTCGGTGGGGCTAGGATAATGTAGTCATTTTCTAGCATATGATTGTAAAGAACACCACCTCGTTGGTTTATGGAGTCACATTTCCAAAATGTGTGCTTAGCGTTGAAGTCCCCCATGAACAGAAAACGAGATTGAGAGTTAGTAATAAGATCAAGATCGTTTAAAACAAAAGGATAATTGGGTGAGTGATAAGCTGATATAAACACCACATCACTCCCGGAAACAGTTACACTAATGCCAACACACTCGAAATGGCATGTGTTGGGTAGTTGTGCTTGAGTATGAGGAATATTAGATTTAATCAAGATGGCCACTCCTTGACCCCAGTCACCTGGCATTTTGTCTTGCCTGTAGCAACTATATCCGGGAATGCTGAGAACCGTACCGCCCGCTAACTTGGTTTCGGATAGGGCAACAATATCAATATTAAGCTTACTAATTACTTGGATAAGTTCATCAAGTTTAGTATTAATGCCATCGGCATTCCAGTACAACACTCGGAGTTCTTTAGCACTAGACATATTGACCTAGATGTGATAGAATTAGTATGACTTTGTCCATCATATTGGAACAAGCAGTGAACTGTCCTTTAAGCGACTTAATAGTCATAAGAATGCTTAGCATTTCAGCCGTAGCGTCATCATGTTGTTTAGCACTGGCCAGTGGAGCATTAGTCGGCGCAATATTTATATTCCCAGCATCTTCAGTCTTCGATGCAGCTGCTACAGCAGCCCAACTTCGTCCATCAGCAGTGGAGGATTTGGGTAGACGTTTTGATTCTCTAATAATCTTTAGCTGTTCCTTTTTGGCTTCTAATTGATTGAGATATTCGATGCGCTTAGCACAGTTTCTGTAATTAGCTGGGTGGTCTTCACCACAGTTACAGCATTTTGCAGGGGATACTCTCTCTTTCTTAGGGCACTCTGCAGAGATGTGAGATTCCATACATTTCACGCAACGGGGAGATAAATTACAGTTTTTGGAGGAATGACCAAAACGTTGACATCTGTAGCATTGCGTACCAAGAGCGTTTGTTGCTTTATATCTTTTAATTTGAACGGAACAATTCATCAAGTATTTTATTTTCCGAAAAGCGGCAATATTCGCCCCGGCTGGGAGTTGGACTAAAAAAGGGGCGCATGAGTTTTCCATCCCATTCGACAGCTTGAATTTTCGAATAACAGCGTCCTTAAAGCCGAGAGAGGCTAGTTCATCGATGAGTTGTTCCTCAGCATAGTCAGGGAGTCCAAAAATGACAGATTTAGGCATTCTTTCATCCTTTCTTGCGAAAGTATGAAAATTTGCATGCTCTGAGCGAAGTCCATCTTTTAATAATTGATGACCAAGAGGAGAGTGGCAATAGACAGCAATCATCTTTTGTTGTCTGTACTGTATATGGAATTCTTTAGTGTATCGCATAATGAGAGTTTCGACAAATTTATGCGTCCAATCATTATTTAATTCAAGGAAGATAGGGGGTACCTTGGTGGATGATGGTTTAGTCGTGGTGGCCTTCTGCAGTCGCTCAGCTGAGGGGTCGTTGTTGTCCACAGTAAGAGTACTAAACCTGTTGGTGGTATTCACTCTAGGCGAGGGCCTTGGGTGCATTTGCCGGGCAGTGACCTTGGGCAATTTCCATTCTTGAGGATTCAGCAATTCAGGATCAGCAGTTCTTTTCGCCGAAAGCGAAGGATTTGAATAAGATTTAACTAAAAATCGTTCCATATTTGAGAACACTTTATAAAAATAGAAAATATCGATATCGAGTTCGGGAGCGTGTGCCCATCACTAGTGATTCAAGCTATCGCGCACGAGCAGGTATCAGGTAAACGTGCGACCGCTACAAAGTTGCCGCGCTGACTGAATGCGCTGGAGTGCAGCATCCGTAGCTGGTACCCTGCGAGGGTCCATCATCACTAGTCGACCTCTGCGGGGGCTGACAACAACTCTGCGAGGGTTGATTATAATGGCTGTAATTAGGATAATGCGCTGGAGAGCAACATCCGTAGCTGGTACCCTGCGAGGGTCCATCATCACTAGTCGACCCCTGCGGGGGGTGACAACAACCCTGTCAGGGTTGATTATAATGGCTGTACTTTGGATAATGCGCTGGAATGCAGCATCCATAGCTGGTACCCTGCGAGGGTCCATCATCACTAGTCGACCCCTGCGGGGGGTGACGTCAAGGCTTAACAGGTCTAGCTTGCGAAACAGAACCGGTCTTAGTGGACTTGACCACGAAACTTTTTTAACTACTCCAGCTTTTTCAAGAACTGACGTCAACAGTTAACTATTAAATAGGCATTAGTAAGATTTTTGGAACCTAGCGAAGCGCCGACTTGATTAAAGGGTCACGAGCATTGTTAATGATGCCATCGCGACGCATCTGTACCGTTTCCGCTCTGAGCCCACTAATTAATTGAAGTAATCAGAGGATACTTTAGAGTATTCTCTTTTAGAAAATAACTCCATCATCTTTTCACGTAAACTGTCATTACTCAAGTTGTCACCTTGAAGCTCTTTTAAACAAGACTGAAGAGCGTCTCGTTGTTTAAGGACACAGCATTTCTTACGCCCCTCCCCCCCTTTTTTTATTACTAGTGTAGTGACGAAGTGGGGACTTTTTCTTTTTGTGTCTATTATTCTAAAGAACAATTAAATGAACAAAAATACCTTACACAATAATTTGTGTAATATTCAATTACTTTTAAACACAAAATTACATTTTAATAATTAAAATCATAAGAAAAGAAACAGAAGGTAACATAACTTTTGGAGCATCCGCAACCACACCATAATTGATTGGATTGCTAGATTTATCCATCTATACCCAAATAAAACAGTTTACCAACTAAAAATAATGTTGGTAGGTGCCATATAATGAAAAAGAAAGGATTATATTAATGAGCTGTAAATTAAATTCACAAGTAATACAAACCGAACAGCAGCGCCGTTAAAAATTTAAAATTTGAAAATCTAAGACGATTGACTATTTTCGTATAGAAAAATAAAAAAAATATATGTAGGTAAGTTTATAAACTGTAGTAGGCTCACAAAAATTTTGACATGCTTAATTTACATGTCAAGAAACAATGCAATGTCTTTGAACCATTATTATAAAATCAGGCACGAATACCCGACAATATAATATTATTTTATTCACTCGAAAAAGAAAAGAAAATCCAATAGCACTTACCAGATAAAGGCGAGTCGATTCTGATAACTTATTTGTAAATTGGACTTACCAAGGATTATTATTTTAAATCAACACTTATGTAGTGTTTCAATATTATTTTAATTTTTTTTTATTCCGGTTGTTTGAAAGTTTTAGAGACAACCGTACGCGGCGGAAAACAAGACGCCAATGAAGCAAGCCGACCGCAGACCGCGGTTCTTCAGACCGGTCGCGGCTGCCTGGTGGGGATCGCCGAGCGGGCGTGATGAGCGGGACAGAGATATAAATGGAAAGAGCAAAGCGGAAACGGAAAACAGATAGGGGCCTATCTCAAACTAGTAAGCTTCAAATAACGGTCAAGTATTCAATGGGTCCTTTTTAATGAAATTTTTAATTGTAAATAATATGTTAAATTTAATACTGGATTTCGAAAATAGAGTATGTTTAGATGCCCATAAGTACCTAATTTTTTTAATTAATGTCATAACAATAAAATAATACTATGTCAAAAATACATGTTAAAACTAACTTAATACTAATGTAACAAATATCTTTGTCAGCCAAATAACCCACCCCTGACAGCTCCCGGTGCAAAGGTGTCCATCACGATCGCTGCAATACCGCGTTGAACCGCAATGGCCAACCTCTGCAGTAAGAACGACCTGAAGCGGGAGTCACCCGTGATATCCCCGAGCCTACGGCCTATTTTCCCCACAAAGCTCTTAGCCTCTGCAACAGCCCAAGGTCTCCACGGCCACCGGCATAAAATGGTAGTGCTGCTCCAAGAAAGCGTACTTGAGTCTCTTTCTAGAATTGGCGTCCTCGGCAGCGGCGGATAGAGAGTGAACGGTGCGACTCAGGTGGCTGGCAGCAACAGTGCTGATGCAAGTAGCGTCACTCGCCATTCTTCCAGGGCACCAGAGTTTACCCGTCCGGCCTCTTACCATGGGATCTACTCAAACCCGGAGGCTCAAGCACACAGGGGACGTTCGCCGATATTAGGGCTCTACGGACTGTGTCATTCAGGGCATGGTGTCGCGGAAACCTCCCTGTGCAGCGACGACAACTCAGTGCGTGATGACCATTAGCTTTCACCACGTACATACGTGGGGTTCACACACTTTGCAGCGCAGATAGAGAGCCACCGCCACACGCAGAGAGTCGCTGTCAAGTAAGGTGCCCAGATGAGGCGAAGGCACCGCCTGTAACCACGCCCCGGATTCTGGTCGTGACACAGCCCGCAGTCTAGCCTTATCGACTCCCGTAGCCCCCTCCAACAATTTGGATCCGCTTCACCCCCACATCATCCCACCCCCGCTGGACGTGTGACGCTTCAGGGAATGCAGCGCCCGAGTTGAGGGACCGCCAAGCAGACACAGCATCTGACACAAACGATATGCTACCCCCGTCACCATTAGAATGGAGTAAAACAGTGACAAAGTTCTCCACCGCATGCGCCGACGCCAGAAAAGCTGGCAGAACCAAATCACGCGCACACCGCACCCCGAGACCACCACATCAAATAAGCAAAGCCGCCTGCCCTCACTGGTCCCATGTGAGAAGACATTGAGGATTGACTCCACCACCGACTTCAAAGCATCGTCGAAAGAGGAAACTTTCCCGGGACATAGCCAGGTAGGGGTGGTCCGTAACAAATACGTGATCTTCGGAAGTGCGAAGCACATGCGTAACAAGATAGGTGTGCGGAAATATCTTTAAGACGTACGTGAGTAGTCAGGAGGAGGCGTTTACGAGCAGTAATGGCTTCAGGAACGGCACTGAGAAAAATCGGGGATCCTAGAAGATTAAGGCCAGGATGAAGCCCATTAAAACCAGAAAATTGTCTACGAGCTTCGGTACTTCGGGAGGATTTCACCTCCAGACCCAGGTCTCTGAGACGGGGAAGCAGGACCTCTAGATCCCGTAAAACGACTTCCGGCTAACCCCCGATAGTGCCATCATCGAGATACCACACGGTTAAGCAGGTTTTTGCTCAAGGATTGCTTTGTGAATAGCCAAACTACAAACGAGCGGCCCCAGCGGGTCTCACTGCTGGGCTCCTACCCTTGAAAGAATAAGGTTATCATCGAAGTAAAGATTGGAAGGCAGCCTGTAAACCTGATGAAGGAAGGAATAGAGAAAATCGATTTTTTCCTTGACCTCACTCAGCAGAACGTCTCTCTATATTGAGCTTCAGCAAAGTACAGTCTTCGTTCTCCGGGTTCATCACAAACGTTCGTGTGGCGTGGATAGCAGCCTCGCATCCCAGGCGTGTGCCGAAACCCAACTTTTGCGGACATAGGTATCCGGCCATATCCTCTTTGACGGCGCGGCAACCTAGCTTGGCAGTACCTAAAATTAAGTTAAATATATTATCATAATGTTTTTATAAGGGTTAGAAAATACCCCTGGGGGCGTACCACAATCTTTTCAAAACAAGGTTAAAATAACCTTGTTTAGAATAAGGTTATTATAATGTTATTGTTATGTTATTGTATAATTACTTTGATCCGTACCATGACCTCCTAAAACAAGCTTGAATTGTTGCCACTACAAACTTTTCTGACCCAATGACGGCATCGCTGTTGTTAAGTTTTGTATTGCCGCCAAATTTTATTTCAATTAGCACACTTACACCCGGTTCCTGAAACGCTTGTCAACGCAAAAATTACGTAACAGCTTGTTAAACACTGATTAAATGCAGTTTGGGTTTCTGAAAGGGCCAATTGACGGCTTGTTAACAGCTTGTTAACGGATTGTCAAATCTTCTATTCTAATCTTCGGTATTTTAACTGTGGCATCCCAGTAAATATATTATAATTTGATGCACACTTACAAAAACATTGATTCCTATTGCAAAACTCAGACAAACACAGTTATAACACTCGACACAGGAACAGGCTGGCGGTGGAGCGCTTCCGACTGTCCAAGGTCAAATCCTGCTTCATTGGCCACTGTGTTCCTTTCTTTAATAAGTTACCAGAGGAGGTTCAGAGTTTGCCTTTCAATGAGTTTAAGTCATTTATTAAGAAAGTATTACTGAAGAAAGCATATTACAAAATAAATGATTATAATGAAGACAAAAATCCCTGGGTATAGTTTGAACCTGAACCTGGAATGAGCATTATTTTTTCATTAATTTAATTCTAATTTTACATGTTGACATTCATAATTATATTAGTATCTTGACATTTAATCATAGGTAATTTCGATTTAATCATTTTTATATTATTTATTGTATTGTTTAAGTGGATAAACTATTGACATTTGTAATATTAGATCAATTGATTCATTGAATCGTGTATTTATAATAATTGTAATAGTAATGTAATTTAGTACGTGAAAACTACCTTACCGTAAATTCCATTATGTTATCCATCATTTGTTACGGAAGTTTCAAGTCATACGTAAAAGATGTTCATACATTGCAAGACTCATTTCCTCTTAATGTATTTCTTCATAAACGAGCTAAACTGTGAATGCACTGTTAATTAGGTTATGTTTACTTTAATTGTTGCATATTCACAGGTATGCACTGTGTACCTACTAGAAAATGCGTATGGTTGTGATTTAGCCATTAATTATTAGGTTTTACAGTTATCACCTTTGATATATAGTTTTTTTTCGTGTTCGTATAATATTTAGGTTATATGTGCACAAAAACAACGCACGCGGCGCGGCACCGTGCACCGTTGATTCGGGCGGTAAGTCAAACTGTCAAGGTGACAGTGACAGACAGTGACAGTCAGTCCAATCTGGGACTAATAATGTCTGGAAGGCACACCGGCTCAATGTTGCCACGGCCCGCAGCCCTATTTTTCTAAATGTTATTTGTAAACATAATTTTGTGTTTTATGACGTTCATAAGAGTTTTGTAAACCTAAATTGAATAAAAATTATTTGACTATTTGACTTCAATTAACGGCTGATTAATGTAATTTTGGGTTTCCGGAAAGCTTTTTCTCATGTTAACTGTATGTTATCGTCTTGTTATTTTAATTAGCGAAAATCGACCAATTAACCGATTGTCAAAAGAAATTATATCCGATTTTCTTGGTCTAGGTCTTGGTCCTGGCCCTGGTCCAGGTCCTAGTTTTGGTCCAGGGCAAAGTCCAGGTCTAGGGTCCAGGATCATGACCAAAACTGCAACCTTGATCACAATTTGAGCTTGAACCAGAACCAGGACCTAGACCAGTGCCAGCACATATACCATAAACATTAGCTGGACCAGGACCTGGTTCGGGGCCAGGACACGGATCTTAACCAGGACCAGGACCTGAACCACGGACATGTCAGGGTCCAGGACCTGGACCTGAACTAGGAGCTGGTCCGGAGCCAGGACTTGAACCTGATCCAGGACCTGGTCCGAAGCCAGGACCTGGACCTGAACCACGAAGTGGTCCGGGTCCAGGACCTGGACCTGAACTAGGAGCTAGTCCGGGGCCAGGGCCTGAACCTGATCCAGGACCTGGTGCGGGGCCAGGACCTGGACCTGAACCACGAACTGGTCTGGGTCCAGGACCTGGACCTGAACCAGTACCTGGTCCGGGGCCAGGACCTGGACCTGAACCACGAACCGGCCCGTGTTCAGGACTTGAACCAGGATTTAACTAATGGGATTATTGGGAGAAACTCACAGAATCGATAGCCGATGGGGCGGATGTTGTTGAGTGGCTTTCTCTGGGTGGCCTCCCAAGAGATGGACGGACGACCTCTTTAAGGTCCTAGGGAGCCGATGGATGCAAGATAACAGAGTCGACCAGAGTGTAAGCCGTGGGAGGCCTGTATTCAGCAGTGGACCGGGACCCACCTAACTGCCTAAAGACGATGATGATGGGATTACTGATCCACTGGAACCCGTGACCCTATAATATCAATATTGTTATAATTTCTCTTTTCTCGCTCTGTATATTTTTTTTGATAGTATTCGATTTTACACGAAAACTATACAATCGCTATCAGTTTCATCTAAAAGTTGAATATCCCGCCGCTATCAAAAGACCGCTAGGGACAGAGACAAATCAATGCGTTAAACACAAACAAAACTTATATGAGTGAATGAATGTGACTGATTTTAGCAGGGGTAGCCAGACGAAAAAATTGATCTCTTGTTAATGGTCGATTAGCTAACAATAGATTGATTGGCCTTTCAGAAACCCACAGTGATTTAACAGCTTGTTAAATGTGACAGTCTGTTAGCTAATCAATGATTTGACAAGCGTTTCAGAAACCGGGTGTTAGTTCCAGTGTCGGTCACCGGTTTGTGGCACTAGCATAGAGAGGTGCATGAACGAATGTTTTGTGGTTATTTTAGGCTAGAATCATTCACTCAAACAGCTTACTTTCTAAACCGTACCATGAACTTTACGTTTTTGTTTGACAGTAAGAAGTTTGGTTTGTCAGTATTATTGTTTTTATGTCAAATCCTCCAATCTAATAAAAGTCTAGAGAAATAGGTACGTAAATCGGGCGTAGGTTTTGGCGAGGAAATAATTTGTTAATTTCTGAGCGATGTTTAAAAGCTTTACCTTTTCCATGCAAATCAAAACATGTGCACATTTTAAATCATCACAAGAGGCTTTACTTCCTCTATTGTTGATCAATCCAATTAAATCACTTTTACTACAAAACACAACACAAACACCACAAAAAACTAATTACTTATCCGCTCAAACAAAACAACAGTGAAGTTGGTACGTATTATAGCATTAAACAAACGTAGAGCTCGTCTAGTCTAAAATGACGCGCCCCACTACTTAGTTAGTTGATTTCGATGTGTGAGTGCAAATTTGATAACGACACTTCATCTGGGAGCCAATGAACGACGCGTGCTCCTACGTTTGAATTTCACCGGCAACTGAATGACCAATTACAACGGCATTTGTATATGTATTGCGTCCATATTTTAAACTTGCTTGTGTGCATTAATGCGATAGTGGGGCGCGTCATTTTAGGTTAGACGAGCTTTACCTACTGCGCATGCGCGAAGTTGCACAGATCCGTGTACAACTTATACAATTTACTATATAAACAAACGTATAGTTATATCTCATTATAGGACAGTTTTCATATGTAAGAAAGAGACATACTGGCCGGAATCGAAGCCCGCTTACAAGCCAGCGCGTGCAAGTGAGATGACTGGCCGCGTCTCAATTCAACTCAGTCTCAACTTGCGTGTGCGTTCGGATCGTGTTTCGTAACCTAGGCGCACGATGGCGCTGCTTTTAGGCGCGGCGGCCGTAAGGCCAAATCACAATATGTGAAATGATGTTTATTATGTTATGTCTACTCTTCATAGATACTCGTATGTGCGTATTTATACAGATATAATGGGTATTAGTCGAGAATTATGAGTAAATTCGGGAATTTTAAACGGAAATTTAAGTATTTACGGGATATGACGTAAAAGAAAATTATCAATGAATTGTGTCTAAAGGGCAATAAATGAAAAGATTCGTAATATTCAACTTATGTATCCTTTGTAGGGCCAAAGGTCCGTACTTAATTATGATTTTGACAAAGAAGCATGGAAAAGACAATTACGATATGGACTTTTTTTGCTAATTAATGATGCCATTCTCATATAATTTTTTTGCAATTATAAAAATATAATATTAAAAGAGGCGTTTTATATCTCGATTTAGTGACGCTCGACGTGAAACAAACAATTCGTTATTCCAGTATCCAGGCCTTATGTCATAGTGGATGCAGAAGTCACCGAAATAGTATGAGTTTCAAAACTAAAGTGGCAGTGGGCAGGCCACAAAATTTCATAGGACCGATGGCCGATGAGGTACAAAGGTCTTCGAATGGCGATCACTTACAGGAAATTATAGTGTAGGACAGCCCCAGGAGATAGACGGAGCTGGTGGATGTAATGACACCAAGCCGATCGTTGCGGAAGGCCCGGGGGAGGAGACTATGTCCAGGAGTGGATGTCCTGGCGTCCGAGATGTTCAGATACAGAACCGTTCGGGGTGTAACCTGCCATGCCAGTGTTGGTAATGCTATTCTGGGTGACGATTTCAACCAGGATCTGCGAAGCTCTTGATAGCGTTGGTCTGCGAAGACAGCACAGCACATTTCCTTTGGTTCTTCGGTCTCTCGATCCTTCCGACGTCGATTGGTCGTTCCAAACACCGTCGTTGGCGTTTTGCTAGATGCCTCGGAGAATGGTCTCTCGCCCATGACGCAGAACCTGAAAAATAGTGAATTTTATATCGATATTAAGAGATAACGTATCCCACTTATGATGTTAGGTTTAATATATGTCCTACTTATAATTATAGCGACTTTTATTAGTACAAACTTTTATTTTGGTCATTAAGCTATAGAATAATATCAGAGTGAGAGTATGTATCCAAAATCCAAATTAAATATATGGAAAAAGCTAAATTAAGTAAAAAAGAGCATATAAATAAATATATATCTATGTCATGTAAAATATAGTTCATGAAGGTAGTGCTATTTGTTTAGGACATAGGTTATAAAGTATTTAAGAGAGACTGGGCGAAGTGGAGGAGTAAGACTTGGTAACCAGTCTCTGGCAGAAGCCTGGACTGATCGTTCAGATGATGATGAAGTATCCAGAGTTGTATATTATTACATATTAGAATAAATAAAGAACATGTGAATTGTGAGTCAGAATTGTAAGCTGATAATTTAGAAGCAAAGTGAGGTTTATTAGAAAATATGTTATCTAGGATAAAGTATTATTCTAGTGGACATTATTTAATCAAACAGAAGCATATTTTAAAGGTATGGGGTATATTTTAATAAGCAATGTAATCCATTATAAAATGGAGAAAACTTAAACAACATAAGCTCAATTAAACGAGATTTTATAAAACAAAGTACCATAGTCAAACAACATTTTTGCAAAATTCTAACCAAATGTAATGACACAATTGTCGATCACATAATCAAATATTTATTCTTTAAAAATGGGACAGACAGATTCAATAGATAATCGATTATATAAATAAATAAAACAAATACAAAACATAAAGCAACAATAGTACAATGCATGTTTGTACTTATCTCTGGGTCTGGAGCAAAAGTCCCTTCCAGTCTTTTGACTAGACCTACATACTACCTTCTAGCCAGAAATGTCATTTCTATTTACATTTCTCCTAAACTTATTGATAGATAGATTACATGTTAATTTGATGTATTATAGTACTTTTACCGTTCTTTAACATTATTATAAATTTATTACATAATTATTTAAGGAAGTTTCTCATAAACAGTACTTAATCTGATCGACGAAGAATCGTTTAGATATCCAGACATTTCGTTCTGAAGTTGGTAAAATGTTGAAACTATTTTGAAATATTCATTATTATTAATCAAGATATATGTAACTTTAAATAACAATTAATATATACTAAAATACCTTATATCTAACACGCTCAACCGAAAACGGGTTGCTCTGTACAGTTGCAAAATGCTAATTATGGCAGTTAACAAGGAAGGAAACGTTATCATTAGTTTAAACTTTTAATTGTTTGACATAAAGATTTAATTGTTTCACATACCCGTGCTTCGCAGTCTGAACCTAAGCACTAAAACAAAGATACTTTCAATGTAACGTTGCTTTTGGCGAATCTAGTTTGTCGATCGACGCCAATTGTAGTTTTTCGTTAGCAAATATGTATGAATTTTCATCATCATCTTGGCGTTATGGCGTGGGGTTCAGGGGGTTCAAGCCGGAAATTATTTCACACCAACTGCGCTGCGTGATCAATCCGGATTTTAACAGCCGAAACACCAAAATTTCCGAGCTGAATATTCTCATTAACCGCGCCGCGTGTTTACTTCGGATTTTAAGAGCCAATATGTAGGTACACCATAAAGTCCAGCGAGCTAACTATGCCGATATACAAAAAAACAAATATCAGAAAACACCTCACTCAGTCACTCAGTTTTTGGTCAAATAAGTAAGTAAATTATTGGTAACACATATTTAAGGCTGAACTACTTCCTTAACTATATTTGTTGTGTTTTATACTTTGTATTAGGTATGCTCAGGGTTTCGATCCGAACCATTGGATTGGAAATTCTAGAGTTTCGTAGTGAGTCTTTCGAGTTGTCACAGGTTTCAGGATCACAGGTTTCAATTGTCAACCCAATTATTTGGTCGAGGCCAGGTGTACTAGTTTGTATTTATTTTTATGTTGTTGCGTACCATTATTGGTAAATGTTGTGTATACTTCCATTGGCTTATGTATCAGAACATGTATTATTTTATATGTTAACTAAGAATATTGTAATTTATATGCCGTAAGTGTTTTTTACAAAATAAAATGGTTTTTTTTTTAAATATTATCAGATATTTTATATTCTCAGAAATAATTACCTCCGCAGTGCAACTTTGTTTACACTGTTGCAACAAAAGACATCCGTTACAGTTTAATTAAGACATAAGGACACTCAATTTCAGTGAAACAATTACGTGTACTATTTCATAATATATTTGTGCTTACGTTGAGTGGCAACCATCCCCGTAACACTGATAATGTTAATACATTTTATTAACTCATACTCCTCCTCAATCGATCCCTCGATGCTGAGGATTGTGACTCTGCCGATTCTCATATTCACTCATAGCATCTGCCAAATCCGAAATCATAGTTAAGGCGGACTGCTGGTTTATTATTTTACATACAATATTACTACATTCAGGATATTGAAAAGGCCTGAGGCCCTCATCATCATCACAGCCCATAACAGTCCATTGTAGGACTTACGGTCTCTCCCACGAAAGGGGAGGTTATTGGCATAATCCCCACGCTTGGCAGGCGGGTTGAAGGTCGTAGTGTTATAAATATGACACTGAAAAACGTTGCTGCTAATTTTCTAGCCTATGGAGACTCTAGATCGTTTACCTCGAATGCATTAGTCGCCTTGTACGACACCCACGGGTGTAAGGGATTGGTGCTATTCTACTCTGCCGGACACCACACGGCCAAGGCCCTCCTGTGCTCGAAAAACTATTGCCGTCGACCAGTCGACCAGACCGTCGTCAGTATTCAGGGATGGAAGCAGGCATGGTTCCATCCCTGAATACTGAACAAAAGGGACAACTGCAGCTCAGACGCGTTAAAACTATATATTCATCATCATTATCGTCATCATATCAGCCAAAGGACACCCACTGCTGGGCATAAGCCTCCCCAGAGATCTCCAGAAAGACCGGTCCTGTGCCTTTCGCATCCAGCTGGTACCTGCGATCTTTACGTTAGGCGTTGTGGGAGGCCTACCCACGCTGCATCTTCCGGTACTTGGTTACGTAGAACTTAACTAACTACATAAACATCACGCTACATTGTATATGTACAATGTAGCGTAATGTTTTACACAAAATCGGGAAAATCTACCTTCCGTAATCCCCATTTTCCTCCGTCAAATCTCAACCAATTTTAGTGATTTTTCAACAGGTATATAAGAATTCAATTATCGATGTCTGTATGTTTTGCTTTTTTTGTATAACGCTGGTAATTTTTAAAATGAGAGGTTTTCAAGAAGTCATTAAAAAAAGAGTTTTTATTATCATCCATAGATAACGCAGTCGGTACTAATATGTTAAACATGCTCACAAGGACCAATAATATTGAATAATGACTGTTTGGATTTTAAATCGGACAAGTTTTAAAAGGGTAGTCATCATCTAGCAACATGGGGTAATTATATTCAATTTACGATGTGACTTGAGTTAAATTTTCTCCTGTCTGATTCTTACAGGAAATTTAACATAAGAGTTCAGTACAGCGCCATCTATTTATAAGGAGATAAAACTTATTTTTTCTATCATATTGCATCATCATCATCACTAACAGTCATATTGAAAACCTCTCATTGAGCTGTAAAGGTGGTGTTCAAACTCACTAATATTTTTTGGGGATTTGAAGAGTCAAAACTTCCATTCAAGATAACTTATAAAAAAAAAACGAATACAGATATGCTGATGGCTGATGATGGGATATGCTAAAATCTCCCTAAACTCTAGTGTTAGGTAAAATCCAGGGAGATTTTGTATATTTTTCATTATAATTAGACTAGCCAGGCATTTGACTGCCATCTCAGCTGGTGACAATGCGATATGGAAAACCTTAACCTAACCTCCGCCGTAACCTTTCCTCCGCCAAGATGCTTGTAATAATGGTCATAGTTTGATTGTCTTGGCATAGAAGTACGTATTATAAAAAATAAGCATCTTACCTCAGCTATGCAAAAAGATCCTGTACACTGTTCAGTAGAGGGAATGAGATGTTTTATTCAAATTGAAATTCAAAATATTTATTTCAGATTTACATCCATAGTGTTAGTAACAATAAACTTAAACTTATATTAGCAAAGTAATTTAAATAGTCAATAATAATAATTAATTCAATGCATGTCATAATTTGTTAAATTTTTACTTCATACAGGCGCCTGGCGGAGTGCCTTATACAAAGTACCTATGCCATGCGCTAACATAGGCGAGTCCCACTGGTTCGCTTATGTGTTCAACAAGCTGTTCGAGGTACTACGCACGCGTTTATTGTTCACATGTGTTACAATTCTGTGAAGATTGAGTTGCTCGTCTCAAATAATAATCTCAAAATTATATGTTACTGTCGCCAAGTAACAATGCTTGCTTGTTTTGTTCCAGCAACGGTTGTCTATACTGTTATTCCGGTAGAAATATCAGGAAGCCATTTAATGACAGGAAGTATATCAACTTATGGGCCGACTAAACCGGAGCTCAAAAGTCTGGCATCAGTATGATAAAATGTCAACCTGCGAAGTAGCACTGCCAAAGTCACGGTCGAAGTAGCATTAGCATAGAAGTTCTGACGATACTAAAAATCCACACTAAATAATCACACTTAAATAAGAAAAGCCAGCTTTATGTTTGCAATGTCCTTATTGAAAACCAGTGTTATGCAACGAGTGAAGCGAGCACAAAATTATGATGAGGAGTCGTTGAAACGGTGTCGTTTTAAAGCAGTTTGAATAAAAGGGCGATTAAAATCACTGAAATAAAAAATATAAAAAATTGTAATATATAATAAAGTACTTTCTCAACTTACTGACGATTGGCAACTATTTGATTTACACTATAAAAAACAGATCTCCATTAATATTACGTGAAATTTACCGACCTCTTCACCTACCTCGACCTGACCTTTTCTAGTCCAAGATCCCAGAGCGATCAGACATAACTTATTTTCACATGAATGAAACCTTAGGTTCTCAGTAGCGTCTCGTGTACTTTAAATACGTTAATGTTATTAAAGTAACTATTACAAAGTTATATTTCATCAGTCAGACAAATCTAAGTGACCAAACATCCCCTAAACACAAAACATGACACAAGTCAGACATGTAAAAATAAGTAAAGTTTATTTATTTTTTGTTGAGCTTCAAAGCGTCTGACAAAAAATCTGGCCCATGAAAAGTATCTGAAACCTTACGATACTAGTTCAGAATAATGTTCTACAAAGTATATATAAAAATCAGCCATACAAATTTAAGTTAAATAACTCTTATTTTTAGTTACCTTTCTCACCTGGTACCTGCCCAGGTGTCACAGGGCAAGCTCCACAAACACGCAGGTATTTTAAGTACACGCGACGCTACTGAGAACCTTAGGTTTCATCCTAAAAATAAAATAAGTTATGTCTGATCGCTCTGGGATCTTACTCTATTCCGGTCATCATTGTCATCACTGAGCAGCGACATCTATCGTTCTAATAAGGAAATTCAAGAATACTCAGATTACGAGTACACGAACCCAAGGTTGGCAAGTATCCGCACATAGATGGCGCTTATCGTTCCTACTTCGCGCTAGTGTGTCAACTTCCACGACATAAATACTATTTATGACGATCAACTGTTGGACCCTTGGTCCTCTGATCAGATTCGATCATGGTTTCACATTCACTCGCCTGAATGAACAGATTTCCTCCCAGTGTTTTCCCTCACTGCACGACCGTCGGTTAGATTTCAACGAATGTAGGTATCCAACTTAGAGAAAGTCATTTTTACATGGCAGCACTGGGGATCGAATTCAGTACATCTCACTTCCAAGTGAGACACGATAAGTATACAAGGTACGGACCTAACACAGAAGAGAGGTAGGGCATAGCGGGGTATCTCGTTCGAATTGGAGCCGCCCGACTGGGGAAGTACCTCCACCTTACAGAATATCGCAGCTAAATAGTAATCTTTTAAATAGTATTGTGTTTCTACCGGTAAGTAAGGTTTCCAGTGCTCCGTGGCGTATGGATTTGGGGAACCGTGGCTTTGGCAGTGAAGTGGCATTTGCCTTTTTGCTGCCAGAGCAACGTGTTATAGAGGTGGGCAACGCATTGGCGACACTCTTGGTGTTGCTAATGTTTTTTGGCTACGCTGACCACTTTCCATCAGGTGGCTCGCTTGCTTGTTCACATACCGTATGACATAAAAAAAGAACTCTGTGGGACACCCATTACAACAACCAGACCTCATTGATCTCGCCTTAAAATAATTATGTAAAATCATAATTAACTACCCCTTTTGTTGCAAGTAACAAAACACTCAATTCTTTTGAAGAGACTATGGGACAGATCTACCCTTTTTTATTTGAAACTTTCTGAATTACACACTTTGAAACTCTCTGACAGAACTATTAGACGTTTTGTGTACATTGACGTGATAGGATGTTTCGTGTCTTTATTTGTTCGGTGTTCGGTGTTATGCACCCGGCCAGGTGGGTTATTACTCCATTCCACCTTCATTCATCTTCGCTTGCCGACATTGGCGGCTACCTTATACCCTTCACCGCCAAAACGGTTTATATAGCATTATGAAAATCTCTCTTCCAAAATGCGTGAAAGTCAAAGTCAAATACTTTCTTATTGTCAGACCATATTAAATGAAGATTACAAAGTAATTAAATAACGTACGTAATAACAAAGTAGTTAAATAAGTAACATACTTACATTCTAGCAAATGAACAATGCTAAATTTATTAATGATAAATATATTTTCTCTCTTGCACTATCAACTTAACCTACGCAGACTCGTAGCGTGACTCAAAGACTCGGCAGTGGAGTGGCATTTGCCTTTTTACTGCCAAAGCAACGTGTTATAGAGGTGGGCAACGCATTGGCGATACTCTTGGTGTTGCTAATGTCTATAGGCAGTGCTGACCATTTTCCATCAAGTGGCCCGCTTGCCTGTTTGCCCACCGTATGACATAAAAAAAAGAACCCTGTGGGACACCCATTACAACAACCAGACCTCATTGATCTCTTCTTAAAATAATTATGTAAAATCATAATTAACTACCCCTTTTGGTGCAAGTAACAATACAATCAATTTATTTGAAAAGACCTACAGCTTACAGATCTACCCCATTTTTATTTGAAATTTTCTGTATGACACACTTTGAAACTCTCGGACAGAACTATTAGACGTTTTGTGTACATTGACGTGACAGGATGTTCGTTTTTTATATTTGTTCGGTGTTCGGTGTTATGCACCCGGCCAGGTGGGTTATTACCCCATTCCACCTACATTCATCGTTGCTTGCCGACATTGGCGGCTACCTTATACCCTTCACCGCCAAAACTGTTATTGCATTACGTGAACCTCTCTTCCAAGATGCGTGAGAGTCAAAGTTAAATACTTTCTTATTGTCAGACCATATTAAATGAAGATTACAAAGTAATTAAATAACGTACGTAATAACAAAGTAGTTAAATACTCGTAAGTAACATACTTACATTCTACCACATGAAAAATGCAAAAATTTATTTGTATGATAAAAATATTTCCTCACTTACAGTATCAACTCAAGCGCATTTAAAAATATATAGTTCTCCCTTGTATTAACAACAGAATAATATTATCTTTTTAGCCCAAGAGACGCACTTTCTTTATTCGCGTGACTCTACGAGACCATAGTCGAGCGACTGGTATGTGATCTCCGTAATCTTGTTAATGTAAGGAAAATCTAATCAGATTCAATAATGGTTTCACATTCACTCGCCTGAATGAACAGATTTCTTCGCAGTGTTTTCCCTCACTGCACGACCGTCGGTTAGTTTTCAACTAATATGAGTACCCAGCTTAGAGAAAGTCATTGTTACATGGCAGCACTGGGGATCGGATTCAGTACATCTCACTTCCAAGTGAGACACGATAAGTACCTATACAAGTTACGGATCTAACACAGAACCCTGTGGGACACCCATTACAACAACCAGACCTCATTGATCTCTCCTTAAAATAATTATGTAAAATCATACATAACTACCCCTTTTGGTGCAAGTAACAAAACACTCAATTTATTTGAAGAGACTATGGGTCAGCTTACAGACCTACCCCTTTTTGATTTGAAAATTTCTGAATAACACACTTTGAAATTCTCTGACAAAACTCTTAGACGTTTTCTGTACATTGACGTGACAGGATGTGTTGTTTCTTTAATGTTTAGTTATATTTAATATTTTGAACTATCGCGTTTATTATCACACATTTTAAAGGTATGTTCCGGGTTTCCTACTGCATACCTTTGTTGACGAGTAGCCCGATATTTCGACGAAGTTGCGTGCATCATGGTCAAGTCTTGACACTGCGTTGAAATATCGGGCTACTCATCAACAAAGTTCTGCGGTAGGAAACCCGAAACATACCTTTAAAATGTGTCAAATGTATTTCATTTATTTTTGTAATTAATTCAGCAATATGGTTGGTGTTCACTTTTGTGAAAGAATTTTCAAAATCGGCCTAGTTGTTTCGGGGGCTAGCGCATTCAAATAGGCATAGGCTATAGTTTTCCCGAAAGCTATTTTTTCAATATGGTTCCCACGCCGTGACGCCTGGAACGTAGTAAAAAGGAAGTCGCGAGCAAAAAGGGTAGTTGCCTATATTCGTAAGAACGGTTTTACATATTTAATGCTAATGAAGAAATACTGTCAAAACTCCCGAAGTACGGTATCCCCGAGGGACTCTACAATTGGCATCCAAGTCGTTGTCGATGGATGCTGCTCCAATACCAAGACGAAGACCATAAATACTGGAGTACCCCAAGGTTCAGTGCTATCTCCTACGCTGTTTCTTCTACATATCAATGATATGCTGAATATCCCTAGTATTAATTGTTATGCGGATGACAGTACTGGCGATGCTCGTTACACTGGTCGAGCGAATGTCCCTCATTCGTAGGTGTCGAAAAGCTGAATTAGACTTATGTTACCACATGATGGTTCGAAATAACGTTTCTCGCTCGTACGATTTAGATGTGGAATGAGCCACAGTGTTTCAGTTGGTCAATGGGATCGTTGAAGAGCTTTAAAAGAGGTCGTTTCAGCGGCGGGCAACGCATTAGTAACTTTCCTGGTGTTTTTGATGTTCATAGGCGGCAGTGACCACTTTCCATCAGGTGGCCCGCCTGTTTGTCTGCCATAAAACATAAAAAATTTAACGTACCTTTCCAAATAAACCTATTCTTCTGATGGAGAATAGATTTTGGGGCTCTACCATCAGGCTCTGGGCCCAAGCGAACCTCACTTGCTCATGGTACCCCTGTTGACAGACAAATTTGGATCTGGCGAATCGGCTTTGTATCGGAATTTGGCCGTGTAGTGTCCGGCAAAGCAGAATATCATTAATCCCTTACACTCGTGGGTGTCGTACAAGGTGACTAATATTTTCGAGGCTAAAGATCTATAGTCTCCGTAAGCTGGAAAATGGGCAGCAGCGTTTTCCAGCTATATTAATAACACTGAGATCTCCAACCCTACTTGGACCTACTATTTTAATGTATGTCTACCGTCTATACAACGGGGAATATTCCAAAGAACTGTTAACCTCTAACAATGAGATATATTTCGGCCACATAATCTAGATGCCTGGCATCAAAGTAACGTTCAGGCATTGCGGACCTTTTGCACACGTGCAAGATGCGGGGGTTTATTGGCACCCGATGCGTCGATAGTAGTCGATACTTATTATTAGATACATATCAAAGACATGAACTGTTATGGCAATCTAGGTCCAATCTTGGAAATTGGGTCTCATCGACCGTGTGTATTTCTGTACCTTTACACGAACCAGTTTATGTTCCTATTCATTTAACACAATTGACAATTTTCAGTATTTTTGAAACTTCCCATATGACCTAGAAGCACAGGATTCTAATTCTATAGAGACCTCTTTTTCACATTTTGGTTTTTAGCAGATAATATTCATATTTTCCCTAATTTGAAACGTTTTTTCTTGGTTGACGTTTTGTAGGTTGATCACTCTTTTCACAACTTCTAGGTAACCATAATCCAATCTGGTCAGCATCCCTTGGTTGTAGGGTCACTGAGGTCAGATGCTCCCCTATAATTGCCTGATCTGCCAAATCCTGGATCATAGTCAAGCCGGACCCCAGGCCCTCGTGAGCGAGAGCATAACCATGACATTAACTTCAAGATGATTATTATTTTTAATAACGACACCATTCCTATTTTTACTCACTGCTAAAACAAATAAATGACCAGTAAAATTACCTATAATATAAAAAAGTATAATTACATCATGTAGGGTAATCAAGAAGCACGTTGCAAGGGCCACAAAGGTAACCTCTTTCATTTTCCAGCTCCAAAAATATGCACGTATACCTAAATATACAAGGTTAAAGCAGGCATGGCATACTGATAATGATAATTGAAACAATTTTTATTGATTCTAATTTCAGACTCTATCGAATCATGTTAATTATACTCGTTGTAATCAATTGTTACTAGGTAGTTTGTTACAGGCAATTTACAGCCACCGTAACTGGGGCTTGATTCTCGCGTGGTGTGCTATCATATTCGAATTTTTTTCTAGCCACATGTCTCCATTAATACTAAATAATCCATTAATACTAATAAATTAATAACAGATGGCGCTGCCGTCTGAATAACATCGTCTCTGTGTTATATTACGAATCAAAATTATAAAGAGTGGTTATTTTGTTCGAAATTTGTGTTAATTCAGTAGACCGTCAAGCAATTCAGCACGCCTATCGTTATCTCTGTAAATATTTAAGAAAAACTCGGATTTTAGGTGCAAAAACAGTTGTGCCCAAAGTGACTCTAAAAACATTAAACCCATAAATTTAAGCAGAAACCGAAGATTTTGACATAGATTGTGTGAATGTGTCTGAAAAAAGATTTTATTTGATGGAAAAAGAAAAAAAAAATACACGGAAGTGCGTCCCTTGCTTGACGCAGAGCCCTACAAGAACATCTCAATCAGAGTTCGAGTCATCGTGGTTCACTCCCTCTGCCAACGTAACTCAACGGCCCAAATATAAACCTAATATTCACACTGAGAACTCGTTCGAATCAATGGGTGTTGAAGGCGATTCTGACAACGAAGACGCATCAGCTACTAGTCAACCAAATGATGCGACCTACAACTTCCCCAATAACATAAATTGTAGCGAAAAATTAAAGGACTTGGAATGTATAATTTTCTATCTTCAAGAGAAATTAATATCATGTGAAGAAAAAATAGATATACTTCAGGAAGAAAACAATATGTTAAGAAGAAAAATGCCGCATCCAGGCAAAAGTAAGTCCACCAGTACGTGCACAATTACGGCGAAGAAAAACGTAACAAAAAGGAAATAAATCAGTTTAAACTCAACCAAACTGTACTTTCAAGATACTGAGGAATCACCCATAACATTGTAAAATCCAGTCGCAAAGTGCACTACCATGAAATCGTCGCCATCATCTACACGACAAATTCGAAACAGTACTCATAACAGTAACACTGTCTTCCTGATCTCGAAAGCAACTCAGAGGAGCAGAGAAACAAAATTATAATTTTAGGTGATCAACAGGCATCTAACCTCGCTACTTCATTAAGGTACAGACGAGCTAATTACAAAAACCCAAAAGATTACCAAATATACGGAACCACATACCCAAATGCGCCAACCGGATTCATATTCGACAAGTATAACCTGGATTTACAAAATCCTACACAAGACGACTGGATAATTTTGTGCGTTGGTTCTAATGACTCTAATCCAACACTGTTCTTTGCAGAAATTTGTGGAATATTAAAAAAATTTAGTAAATCTAATATAATTATAACTAGTATATTGCGAAACCCGTATATTAATGAAGATAAACTGAATACTCAGTTAAAGACTGTGTTATCTTGCTACAGAAATTGTTTGGATATAGATGTAAATAATAGGTATTTAAATATAAAGCAACTTCAAAACATAATTATCTCATTGGTAAATAAAACATATGATGGAAAAGATTATGATACACATTACTTAAGCTTAAGGCCATGCACTATGAACATCCATAAGACTGTAAGAACACACATACCTGGCACTATACCGTATTTCTTTAATAATATGAATCGAAACCAGAGTATAAAAAATTCATGTCTCAGTTCCGAAAATATTATGTTCCTAATTAAAAATGCTCCCCTACAGAAGGGCACTATTTCCTTTTATTTTAAACGTACTACTTCCAATGTCAATAAAACACCGAATAAATCTCTAAACTCTAACATTCTGAACGATACTGAAAATAGGAATCAAGGAACATACTGCACCAAAATATACAGGGACTCCGGTCAAAGCTTAGCCAAGTAGAAATTTTAATTAATACAAATAAGATAGATATTTTCCAGGAGGTCAATACTCTCGAAATACATGGTTACAGCTTAGCTTCGTTTTTCTGTCGAAATAAGTCAAGAGGTGGTGTTTGTATATATATTAAAAATGGTATTAATTTTCAGCCTCTTAATAGTATAAGTTCTCTTACTATGGAGTTAAACTTTGAATGCTGTGGTTTATTGTTATCAGAATTAAACTATCTTGTTATATGTGTCGTAGAGGGTCATGAGCCTAGTCATCATTTTGACTGAGAAACGCAACGTCAATCGAAGCGCCACCTTGCGGATAGCTGGAAATACTGTGAAGACGTCATATTCGGCGCGCGGTCGCAACGAACACTTCCCATTCGACCATCGACGAGTCAAGACGTGTAACTAGCCGCTCATCCATTGAAGAAAGAAGTAGTCTTTATTAATTGCCTCGCATCACATAGCTGTACTCCATAAAGGAGAGTGTGAGTACAGAAGGGACTACCAAATTAGAATTTGTACAAGGGCGCACGTGAATAGATTCCCCGGCGCACCTTGCGTTTCGGCCTCGCGGGATGGCCATGGGTGGTGGCGGGTCTTCCAGTGACCCACGGGTTCGGTAGTCCCACATTATTATCTATTACTTAAAATTATCCTATGCTTTCATCGTTTGCTGTTTTTATTGTAATTATGCTTTATTACCTCAATACACTGTTAAACTGTTCTTATAATTCTTATTTCAATAACACTATCCCGAAAATACCTTCTGATGGATCTCTCCCCTGCTAGAGTCTGCCCTAGTCTACGACATATGTATCTATAGAATTCCTAATTCTAACTTCGATATAAAACTTTTATAAAAAGCCTAAAGCTATTATTATTCAGAATAACCTTACGAGCAAGGTATGCAATCAAAAAAGTAGTTGTAGCTGGTGATTTTAACATTAACACCCTAGAAAATAGTAAACAATGCATCATATTTAAGAATACACTATTATAATACATTGTACATTTTACTATAAATGAACCAACTAGAATTACTTTACAATCACAGACATGTATCGATAATATAATAACTAATGTAAAAGCATTTGAGTTTGTCTTTCAGATCATTCTGGACAAATAATTGAAATACCATGTGGACAAAGTTTCAATGAAAAATATTGGTACGTATACAAAAGTAATGTAAATAAATACATTGATGTTTTCCTACACTATGTATCACAGATAAGTTTTACCGAGGTTTATAGCCACACTGATGTTAATTTAGCCTACAGAAAGTTTTAAGATCTTTACAAAATGTTATATGATATGTGTATTCCTTTAGAAAGAGTAAAAATAACATATAAAAAAAAATGTAATTGGCAAAGTAGAGGTATACGTAACGCAGCTAAGATCAAGAGAAAAATCCTCAACGAATATTAAAAAATAAGCACATTCTAAAACCCTTTTATAAAAAATATTGCAAAGCCCTGAAATTAATAACTCGTATAGCTAAGCGAAAATATAATATTGAATATATAACTAATAGTACAAACAAAAATAAAGCTACATGGAGTGTAATAAAAAAACAAACACCACCTGCAAACTTAATAAAAACAACTGTTGAAAAATTAATGTTAATAGTAAATATATATCAGATGCAAATATCATCGCTAAGTCCTTTAATGATTTATTTATTTATTTATTTAAAACAACTTTACAGTATTACAGTAATAACCAATTCACTAAAAGCTAAATATATATCAGTATCAATTACAAAAAAAAAATATTATCATTCATTAATCCTCTCGCAGTACTTCAGGCATTCCTTGCACACATCCATCCATCGCCAGTCAAATAAGTCACACTCGGGTGCCGATGCCAGGAGCGCGTTGAGCATACCCAAGGCTCGAATAATGGGTGAATTGGCGTACGAAACGGTTCGGACCGCGGGAGTAGCGAGTAGACTAGGCTGGCGTAGTCTGAGTTGAACCCTGGGAACCGGAGGTACAAATAGTCGTACCGCTCTAGACACCAGGTCAAGACAGTCTGACTCACCACGCAAAATACGACAAACCATTACCAAAAGGTAGTAATTACGCCTTACCTCTAGAGAATTAAAGCCTAGGAACCCCTGTAGAAATTTAGTCGGGTACAAAAAAGGGTAATACCCATAAATTTTTTTGTAGAGAAAACGAAGGAATGCCTTTTGAATCTTCTCCAGAAGCAAGGCGTAAGTACATTGGTAAGGGTTCCACACTATCGATGACGATTCCAGCTTTGACCTTACCAAGGCAGTATAAACCAGCTTAATTGCTGCGGGATCGCGAAATTCTCTGGCATTCCTGATTACAAAACCTAACCTTTTATAACACCCCACTGCAAGGTCCCTAATATGTCCGTGGAAGTTCAAGGCTGAGTCGAATGTGACGCCCAAATCCTTGACCGTCGTGACGCGCCTAATTACTTCATGGCCAAGCTTGTACTGAGCAATTATTGGGTTTTTAGATCTGCTGAGTGATATCACACAGCACTTATCAGGATTGAAGAGAAGTTTGTTTTCAACGCTCCATTCCAGTACCGCGTCGATATCATTCTGCAAGGAATTACAATCTGACACTGTATCTACGACATTAACGAGTTTGAGGTCATCCGCATAGAGCAGACCTTCAGCTAAGCTAAGAACTAAGAACAGATGTTAGGTTATTAATCATGATGTTAAATAAAAGCGGACCCAGCACAGAGCCCTGGCTTACACCTGAACGTGTGTGATAGAGATCCGACCGGAAACAACCATGGCGTACATACTGCTGCCTATCAGACATGTAGCTGGCAAAGAGCTGCAGCAACTGTGGTGATAAACCAATGGCACAGAGCCTACCCAGCAACACATCATTATCCACCCGGTCAAACGCCTTTTTGAAGTCGAAGTAAAGGACATCAACTTGAGCCCCTCGATCCAGATTTTCGGATATTATGTTGACCAATGTCACTAAATTGGTATTAACAGATCTATTTGACCTAAACCCATACTGAGCCTCGCACAAATAAGGTTTAATCTGCGAAGATATACGATTATGGAGAATGCACTCGTATAGCTTAGCCGAAGATGACTGAATCGCTATAGGTCTGCAATTCGTAACATCGGAAGAGTCACCAGATTTAGGAATCGGCGTGACACGGGTAGTTTTCCAGCGTTGTGGGTAAACACTTGTGGACAACGAAAAATTAAGAATATGGCAAATAGGACCCACGAGCACATCTTTGCAGCCTTTTATTATAAACGCAGGTACATGATCGGGACCAACCGAAAGTTTGAGTTTATTTATGCCCCTTTCAACTTCCCTGGCAGTAATTTCCGTAATACTAATATAATTGGCAGATGCAGTTTTGTCATTTGAGCAGATCTTTTCGCAATCAAGAAGTGCGCTACGCTACGAAATACGCTAGCAAAGAATGAAGCAAATGCCTGCGCTGCCCCACCGCCAGTAAAGCATTTGCCTTCATAGGTGACTTTAGCTTCAAAGCCAGCCTTGGATTTAAGACTGCTTATGTGTTGCCAAAACGCACGGGGGTTGTCCTTAATCCTATTCTCAATGTGTCGAATATAAGTATTATACGCTAGTAGGGAACGTTTTTTTATATCAGTTCGAAGATAAGCGAACTGAGCATAAGAATCTTTACACCCATGAGCCTTACATTGGCGATGAAAGACTGCTTTGCGTTTGATGTCCCTAATTAGGTCAGATGTAAACCAAACCGGATAATAGGTAGAGTACCAAAGAAGAAAGTTAAGGCTTGTAAAATTATTGAAGAGCTACGTTGTTGATGAAACCGTAGACTAGAAATTTAATCACTATTTTAATTCATTATTAAAAAAGCTATTGATTTTTAATCTTGTATACCATAAATTCTATTGTAACGCCCAATAAATTATCTATTGAAACTGTATCAAAATTCACACTACATCGTATTTTTTCTAAGAAATAATACTAACCTTTTACAGTCTGGCCTTAAAACCTCACTCTTAATTTTCATTTTACGTTTTTTCCTTAAAGTGAGAAAAACATAGCCTATTCTGTAAAGAGGGGGCTAGAAAAATAGTAGAGGGAGACGCATAGACATACTACTACAGTTAGATACCGTCTCTCACACAGTCATATTATGCACTATGATTGGTTTTCCTCCCTAACTGCTCACACGTAAACGTTTGAAGATCCTCTGACTGTAAAGGGCTTACTATTCACACAGAGCTACGGAAAACTAGAGTTAAATAAAATTTAACAAAATAAACAACAATGCAATCTCATACTACGTTCAAAACTTCTAAATCAAAAAGCAGAATCATTAAATTAGTTTCTACAGTTCATTTATTCCTACTGTTGCATTATGGATATCTGCAGATATCTTAGATATAACAAATATTTAATTTCGAGCAAACCGGTTTTCAACTCGACAAAATAAACAAATAAAAGCGAATTCAATTTTTCTTTATTATCTATTAGAAACTATAGAGGATCAAACTTTTATCTTTAACAAGCATGAAATAATTATGATTATTTAGACCAGAATTATAGACTTCTAAGTGATGTGTTGAAAATAGTAAACAAAGACATCACTTAGAGGTCTAAGACTCTGACCAAATCGTATGCTTGCAAATGGTAAACAGATGAGACATCGGTTTCAGAAGTTTTTCAACTCGATTATCACTTTTTGCGGGTAAGTATACGCAATTGGAACAGTACTCCAATACTTGTCCTTCAGATACTGAAAATTGGTGCTGTTTAGCTGTTTGACCAGCTTGCTGTACTTCTCGAAGTTTTTTATGCTGTGGTTCATTTGGCAAACGCCCTGACCGAACTTGAAGCACGGAGCTCAGTCCCATGTAGGATTGTTGGTAAATCAGCGTGCAGCAGGGATCTTTTGACTTCATGCACTGGAAAACAAAAATAGATTGTACATACTCTGAACGATTAAACATCTCGAAACTGTTGGAAAATACACTTACTGGCTTCCCTAATGGTAAGCAAGCTGCAATATTTTGTGATTTGATAAGTAGTGACTTGATTTTGGGCGGAGCTGCTTCGCATACTATCATCAAAACCGAAATGGAAAACAGGATGCCATTGACATTGAAAATCATCCTCCAGGATTTTATCTGTTGAAAATGATAGCATTAGCACGGGTTTTAACTCTACTAATAATAACAATGGAACAAAGTACTAATTATTAACTTACATTTAACGTAAGAGTGAATATCCGTAAGGAAGCGTCGCAATATCCACGTCAAGACTAAACTTACCAGTAACTCTACTAAAGCTAAAAAATTGAAAAATTATTACCCACAAGACCGCTGAGTGTAGAGCAACGAAGATCGGAAATATATGATTCCTCATTTTCACTGCCGACCATTTTATAGTGGAATCTCGCATGAATCAATACCCATATTTATTAATAGAGAGATAGGTGGGTGAAATTTTGATTAAGGTATTAAAGTACAAGCGAATAGTCATAATTCTAGTTTTACTCTGACTCGATTTTAATAATCACTATTAACACTTGCACTATAGGTTAGATCATCACACACAGTAATAGCGTTTAAAATTATTTATTTTTACATAATAACACTCATTTTTATTATTACTAGTAGAATCTTAAGCTAGCTCAGTTTACATTCATGGTCCCCAATCAGACACTAAAAGTGTTTTAAACAATCAACAATCGCTACCGCCGTACAATTAAGCCACGACCTTCTTGGCCTTGATATCAACGCCCACAACCCTAAGATAATAAATTCGACACGTACATACACCCTAGGTATTTATAGACGAAAATAGATTGCTTTACAATCGATTGACGTTCACTTTTGGTTTGGACGACTTTAGTAAACCTAGATGAGTATGATAGTTTTTCGTACTTATAATTTTGGCTTGTAAAGTAAGGAATTACATATCAATACAAATAAAGCCATTCGGCAACCGAAATGGAAGTAGATTTCTTATTTAAAATATTCAATTATCAATTATATATATGACGGATGCGGTCAATAGTATGGAATCATATGGTCAATAGTACGGACTCATGACGAAGAAAACGGAAGTGGGAGTGCGCTCTCTGGTGGGGCGTGCTGACAGAGTCTCGACGGCATGACTCGGGCGGAGTGGCGGCCATTCTTGGCGCGACCGCCGCCGAGGAGTGACGCGTCTTGAAACTGTCTCCACATTTCGTTTGTTTACGTTTGAAGTTCGTTTATATAAAGTGTTATTTACGTTTGAAAATAAAGTTATTTTAAGATCACCCTTGACATAAGAAAAATATTACCTCAACTGCCTACATTGTAATACTGCTCTGATTTCAAGTGAAATTATAGGTAAGTAATGTGCAAAAATGAATTGGAATAAATACAGTGGAGTAAATGTGAACCTTTTCTTTAATTTATCTGCACGAATAGCTATCGATATCACCACTCTGATGACAATGATCCTGATACACCCCTTTCCTTCACGCGACGACATCAGAAGCGGTGATGACGAACGCAACGCCCAATAGATGGTATGATGAAAAGCGACAAAGAAAATTCAGATACGCTACGTGGAAGCGTAATAATAAAAGGAAAGTGATTACTCGATCTAGTTCAGCTGTCTACATTAAAATGTAAAACGATTGAACACGTTCAAAGCGCAGCCAAGAGTCCAAACACCCCGAGATATAAGACAAAGACTTCGTCAGAGAGTTTGGGGGATTTATAAAGTAAACAACAAATCATCTGTACCAAATGGGTCATGATCAAGGCAGACCCCAGGCCTTCGGGAGCACCACTGGGTTATCGACAACATTAAAAATCGAATGAAACTTACTATGGACGGCACTTTGGTATGGTTCCTTTGTTTTTGTTAAATTGAATTTATTCATGTAAAATATTTTCCTCTTTTTAAAAAATAAAATAGTGTTAGTTAAATAATTAGCAAAGTTCAAAATTAGCTAGCTAAAGTTTATTCAATGATTTTAAAGTAAACGCTTAAATTTAGAGTTATTTAGCAGTGTGGTTTGACATCAAAATTAAATTAATTGCTTAGATTTCTGCAGATAAAATTAAGTCAAACAATTAAAAACGGTATGTATTATTTTTATTTTACTAATACAATTATTTTCTTCTATTGCATAACAATGGTGTACAACGGTTCGCTTCACCTACGAGAACAACATTGCAATGCAACGCTGGACTGGTAGCCTCAACGTGATTGTTTCAACATGGGACGATGGTAGACAATCTGCGAGTGTTGCGTACATGACTGAGAAATGATGTGATATTAACAGTTCCTCTCTATCTGGTGAGTCCTATACATAATTATTATTTGGTAAAAAACCTGTGCTGATAAGAGGCTCCCTAGCGGATTTTAGGAGTTAATTATTTTGACAATTCAGAACCTTATTCTGACAGAAACACTAGGGGCATGTTTATTTGTATCTTTAGTGAAACTATAAATAGAAAGAATGTAAACAAAACAAAAACAACGTCAGTTACCGTCAGTGTTACAATTTGTTGGTATAGATGTCAAAAACTACTGCCAAGTTTAATAAATGTTAGCTTTTGCGGGTACCTATGTCAAGTAATGTGGGCTGTCTGATAAAATGTTAATAAGAAAAAAAAACACTACAAAATAGTAAGAATTATGTTAAATCCCTCCCAATGTTACAATACGCAATGTTTAAAGTAAAAAAGTGTCATTTAATCAAAGATTATTTTACCATCTTGAAAACATACAATACGCTATGATTTTACGTATTACCAACACCTTGTCAGTTATCGGAAAACAAGAATAAGAAATACTTGAAAGCATAGTGATATTATTTTTATAAATTGAGTACGTAAGCATAGTTATGATGGTGCTGCTGCTGATTGACTTATTCTTCTTGATCGTTGCCTCAGTGCTGAGGAACCTGATATCTTCGGAGTTGTCAACTGCATGTCTCCATCGGTTTTGATCAGTCGTCTGATGTAATGCGACGTTGACGGATGTATCGTTCGGGTATTTGGTGCACCCATCTCTTCGGACTTCGGCCTCTGGGTCTCTTGCCTTCGACTTTTTCAGTCATCATAAGTCGTTCCAGATTGCTGATTAAGTAAATATTTGATAATAACAGTGTGGCAGGGATGCCGTAGCAGTGAGTTTGTGGAACAATTAGCTGGTGTACTTTAGGATGTGAAGCACTTTATTGATAAAATAATTTACATTTATAATAACAATATACACTAATACCTACATCTAAAATACCAAAAATATATACAGTAATACAAATAAAATATACTAAACTAAACCCTTATAAGATATAAATATTTTATTAACTAACTAAACTAAATTAAAAAAGATGTAAAAAACCAGGACCACGCGGTAAGGTGCCCATCATGGCGGCGGCATTCCCGCGCTGGATGGCGATACTTAACCGCTGCGCGAGAAAGCTGCCGGCACGTCAGTCACCCGTCGCCTCCCTGAGCCGCTTACCAAGCTCCATGAAGAGCGAGTGTGCGCCCGGGCCCCACGGACCCAGTGTCTCGACACCAAATGCGACAAACTCGTATTGGGCGCCGAGACAACTGTACTTGCCCACTTTCGAGCGCTCTCGTATCTCAGCCGCCACGCCGGCCCGTTTAGCGGTTGCCGGAAGATAGGTCGCAGCTAGTGTGTCGGCGCACGTGACGTCCCACACCAGCGGGCGACCCATCCTCCATGGTATCATAGACATCCCGTCAGGTCTCTTGCCATCGTCCCGTGCAATGTGTTGAGGTTCCAGGATTGCGGGGACGTTGGCGCTGACGAGAGACCGTCGCAGGATGTCATTGATCGCGGCGTGACGGGAGAGGCGGCCAGCGCTCGAAGAACAGGCAAGCCCATGGTGACCGAGGCGGTCAACACTCGCTCCACAAGAAGCACAACTATGCTCGATACAAACCTCGGCTCCCAGCCGGAGACCGATGGCGAGACGGAGAGTGGTCGGGTCGATGAAAGTGCCGGTGTTGGGGGATGGGTAAGCGTGGAGCCAGTGCCCGGATTCTGGTCTGGCAACTGCTTCCAGCCTGGCGCGGTCTTTGAAAGATGGTGAGATATTAATAAGGGTGTCTAATATGACTTGAGAAGAAATGTTGTCCCAGGCCTTTTGAATTTTGGGCGTGGGAGGAAAATTTGGGCTCGATCCAGCTAGCCAGGCAGTTTCAGCCTCCGCAAGCACGCGACCTCACAGTTTGTAGCCGCGGGGGCTTTAATAATATTACCTGTGAGGTCGGACGAGCTATAGATAGATAGCTTTAGGATGTTGTGTCTTAGAAATAGGATAGGCTTCGGATTAGGAATGTGCAAAATTTTAATAATGACTCAGTACAGATCTCTGCGATTTCCATGCGAGCGGGACAACATGCCAACATTTATCGAAAAAAAAAGAGAAAAATTGTTAGCGTGTTTGTTTACATTTAACCGGAGACATTCGAACGAAATTTTCCATATTTCAGTATAATGTTTGTTATTGTGGTCGTAGTTTCCCAATGTTATTGAAGATATCCGCGGCAACAATGGGAGCACCCATATACGTTTCAGGAAATTGAAAAAAAGGGTAGTTTGGTTAGTAATTTAATTTTAGGTTGGTATCAAGTTATTAATCGAAAAAAAAGTAAATACGAGTAAGTGAACTGAGTGACGGTAGATAATTTCGAATTATGTTTCGAGTAACTAAAGATAAACCTGTGACTTAGTTCGACCGAAAACCTCTTGTACTATGTTAAGGTGACTTAGTTTGACCTGGATAAAGACTTTGTTAGACGCATCTATCTAAGAAGCTAACTCAATATGTGACGACTGTCGAGCCAAGGTTTTTATAAGATTTATGTGATAGTTTTGTTTTCTCAAAATTTGTTGCATCATCGGATGGAGGTGATCGTGTTTTATCAATGATGGTGGGCTGATGGAGCCTATTGGAGAGTTTTATGGTTGCTTACCGGCCTGATGGAGGTTATGGGAGCGTGACTTTTATAGAAGGTAGTGTTTCAAGCTTTGTGAGAAAATGTTGAAATTCCAGATATTTTGGTGATTGCTGAATAGTCGGTTTTATAAATAAACTTTAGCTTCGAGTACTGAGTTCTGTTGTTGTACAGTCGAGTTCATTAATATATGAGCATTGCCAAGGCTTCAAATATAAATGTGCATGGAAGGGTACTAATATATCTGAGCAGATTCATCAATCAAACATATGTACATCTGCTCAGATATATAAGTACCCTTCCATGTACATTTATATTTGAAGCCTTGGTAATGCTCACATATTAATGAACTGGACTGCCAGTAAGATGAGGCAGTGTAAGCTATGGTGAGATTTTATATCCTTCTGCCAGTAAAAGTTTAGTAGTACCTGAACTATTGTTGAGGTCAAACATCTTGATTTAATTGGCTGACTTGGAGTGGCCTGGGAGTCATGTGTGTGACTCATTTTGCTGAGAGCCCCAAAAGACTCGATGTTGTGGCTGTAGATGGCAAATTAAATGTAGTAATTTTTTTAGAAGGCGGCTGGATATGGGACACCTTCATTATGACAAACATTGTTAAATCGATTCAAAATGTGAGCTTAAACGTAACGTAAAGTCTAGATAGAGTAAATTAATTGGAACAGTTAAAATCGATGACGATGATTATTACTTGTTTAGTTTCGGTGTGGTAACAGATGGACTCTTGTAACCCATGACTGGCGTATCAGATAGACGTGAGAGCTTCTTACTAGTAAACTCCTGATTTAGTTTTGATATTGAGCAGTAGAGATAATGTTGTTTTTGTATCACCGTGAACAGTTGTTCGGGTCTGTAACGATTACTTGTTGTGTAACTCGTAGACCGTTATTACGTGTTATGATAGCAGATAGACTGTGTTACCTATGACTGACTTGGTACAGATTCGGGCGAAGGATTGACCACGAGCTGAGAGTCTATAGACAGCTAGTAGTGAAGTAAAGCGTGCTAAAGTTACTACTTCATGATTTTAGCAATTTCATATTGAAAAGTATACTGTATAGTCTAACAGTAGATACCTACGCACAGGTTATAAAAGCACGACTACTACAGTGGTGCCCCTATATTATAGATAGTGGTATTACTAGAGTCTATAAGTAACTACCGATTTAAAAAATATGACGAATGAACAACACTGAGCTGATATGTTGGCAATGTTTATTAACTTCTATTTATTTGTCCCGCCTGTGTGGCTCCCGCCTGTGTGGCTCCCGCCTCTGTGGCACTCACCTGTGTGCCATTCCGTCTGTGTGGCATCCCGCCTGAGTGGCTTCCCGCCTGTGTGGATCCCGCCTGTGTGGCTCCTGCATGTGTGGCTCCTGCCTGTGTGGCTCCCGCCTGTGTGGCTCCCGTCTGTGTGGCTCCCGCCTCTGTGGCACCCACCTGTGTGGTATACCGCCTGTGTGGCATCCCGCCTGAGTGGCATCTCACCTATGTGGCATTTCGCCGGTGTGGTATTTTCCTGTGTGGCATTTCGCCTCTGTGCCATTTACCCTTGTGTGACATCTTACCTGTATCGTGCTATGGCAGACGTGATACAGGATAAACAATAAATGGACTCATAGTTTGACGATTAGAGTGGCACTGACCAGTGTGACACTCAGTCTGTGTGGCACCTAGTCTGTGTGGTATTTTGCTTGTGTGCAGGTCCAGTTGCGTGCCGGCCCGGTTGCGTGGTGGCCCGATTGCGTGGCAGCCCGCCAGATAGCGTTCGTCAGTGTGGTGGTTCGCCTGTGTGTCATTTCTCCTGTATGGTAACATTACTCTTATTTTTTAAATTAGGATGGCGCTGACGGATGACCAAAAATCATATGGCATTTAACGAAGGAGTGTTTCGATCACACTACAAGTAACATTGGGTCTTTTGCTAAGTACTGAAAATTTGATGTAGGTATGTCATATATTTGTAGTGAATCTAAGTACCTACAGTAATGGTGGTCGGCGTAATTGTAATACGGTTCATAGTCTGGTGTCCTGTCACGCATCTCTAATAAACTGAAGCCGTAGCTGAATTTATGTCGGCAATTTGTGTACGAGATGTTGTTCTCTGAAGTCTCTCTCAATCAACGGAAGTTTAGTATGACAAATGATAATGTACGTATGTTTTATGTGTTTACAATAAGCAGTTACTTAAGTATTGGTGGGTTAATGCAGTCGTGATAGATCCAATCACATGATTCATAAGACTTACTTGGGTGATGTGTTGTGGTCAGAAGTGACCGAGCGAATATGGTACTGTGCTATGGTTTTCATGTTTCAGATAACACACGAGGACGTGTGTATAGCAGGACGGCCGTGACGGATGCGGTCAATAGTATGGAATCATATGGTCAATAGTACGGACTCATGACGAAGAAAACGGAAGTGGGAGTGCGCTCTCTGGTGGGGCGTGCTGACAGAGTCTCGACGGCATGACTCGGGCGAAGTGGCGGCCATTCTTGGCGCGACCGCCGCCGAGGAGTGACGCGTCTTGAAACTGTCTCCACATTTCATTTGTTTACGTTTGAAGTTCGTTTATATAAAGTGTTATTTACGTTTGAAAATAAAGTTATTTTAAAATCACCCTTGACATAAGAAAAATATTACCTCAACTGCCTACATTGTAATACTGCTCTGATTTCAAGTGAAATTATAAGTAATGTGCAAAAATGAATTGGAATAAATACAGTGGAGTAAATGTGAACCTTTAATTTATCTGCACGAATAGCTATCGATATCACCACTCTGATGACAATGATCCTGATACACCCCTTTCCTTCACGCGACGACATATATAATAAATTATACAATAATATTTCTATTTCATATTGAATGACAACCATCGAGATAGACTAAACGGCTGCAAGAGTAAAATTTCATTGAAATGATCCAACGATGGATATTTTTTTGCTTAAAAAATACATGTAAATATGTAAATTAAAGCTAATTTTCTCAGCTTTCAGATGCATGCAAAGTTATTTGAAGAAAAAGCAGTGGAAATATGAAATTTTCGAAATTTCATAATTTTAAAATGCTATCATTTCTAAACTAATTAACCGATAAAGCTCATTTTTGAACTTGACCTTTGTAATCGCCCTTAGAATAAGTATGTTAAGTTTCATTGAGATCCCTTAAGAAATGTAGACGCCATCGTCGTGACAAGCCGCGTTATATCGTATATATATATGTCGTCGCGTGAAGGAAAGGGGTGTATCAGGATCATTGTCATCAGGGTGGTGATATCAGTATTAGATTGTATTCGTCCAGCTAAATTAAAGAAAAGGTTCACATTTACTCCACTGTATTTATTCCAATTCATTTTTGCACATCACTTATAATTTCACTTGAAATCAGAGCAGTATCATAATATAGGCAGTTGAGGTAATTAACTTTATAATTCAAAGGTGATTTAAAAATTACTTATTTTCAAACGTAAATAACACTTTCTATAAACGAAATGTGGAGACAGTTTCAAGACGCGTCACTCCTCGGCGGCGGTCGCGCCACGAATGGCCGCCACTCCGCCCGAGTCATGCCGTCGAGACTCTGTCAGCACGCCCCACCAGAGGGCGCACTCCCACTTCCGTTTTCATCGTCATGAGTCCGTACTATTGACCAAATGATTCCATACTATTGACCGCGATCCGTCACGGCCGTCCTGCTGTACACACGTCCTCGTGTGTTATCTGAAACATGAAAACCATAGCACAGTACCATATTCGCTCGGTCACTTCTGACCACAACACATCATCCAAGTAAGTCTTATGAATCATGTGATTGGATCTATCACGACTGCATTAACCCACCAATTCTTCACATAAAACATACGTACATTATCATTTATCTTATTAAACTTCTGTAGATTGAGAGATAACAACATCATCTCGTACACAAATTATTCTTTATCAGTTGCCGACATAAATTCAGTTACGGCTTCAGTTTATTAGAGAGGCGTGACAAGATATAACACCAGACTATGAACCGTATCACAATTACCACCAATGAAGAAGGTTTAAGCATCGTCACCAGTGTTTTCCCCTTGATGCTCTTGTTGAGTGGGAAACAAGCCCCAATCACGGAGCTCGCGTATTGTCCCCGACGTCCATTACTTAGATTCACTACAAATAACATAACTACTTAAAATTTTCAGTACTCAGCAATAGACCCAATGTTACTTCGAGTGGGATCGAAATACTCCTTAATTAAATGCTATATGATTCTTGGTCATCCGTCAGCGCCATCCTAATTTAAAAAAAATAAGAGTAATGTTACCATACAGGAGAAATGACACACAGGCAAACCACCACGCTGACGAACGCCATTAGGCGGGCCGCCACGCAACCGGGCCGCCAAGCAACTGGACCCGCACACAAGCGAAATACCACACAGACTAGGTGCCACACAGGCTGGGTGTCACTCTGGTCAGTGCCACTCTAATCGTCAAACTATGAGTCTATCTATCATATAGCCTGTGTCACGTCTGCCATAGTACGATACAGGTAAGATGTCACACAAGGGTAAATTTCACAGATGCGAAATGCCACACAGACTAAATGTCACACAGACTTTCTGCCAAACAGGCGGGATGCCAAACAGGCGGGATGCCACACAGGCGTTTTGTTTTTTGCTCTCTGTCTTTCAATGGAACGTAACTTTGTAAGGACATCTGTAGTGAATGTACTTGTGGCGTTCCATGCAGCTTCACTTGATATCATTGTTTCAACAAGCTTCTCTGGTTGGACTCTCTGGTTCAGAGTTTGCTCTAACTCAGTACGCTGTAGGTAGAAACGAGGACACACAAAGAAAGCGTGCTCCGCATCTTCAGCAACTCCTGGACAAGACGGGCATTCAGGAGAATCATCATGCTTGAAGCGGTGAAGATACTTCCGGAAACATCCGTGTCCTGACAACATCTGCGTAAGATAGTAGTTAACCTCGCCGTGACTTCGGTTCAGCCAAATGTCGATCTTTGGTATGAGACGATGAGTCCATCTACCCTTCACTACAGTGTCCCACTGGCGCTGCCATCGACTTATACTGTGCTGTCGCTCTTCTGCTCTAAGCTCTTCTGCGCTTAGTGTGGTTGACTTCTTTCGATGGTATGGGGTCCGTCGTTCCTCAGCTAGAACTCTAAGAGGTATAGTTCCGGAAATGACATGCACTGCTTCCTCTGATATTGTGCGGAAGGCGCTGGCTACTCTTACGGCACTCAGACGATATATTGGTCCAGCCTTTCTCCATGATTCTTGCAACTGCAGTGCGTCTCCCCAAATAGATATTCCATACGTGAGCACCGATGTGACAACTGATGATAGTAGTAGTCTTCTAGTCTGCTTTGGGCCGCCGACGTTAGGCATCAGTCGTGCGAGACTAGCTCTTACTACTGATGATTTGGCACTGATGTGTTCTACCTGCTGCTTGAAGTTGAGCCGGGCATCAAGCATCATTCCCAAATATCGGATATACGGTTGTGATGTGATGTCTTGGTCTCCGACTTTCAACTTGATGGTCTCTACGACTTCTCTGCTGGTAATAAGCACTGCCTCAGTCTTGTGTTTCGCCAGTTGGAGATTCATTTCATCCATCCACTGGTTAACTTGCTCAAAGGTGATGTCGAACTACATCATCCGCATACGCTACGAGTTTTACACTTCTTGGCAGCTTCAGTCTTAGTAGCCCGTCATACATGATATTCCACAGAAGTGGACCAAGTACAGAACCCTGAGGTACACCTCCTGTAATATCGTACTCCTTTGGACCATTCTTCGTGTCGTATTTGAGAACTCTATCGGTGAAGTAGCTGGACACTATCCTACACAGATATTCTGGAACGCGCACGCGCGTTTGTATGTGTGTGTGTGTGTGTGTGTGTTTGTGTGTGTGTGTTTGTGTGTGTGTGTTTGTGTGTGTGTGTGTTTTTTTTTTTTTTGAATAGTTTTTAACGGCTATACCGATCGATTCCAAAAACTAATCAGCTCTTAACATTGAAAAATGACGTCGATTGCCGCAAACCGGGTCAAAATCGGTTGATTCGTTCGTGAGATATCGTTGACGAAAAAAATCGAAAAAATCGATTTTTTCAATTTACACCGGAGTTTTATATTAAATCGATTAGTACTTCCAATTTTTCCATAAGACTCAGAAAAGAACGTCGATTGCCGCTAGTCGGGTGAAAATCGGTTGATACATTCAAAAGTTATTGTAGATTGAAAATAAAAAAAAATCTGTTTCATCAAATTCCCATCAGACTTTTGAGCTCGAAGTGCTCAAAAGCATTAAAAACCTTTATTTGTAAGCTCGAATGGCTCAAAATGATACAAACATTGAGTTTCGCATCGCATCGCATCGCAACAAGCGCCAAAATTCGAGCGTTTATTGACTGAATCTAGCGGGAAGTTGCAAGGATGGCCTTTAGGATCAACCGTTTTCAAAAAATTGTTTCCTAGTTTTTTTGAGATTTCTCAGAATCTACCAGTCCGAATCAGTTCAAATTTTCTGAAAATCTAAGTTCAGTGAAACTCTTTGGAATGCCGTTTGGTAGGTTTCAATCGGTTGAGCCGATCAAAAGATCACACACACACACACACACACACGCACACGCACACGCACACGCACACGCACACGCACACGCACACGCACACGCACACGCACACGCACACGCACACGCACACGCACACGCACACGCACACGCACACGCACACGCACACGCACACGCACACGCACACGCACACGCACACGCACACGCACACGCACACGCACACGCACACGCACACGCACACGCACACGCACACGCACACGCACACAAACACACACACACACACTGCAAGTCGCACAAGAGCTGCACTATTTCAATCTCTTGTTGTAATCAGTATTTTATTAAGGAATGACAGCTCTGGTGAATAAATAGTAGATATTCATAGAAGAGATCGATTGGTAGTTAGATAAAAAGGCAAGTGTGGAATCAAAAACAAATATGTAATGGTACGTTATGTGTATTTTAATAACTTATAATATAAATTAATTAATTTATTTAACGAAATATATTAATCTTTACTAATTGTGTTTTAAACAATATCAATTATTAAATGTGTGACAGTACAAAAGTCTTGAGTTTTTTGCTGAAAGATTGCCTCAAAAAATATGCGTTTATTAAAAACAATAATAATAGTATTAGAACAATATACTTTTACATTTAAATGCTTTTTTTTAAACAGTCATTTAGTAATAATAATTGATTATTTATATCAGTTGTAACGCTGCCAAATTTGCGAGCGTAACTTATTTTACTTTTAACAGATATTTGGTTGCCAAAAATAGTACAAACCTATCTTAGGCTTAATCATTAAAAAACATCCTTACATTCTACAAATACTTGTAAAGTCATGGATATATGATTAATTATTCCTTTTGGATATTTTCATCGGGCGTAATATGGCGCTTTTGATGGTACCAATTTTCAGTACTCGCGAACTACGCTTGTATTCAAGTGTTCGGACAAAATTTACAATTGCTTGAACCGCGTTAGAATTTAACCGATTATCTCGATCACCTCTTCGGCGCCCGATCCAGATACACTTCCTTAAATCAAAGTTGGTAAAAATATTCGCGGTTAGTTGTCTTGCCAATTTAAAACTTATCTTGGAAGATTTTAATCAATTCTTAAGTTCTGTTTCTCCAATGTAAATCCCAGTGTTGGGCATGAGCTCGACTAGCCCTGGCAAGTATTTCTGACGCTTTAACGTCCATTTTTCACCGATCACATGTGAGTTATCTGCAGCTTTATACAGATTGTCGCCTTGTCCTAAATCCTGAGAAGTTCTTGGCGCTGTCACGTATCCATTTGTCGTTGTAGACATGAACGGTATTTCTAAATGAGCGTCATCTTTATAATTACATACCTCTGCTGGATCTATATCCGATTTCAAATTGATAATTTCATTTATTGAACTCATTATCAATCTATTGTATACATTATCTTCTATCGTATTCCCTATCGATTTCGGAGGATCTGAATTCAGTTGCCTGTTAACTTTTTCTTCAAAATCCAATAAATAAGTACTTTCCTTCATTCCAACGCTGAGTGAAGAATTTGGTGATACTGAGCATCGAGGACTTTCAATTTCCATGGAGACTTCAGCAATGTATTTTTCTGGATTCTTGTGTTTTCTGATGTAATCTATCGCGTTGACGTAAGAATCTGAAGCAAATACGTCATTAACTCATTATGATCCAAGTAGAGTTCGGTCTTAATGAAACTCAATCTACACCTTTTACTTAAACTTCCGCTGACTTTTGTTAAGGATTCGATCTAATACTATAAAGATCTAAATAACAAACCACTGATAAGGCTTTAGTAAACTAGGGATTGAATTAGAGATCTAAAACTCACCTGAGCTGTACATGATTTCTGCCAAGAACAACGTCCAGTTAGCGTAGGAATTTTGGTAGTTTTCGACCCGCTTTCTAGTGATACTCTGTGGCTCATTACATCAGGATAAACCAGAAGCACTGACATCGACTCCTTATCATACCATTTGATCCAAGATGATGGTACACAATGAAGGTCATCAGGTGAATTGTCTTCCACATCATAAAATTTCACCACATGATAAAGGTTTTGTCTTGGATCAACCTGAAAGAATTGGGTATAAACAATTTAGAAAATTATATAACTATAAGCGAAAATTTATAATGCAAATTAATTACTGTAGTAAAAAAAGCTCACCTCAAACATATTGTTGTCCATTGTCAAATATTAAACTGCACCAAACCGTCAAATAAAACTTCGTAGATTAATAAAATATGGTATTGCTTTAAAAAAAGTTCTGACGGAAAGCAAACAAGTTTTATAATGAGAAATTCTTATTTTGGGTAATATATATATACCCTAATTAATAAGCCATTTTCCCCCATAAAGTTGATACATATAAACTGACTTCATTGTTACTGCGGTTTGATAACTTCCTGATCTCTGAGTAATTCACCAGGCAAAATATTTTTCAAATTATTTCCTCATTAACAGTTATTGTGAAGTCAATGGTGTATTCATTAGCTGAATGTATGCTTTCTATAAAAGTTGTGCCACTGAATGCCTTCCAAAAATGATCAAGAACACTACAAAATCCCACTATCGACTGTGGGAATATGATTACGGAATCATTTATAAGGGCGCTCAGAGAAATATTCTAGAAGCTCTGAATATGTTATGAATTGCTCATTTTGAATATGCTGCGACCATCTGTAACCATTAATTATAATATGAATGAACAAAAGCTTACCTCACTAAACGTTTTGTGATCCAATTTCAAATATGTCGGCACATTTAACCTGTCAATTTGTGAAATACGATGTCGCCACACAGCGCGCCGTGGGGTATGTGAAGGATTTTTTATTTATGTTTATTAGTTTACAAGAATTAATGTTGAAAACGAATAAATCTTTAAATAGATGATCTTAGTTATCTGATAAGGGAATTGTATAAAAAACCTTTTGTGGAAGTTTAAGAATTCGCAGTCTTCAGGATTTGAAGCGAAGTAGTTGTTGGTTAAGATCAATATTGGTTCAATCTAATTTAACTTACGAATTCTAATAAAATTTGAAATATAATTTGAACTTCTCATCCTATATTATATTGAGCTATGCAGAAAAATATCTTAATCTACCTTTTCTACAAAGCCTAAACTACGCTTATCCTAATTACTTTGAGAATTATCTGCTGAATTTATATAAATAAAACGATGCGCATTGCTCACTCACAATAACCCAATATGAAGCTTATAATTACAGTCAACAGGCTAGATCTTGATTTGTCTACAGAATGTAACTTGAATCTTATTTCTACCTCTAATCCAAGTTTGACATCGAACTTCATTATCTCTTTAGTTTGGTTCAGTTTGACGAAAGTCTTTTTAGCGAAGAATGCTGCAAACAAAAAAGTAGCTTAATTTCACTGTTACAAGAATGAAAACGCTATCTAAACAACAATTGTGAAATTTGAGCGTACTTATTGACAGGATGTGGTCGCACTGGGAAAACCACTGCATAGTGAATATAATTTTCTCTTTAAAATAACAATACTTGTATCACGCAATAGTTTGGTTTCGTGTCGAGTGATAAGGTAAAGTATGTTTCATAGATGACATCTATTTATATAGTTCCATTATAACTAATGAGGAAAATGAGACCTCATTAGTTTAGCAAATAAATAAATTCGTACCTATTTTTCCTCTTTTCATATATTGTGGTACTTTACAAACATGTTATTAATTCGATCGTCATGTGAAGAAAAGTTTTGTATATACTGTGTTCTGTGGGTACAGGAGAGAGATAGGTATAGTTTGGTGGAGTTCGGATACAATCGAAATGATTCTATAGAGGTTTGATGAATAAAAATATCGCGCGCTACGCTTTTTTTTTTAACGGTACTTGGCGCGCAGACTCTACCGAGTCTATTAATTGAGACCGCTAATTTATATTTAAAATTTAATATACTTACCGATGAGGCGATGACTAAATCACCAGAAAAAGGGTTTGTTTTGGTGAAGTATAAATTGAACAGCTGGAAGTCCTGAAACTTACTATTGCTGTACTCAATAAGCGTTCAATAAAACCTTTAACATATCTTGCAATATCTTCTTATATAGATGTAAGGAGTGTTAAATAATTTATTAGTCATATATATAAATACGATTACACAAGCAATAGTCCTGGCTGAAAACATCAACTGACGTCATGTGAACCATAATCTAAATACACAAGTGCGCAATACATTATTAACTATAAAGCCTCATTTTGTACGAAAGGTAGTTAAAATTTTTGATAACCTATAACTCCATGACTCATTACTTCCGCTCATTAAGCAGAACATAGTAATTGTCAGAGTTACTTTTTCCTTATATTTATCGGGAGAGCCAGAAACAAACAACTAAACTTATGAAAAATGTATTTATTAAAAACAACATGAATACTATTATACATACAATTTAGTTTTACATGTGAACGCTTATTCAGGGAACAGTTGTAACGATGTCTGTACGAAATAGATTGATAGAATGAAGAATATTGCCAATAACTAATAATTGGATGATGTAGAACTTTTTCGTCAGTGAAAGCCCTTTTGTATTGGCCAGCAGACTGAAAAATAAGTCGTCATTGTCACTATTTTGCATGCTGACAGACGTCAAAGCAAAATATTCGTGGACATGACTTCAGCTCTTGAACTAAACTTTTACCAAAAAATCTACGTTTCTTAGCTCAGATTAGGGAAATAATGCTAGACGAAAAATTTGTTGGCTTTTTATAGGCAACTCTCAACGAAACAACTGCATGAATAAGTAAAATCCCAGACGATCTGTTTACATAAAATAGTGTTGAACTCAAATTTCACCTAAAAACGCGTGCTCCTAAGCTAGAAGTAAAAAAGTATTGCTACAAATATAGGCCTTCGCTCTTTTAAAGGCAAATTCCTAAGGGAGCAGCGGTATGAATAAGTAAAATGCCAGACTGCTCACATGAAAAATTTATTGTAATTACCATTTCAAATACATTATTGCACAATAGGCAGAATATTACTATGTCATAAAAATAAGAGACTTGAAGCTACTTAGGCGGTAGCGTTTGTAGAAGATTACGCAATGCTGATGTGGCTTTGTTGCATTTAGCCGGTAACTTTTTTTGTTGGTGTTCAGTCATTATTTTTTTGACGAATTGCATTCCATCTTCAATATTATCTGCAATTTATCGAAGCAAGCAAATAAGGAAATGTCAAATAAATGCACTTTGAAGATAATGGAAAAAATAGACTCTAACCTGTTTGATACTCCAACGTTGCTGAGTAGACATCCATGTGTGGAGTGATATCTTTGAATGGGTAAGCAACGAACACATTATTGCCATTACCGGTCACGATCCACGACTTATCGATGCATCTATAGGAATATAGACCGAATATTTTAGGCAAGCCAACGAATTTTATTACTACGAAATTTTTATCATCTGTTTGTGACATATTCATTAATTTAGGTATAACGTCTTATTGTATCGATAGTTCCGGCGATATTAAGACAAAAATAAAGTGAATTGCTGTTATAAGCTGAGCGATTAGGTATCTGTTTAATAAACATTTTAATGCGATAACAGAAATGCTGTACAGCAACAAATCCTGATCTTGACGCATGTTCTATTCTTAAGATTTTTATCAAATACACCAGTTGATTCCATTACAAAAAAGTGTTTTCGTTTTCATTTCATATTGCTTATATCTACATCCACGATTTCTGAGGACTTTTTAGGTTGAGGTACCACATCCCTAACTGATAACTCATTGATGAGTCATTGTTGTATCATCGATAGAAACCTTATTTAAAACACATGCTAGAAGCATATTCAAAATTCCTTTCATGAGCGATTTATAACCAAATAATATGACAGAATACAAAACTAATAATGTAGTTATGAGTCAGTTATAGTTTAACAGTGATCTATCGACCTTTTCATATCATCGCTATGAGGGAAAAGTGCTAAAATTCATAGTAATGATAAAAATGGTATGATATTCTTATAGTTTGCACAGCATTATTGCATTCAGTGCTATGGTACTCATGCTTCCGCAAAAGTAAAGTAAGTTGCAAAATTTTTCGCAATTAAATTTTTATGTGAATTAAATGCAGAATGGTTTATAAATTTCGACTTGGAGAACTATCCTAGATACGTCCTATTTGCAGAAGTAGATCTAGCCTTTTTAGGTATACATTTGTCAAAGATGTCGTAGAGAATGCAGTAGAATGAGTCTAAAGCGTCATCAACATTAGGAGCCGTATATACCTTATCCCAAGCAATAACTGATATAAGACTATATAGGAGATTATAATCCCCTTTGGAAAAGTTCCAGTCTTCGCATCGACTTATGTTGCTCGGCTCAATCTTTTCAGAGCGCGCCCAGCAACCGATTTTAAAAGTGATGCTAATGTCCAGTGGTGGATGGTATGCGTCACGGCGCGGGACAAGTCCTCCTCCATCTATTTCGGTAACTACCGTACGACAGGCGCGCTCCGACACCAGCACCACATCTAATTTACCTCCATGCGAATTCACCACGTTATTCTTCTCTGTCAAACCGCATACAGACAAAAAAAAATTATAGTAACACAATACATCATTATTCGAATAGTTATTAAGATTTAAGTCACCCATGACAATGACAATTCCCTTTAAAGTATCTGCAACTGACTCAAGCTAAAAAAAACAGTTCATATATTCCTCAACGGAGGCACGAGGATAAATGTACACAACGCACAGGTAGCAAGTGACACTCGCAATGGTGCACGAAGCCCAAAGGTCTTCACCAGTGTCGGTCTCTAGTTCCGGCTGACGCTGCAGCGACACGTTTGATGATGATCACTTTACCACTAAGAATAACTCCATAACCACTGCTCAAATAACTACAAGCCGACAACTAAGGACAATTGTAGCAGTATATTCCTTCAACCTGTTGACGCTCACGAACTAAAAACAACTATACTGAGCTTAAAAAATAAAAATAATTATGGCTATAATGGGATCCCGATTCAGGTAATAAAACATTCTATCAACTACATTTGTGAACCGCTCGTCTATTCAATAAAATATCTGCTAAAGCAACATTTTCTTTCCAACAAACCATAAACATGTTTATGTAGGTAGCATGAGAGCGCTCTGTATAAGGTTGGAGTGAAGAACCAGTTCCGCGCTGCGCGGACGTCGGTGTCGGCGAGAGACGGTGTGCGATGTTGTTCAGAGTGGAAATAATGTGCAATAAGTTAAAGTACTTAGTACTTATCTTAGTATCTTGACTTATTGCACATTCCATAGGAAACTTCCTACGATAATGTGTAGGCAAAGTACCTGAATACGGGGAAAGGCGTGACAGTATGTATGTAACTGTGTATAGTAATATTGTAGGTGTGTAGATATTATGTAATAAAGTAACAGCATAAGTACCTACTTATTAATATTGTATGTGTGATGGCGAAGGCGAAATTATCGTTGAGACAAACCTCAAAGAGGTTTACCAATGTGTTGTATTGAAGATTGTAATGTTTTTGTGAATAAATAAATCTAAATCCAAAAAAAACCCTGAATCTTACAGTTAATGCAAACAAAACAAAACTTATCCAATTTAGAAACTACAGAAACGATTCATATAATTTAAATATATCAGATACAAACAAGAAAATTGAAGAGGTAGATAAAATAAATTTCCTTGGCCTTTCTATCGATTCTCATTTAAATTGAAAATCACATGTTAGTAAAATTAATAGTAAAATATCGAGTTATTGCTATGCCTTATCCATTTTAACAGTGTTGCTTATTATGGCCATGTTTAACCATTCTTGTCGTATGGAATTATAATATATTGGGGAAACTCTGTAAATGTTCAGTCTACCTTTATACTCCAAAAACAATGTTTGCGCATCATTTATAATATGTACTCCGACGAAACACTAAGAAATGTTTTTAAAGAAAAGCAACATCTTACACTTACGAATATATATATATACATTCTGGAATTAAGCTCCTTCATAAAAACTAATATGTCTTACTTTAAAACCGCAGCAGAGGGCAGAACAAACAAACGTAATAGATACATATACGATATAAATGTACCTATTACAAATAATAACTAATAAGTGCTTTTAGAGTAGGAATTAAAATATATAATAATGTGCCTGTAGAATTAAAAGCTTTAAATTCCACTAAATTTAAAAATAAACTAAAAATATTTCTTTTAAATACTGTATTTTAAAACTTAAAATAATTCCATGAATACAAAACCCACTAGTAGACCTAAGATAATCTAATTTAAGATACCTACATGTTACAACTCATGCTTTAAACAGTAAGTACGTTATATTTGTTATTGCAGAAATGTCTATTTTAATTAAATATCCTTTTGGTTTAATTAAGCAAATTGTAACTTGCTTACATTGTAATTGCATACCCGCTATGGGTAATCTGTTGTTCTTCCTATTTGCAAAACCATCTGCAGTAATGAAACTACACAGTTAACGCAATAAAGTTTATTCTGTTCTATTCTATAATAATGACATTAAAATGTCTGTTGCACCCAAAAAATATTTTCTGAACTATCTTCGATCGTAGTAGGTATATTGTCGAAGATAATTTTCAATGGCCGTTGTTTGGCTAGAGGAAATGTTTGAGATGTCACAGCGCGAGAGTCGCCCTCCTGGCACATTCTCTTCCCGACTACCGTTGCATTATTTGCTTTATCTTGAATCATGGCTATCATTTTTATCAAGTCTGAGGAGTCCGCCTGGGTGAGTATCACCGTCTTAGCTATTTCTCCCGCCATGCAACTATGCTTGCGATGTTGTGTTCTGATTTGATGGATAATGTAGCCAGCGCAATTACAGGCATGAAGCATTTCATCTTACTCTTCACAGTGCCTCACCTGCGGTTCTGCATTTCTGATGCCTATAACCTAAATGCATGAATCGCTAAATAAATAAATGATGAACAAACAATACCCAAAATCAGGACTTACCGTATTAATTATGTATTTAATTGAATAGTTGGCAGCAGTATTTGCTACGTACAAATGTATAGTCAATTAGGCGACAGATTTTAAGCGCATTTTGTATGAAGTGCTTTATCTACGGTTGGTAGTAAATCAATGGCATTGGCAAGAGAGGAGATTGTTTTCTCGGTCAAACTAATTTGTAACTGGTTACAGCGAAACCGAATAAGTTATAACTGTTCAAAGATTTCTTCTTCTTTTCGGTTCTTGACCTAAAGCACTGTCCTCATTGGCAACGGTCGTACGGCCACGGTCATGCGACGGGCGGTTTTGAGGTCTCGTATTGGTCGGGCGACGTCCGTCGTACGACCATGGAGGCACAACCATTGCCAATTAGAAAAGGTACAGGTAGCTATGTTTACTTATCGAAACATACACATTTTCCAGCGTAAAACCGTCTCAACTTGTGCTTTGCGAAACAACAAGGACGAAGGTCAACTTCTCCATGTACGGCACAAGTTGACAAAGTCTGAACGATCTGTCTACGTACAAGAGCCAACTGTATTTATTTATTTATTGGAGAACAGCTATATAAAACATAATAAGTAATATGTAAATTAGAATCAATAAGCCAATTACAGGTCCTCGCTAGTTGCAACAAAATAAAATAAAAATGGAAAGTAAAACTGCACTTCAATAATATGACAGAATACAAAATGAAATTATTGCGTACCCAAAAAAAAGAAATAATAATAATAATATAAAAGACAAAAGAATGCGCTTACAATTTTCCCGATTGAATACATTGTACGCTGCCGACAACTACCCATATCTCACAAACTATTTTGACTATAAAATAATGTACATGCTTATCGCTCTAGACCTGATGCACAAAAAAATAAAATAATAATGTAGGTGGTAACAATTCAGAGAGTACCGTCAAAGAAAGACCGAGTCAACCACCGCCTCACTGCTTCAAATTTAGTGTTGAATAAATCAATGTCACTCTCTCTGCACAACCCATTGAAAAAGTTACAAGCGCGCCATAGGAATTTGTTTCGCCTGTAGTCTGTGGAAGCATTACTTACTGACAAAATAGAATTAGTAAGCTATTGGGGGGTCTAAGTGAAATTTCCTCAAGAAGACGGGGACTATCAATTGCGCCAGATGTTATTTTTAAAAGGAACACTACATCTGCAATCTCACGCCTCTTGTACAAAGGTAGAAGATGGTGTTTCCTGCAAATACGGATGTAATAGTTAGAGCTAAAACGATCCTTGGTACGACAGCACAAATATCTCAAAAATCTTTTCTGGATATTCTCAATACGGCTAAAATATATGTGGCATAGCATGGGCTAAATAGCTTCTGACATATGTGCAGTACAATACATTAAAAGTTTTAATACAATTGAAATTGAGGCCCACATGATGAAACCTAAAGCCCTAGAGGCCTTCGCTACGACACTGTCTATATGACTATCAAACAGAAGTTTCACATCGTGAATAACTGTGTCATCAGCATATACAAAAAGTTAATTGTTAGGAAGTTTTAGATTACAAAGGCTATTGATATATATTTTGAATAGTGTTGGGACTAGCACACTTCCTTGTGGCACTCCAAAAGTTACATCCTCTTCCCTACTTGTGACTGTATCAATTTTTGTAATTATTTTCCTATTATTTAAGTAACTACCAAATATTTTATGTGTAACACCCTGGACTCCGACATCGTGTAGCCTCTTGATAAGAGTGGGTAGCGAAACGGTCTCAAAAGCTTTTTTCAAATCCAAAAACATCCCGACACATTTATATTTGCTGTCTAGTTTTCTTAAAATATGCTCAGTTAATTCTAGTACCGCCGTTTCAGTGGATATTTCTGCTTTAAAACCGTATTAATTCTCAGGTATTATTTTAAATTTATCCAAGTATTTGGACAAACGGCTGTTCAACATCCTTTCAAAGACTTTGGATATAGCAGTGAGCACCGAGATGGGCCTATAATTACTTACAAGATATCTGTCCCCGCCATTAAAAATCGGATGAATAATGGCCTTCTTAAAAACATCCGGGAATACACCTGTGGCTATGGAGGTATTCATTATGTGGGTAATTATTGGAACCAGGGCGCTGCGACATTCCTTTAATAGTTTTGAGGATATACTATCCCAACCAGTTGCACAGTCACTGCGAAGGTCCATTATTTGTAGTTCCCCTTCTTTTTCATCAGTCGGAATAATAACTAGGGAATCAATAGGCGGGCCTCCAGCATGAGCTACTAATTTATGGGAATTTGAGGCTTGCGCAGCAGGTGATATTTTTGATGCTAGTGATGAACTAATATTTGCGAAAAACGTCGTTTACGTCGTTGTCGCATACGTCATTTACAGAAGTTTCAGGATCAGGATATGCCCTCAGAAGTTCAGTAGGAGGATTTCGGGACTTCGCAGCGTTTGTGATTGATTTGATGGTGTTCCATAGAGCCTTGGGATTATTTTTTGCTATGTCAAGTTCACATATTTTATACGTTCTTTTTAATCTACGTAAGAGACAGTTACAGAAGTTGCGATAGCGAGTGTATGTGATTTTAAGTACTAGATCATTTGGCGAGCCTTTAGTTTGCTTATGTAAGTGGTCACGATGTCTAATACAGCATAATAACCCTGGTGTTATCCAGGGTTTGATGTTTTTGCTCGTTTTTGGAACTCTAGTCAGTGTGGTATATTTAGAAATGATGTCTCCAATAGATGAAAGGAGTATATTTTCTATTTCTTTAATTATTGCTGCATGATTTGAGCGAGTAATTAATGAGCAGTTGTTTTTACAAACTGACCTATCCAACTGCACGGCTAACAAGATGGGTAAGTTATCCGTATCATGTGATTCCAGTATAAGGGTTTTATTGTGGTTTGTGGACTTAATAAACAAGTGGTCTAAGCAGTTGCTTAGTCTGGTAGGAAGTCGATGAGTAGGGAATAGGCCGTGGGAAGCATTTAGAATTAAGTATTCATTAGATTTCTCGTCAATATTTGTGGGTTTAATATCGATATTCATGTCACCAATCAGCACAACATTTTCGTAACCGCTTAAGCTGCAGTAAACACTGTCGAGACTGTTTAAAAATCCATTAAAGTTGTCTCTGTTTGTGTAGGAAGGTGAACGATAAACAGCTACAATGGCTATACCATCGAACGTGCAAACAAGACAGTTAGCATTTGCAAAGTTGGGTTCGTATACTATACATTTTAAGTTATTTTTTGTATAAATTGCCACGCCGTCATTTTGATTAAAAGTGTGATTTGTGTAATACGAGTTGAAAGCGTGCAGTTTGGGTAGGTCTGTCACTTTTCTCAGCCAGCATTCAGTGAGTACTAACACATACCAGTCAATTTGTGACATCGTAAGGAGAACTTGGGGCGTACCACAATCTTTTCAAAACAAGGTTAAAATAACCTTGTTTAGAATAAGGTTATTATAATGTTATTGTAATGTTATTGTATTCTTACTTTGATCCGTACCATGACCTCCTAAAACAAGCTTGAATTGTTGCCACTACAATCTTAACTGACCCAATGACGGCGTCGCTGTTGTTAAGTTTTGTATTGCCGTCAAATTTTATTTTAATCAGCACACACGTAGTTCCAATTTTGGTCACCGGTTTGTGGCACTAACATAGAAAGGTGCATGAACGAATGTTTTGTGGTTATTTCAGGCTAGAATCATTCACTCAAACAAGCTTACTTTTTAAACCGAACCATGATCTTTACGTTTTTGTTTGACAGTAGGAAGTTTTGTTTGACATTATTATTGTTTTTATGTCAAATCCATCAATCTAATAAAAGTCACTTTTTCATGGTTGATATAATATTGTTTTACGATTTTTAAAGATTTACGACATATATAATACCGTTATGTTCTCCCAAAAAGCAAGTGAAATGTATTTATTCTCACAAAAGTTTGAAATAACTCAATGCATTGATATTTACGTCTCCAATACTACAACAACGGTAATGATTTTTAGACGGCCAACCAATACGAGATATTCGGTATTGTAGAAGCTGTTATCGTTGATATAGCGTGTGAAACACGAGCCCTTCGACGTTGAGAGTCGATGAGATGTGGGTGACTATACTGAAATGCTCACACACAACCTATGGGATTGATCGATATACAACACAAACGCAATTCTACCTATTCGCGATTCTACACAATATGGATTCCGCACAACTGACATTCAAGACATTATTTATTCCACACAGTCTTCAATTATACACAAACGCGTTTCTTCCTGTTCGCGATTCTACACAATATTAATTCCACACAAATGCTGCCATTCAACAGATTCGCTATTCCACAACGCTGGGGACCTGGGACTGGCTGACTTAGACCTGGACCTAAGTTTAATGGAACCAGTCAAGGTTGGCCAAGGTCAACCCTATTTAAGAAACCTAGTCCAATGCTTTGTTGGTTGACTGGGGTTGACCTTGGTCAACCTTTATTAGGTTCTGGTCTAATTCTAACAACCAGTCTCAGGGTGCCCAGCGTTGACCAGGTTCGATGACCAGAGTTGACCTTGGTCAATATTAACTTTTTTTTATGTCATACGGTAGGCAAGCGGGCCACCTGATGGAAAGTGGTCACCACTGCCTATAGACATTACCAACACCAAGAGTATCTGTCATACGGTACGCAAACGGGCAAGCGGGCCACCTGATGGAAAGTGGTCACCACTGCCTATAGACATTACCAACACCAAGAGTATCTGTCATACGGTACGCAAACAGGCAAGCGGGCCACCTGATGGAAAGTGGTCACCACTGCCTATAGACATTACCAACACCAAGAGTATCGCCAATGCGTTGCCCATCTGTATAACACGTAGATCTGGCAGCAAAAGGCAAATGCTCCCAACTGCCAAAGCTACGGTTCCCCAAATCCCCACCCCATGGAGCACTGGAAACCTTACTCACCGGCAGAAACACAATACTATTTAAAAGAGTATTGTTTAGCTGCGGTATTCTGTAAGGTGGAGGTACTTCCCCAGTCGGGCGGCTCTAATTCGAACGGGATACCCCGCTATGCCCTACCTCTCTTCTACTAGGTCCACTAAACTTACACCCTGGTCTAGTTCTAGCTGAGGTTACAATACAACCATTCTCATTGTGCCCAGCGTTAAAGAATGTGTGAATGGCAGTCCAGGGTCTACAGCGTTGACCAGGCTGGTTGGATCAGAGTTAGGATCAGAGTTATTATGAAACTTCTATGAGCAACGCGTTCCTATTTGGTCTGTCAGTGTAAATCAACAATACACTAACGAGCCGCCTGCCCTTAGAAGCATAGGTGGCCTAGTGGTTATAGTATCCGACTCCTAAGCGAGAGGGACCTGGTTTGAATCCCACTGCCGCCATGTACCAATGACTTTTTTCTGATATATGTACATTAGTTGAATACTAACCGATGCTCTAAGGGTGAGAGCAAACATCATGATGAAACCTGCTCATTCAGGTGACTAAATGTGTAGGTAACCATGATCCAATTTGTTCAGGTTCCCGTGGTAGCAGGTCAGATGGCAGTCGCTCCACTGTATTTACTTGATCTGCAAATCCTGGATCATGATCAATGCAGACCCCGGGCCCTCGTGAGCGAGAGGACAACCTTCACATTAACGCCAAGATGACGAGATGATTTAAAATATGTAAGGAATATGTGGAATATTCCACCTGATGCCAACGATAGCCATTATATGCACTGGTTTCAAACTGTAGAATCTAAGATTTATTCACTGAATGGCGTAATAATAATATTAGGAGATCTAAATTTAAATAGTGTAACTGTAAGTATTTCTAACTATTACTGTTATTTTCTTAATTTTTGTAATTTATCTGTTAGAAATTTTATTATGAATACTTTTAATGGTAAACTTGACGTAGTACTGGTACCGGAAAAGATAAGCTCTGTTACTGTGCATAAAATTGATGATGGAGGTTTAGTGCCCCGGGCAGACCCATATCATCCCCCTTTAGAAATCTCAATACCTATCGAGTCAACCTCTTCGCGTGACAATTTCTTAGCTCCCAGCAACATAGATAACACTAGAGACTGGAATTTTCCTAAAGCAGATTTCGATTTATTGTACACACTTATTAATAACGCTAATTGGTCCCCAATACTTAACGCATGTGACGTAAATGATGCTGTGGAGGATTTCTATAATATAATATATGATATTTTTGATCAATGTATTTCAAAGAAAATAAGATTTCGCGGATGTTCTAGACGTTTTCCGATTTGGTACACGAAAGATATAATCTCTGATTTAAAAACTAAAGCTTATTATCATCGCGCTTGGAAAGCATCGGGAGATAGTTCAACGTACCAAGTTTTTAGCACATTGCGTGCCGATCTAAAGAAACGAATTGCAGATGCCTACGATAGATATTTATTAAAAATACAACAAAATCTGAAAGTAAACCCACAAGCATTCTGGCAGCATATTAATAGCTTAAAAAGTAAAGGTGGTTTTGAGACATGCGTTACTCACAATGGCACAGAATCTAAAGGTCAGGAGGCGGCTAATACTTTTGCAAACTATTTTTCTAGTGTTTTCTCCACCCGGGTACCAGATCTAAATGCCACCCAACTCAAAGAAGAGATTCTCCCTTCTTGTAGTCGGGTACACATTTCCGATGTGAGTATCAAAGAGGTTGTCTCTGGTCTAAATAAATTAAAACCGAGAAGCTCGATTGGGCCGGATAACTTACCACTATACATTCTTAAGGCTTGTCAGAATTCGCTAGTTTATCCCTTGCAACATATTTATAACCTATCCATCAAAACTGGAAAATACCCAAAATTTATGGAAGCTATCCCGTGTCACTCCCATACCCTAATCTCCAGATAAAACCAGCGTTGAAAACTACCGTCCTATCGCAAATCTCTCAGCAGCTGCTAAAGTCTACGAAGCGATAATCTACCACCAAATATTACCCCAGGTCAGTCCCTTTCTTTCCGATTGCCAACATGGCTTCAGGAACCGGCGTTCAGTTAACACTAATCTTCTATCCCTGGTAGATATTGTATCAAAAAATCTTGATGAAAACTTACAGACCGACGTAATTTACTTCGACTTTCAAAAAGCATTTGACCGTGTTGATAATGACATACTTCTCACAAAGCTTAGTTCCCTGGGCTTCACTCCATCCCTACTAAGTCTGTTTTCCGATTACCTTCGGGATCGAGAGCAATATGTGAAGTTAGGTTGCTACGTATCTATGCCGTACCACACACGATCTGGCGTAAGCCAAGGATCTGTTCTGGGTCCTCTCCTATTTAACTTAATGATCAATGATCTCCCATCAGCAGTTAAAAACTCTATATGCCTACTTTACGCCGATGATCTAAAATTAATGCATAAGATTAAAGATGCTTCTGACATTATTTTACTCCAAGCCGACATTGATTCACTTCTGAAATGGAGCAATGACAATAGCCTTTCCTTCAACATAGCTAAGTGCAATACTATGACATTCTCACGAGCACGGCATCCCATTGTAGCTACTTACAAACTTCAATCCGACCCAATCACCCGCGTAGAAATAGTCAAAGACCTAGGAGTTTTATTTGACCCCAAATTAACTTTTAACACCCATATTTGTGAACTAGCTAAAGCATGTTATCGCCGACTGGGCTTTGTAATTCGTAACTCTAGAGATTTTACTGATCCCTCTGCAATAGAGCTTATTTATACCTCGCTAGTTAGGAGCAAAATTGAAAGCGCTGCCATAGTCTGGAGCCCACATGAGACGATTTACAAGCTACTTCTCGAAAAAGTGCAAAAAGCCTTCTTACGGTTTCTTTATAAGAAGAGGTGCGGGTATTATCCATTTCTTTACCCAACAAAATTTTTATTAGGAACTCTGAGTTTTAACTCCTTAGAGGTAAGACGTAGTTTGGATCTACTTATGACTGCAGTACGTTTGTTACGAGGCGAATCAGATTGTTCCAACCTGGTTGAGCGAGTTTGCTGTCTATCGGTTCCCAGGAAACACACGCGTCCCCGCAGTCACCGATTGATCGAAGTGGAATCTGTGCGAACTGTTTCCCATTCCAACTCTCCGTTGGTAAGAGCACGCATCCAACTTAACAAATTATTGCGTGAGGTACCAGACTGCGATCTGTTTGCCGATAATTTATTGAATATGCATACAATAATAGCAATGTTTACTGATAATTTTACCTAAATTATAAGTATTTTGTATATTATAGCTGTAATTTATAACCTAATTTGTGCAACGCATTAGTTTTAAGCTGTAATGTTGTACAAAAGTATGAATAAATAAATAAATAAATAAATGATATTTTGTACATGACTAGCCATTATTTAACTTTAAACAATTCAAAACTATTGGGCCGCCGAAGAACATAAAACATTTAGAGTGTGGTAGCATACTATAAGTTGCACGGATCACTCCGTGTAAAATTATATGTGTGTTTGGTTTTGTAAGTGTATGTGTTGTTATTGTGTGAAAAACAGTGCAAAACTTAACAATAAGATAAATTAGTTCATGCATGACAAGATATGATGTAATACTAGTTGAAACGATGAGAATTAGGAACACTTTAACCGATAGGCAAACATTAGAAAACATTGATTTCACACTAGATCTCATACTCATAAAACTTAATAAAGACATCGAAATATTTAGGTCATTGATTAGGATCTGCTGTAAGTTCTTCCAGCGTGCCTTCGGTTCTAACGAGAATGTGCTTATCACCAGCCTGTTTCCTAAGGAAAATGTTACCATTTGAACACCAACAGAACTTGTAGTCGTGACTTTTAGCAAACTCCTGCGCCAGATGATATAATCGCCTAGCCGTTGTGGAGAGGTATTCATCCACGTACACCGGCTGCCGTTTCCCAGGTATTCCAATGTTTTCCGTGTTTATCTTCTCCTCCTTGGCATTGGCCCGCCCGTTATTATAAGCACGAACGCAGGCCATAAAATGGCGCTTGGTGTGGACAGCGGAGAACTCAGCGACCACAGCTTTATTTACCCCCGGTTTGCCCGGTGCTCGATATATGTCACGAATATCTGTGGAGCTAATGTCATTATTTGTGACGACACATTATTCGGGAACGATCCCGATGTTTGTAACAATGTTCATTAAGTCCGTTGTAGTTTCTTTCTCCTACGCAGGAACATTTCGAATTTCGACACAGGATGACCGGGTTTTAAATTGCAAGTCCTGAACTTTCCTCTCCAAGGAAACAGTGTATTTCCTGTACTCACTTAACTCTCTATTTAAATGCTCTGACTGATTCTTAATACTGTCGTATTGTTCACAAACGAAAGTAAGAGATTTTTCTGTCTCACCATTTAACTTTTCTCTTGCAATATCGGCCAGCATCTTAGACATTATTGTAGATTGGTTCGTTAGAAAGGAAGTTAATTTAAAATCCTGGTCGCTCTTCCAAACATCAAGCATGTCCTTTATTTCTTTTTTAAAATCGTGTTGTTGTTCCGTCATTGAGGGCTCGATGGTTCGGTGCGGTTTACTACGTAATTTGCTAGTAGTAAAAGTGACTGTTTCTTTACCGCTGTTAATAGCTTGACTAATGTCAGGAAAAGAGCTTGATTGCTTTAGATCTACATCGGTTTTCTCCTCAGTAGTTGGAGCTGACGAAGGGTTTGAATCCGTGCTCGCTTTTCCTTCCGGAACTGAAGTAGATGGTGGAGATCGCTGTACACGCTGTATCTGTTGCGGATTCTATTCCAAATATAGGTATACAGGGCGCTTTATAATACCTACACAGCGGCAACACTTGCTTTCGCTTGCGTTCACTCAAGTTCTACGAGCTCTCAGTCCGCGCGCACTCGATGTAGTGCAGTCCGCGTCATGCGAAATTACGCCGCGCGCGCTACTATCACAATAGCTCAGGCGTTCGGCCCGTTGCACCAGAGGACCCGGGTTCGAGACCGCACACCACTCCGCACTTTTTAATGTGTATGATATTTACAAATTGTAGCTATCACTTTCTAGGACCGCCTAGTGGGAGGAGCAATGCCATTTATTCACCTCAAGAACGACAGAAAATAAAAAAATTGCACTCAACCAATTAGAATTTAGTAAGTTATAAAATTGTTACGACCACGGCTCGCGGGGGACTAATGGGATTGGGATGGGATTAAGCTGCACAAATGAAAGTTACTTTAAGTATTTAAATAGAATACCTAAATTTTCTTTTTTATGTTATACGGCAGACAAACAAGAAAGCGGGTCACCCGATGTAAAGCGGTCACCGCCGCTTATGAAGCCTTTAATATAACTGTTTTGCATTACAACAAAACAGATATTTTGTGTATGAGAAACACACAGCGTTGAGTGAAGAAGCTGTCTAAGATTTTACCTTAATAAACGATGCAAACATACCAATCAATCCGCATATTACCTCCTTGTTGCTCATTCCAGCAGCAGTGCGGCTTTACTACTTCCATTGAAGCGCGCTGAAACTTGTCATAACATGTTTACCTCTCATAGAAGTCTTCATGATCCACCAGCAAGAACCTTGCTGCAACGCTGTGTGTTTCTCATACACATAATATCTGTTTTGTTGTAATGCCTAACAGTTATATTATGTTTCTTCGAAACACACAGCGTTGAGTGAAGACTTGTTTGTTTACTGCTGGTGAAAGAGGATTGCAGGCGCTATGTGATCAAACAACTGAAATAATATGCAATTTTAATGTTTAGTTTAGGTATTCTGAAACGTAAAACATTTTAGTATGTCACAAATACCATGACTCCTTTTAAAATTTTATAAATTTCTGTATGTTATTCCACAAATCAACATATTATATTGCTAATGACATCAGCAACAATTGTAACCTTAACAATAACCATAAGAATGTATAGTTGAATATAAGAGTCTTATTAGGGAAGCCCTTACAATAAATAGTAACTTTAACAGTAATTACACATAAAAGTTAATCACTCCACAACAGTCTCTGGTTTTAAATCAGGTAATGAACACCTTACCAAAAGTAAAAATCAATATGAAATCTGAGCTGAGTCTGTTTTTCTGCCAACCTGATGACAGTAAAATTTTTGTACATTATTATTATTATTATATATTCTTTATTGTACATAAAACAATGTTACATCGTTAGAACTTAAACATAGTTCACAAAGGCGAGCTTATCTCTGCAAGAGATCTCTTCCAGCCAACCTGAAAGGTTGATTATATAACTCTTCCAGTTTTCCCTACTTGTCTAAGGGTTGTTCTCTAGGAAACTCCTTGTTGGTGCCTCCATGTTCTCCATAAATAAAGATTTAGAGGGACTGGTATTTAGAAATTCCTTTTTTAATTATATTTTAATAAATGTTTCTTTTAATTCACATTACATCACCCTAAACCTTCTGAAGGCCAGGAACTAGCTATATTTCTAGTTACATTATTTTTAAAAGACATTCTAACCTGTACAGTAGGTATATTTCATACGAGTTGGTTATTTTCACCATTGTGCCCCATTAAATGAGAATATGTGATAAACCTTTACGTACAGCAGATTCTAAAAGCTATTTCTCTGAGTAAACCACAGCCCAAGAGCAGCCTGTGTTTGACACAAAACTATTATATTACTGGTTAAAATAGTCCACCATCTCCCTATGCACACTGTCAAGAAGAACCGCTTTGACTCTTCTTCTGGCCTCAGGAAGACATCTGCATAATCATACACTTGGAAATTTCTGCAAACAATATTACTCAGGAGGAGGAAAGGATAATACTGAGGCACAAGTTCAGATCATTGCATTATACATATTCCAGTTATTAGTATACTAGTTTGCAAAATTCCTGAATTAACAGTCTGTTACATCTTAGTAACCAGTACCTATAGGTACTTATGAGAGCATAACTCTCTCTCTCTTTCCTCTAAACTACACTGAGTAGCTTCACCCCCTCCCCCTCTCCTTTTCCAAGCCAAGATTTGCTGTTTGTCCACTTGTGGAGGGGTGAGGGTCTCTCAATTGCGAGATCTATCAGGTTTTCGCTGATTCTTTACTGGTACCAGCTCCTTCAGAGCTCGGGCCCCCAGGTAGGGCATCCAGGCGCACTGAGTCCAGTACGGCGCAATTAATGTGTAAAGTCTCTGCCGTGTTCATGTGATTGAGAACTCGCGTTATCAGATTAGGCGGAGGCCACGCTAGCCGAAATTTCCGTCTTACTGAATGCATCGCAATATTTCGTCAAGTCATCGTTTGAGTCCCAAGTGACATATTCTCGCCCAACGGCCGAGTCAACAGTCTGGGACGCCCACGAGGCCTCCGCGGCCTGGGGCAACAGATGCCATTTTGGCACGGGTTTGTTTCCTTAAAGGCAGTCGGCTATGCCGTTGTACCTCCTCAGATGTCCACCACTGTGAGGGTGATATTGAGCCAATACTATTTACGAATCAAGGCCTTCGAGGGCTGGGGTAACAGATGCCTTTCCGGTAAGGGTCTATTTCTTAAAAGGCGGTCGGCCATGCCGCTATACCTCCCTGAGAGGACCACCAGTGTGAGGGTGATGAAAAGACGATATGTTCACAACACGGACGCCCCAGTTACGAATCAAGGTCCGGGGCAACAAATGCCATTCCGGCAAGAGCATTTGGTAAAAGGCGGTCGGCTATGCCGCTGTACCTTCCCGAAAGGTACACCGCTGTCAGTGAGATGTGCAGTCAAATTCAGGAGAGCGCGGGAATGAGTACCTCCGTCTGTTGTAAAAGGCTATTTACCTAGGTGGTAACTAAATTATGTAACACCGTTAAAGAACTTACATTCAATACTCAAATGTTTTTTTGGGTTTTACATTAAAACTCGCCCAGCGTATGAGAAAAAGAAAATCCCATTATTTATGTTTTAAACCACATAAAACGTTAAAGAAGTGCCCATTTCAAAGTGAGCTCACAAGTCTGTATTGCATACCAATTCTGTATCTTGTCAGGTGTTTAAAACTGCTGATTTGACCTGCAACTACATACAGTAATGTCCTGTTATATGGACTGAACTAGAATGTTTGCACACTGAAGGCTTGTTTCATGGACTTTTACAGCTCCATATACGGCAAACATCACCATTCAGATTGTAACACCATCATCTCTGATATGATGTTCAGATGTCTAACAGACTAAGATTGTCTAGGTAAGCTCCCCATCGTGCATCCGCTGCAACTGTGGTAAGTGTGTTACTGGGTTCTTGTGGAGACTTGCTGTTCTGTTATTTATAGCACGTTCTAAAAATCTCAAATAACGATTGAAATGGCATCGACCTCCTCTCTCTGGGTCTGCCCTGTCTAAAGACTTCAGAAAGACCTGAGTCTGACGACAATGTAAGCACCCTTGGAATAGTTAGGTTAGCTAAATATTAAAAATGTATCCCTAGATAGTACCTCTAATATATCCTATCCGTATCACTGTATTGTGTACAGGTTGAGGTAGCCCCAGGTATTCCAGCTCCAGGACTGGTTCTGAAATTGCCACTGTGTCTGGTTTTCCAGTGTCACCCTATTCTGGTGGGCTATTAGAATATCAGCAAAATAGACCACCGATGAGACAGTGAGATGCATCTCTACCTCTCTATCATCCAACTGGTGACCGCTGCAAACAGTCAGAGTTCAACCCTCAGGGGGTCGGCCCTCATTAGGCCAGTTTAACTCCTAGTAATCATTATTACCACATTAAATATTTATTGGGATATGGAAGTAAGCATACATTACTGACTGACTGACTTATCAGTTTAAAATGTTGTTCCTCTAAGGTTTTTTTTTTTTTTTATCTAAAAAGATTTGTTATTCCTACAGTACCCAGACTCACATTGGGTTACTATACCATCATAGTAAGTAAATAGTAATTATTCCACAAATGGGAAATTGCAATGGTTTTTTTTTTTTTTTTTTTTATGTCATACGGTAGGCAAACAGGCAAGCGGGCCACCTGATGGAAAGTGGTCACCACTGCCTATAGACATTAGCAACACCAAGAGTATCGCTAATGCGTTGCCCACCTCTATAACAGGTTTGATTTATAGGGAAAATTACATAGATTACCCGTTATTATCTTCCATATAAATGGATTGCTTCCAAATGGATCTGTATTTGCCTACACATGTTACTACTCCTTTTTTTTTTTTATATATTTCAATCAGTACTTATACTTAACTATAATTATTATTGTTTTTTATAATAATTTCTTATTGTTATTTTCTAAAGTAATTTGGAGCATCTAACCAAGTCTGCCTACCTGCCAGGAATTGAATAAGAGGTGAAAAAGCATTCTGGCTACATAGATCCTCTGAACGTAGAGGTATACTTATGAAGAAAGCTCTTAACTTTAACTTTGGGCTAAGAGTTACGTAACAGAGAACTGGGATTGAGATCTTGTGGGTTAGCCGCTACTCAATTTACTAGGTCCTGTTTTAATAACTAGTTCATGGTAGACCTATGTTTGAGAGACCAGGCAAAACTCCCTCTGTGATGGCTAAATAGTCCATAGTCTTATAAATGTAAGAGAGTTCTTTTCATATACTTTAATTTATTTTATACCACTAAAATGGCAAACATGCTCACAGCCTGATGGTAGCAGGTACAGCAATCCATGGACACTTACAACACCAGAAGCATTACATTGCACAAATCCGCTTTAGGTATTCAACCTTATGGTAGATTTATAATGAACACTGCTCCAAGCATACCCTGGCATAAGCCGAGAAAGATGATGACTCGTCCAAGCCGGTGAGCCAAATTGTTGTAGGGGAGTAAGATCTACGATGCTTCTTATTAGTCTTCAGTTCAACTACTTCTCTATCAATTTCTGTACTAATATTACCTACATAGCTGTTATATATTATCTCAGAATATCCTATGGAATTTACAAGGAAGTTGTCTGTCGTTCTCTCTCATGTTATTTACTACTAGCTCCAGGAAAGTTTACTTTATTTCTTTTACACTGACTAAGAGTCAAAAGTCCTCTTCTGTGTAACATTTTGTACATATATTTTATTTTATATTATTTGGATGTCTAACACCTTGTAACAATAATATAAGTACAAAAGCATAACTTCCATAATTTACTTCAAGCATTTACGAGACACCACAGATAAATTTCACAAATAAGAGGTAACTGTGCAAGATGTATGTAACTAACCTTTCTTATTAGTTATTTAGAAAGACAATGCGCGGGTGGCAAGTATACACGGACGCTGTGGTGCGCGGAAGCTACACCTTCATCCTCCGAGGATGTTGAGCTCCCATCATCCGCCTCATCATTGGCTAAAAGACGATGAGGGATGCCCAGCAACACAGCTTCGTCCGGAGCACCCGCCCGGCATCAGTATTTACGGCCTCGACTTACCGATTTTGCACGCTTATTGCACAAAAACACAGTTACCAAATTACACAACACAATTATACATATTTCGCACCGAAATAAGTAATAAAAAACTATTTTTCAAACAAATATAAGTTTTTGCATTCATTGCCGGCAAAATCTGTAGACGCTATGAGGTAAACATGTTATGACAAGTTTCAGCGCGCTTCAATGGAAGTAGTAAAGCCGCACTGCTGCTGAAATGAGCAACAAGGAGGTAATATGCGGATTGCTTGGTATGTTTGCATCGTTTATTAAGGTAAAATCTTAGACAGCTTCTTCACTCAACGCTGTGTGTTTCGAAGAAACATAATATACCTCTTTAACGATCCCATGTCATAGTCCAAAGTAAACACTGTGGCTGGGAGCTTATTCTAATTCCGAATCGTATGAGCGAGAAACGTTCCTTCGAACCTCCTTCGCATGGTGACCAACAGAGGGTCTACGTTGCGAGGATGAGTACCTAGCCCACGGCGGGTGGTGCAATGGCGGTTTATTTTTTCCTTTTCGTTCAACTATCTGCCATCAGCCATTGGCTATAATCAGATTATATGCATTATATTGACTTTGGGGATGTACATCCACTGACATATCATCCCATATGATTGCCTTATACTGAGGCCAGTCTGGGTCTTCTGAGACGATTTATGTCCTCAGTGTTGTTTTTCAAGTCATTTGCCAGTTTATTGACATGTGTTTCCAGTCGATACTTGTTATGAATTACAGCACTTTGTTATTTCTTGCTCCATTGTAGCCATTTCCAGGTATTCGTGCACTTCACTTGTTTTGATAAACCAAGGGGACTTAGTAATAATTTTCCTGTTGGCCTGATTTCTTTAAGATTTTATGTGATGTCGCCACGTGAGTCTCCTATCTAGGTGAATTCCCAAGTACTTTATTGTATCTGTGTGTGGTAGAGTGGTCTCATTCAGTTGTACAGGTGGGCAATTACCCCTACGCAAAGCTAAGGTTATATGATTGGATTTTGTCTCACTAACTCTTATCCTCCATTTCTTCAACCAGACATTGATTTTATTTAAATGGGCTTGAAGCGTTTAGGAAGCCGTAGTTGGATCATCGCTGCACGCAATCACTGCAGTGTCATCGGCATATGTAGCAGTGAGCATGCCGTCTGTATGTGGTAGGTCTGCTGTGTAGATATTATACAGTATGGGACCGAGAACAGAGCCCTGCGGAACTCCAGCATGTATTTCATGAAATTTAGAGAAATGATTTTCTGTCTCTACTTGGAATAATCTACAGTGTATATAGGATTTTATCAGCATGTAAATGGAGTTAGGTAATGTTGTTTTTATCTTGTACAACAACCCTTCATGATAAACCTTGTCAAAAGCTTGCTGAATATCTGAAAACATCGCAGAGCAATATTGTCTTCTTTCCAAGGATTGTCTAATTTTGTGAGCCACTCTATGTATCTGTTCAATAGTAGAGTGATGACTTCGAAATCCAAACTGATGTTCTGGTATTAAGTTTGCTTTGTTTAAGATTGGAAATAGCCTATTCAAAAGAAGTTTCTCGAACAATTTGGACAGCACCGGCAGTAAAGCAATAGGCCGATAATTATGATGATACATCTGTTGAAGGTTTTCCTGGTAGAAGGATAGTATTGTAGTCTCAGGCACGCATTAAATAGACTTGTGAGAAATACAATTCCTTTTGTCGGTAGGTGTTTGAGTACTTTAGTAGTTATGAGGTCGAACCCAGGAGCCTTTTTAAGTTTCGATTTAGTAATTTGTCTTTTAACTTCTGCCGTAGATCTGGGTTTAAGTGGAAGCGACAACTGTTGATCACTATGACGACTCTGTGGATTTCTAAATCATCTTTGATGGAATTTGAGTGATTTGGTTCAAAAACACCGTTGAGAAATTCTCTAAACAAGTCTGTTTTTTCTTGTGAATGTCTAGCCCAGCCATTATTATTTTTACGCAAAGGGGGTGTTATTTGTGGACGACGGTCAATGTTTTTGGTTTACCTCCACAGAGAATAGTCATCACTTTTTTGTGCAGAGATACTTTCCAATCTATCTTACAGCGTTTTGTTCTTGATTTCGTGTAGCATACTTCTCAACTCCTTTTGGGATTTTTTGAGTGCGGCTTTGTCATAGAGACTTCTACTGCACTGCCATACTCGTTTTAGTCTTCGCTTCTTTTTAATCTTTTGTTCTATTGCTTTACTGTAGTTGTACTCCTTAGTTTCGCGAGGTATATGTGGAGTAGTCATCCAAGCAGCGCTCTGTATTAGGTTGGTAATATATAGAGTGGCACAACCCTGCTCGCCCAATCAAGAGAGGATATGGAGCAGCTGTTGGCGCATCTTGAGACAATAAGCCTCTCCTTCGGACTTGCGATCAACAGAGACAAAACGAAAATGATGATCGTGGACCGAGCCGAACTAAATCAACCAGATATTTCAAGGATTGGCAACTGCGAAGTTGTCCAAAGCTACGTGTACCTCGGCTCCACGATCACGAATACTGGGGGATGTGAGAACGAGATCCGAAGGAGATGTGCTATCACAAGATCTGCTGTTGATAGGCTGAAAAATGTCTGGGGCAACCGCAACATCACCAAAACCACGAAAGTCCGCCTGATGAGAAGCCTAGTTTTCTCCATATTTCTGTATGGCGCAGAAACGTGGACGGTTCGCCTGAAAGACCGACGCAAAATCGATGCCCTGGAAATGTTGTGCTGGCGGAGACTGCTACGGATTCCTTGGACTGCGTTTCGGACCAATGTCTCGATCTTGGAAGAGCTTAAAATCAAGGAAAGATTATCGTCGACTGTGCAAATACGAATACTCAAATACTTCGGACACATTGTTCGAAACCAGAACTCCATGGAACGACTCGTTGTCCAAGGGACAGTGGAGGGCAAACGATCACGAGGTCGATCGCCTACGCGTTGGACAGACCTAATAAAGGCTGCAACACGTAGTACAATTGTTGAATGTTCCGCAACCGCCGGAAGACCAAAGACCGCAACAAGTGGAGGCGCATCGCGGGGGCTGCGTTATCCAGAGAAGACGCATCGTCATGAAACCACGACCACTCTGTCAAGAGTGAACGACTGAGGAGAGATATAGAGTGGTGTCTTCAAACTCATCTGTTGTTTTGAGCAATATTTTTAAGTTTATCCTACCATTGATGTAATCTTCAAAACCTCCCAAATCTGTTTTGTGATTTTACAGTGCTTCTTTAGGTTCTTTGTATACGATTGTAGAACTTGTGGTGCAAATGGCTAGCGTATGATCAGAAGTTCCATCGAGACTAGATTCTACTTTTGTGTATGACCTACCTATTTCCTTGGAGATAAAGAAATCGATGAGGTCAGGTGTCTTACGAGGGTCTGTCGGCCAGTAAGTTGGTTCGCCGCTGGTGAGCACTTGGAGTCTGTGTCCTTCGACCGCTTTTATTAGCTCCCTTCCTCTCGTAGTTGTGAGTCGCGAGCCCCAGCTTGTATGCTTGGCGTTCCAGTCGCCTCCCACAATAAAACGAGGGCCAAGAACAGACAATAAATTGTAGAACCTGCTGAGGTCAATACGGTGTCTTGGTGGGCAGTACACAGTACCAACAGTCAGGCTTCCTTGTTCATCCACTATGGAAAAAGTTGTATACTGCATAATAGTCATGTTTGTAGTTCTCGCAACAGTGGTGGTTGATTTTTTCCTTCATTATAATTGCAGTGCCAGCGTGCGTCGTACCATCTGGGTGGTTTGTGTAGTAGATGGCACATCCTTTTATTTTAACCGCTTTGTTGTCCGTCAAATAAGTTTCCGACACCAACAAAATATCCATATTGTTAGACGTTGTAAATAATTCAACATCTTGAACGTTCGGCAGTAGGCCGTTTATGTTCCATGTTGCGATTCTATAGTGTTTCATTATGGCAGTTTGGCGACGATGGTTGATAGGAGACTGAAGAGTCTATCTATTTGTTGTAAGAGGGCATCTATTCTGTATGTTTGTTTGTATATTAGCTGTTCCAAGGGATGCATAGCCATATTTGAGTTTGTTGATATTAAATTTTCAGTATGAGATGTTACTTTTTTCCAAGGCCCCGAGTTAATTAGTTTTAGCTGCTGCGGTCGGTCCAAATTTTCCTGCTTAGAAAATACCTTATCTGTTCTTTTCCTAAGTGAAGGATATTTATTGAGGTCATCAATTGGTGGTGGGGTTTGCGTTGATTCCTGTGTTTGTGAGCGCAAGTTGGGTCTTGACAGTCTTCCTGGCCAGTATTTCTTTGTACACCTGACATCCTTTGTAGTTAGCAGGATGGCAACCCAGGCACAGTGCACATGTTGCTGGTGTTGATTTGTCTTCAGCGCATTTTACACAGCGATAAGGCCTCATACAATAATTTTTAGTGTGCCCGTATTGTTGACACCTGCAGCATTGCACTATGTCTGTTTTGCGTTTGGGGTCTTCAATCTTAATCTTCATGTTATAGATATGTTCTATTTCCTTTACTTTTTTGTTGTTGAGGCTAGGTTCCAAGTTCCAAAAAATGTGTTCAGTAGTTCTTTAGTGTTTCTTGTTCTGGCACAGATGATTTCTCCTCTAACTTTATTTCCAGATTCTTCGATGGCTTTAATTATAGTTTCGTGTGGTGTGGTATGGTGAAGATTCTTGATAACAACTCTTTAAGGTTTATTATCTTTCCTGGTGAAGGTGTGCCCAATTACACCATTTGCTCTTATATGATCTATCACAAGTTCGAATGATTCCACTGAGTGGCACATTCCTCGTAACTGATTTTTATTTATTATTCTGTAGCTGTGTGTCTCTTTTGTTGTGACTTGGCTGATTATTGTTTGGTTGGTTGGGGTGATGGCGGAAATAAGTGTGTATGTAATGTCGATAGAACATAATATAACATAACATTATTATTTATGCCTTATATAACAAACTACTTAGTTGGTACATAATATATGTATATGTTCATATAATACATTACTAATGTATGTTATATGCAATGTCCTTATTAATAGTTTTATCTACACTCATAGCGTAATGTTCTAATTGCATATTTGAAAACGTCGTTTAAGGGTATAGTTTTTTCACTCCATATATTAAATTTAAAAAATAATATTTTCGATACAGCATTTCCCATACTAGTTTCATTACAAATATTTGTCAGGCGCCAGGACACGGTGAAATGTAGTGAATACCTAGATGTCTTTAACATATTCAAAATTTAAATTTTCTTGTTTATATTTCTGTGTAATTATTTTCCCGCTAATCAGAATTTTTTTTCCAATTGTTGTAATTTGTGTTGGGGAATGTTTTTTCTTATTTGAAGCAAATAAATAGAAAAATGTGAAAGTAGTAAAGTGATTTTCCCACTGCTTGATATCCTCGACGCGTAGATACAACAGAACTGACTCGCAGCTTACTTCTAGTAAAGTTGAGAAAAGTATAGGTACGATATATTTACATAAAAATATGAGTGTAGATAAAGTAGTGTATGCAACTGCATATAATTAGGGATTAAACACTCGTGTAAAACTATTATCATACTCATGTTTTAATACCCCCTTGACAGTTGCATAAACTACTATTATGTTATCAATCTTTGCTTGCGTTATTTTGGAGTTCATTTTTCATATAGCTGGAACCTGCGACTTTGTGCGCGTGGATTTTGTGATTTTTGCCGTGCACAAAATTTATTTATTTATAAATTTATAAAGTTTTTCTTTAAAGCAAATCACTATCACTATAAAGTACAAATTAAAGTCGCTCTCCGCCTCTATCATTCCGTGTCTATTAGGCTATCCCAAAAATTTGGCCCAAACTGTCACCGCCTTCTGCTAAGGCGTTATTTCTATATATTATTTATTATTCTGCTAGTAATATAATTATTGAACAGGATTAATCAAACCTTTCTTGAACAAATGAAAGATTTGCAAACTGTACGTTATATTATTTTCAAATATGGAACGTCTATACAAAGTCTTCACTCACACACGAAAGAGGGGCTTTAGTTATGTTTATTACCAATATTCGGTATAAGAAACAGAAACAAACTCTTAAGAAAAATTGTTTTTCAAAGATTTGAAAAAGGGGAAAAAATTTCAGTTCTGTGATGTTGGTGGTGGTGGGCGCCGGGGCCTTCGCCTATGCCTCGGTGCTGCTGCCGGCGCTGCGAGACACTGGCTCGAGCATCCACATCGACCTGGCCGCAGCCTCTTGGATTGGTTGGTTTACAATGCTTCCATACTTACAATGTATGTTGCAACTGATGTTTGATCAACGAATATTGATAATTATAGTTCTATTTTACAATACAATTGAACAAATGTAGAACTAAGTAGAACATTCCTTAACTAGCAGAGCATAGTCAATTGCCAGGTACAACTACTCACACCAAGTGTACAAGTGTAGAGCTGTAGCAATTACACTCGTGTGGTGGCGCGCTAGAGGATTCGAGGTATGCAAAGAGGCCTTAAATCTGTATGATAAAGGAGAGCCTTTTGGATTGTTCTGAATTCGATGGTCCTAATATGTTTTTCTTAAATTCGATTGTACATTTATTCCGATATTCATTTATAAACATTAAATATTCTAGTGCATTCTTTATTCCTAATCTTTTGAAGACCTAAAGTTTAAATGTCCGAATATCGATCCTCCGAATAATCGTTAATCTTAAATTAATCAAAAGTTAAAATTATCCTCAGTAGGTTAAATAATGCTTTGGAATTAGATTCCTGTGCTCAGAATTTGAGGATATTGGATGTGAACTAGCAGCCGCCCTGGCTTTGCACGGGTACCAGTACGGGTACACGGTTTACTTTCAAGCGAAAATTATTCGATTCCGCACACGACCGCTGCGTAGGGAGCCGACCGCGCGAGTAAGCCGCGCGGCACTTTATTTCTTGACATTGACTCCCGTACCCCGTGCTGCCTAGATAGCCGAGCGGACTGAGCGGCGAACACGCGACTTTTTTCTAATATTCACATTTTTAAATTCGTGATATCTTTCGAATGGAATGTCTGAATTAAATAATTCAAAAAGTTATATAAAGGTATTGAAGCAGTCGTGAATATGAAGTAATTTATTTTGATAAGGATTAATACCAAAGTACAAATAAAGAGCGTTTTTTAGCGGCGGCATTTAAATTAAATATTGAAAATAAAAGAACACTTATTGTGACATAACTTTAATAGTTAGACATATACTGTTGCAACACTTTTTGTAGATAATGATGTGTTCTACAAAGTCGTAGTACATTATTTCGTTCTATCATCAATAGTTTTCGCAGCACACGCGATGTAAGGAATTTTTTGGGTATTTTTTTACACCTTGGGTTACATTATTGGAGTTTTATTAATGATCTGTAATTTTTTAGAAAATATAATATAGCTTATGTCACCCGGAGATAGCGTAGCTTCCCAACGGTGAAAGAATTTTTGAAATCGGTCCAGTAGTTTCGAAGCCTATTCAATACAAAAAAACAAACAAACAAAAAATCAAACCTTTCCTCTTTGTAATATTAGTATAGAAGTATAGATATATTTAATTCGAAAATTTATACAAAACCGAATCTATTAAAAACGTCGTTGGGTCACAAAGGGGTAAGGTTGCGAGGAGCGAAGCGACGAGCATGTTAGTTGTTATGAATATCATAGTTGTCATGAACCTCCGTGCAAATGCCATTTTACAAACTGTCGTCAAATTATATTAAATATTCTTGTATAATTTGTTAAACTATTTTTGCACGGCACTTTGATTTATATAGAAGTAGGATAGTAAAATATTAGGACTTCGAACGGTCAGGACTAACGACATTAGGACATCTACTAATTAGCGCGAAAAATATTAGGATAATAATAATAATCAATTTACGAGAACTTTTCTTTGTTTATATTAACGACCTTCCGAAAGTTACACATCATAAATCTGGATATCTCATTAGCAGTGACGGCTAATAAAATTAATGATTTAGAATTACACAAGGTTGACATAAATAATACATTGAAATTAATAGTAAATTGGATAAATGAAAATAAATTGAAAGTAAATTTAACAAAGTCATCATATATTAATTTTAACAATTTAATTTTTATGCTATAGCAAATGAATGTTTATATATGTTGTTGATTTGTTCTGTTTGACGAGGGCAAGTTTTCCATCACAGTGCTGATGAACTTATTTCTTGTTACGTCGTTATCAACATCTCCAAAGAGATTAAAATCTTATTCTTGGCGTAATTTGAGTGTGCAGAGACAGTGTATAAGCAGTGCCTATGTCTAGTACGAGTGCAGGCACAGACACCGATACACTCTATCAGTCTAGGGCAGTCCAGCACGGTACTGATTGTATCATGCAAGAGCTTCATGTCCGCAATAAAACGTCTGTTCTCCAGAGAGACCATATTTATAAAAGTCAGTCTCTCCTTTTTTGTCATCGGCATAAGTCATCGACGGGAATATCAATATCACTTGAAAATAAGCCGCGTCTCTTGCTTGCCGCACTAACTAGGATATCTCTGACCTGAATAGACTTAAATCTTAGACTATAGTCTTCGGCAATCCTACATTTTTACACACGACACGCCAAGCACTGTTGCAATTATACACAACACGTTACACCTTTATTTTCAGGTAACCCGTATATAAGCCAGTTGTTTAGATGCGCGCGCTGCTATATCTCAAAAAGGTCGAAATTGGCTGTTCGACAAAACCAAAATTTGGTCCAAAGAAGTCTAAGAAGTCTTTGGCTCTAATTCAAAAACAATGCACACAAACACTACACAAAAGAATAATCCAATATAGAATAATATTAAAGTTTACAGGTGGTCCTTATTTTATCTAAACTATATGAGTTCCTAATAGTTCTAATACAGAACTCTAAAAAATAAAAATGGAACCAACTACCGATCACCGTGCATTCCAAGTGTTTGAACACGTGGCGGCTATTTAAATTATTAAGTTGTCGATAATAGCAATACTTAACATTCACTAGGCGTCACCTTACTTTGTGTTTACTTTAACGTAAACGATTGCTAAATGTAGCCAGCTGCTGTAGTCGGGTTTAATTAATTTCAATGTTAATAGTGTAAGTAAAATGGGCAAGTGTGAATGGCTAACTCCTCCTTTAAGACAGGTAAGTTTTGAATCAGAGTTATAAAATACGTGTTTCTTTATTCCTATGTTTATATATTTAAACTGGCAGAGCCCACGCAGATACAAATGTTTATACACCTGATGTATGGTGTGTAGTATTTTTTTGTGAAGTTGTCTCGGGTGTATAAGTTGGTAGTGGCTATATGTCCGTAACTAGAAAGAGAAACAACGTCTTGTAATAGTTGAAAATGTATGTCATTTTCAACTATTACAATAGTTGTAGTCTTGTAATAGTTGAAAATGACATAATAAGTTTAAAAAAAATTTCAGTTATTGGTGATGTCTTCTTTGATGCTGGTGGTGATGAGCAGCACCGGCTCCTACGCCTACACCTCGGTGCTGCTGCCGGCGCTTCGGGACTCTGACTCCAGCATCCGCATCGACCTGGCCGCAGCTTCTTGGATTGGTTGGTTTACGAAGCTTCCATACTTACTTCCATCCACCATCACTGCCCATAACAATCCACTGCAGAACTTAGGGTCTCTCCCATGAGAGGGCAGGTCACGCCTTTTTTCGATGGGGGTAGGATGATACCATCAATCGTAAGTAACGACCACCTAACTGGCGATTGATCAACGATTGCTTTAGATGATTAGTTCTTTTATTCAATAGAATAGAACTAATATAGAACTAATTAGAGCATTTGTTAACCAGCCAAACATAGAATTTTTTTTATATCACTATGGCAAACGAGCATAGGTATAACAATGATAGGGCCGTAGCCATTAGAATCGCGTGGTGGCGCGCTACAGGGTTGGAGGGATGCAAAGATGTCCTAAATCAATATGAGAGAGCTGTTCCGCATTGTACGTAACGCGGAATCACAGTGAGATTTCCTGTGACCATTTTCATTCATGTATTCGTCACATACGATCACAAAAAGTATTCATTGCACGAATGCTGGTGTCTATTGTCGACATTATTACGACTCACGGGTGATTTACGTTATATTTAGAGCTAGTAATAAATATATGAGAATTATTTTTATTTATGTACTTTAACATATTATGTCATCACGTATTCACAGCATCATCTCTGGGAGCTGGGACGATGTTGGGGTCCATATTTGGCGCAGTCAGTCTGGAAGTATGCGGACGACGGCTGACCCACTTCTTCGCCATAGCTTGCTGTCTCCTGGGCTGGATGGCGATATACTTCGCGCAAGACGTCCCAACACTCATCGTAGGCCGCCTACTCATAGGCTGTTGTTGCTCCTATATCACCTTGGGAGCAATAATGCTAGGAGAATATACCTCTCCGAGATACAGAGGAGTATTTCTAGTAACAAAAACTGTGACAGTATGCATCGGTACCACCATGGTTCATATATTGGGAAACTACATGCATTGGAGAACTATAGCTCTCGCGCTCATGATACCTAATGTAGTAGCGATACTCATTGCGACGATGTGGCCAGAAAGCCCTTACTGGCTCGCTTCGAAGAAGCGTTTCAGACAATGTAAGCAATCATTCCAATGGCTCAGAGGCACCGACGAGGAATCTAACAGAGAATTAAAGGTGCTCCTGACACAGCAGAAATACAATTGCCCCGAAAAGTCCAAAAACTCGTCAGCTCTACGTCGCATACTGGCAGTTGTCAAGAAATATCGCAGAAAGGAGTTTTGGATGTCGATGCTCATTTTGTTCGTGGCTGCTGTCCTGATGGAGGTATCTGGGCGGCACTTCTTCCCGGGATATGCTGCAGATATTATTGGCAAAATAATAGGCGATAAAACGGAAACGGCCTATTACACACTTGCGATCGATTTGATATTTACCATAAGCGCTATCTCGTCGGCTACCCTCATCAAATTCATGAAGAGACGGAGCGTCCTTTTCAGCAGCAGCTTTGTAGCCATATGCATGTTACCACCGTTTTGTATATGTCAGTACTTGGTAGACATCGAGTCCCTGTCTAGAGAGCTCCAATGGCTCCCTATGTCTTTTCTGATAGTGTTTTTTATAGCAGTCAATTTAGGCGCCACTACATTGCCACTTATGCTAATTGGAGAAGTCATTCCTTTGGCTTTTAAGGGGGTAGGCTCTGCCGTTATTGGGACTGGCATAGGGTTGCTCGTGCAGGTAACCTTTCACGTCACACCATATTTAATTTTTAGCGTGAAAATATATGGAATGTTTGCGATATTTGGACTGATAATGTTCATAATTTTAATAATTTTGTATTACATCCTACCTGAGACGAAAGACAAAACATTACTCGAGATCGAAAACTATTTGATAAATGGGAGCTATGATATTAAAAGTGATTTAGGTGAAGAGGATGTTGAAATGCTCGACAGTACCAATGCAAAGCTAGCTAACTCAATAGATTTTAGTAGGAAAAAATAGCATGCCATATATGTGAATATTAAGTTCTTAGGTACCCTAAATAATGTAATGTTTATATGTAGGATAATTAAATAAATATGAAGCAACAAACCCACGGCGAACACAAATGACGTAGGTACCTATAGCAGGAATAGTGACATCTTCAGACCGCGTAGTTGTTTAAACCTATACAACCAGGCGCGGCGGCTGCACCTGCTGAGACCTTGAAACGCCGTAAATTTGCCGTGGAAACTTTGGGGCCGTGGGGCCCTGAAGCTAAAAAGCTATTCGCCAAATTGAAATTAAATTTAATTCGTTTCACTGGTGAGCGCAGGGCTGGCTCATTCCTCGGCAAACGTATAGGTATAGCCATCCAACGGGGGAATGCAGCCAGCCTTATGGGCACCATCCCAAACAGTGGCAGTATTCTAGAGGATATTTGTACAAATGGATTCATTTATTTAGTTTACTATTTTTGTGTTGCCCTTTTTAAATACATGAGATTGTTTTTAAAAAAATTAACTCACAAACTAACTCGCAAAAGAATTATATAAAAGTTATTCACCAAAACGTATTGTCAATAACCAATATAACGAGACTACTGAACGTAATTTTAACCACACACGAGCCCAATGCACTTGTTTGTACTGAGACTTGGTGCAAAAACAGCGAGATAGGTCGCGTGCGCAGGCCGGTTATGAACTAGCGAGCTTCTATTATCGCCCACTACGGGAATATAGTGGGGTTGTGTTGTTTACGCGCTAGTGTCACTATTGGAATTCCACAAGGATCGTCGTTGGGAAATATCCTAATTTTTTGCGTTCATGAACGATCTTCCGTCATCGATCACTGTAGGCTTACTTGCCTTATTCGTTGATGACACGACGGCAGTTGTTCGTGCACGTTCATATAGTGAGCTCGTTATCCAAAATAAATTATGTTCACGCTTAATTAAAGTTTGGTATTAAATGAATCGAAATCCTGTACAATAGTGTTGACAGCAAGGGGCGTCGCACGTCCAGTTGGTTTAATTACGGCTTCAATTTCAAATTTTGACGGCTACAAATTCTTAAGGTTAACACTGGACTCGACAGTCAATTGGAACTAGGACCATATCGGAGCGCTGTGCGACCGGTTGAGTGGGGTAGCGTATGCGTTGCGAAAACTGAGACCGATTGTCTCGATAGATGTGCTACGGCAGTCCTGCTTTTCCCATTTTCATTACAACATGTCCTACGACAATCTTCTGTGGGGTGATTCCATAGAATCGGACTGCATTCTAATTCTTCAAAAACGAGCCGTTAGGATAATGGGGGATTTAGGACACGCGTAGAACACTTTTCAAAGAGCTGCTAATAATAAATATTCGTGTACAAATTCACACAGCGCCATCTAGCCCCAAACTAAGCAAAGCTTGTACTATGGGTGCTAGATAACTGATATACTACTTCTAAATACATACTTATTATACATAGAACACCCAAACCCGTAACAGTAATTAAAATTCATCATCCAATTTCTGCCTGGCCGGAAATCGAACCAGGGACCTCTTGCGTGGCAGACCAGCTGTTGACCACTGAAGCACTCAGGTCGTCAATATACTGCTGTTATACATATACAACATTATCATCTTTGTCAGGCGAAATATTTCATGTACAGGCAAGAAGCGCAGTTTGCGCGGCGCGGGGCTACTAGCTTCCGTACCCCGGCGCACCGCGTTAGCAGAAAAAAAAACCCCGAGTTATAGGTCCCACACTGTATGAACATTTGCCCATACTCCTGAGAGATAAACAAAATGACGAAACGTTTTGCCGTCAACTGAAAAATCTTTTATTGAATAATGTATTTTACTCTGTCAAAGAATTATTAAATCATAATTTCAACGTAATCTATTCATAATTAAAATTTCCATTACTTCATTGACATTTATCATAAAAATTGTAATTAAGTATATTTTGACATTTACATATTTCTGAATTTTGATTTTATTATATGAATAGTTTTTCTTTATCTGTAGGTTAGTTATATGTTTTTTGTTGTTATAAGGCTAGGTTGTATTTTTTTAATTTGTTGTAATGTAACTTTAAGATGTTGTCAAATAAAATTTGTATTGTTGATTTCACTTTAACATTTAATCTATTAACTGACATAACTAGTGCATTCTTTGAATGTATTCTTTTCAAAAAATGTATCTTAAATGTATTGTCTTGTGTAAGAGTAATAAATAAAATCTTTAAAAAATCTAAATCTATAGTCATTAGGTAGAATCTTGAGAAAACTCAGCGAAGTATGAATTAAATATATGCAATGCAAATTCACGTGTATATGAATTTGCCTGTGATGTTTCTCAAGGAGCTCCATTATGAGAGGTAGGTATCTAGGTACTCTAGAATGCAGTGTACTTTCGCGGCAGCGTACATCGAAACAGTGTACTCGGAACGGCATACATCTCAGTTACGGATGTCGGATCATTATACTCTTATCTTGATTAGTTTTTAAAGTATGGCAGAGTTATTCATTTATTCGTTACCTAAGAGCCTGTTTATCAACGCTGTGCGATTGTAGAAAAATGGTAAAGTACAGTCGGTGGCCGGGGTCGGATTCGTAAGCGAGAGGTACCGGGTTCGAATATAAAATATCAAATCATTTATTCAATGTTGGTATCTAAAATACACTTATTGATGTCATTATAAAGTATAACAAAAGTATCATTACTACTATAACCATACCAAATAATTCATAACACAATTATATAAATCATAAATTTAAGTAAAATGTCAAAAAAGTTAAGTATAAATATAGATTTATCATAACAACAATGCCAATAAATAAATCATTTAATTATACATATATAAGTCACTAATTCAAATAAAATGTCAACAACATATACAATATAAAAAAAAAATTCAAACATTTTTAACATGAACATTGTATAACCAGTACCTACATCTATCTACACAGTAAGTATTTAGTCAAAATAATTTACATATTTTTTATTGAAGCGTCTATTACTGAAGATTTAGTTGTTATAGTTTTCTCCGTCGACAACTAGTTTAAACTATAATTACTTAATTCTATATTTGAAATGTCACCTATCTTATTAGTAATTATAAATTCCATATAATAGGCTAACGATTTCGTTAAACGTAGTCTCGAATTTTTCGACAGATATGTACTCTGAGACATCTTAAACCTATTAATAAATTTATTTATGTCAAGCAATGTAATTGCTTCATGATAGTATATATACTGAATTATATAAATACTTGTTCATATTATGTATACATTTAATTTGTTGTGGTGAAATGTCACCACAGTACGGGAAAGTACAAAAATAAATTTACATTTATACTTATGGCTAATATTACGTAAGAGATGAATGCATCTGTTCAGGGAAATTTTGCTCACATCGTAATAATTAGCAATCATTATTACAATCGAAGTGTTTTGATCATAATATGTCCCTTTAGAAATGTTCGATCCCTAGTGCCGCCATGCACCAATGATTTTTTCTGAGTTATGCTCATACAGCGAGGGAAAACATCGTGTGGAAACCTGTACATTCAGGCGACTGAATGTGTAAGTACCCAAGATCCAATCTAGTCCGGGTCCTCTGTTAGCATGGTCACGGACGTCTGACGGCAGTCGCTATACTGTCTACCTGATCTGAAAAATCTTGGATTATAGTCAAGGCGGACCCCGGGCGCCCTCTCGCTTTTATTGAGTCCAAGATGAAGGTTGTTGTTTTAATTGTTGTGATGGTGCTGAATATAGTTAAACATTTTTTTTAATAGAACGACTATACTTACAACAACATTTATTTTATTACGTAAATACTGTAAGTCATGGTTGTAGGTACATACCATGCGAGTTGGGTACTATCAATGAGTGAGCAAGCGCAGCGAGCTTGGAATTGTTGACATAATATATGCTCTTGAAAGCTGGGAAATTAAAGTAATCAATCAATAAATGCAAGCTCGAACGTTATAAACGCTGGGGCGGAGCTAATAATTTAAATATATAATATGAATGAGCCAGCGCCTTTTGGTGAGTCCCTTATATGAATTGAAACAAGGGCAAAGCTGACGATATCGTAGACATGGCTGAAACCCTTGAGGCAAAATGCTCACCGTGTTCTAAGGGCCTCACAGCCAAAATGAACATGGACAAGACGAAAATTATTTCTAATTAGCTTTTGCCCGCGACTCCGTCCGCGTGAAAATCGTTTATAAGTCAATTTATCTTTTATTCGAGCGACCATTTTAAATGACCTTCCTAATGTATGAAAGCTACGGAGAGGTCAAGATGTATATCTGGTTATAAACAATCGAATTACATGAAATATGGCCTAGATTTTAAGTTGGGACCCCAAACTATTAAACTGTGAAAACCCCATAAAAATCCATTTGCCGCCATTTATATATTTGTTATAGTTTAGCTGGTCTATTAAGGTTCTACATTAGGTGTTCCAGTTCCCAAAATAAAATATATGTTGCTCAAGCTTAATAGCTACACAATAACAAAGTTTTATTCAAATCCGTCTAGAAGTTCCGGAGATTAGCGTGTACCAACAGACAAACAAACAGACAAAAATTAAAATTATTAAATTATTACTGTTCAATTTAAATATTAAATGTACAGACACATCTTTTTTCTGTTTTATTATATGTAAGTAGATGAAAGTGAACAAATATGGAATACCATTTTGTTTTTTTAATATAAAAAATAAAACCTTTACGAAGTAAATTATTTTATTAGATGAGAATATATAATGTTTCGCAATACTTAGTGATAGTCTCATGATTTTAATAACTATTTACAGCATCAAAAACCTAGTTTAGTCAAAACCCCAAATATGGACCACGAGAAAAAGTCTCAACAGATACTTAAAAATACAATAAAATAATGTTTTGTAATACTTAATAACAGTCTCATCAGTTACTAAATTGGTAATTAGTTTAAAAAAATATAAGACTGTTATATTGCAAAAAATCAAAAAAATAATTTTTATAAAAAAAATACATATGAAAATGGAAGTGAGGGTGGAACCCGTATCTTGAGTTATCCGTCCGATCAAATAAATAGATAACATTTGATGCCAAGCGGTTCAGCTGGCTTAAATCTTAAAAAAAGTTTTTGCTGTTTGTAAAACAGCTTTTCTTAAGGCTTTGTTTAAAAAATTCTGTTTACCAACCGCAAATCAAAATAATAGTTTAAATGTTATAAATCCACAAATTATTGGATTTCGGATATTTTTATTTATTTTATTTGTTAGAAGGCATTCTGGAAAATCTGGAAAAGTAAAAATTAAACTTCCATAAGTGGACCCCAGTGCCTGTCCATATTAGAAATTTAATGAACTCAGAAATTATTGCCAATATTAAAATAATTACAAAACAGAAACAAATAAACAGCCTGGAAATACAAGAACTAGCATCTATGCAACCACATAAATATGCGAGGAAAACGTTATCACTCTCTAAATCAGGGATCCCCAAACTATTTTGGACAAGTGACCCCTTTTCCAAAATGAACTGTTACCTCAGACCCCCATGGCCAAATTACCTACTTTTAAGATCAACCCCCTTATTCATAATGGTCGCCTAACTTAAAACAGCTGCTACAGAATGTTATTTTTCATTCTGACTTAGGTCAATAGAAGAAGACAGAGTGAGAATTAGCAATGCTTTAAGTTAGCAGACTATTTTAAATAAGGGGACCTATCTTTAGTTTTTTCCTATTGATACCAAATACCTAGGTACTAAGGTACCAATTGGAAAACTTTGCACTTGGTTAAGTGAGTAACGTTGACTTCATTTTCTCATCAAAATTTAACAAAATAAAAAGCCATACAATTCAGTAAATATCAAGTTTAATTTATAATGATTATTACAAATTAAGTACTTAAAGAATCTTAAGTAGGTAGGAAATTATATAACATTAACATTCCAGTCAAGTAATAAATATCTGTTTTACAACTGTTCAGATTTTCTTTCAAATTCGGATCTTTTTCTTGTAAAAACTCCAACACAGATTCAAAAATGGCTGCAAATCTTTTTAAGCAAGAGCCTCTTGATAGTCAGCGAACTTCAGTGTGCAGAAGTAATCGAGTAAAGACTTCGTCGTTTTCCTCACATTGCTGAGCAAATAACCGAGAGTTTAAAGAATTGCTTCGAATCTTGTTGATAGCATTTATTACATATTGTAAAGACTTATGCAATCTAGGATTCAGCTTTTTTGCTACTAAATGCTGCCTGTGAATCACGCAGTGAATGACCAGTACATCAGGCAGTTGTCGCTTTAAGTGAGCTATAAAACCACGATGATGACCAACCATAGATAGGTGCACCATCAGTCGGAACAGAAACAATGTTCTTCCATGGAATAGCTTTGTCAGTAAAAAATGTTCCACGGCCTGAAAAATCGATTCTCCTCTGGTATCAGTCTCTAAATATGTAGCAAAAAGCAGTTTTTGGCACATATTTTCATCTATGATAAATCGAACATATCCTAACAACAGAGCTTCATTGCCGGGTAATGTAGACTCGTCCAACTGGAGAGAGAATTTGTTGGTCTGTAAGAACTTGCATAAAATGTTTTCCACATCGCGTCCCATCTCGTCTATGCGTCTCTGAACGGTGTTATTGCTCAAAGGTATTTATTCTCTTTAAAATATCATGTGCGGGTTTGTGCAATACATTGTTGAGGATCGGTTTTCCCGACTTCGCTATTAGTAAAGATACATTATAGGACGCTCGTAAACCGTCATCGTATTTAATAGATGATGACGCAAACATCGATCTTATGGATGGCCTTTTATCTGGTTTTTCTTTAAGTGCTTGAAGAAATGATAAGGGCTTACTTTTTTTGTGAGCATGTACTCTTTATAAGTGGTCATCCATTTTTGAAGGCTTCATGGCATCGTTACTGAATTCTTTTTCACATATGAGACACATCGGCAAGTGTTGATTTGATGGAGATGCAATAAATCCGAACTTTATAAGTCCAAACTGTATTGTATGCATTTTTTTTTCGTGTCCGCTATTATAAAACTCTCAGGAATCCTGCAAATAAAAAACTACTTAAATAAAAAACAATAATAAACTGTTAAATTTGCACACTATCTTATTTTTATCACACCCAGGTAATGGATTCTTGTTAGGTATTACTGACTTACTCATACCTACCTACTTAACAACTTAAGTGTAAGTAATTTTTTCAAATACGTTTATACCTACCTATTTAAAATATGTTGTATGTTGTGTTTACCACTTTTTCAGTCACTTTACTTCACTTAATTTAGCTATGTAATAACTTAATAATCTCTTGAAATAAATGAGTACTTATATGAGTTATTATCGTTCAAGCTCCAACGAATTTCAAAACGCAATGAACTTTCAACCTAAGTGCAAGCTCGTTAAATAGTAAAATATCAGAAACATGTTTGGACATCATCATGAATTCGTTCGTGTTAAATCGCGTAAGCTTCAAATAGAGAGCAAGTCAAAACGAGCCTGAAAGACGTACGCTCGAACTCATTATCTTGCACAAACTTGTCCACACAGACTTGCCGAGTTTGAGACTTTACATTACTACAACAATGCTATTTTCTACAAAAATATTAATTATTCTTAGTACACGTAACACAACATAAACAATACAGTACCTACCTATCTTGAAAGTTTTAAATAAGAACTTGTATTAATTTATAGGGGTCGATTTTTAGACCTCGTCGACCCCCAAAATCAGTTTTCGTTTATGTCGACCCCTAGGAAACCGATATCGACACCAAAAAATTCAAAAATTCAAAATTCAAAATTTCTTTATTGGTTAGGACATTAAATATCTCTTTCAATCGTCAAAAAGGGGGGGGAGGAAGGAAACACACAGTGACACGCTGACCGCCCTATGGCCGTAGATAAACGTATCCCTCGCCAACCACGACCGAACCGTGCTCGACAATGCCAGGCAGAGCCGGAACGCTATATTTTATTATATAGGTATGTCTAGTATAATTAAGAAAAACCACCTAAAACTACAGCAAGAGTAAGCCAGTCCACCAAGGGGTCGATATCGCCCACTTTAAGAATCCCTGCTCTAAATAATAAGAAAAACATCGTTTTTACGTCTCTTAAAATGTTGTGAGCAGCAACCTACGGACAAGATTGAACGTATATACGTCTAATATGAGTATATGAAACAGAGTATGGTTCTTATTGCGATTTCAAATATTATTTTCGAAGAAATAAAGGAATTTCATATGTGGTTACTCCTCTACATATGTATGTCCATGTTGTGCCTACTCTGCTTAATTCGCAATGCAAGACCAATATACGTACGTAAAAGCTTGTTCCCGAGCCTAAAATTCATGCAATATAGCTCAAGGGCAAACGTTGATTAATGTCTATCATTGTGACCCATAAAAGTAAGTCGATGTTACAGATGTGCTGACCACATTTAAGCTCAGCATCATATCACCTTACCTACTATCGGGTTTTACATATATGTTGTGTGTCAGGGACTTCTGAGTGCATTGTAATAATATGTTTAGGTTAGGTAAGTAAAATTTATAAAAAAAAATGTGGTAAGTAATAGGTGGGTAGCGGGTTCGATTCGTAAGCGAGAGGTAACGAGTTCGATACCCAGTGCCGCCATGTACCAATGACTTTTTCTGAGTTATATCACACTAACCAATACTCTTACGGTGAGGGAAAACATCGCGAGGAAGCCTACAAATTCCAATCTTCATCATAATATTCGTTGAGCTGTCGCGCGCGAAGACCCAGGGTTCATCATAATCATCATCCTCACAGCTCATAACAGTCCCCTGCAGCATTAGGGGCCTCTCCCACGAAAAGGGAGGTTATTGCCATAATCTCCACGCTTGGCAGGCGGGATGGAGATCGCAGTGTTATAAATAAAAGAATGGAAAACGCTGCTGCCCATTTTCCAGCTTACGGAGATCCTAGATCTTTTGCCTCGAGAACAGTACTCGCCTTGTACGACACCCACGAGTGTTAGGGGTTGGTGCTATTCTACTCCGCCGGACACCACACGGCTCACATCACTCTGGGTTCGCCTTGACCATATTCAGGATTTGGCAGATTAGGTAATTACAGTACTGCAACTACCATCAGACATCCATGACCCTGTTAAAAGAGGAATCTAACCAGATTGGATCATTCATTGGATTGGATTCAGTCCATGATCCAATGTGGTCAGGTTCCCCTGTCAACATGGTCACGGAGGTCAGTAAAGGTCGCGCGCGAGAGCACAATTTAACCGGGATGTTGTCGCCAATTATTTTTAATAGATAGGTACTTGACTTAATTGGCTTGACATACAAATAAATGTTAGTTAAGAGCGAACAAATTAATATAGGTTAGCCTGAGAGTAAATTAAATGTCTAAAAACAGGGTTAGGTTAGCCTGTAACATTTAATTTTGCTCTTTTCTTTTGACTTTTCAAAATGAAAATTTTGGCATTTTGGCTATCTAAAGAAGCTTAGGTAATTGTTATAATTAAGGTATAAACAAGGCACTAATAGAGCAAGCGAAGCGAACTCGAAATTTTTCTTTTCGAAGAACTTCGCATTTTGGCTGTATTTAATGCTCGAATTTTTTGACCTACTGACTATCTAAACCGCTTGCCAGATTGTAATATAAGTTATTTTTTAAAATTTATTAGATCATATTTTTTGCCTGATTAACCTTGCCTGATGGTACAAAAAAAGGTATTTTTAAATACAAATGAGCAAGCGTAGTGAGCTCGTAATTAGTCATTTTAGGAGTTGTAAAGTGGAACAGACGCTAAAAGTGACTTTATTTTATATTATATAACTCTGTAAATGTGCACTTGTAACTCTTGCTTTATTTTAAGGAGCCCATCACTTAAATAAAATAAAACGACGAGCCGCACTGGTGGCTAAATATTTTGACGACGCTGAGTTGGCCTACTTGACTGACCATCTGGTGATTGTCTCGGATATGGTAATACCCGGACGATGTGTAATTCTAATATTTAATTTGAAGATGTATTTTTTTAAACAAAAGCCATGATACGATAGGTATTTGAAACGACAACAACATTTATCAACATTAACAGTCCACTGCCTCCTCCATCGTCGTGGAGGGTTTTAGCAGTATTGAAAAATCGTCAACAGAAAACGTTTCTGCTATTATGGTTAACATTGAAGTACTTACACAAAACATTTTTGGTGCTTATTTTAATTTTTCGGCTTTGATAAATCAGATACAACAGAACATTAGATTTATTTTACACGAGTATACTGAAAACAGCTAATTCTCTGCACAAGGTCTGATGGATAAGTCAGTGTACTTACATTAAGTTGAACGCTCGCTGCATGGTCGCTAGACAGCTACAGCCGGCAGAGTTCGTCTAAAGTTAGAAATGGAATTAATGATCAAAAATGTAAACACAAATGTCAATGTCAAAGAGACGGGTTTTAAGTCTTTTTAATCTAATGCATTTATTTTCCAAATACTACTATAGTTATATGTAAATTTTCGATAACGAAACAACTCGATTTACCCCCATTTATTCAATTTATTAAAAACGTAATAAGTAACTCGGAAACTATTAGTCCTAGAACACTATTTAGAAAACTCTGATATTAGAAAGAAGTGGCCGCCATTTTGAATCTTGATTTATTTAATGTATTATTATTTGAGAAAAACAGTATATACATATGTCTCCGCGTTAGTCAATCCCTCACTTTTCGAGCCTTTGCAATAATGTAGGTACTGTAATAATGAGCCAAATGTTAAGAATTTCACACCATTACCAGTGGCATAAATGAACACTACGCATATTTTATTGAAACAGCACAAATACGTAACAAAAAAATGTTGTTCCCTATTTAATTCAGTACAATATTTTTAAATATTCATAATATATCTATGTATTCATATGATTTTATTTCATTTTGAATGTAATAATTTTAATCAATATTTCAATGATTTTAAATAATCTACCACTTGGGTTTTTTTTTTTGTAGTAGCAACCCATTTGTTTACATTTTTTATCTTTAATTCGATCTCACACCTTAGTGCTTTTATTTTACTTTATTAACCGAACCATTCGCCGGTCGGGCTACCTCTGCCGTGGGCCGACTGCCGGTACTCTAGCGGGTACTATACTACTACTGCTAATTTTCATACCTAAACATACCGTAATGTAGCTGTTAGCTTTCCAAAATAAATAAATAACCTAACTGACACAAAAAGTCGGATAAAGTAAAGGAACATTACACTGACTTTCAAATAGAGAAAACCGCATCCAAATCGGGGTATCCGTTCGGGAGCTACACTGCCACAGTCAGACACACAGATAGACAGGGCCACAGACCCACAGTTACACATATACACACGACAAACTTATATCACGCCTCTGTTTTCGTCGTGGTTAAAAAAATAATTTTTATTTACAGATATTTTACAGATGAGTTTTCTTTCTTTGTGGTGGCCGTTGTGGTCTTCCGGCTATTAATAATGATATGTAACTTACCTAGTTAAGTATAATATCTTTTTAGTCCATCTTGAACGCAATTTGAATTGTTATAGGTCACAGAGACTAATATCAATTTGCGAAAAGTGCCAGGTAGTTAACAAAGCATACATATAGATATGATCGCAGCAACCTCGCAACAAATGTAGGTGTTTCTCAACTACCTAGGTATTCTTTTTCGAAACGGCCAGACCCTTTCACTTGATTTCAACATGTTTCATTTGCAATGTAATAACTGCGTTGTTCCAGCTCTCTGACTTGAGCAACTCCCTGATCTTCTAGTACATACGTTACACCTTGAAGGTCTCATATTTGCTTCCATACCTGCATTTTAAAATGACTACCTTAAAATGTATAAATTAAATTATCTTTGGGCGTTGATTGGTTGATTGGTCCCGGTTTTGCTCTCGCGCACGAGGGCCTGGGATCTGCCTTAACCATAATCCAGGATTTGGCAGGCCAGGTAATTAGAGTGGAGCGACTGCCATCTGACCTCCCTTACACTGCTACTAGGGGAACCTGATCAGATAGGATCATGGTTACACATTCAGTCGCCTGAATGGGCAAGTTTCATCACGCTGTTTTCCCTCACTGTAAGAGCATCGGTTAGTATTCAACACAGAATAATAATTTTACTTATATAGCTGATGTCCCAAATCTTAGATCATGGCCATCATGGTCATCGTACGTACCTAAACAGAACCTGATATGGGAAAATGGGCCACAAAGAAAAAAGAGAATAACTGTTTATTATGTAATATAAACCTCTGTCGATCACTTTAGGTATCCTTTTCGATTGTATGTATCATGTCTATAAATCTAGCTTGGACAGGCAGAGATTTCTGTGGCACCCTGTGTGGACTAATGTCATAGATGTAGACATTTATTTTGCTTTTGTTTTTTGTTTTTTTTTCTGCAAGTGCCTACTTATGTCAAGAGAATCTGCGATGGCGCCGCTTGGCGAAAGCAACGCTTGCGCAAGTTGACAGGCAACGGGAGGCTCTGCTAGTGACGGACTTGTGTCGATGATTTTGCGGAATTTTTATCGATATTTTAAAGGATATCAATAATTTGTATGATGGTTGAACATCGATTCTATTGCGAACAAATTTAGTTAGGGTGTAATGTTCAGTATTACGTGAATACTTTATATCTTCTTATATACATAGTTACACTACAGTTTGTACAAACTTATTACGTTGAGATATTAATGATATTTCACAGAATTAAATTGTGCCGTATTTCGTAAGTTTTTTATCCTACCCGATTACGATTTGGTTTTTTATAATATGTGTAAAGAACGCGAGTTTAGTTTGAAACTAATACAAATGGTAATTTATAAAGTGCATAGTTTTATCTCTTGCTATATATATCGTCTTCGAACTAAGTATTTAAAACCTCACAAACAGTCCATTTGATGCTCCTTTAGAACCATATCACACGCATTAATAAGCTTACACTCAGCAATTAGTTCGCGCACAATATGATACGCGGAAGCTGATTAGCTGAACGATCAGCAGTTGACATTGCCTAGATTGGCGGCGTGACCTGTTGGCTCTGTGCCGAGCCTTGTTGCTGAGTAAACAACACAGTTAGCGGAATCCACTGCGTAGGCAATCCTTTGTCGCCGCAATGCTATTTTCCCGCGCGTTTTATTATTGGGTCAAGGGGATCTGTTTTATTGCCGACTATTAGCGATTTGCGCGCTTCGTTTTTGTTCGCAAACATTTTTTGCAGTAGTAAAGTGGTGGAGACTATTTTTAGAACGTTTATTAACGGGCTTATGTCATTGTGTTTGACGTGTGGTGTCCGGCTGAATAGAATATAGCGCTCACCCCTTCTTTTGATGGGTGTCGTTCAGTCATCAGCACATTGAACTATCCAAAATCAGTATAAGATGAGCTATCATCTCTATAGACACGCATAGCAATGTTAGCTACTTTTATTATGGTTTTTCGGACAATTCACACAGCGCTGTCTAGCCTCAAAGTAAGCAAAGCTTGTGATATAGGTGCCAGAAACTACTTGTTTATTTATTTCTAATAAATACTTATTACACATACATCGGCCGTGTGGTGTCCGGCAGAGTAGAATAGCACCAACCCCTTACACTTGTGGATGTCGTACAAGGCGACTAATGTTTTCGAGACAAAAGATCTAAGCGCCTCCGTAGACTGGAAAACGGGCAGCAGCGTTTTCCATTGTTATATTATAACACGATTATATATAAAACGCGAACAGCGATTTCCAACCCGCCTGCCAAGCGTGGAGATTATGGCAATAACCTCCCTTTTCGTGGGAGAGGCCCTAAGTCCTGCAGAGGACTGTTATGGGCTGATGATGATGACACATACAACACCTAGACCCACAACAGAAATATAAATTAATCAATTCAATTTCTGCGTGGCAAACCGGTTAACCAACTGAACCACTCAGCGGGGCTATTGGCTAACTCAGTTGACAACTGTATTTGACACTAGATAATTCTACACCACGTCATCTACGTTGAAAACTGGCAATAGCGTCTACCAAATTAGAGTAGTGTCAGATATTTTTATGTCAAATTTAGTTGTCACTGAGATAGCCGATAGGCCCACAGGTCTACATCTATGACATTAGTAAATTAATACATGTCAACTGAGTTAGCCAATAGCCCCGCTGGTAGTACTTGCTTAAACTAGAAAACGGCAGGTAACATTTTCTATTGAGTATTTTCAATACTACGATCTCCAACCCGCCTGCTAAGCACGGAGATTATGGCATTACCCTCCACTAATCTGGGGGAGACTCAAGTCCAGCAGTGGGCAGTGAGCTGCTGATGTGGATGCGATGACACACACTTTTCCCACAAAAATATATTTTTTGCTTAAGAAAACTGTGGGGGTACCTAGATATCGTAATTAGTGTTAGGCGCTGTCCTAATTGGCAACAGTCGTACGACCATGATCGTGCGACGGACGGTTTTAAGGTTCCCTATTAGTCGGGCGACGTCCGTCGTACGACCACGAACGCACGACCGTTGCCGATTCGGACAGCGCCTATTTATCGATAAATAAACGAACTATCGATATAGCAACCCTATTAGACAACTATCACCAGTATTTGCCTGGCAACTCTTTAAAGTCTGTCGAGCTGATAAAAAATAGTCGCGTTAAATTCTCCGTGTAAGTGCTTATTTATGTTTAGGTAGTGATTTGAAAACGATTACCAATATTTGTTTAAAGTGCATAATCGGATAATAACGAGGAGTCTTGAAACATTTTGAAACTTCTTTGTGAAATGTGCTTTGAACTGCCAGGATTGTAAGTTTAATGAATATATAATAGATATAAATAAATAAATATGCTTATACAAATTTACACAGCGCCTCTAGCCCACAAATAAGCAAAGCTTGTGTTATGGGTGTTAGATAACTGATAAACTTCCTATTTCCTTTTTGTAATACATACCTGCTTTATATACATACTACAACCAGACCCGATTAAAATTCATCATTTCTATTCCTGCTGTTCCTGCCGAAAGAATTTTTTAAAAGTGATTTTAGTTTGGTGAACGGAAATCTAGAGTCAAATAAGGTAGGTACGAGCTGCAAGTGTTCAAAACTTGTTTTGGTGTGTCCTAGATTTTAAGCTCACAAGATTAGCGGTTGAGGGCCTCAACTGCTATAATTATTTCGGTATTCAGGTATTATAATGCCATATTCTCGAACCAGCAATGAGTTTTGAAGTTGTCTCAACAAGTAAATTGTGTACCTATTATTTAAAGTAACTGTTTGATTAGATAAAAAGTTGATACATAGTGACTTTTCTGCTTAGGTATAGCTATAATTATTTATTTAGACAAGCGATCAACTAGGTAGTAGATTGTACTGTAGTTAATTCTTTATTTTTGGAACGTCGGTCTTGTGGTTAATGGCTCCGACTCGTAAGCGAGAGGTACCGGGTTCGAACCCTGCTGCCATGTACCAATTACTCTTGTCTGAGTGTCATAAGTGGAACAATAACCGGTGCTCTTACGGTGAGGGAAAACATCATGATGAAACCTGCACATTCAGGCGACTGAATGTGTAACCATAATCTAATCTGGTCGGGTTCCCTGGTACCGTTGTCACGGAGGTTCAACTATCTGATGTACCAAATCCTGGATCATGGGCATTGCGGACCCCGGGCCCTTAAGCGCGAAAGCACTACCGGGACATTAACGCCAAGATGACCATCACCCTTGGCTAATGTTCTCTACTGAATACCTACATTTCGAACCATCTTATTTAAACAAATAAAAACACAGGAGTCATTTCACGGAACCGGTTCACTTGTTAAGCTTTCATTAACCCTGTGTTCCAAAAACGTTGGAAGGAATGCAGTGTAAGCAAGATATTTAATTAATCCTAGGTTTTTTATCCTATAAATAGGTACCTCCGAAAGCGATAAGTCCATCTTTAAGCACAATTTTGTTTTAGTAACTCTTGTTAAAATTGCTTTTTTTATATATTTGACAAGACAGACCGTCATCTCACATGTTGGTAAGTGACGATGCGACTGAAGATGGAGTATTCCCGCCTTGGAACAGCCTAGTCACTCTAGCCTTGAAGGCATCCAGATATATATTGATCAGGGTACACACTCGCAGGCAGACAGGATATGTATGAAGAGCTATTCTTACTTACTTCCTTCTCATTTCGTACGACCTTCATTAGAAATGAAGTCAAGGTTATATTTTTGGACTGCTTGTACACATGTCTGGAGTGGTAATGGTTACATCTGTAAGTCAAATTAAGGACATCATGTGGCTATTGTTGTGTGACCGAAAAAGTTATTTGTCGGCATCCTTTCAATACAATTTTGCCTCTATTCTGTGTTACAATATTCTTATATTGTAACACGTAAAACAGGCAAAATTGTATTGGAAAGATACAATTTGGAAATTACTCAATTTAGAGAGGTTCGGAAGGTTTTATGTATCTACCCTACCAGAGGCCGTATTTCTGAACCAGCCTCCTCCGGTTTTCGGCAAGAAAATATCGACTTTTTCATGCCGGAAATAAAACATTTAGAAGCTTTCGATCCTCTACCTTTTGACCTTTCAAAGAGTATCTGCTGTTATATTGAAAGCTTTTAAAACGTTATTTTTCTTTTGCAACATTTTCTTTTGGAATTATCAATTGCCTCCTTTTTTAGGGATCGTCGACATTCTTCTCTAATTCATGTAACTGCAGCGGCAAGGTTGCTAATGTTTCTACAGCCAATACAATAAAGTTCATACGGTGCCAATACCAGGTCAGAATTGAATAGCGTATAATTTCTCATCTCTTAACCTGCCGGAGGTAAATATGTACCTATTTATTCCGCTGTTAGTGACATGTGGCACTATAGCCGTGAAGAATGACCCACATTGAGGGCGCTGCAGTCGACCATTTCCTTAACTAGCAAACAATTGTTAATACATCAGTCTGCAGTAACTGCAACTGCCAACCCGTCTGCCCACTTATTATGGTCATTATGTTAGATAAACAAGCCAGAATGCAACCTATTCCAACTGACACTTGCGACATTTAGCGGACACACTCTCATCAAGCGTAAATTTAAAAAAGGTCAGAGAAAAACCACAATCCTCTTTCATTATCATCTTCTTTTCTTTGTATTTGTTTATTGGCATACTCTCAGAGTATGTTATGGTTTCTGGGGTAGGACCCCCATGTATTAAAACATATTTAAAAAAATTATAACCGTTCGAATCGAAACAAGCGATTCAAAAATAGAGTCCCTGGTTCTTCTTAATATTTGACGATCTGAGAGCATGTATCGGATGGACCCGAAATTACAAATCATGGTCAAATAGCCTCTAAATTTTAATTTTAATCGAAAAAACTCCCGTCAAACTAATACATTAACGTTAGCTCGACGAGATCGCGTTCAGGGATAAGTTCGCCTTTGCTTTGTAAGTGTTTTCTATTGTAATCAACAATTTTGTTGCAGTAAAGAGTTTACATACCTACATACATTGTTGCATAAGAAATTCCGCAATCCGGAAGCGTCAACAACAACACACTTGACCTCCGTAGTGCGCATGCGCCATATTGCCGCGCGCCATAAATAAACATGGCGGCGGCCGTTCCCGGCGAATCCCGCTTGGCGGGAAACGACATTCTAGAAATTTTCACCAACAAGAATGACGAAACAGCTGACCGATAGAGTGACAAAGTGATAATTGCTATAGGAAATATGCGAAAATAGTGCTGTGTTAAACACAATGAAGAAGTGTGTCGGAAATTACTGTTTATGTAAAAAGTTGTGGATAATATGTGTTACAGAAAGTGCGACGGAGTATTTGACGTTGTCATCGTAGAAGTTACAATGTTTGCTTTGGTAAGTTATGTCGAAAGTAGTTTAAGCCTTTTGTTACCTTATGTACCTACATAGAAAACTATCAGTACCTACTTGATGTAGTATGTCTGATAGTCATTATTTTAGGGAAGTATCTGTAAGTTGAAAAAGTTATATGTACTTACTACTAATTGTTTTGTTTACCAAGCCTAACAAGCTTAGAAGAGATACAAGTGCTTACGGGCGCATATGCATTGTATACTATCGGTACAGTTTCCGAAAAAATCGTAATATCTAAGGCATATTTTATATTTTGACTTCCAATAAAATGCTCTCTGATAGTTATAGTACAATTTCTATGACACTCGAGTTCTTCCGAGTTTTCATTCGAAATCAAGGCTAAATTGTGTCATGCAAATAGTTCGGATTTATAGAGTTACAGCGCTTACGTTTTGCATACGATTCGAATACAAGATGTTGTTCGGAATTGCCGACTTCATGACCTATAACTATTTCTATGGCAGCTTACGCACTAAACGCCCGAACTATTTGCATGTCATAATAAGCCTTAATTTCAAAAGAAAACTCCGATGTCTAGTGCGTAAACACTCTAACTCTATAAGGCCTACTCTGCCTTCTCTAACACTACAAACAAATCGTGGTCAAAAAGTGCAGCTTGAACTATTTAATAATAGTATATAATAATAAAATAATATGCCGTATGGGGTGCCATTCGGCTCCCTAAACTGTCCCAGGGTCCCCAGCAGAAGCCTCATTAGATCTATATGAATGAAATAATTAGTACTTATTACACTCATCGTATTTATGAATAATAGTTTGTCGTACGAAAAGTTTACTAACGTAAAAAAATATTTCTTATGGAAAACTTTTTCTTATAGCAGTTGTTATCAGGTTTTCGATAGGTACTAGTTTCAGACATGATTTTTTGCAAGCATTGCCTTAATTCTTTCGCCATATTGCCCAAGTGCCAGTATAGATAAAAAGTGCGAAATAGCGTCCCTAATTCTAGCGTCGCTATTTCGCACTTTTACGATGAGTGTAATAAGTACTAATTATTTCATTCATATAGATCTAATGAGGCTTCCGCTGGGGACCCTGGGACAGTTTAGGGAAAGTTAAAGGCTTATAGAGTACGATATTAAATATCTCTTTCAATCGTCAAAAAGGAGGAATAGGAATTAAGTAATATACCTTCCTACAAGTAATATTATTGTTTATTTAAAAAATATGTAAATTACGATGACAACACGCTAGTATTTCCAACGTTTGAGTGTGCCTGACAATGTCTGTAAACGCAACGTCTTTGTATGCGTGATAGTAATGGCGCTTTGTTCTCAGTGGACCTTGTATTGGGGAGGTCCGTTTTGGATTTTATGTCTGTAGGCTGTAGGTGGTGGCATTTGTCAGAGGCCTGCATTTGGATAGCGAAAAGGGCGCGGCTGTGTGTTACTTCCATATTTATTTATTTATTGGTTCATATTACAGTTTTACAGCATTTAAATACGCTTAAAGTATAAGCATATATTTAATTAAGTTATCTTGGCGTTAATGTCCCGGTTATGCTCTTGCGTACGAGGGCCTGGTGTCTGCCTTGACCATGATCCAGGATTTGGCAGAGGTGATATAGTGGAGCGACTGCCCCTGACCTCAGTGACCCTGCTACCAGGTGAACCTGACCAGATACGCCAGTACGCCGATGCTCCTACATATTTAATTAAGTAGATATCATTATTTCGAGCGCAAACTTCGAATCTATACTTACCCAAAAACTAAATATTTTCGAATTTACCCACCACTCTCGTGACAAACAACCAATAATTCATAAAGCTTGGCCTGGACGTGTACTGGTCGACAGTTACCGCTTACTAACAGGTGGGCTCTCTGCTCGTTGTCACTGCGTAGTATAAAAGCGATATACGTGTATAACGGAATTCCAATACCTTTTTTACATAACAAACACATTATCAACAGGTGTGTCCGTGGATCCCACTGTGAGTTGGCAACAGGGATTTTCTCACGCTATATCTATTCGTCTTGGTATTATTACGCTATTTTATAGTGTCCAATGTCGGAGGAATGCTATATTTTCTCCAGTTATGGCATCGAGTTGAGAATATTGTAGACTTGCTTTGTTGGATTTAGTAGCGAAGGTCTCGCTAGCGCTAAAAAGAATCGAATATTGTCTAATAAGCGCTTGAGAGAATGGAAAAATAAATTTAGTATGGAAATGAAGTTCGTTCTTCTTCTGATTTCTCTGGCTTGGAGATGGTTATTTCATTATATTTCAATACTCCTGCTAGAATACGTCCTGCTAGATGTACATGGAAGGGTACTTATATATCTGAGCAGATTCATCAATCAAACATATGTACATCTGCTCAAATATATAAGTACCCTTCCATGTACATTTATATTTGAAGCCTTGGCAATGTTCACATATTAATGAACTCGACTGTACATAAAACATTATCTAGATATAAAAGTATAGTGATTTGAATTCGGAACGTTAAAATTCGTATGAAACTTCGTAAGCATTCTTCGAGAATTCTAAAGAGAGTTTATTCGAAAATCGAACAGAAGTTGGCGTACGAAAAAAGTAAAAAGTTGCGATTGCAAAAATTGTGATCTATAGCCAATTAGGGCAGCGCCGTAGGGTTGGACTGACGACCTTGTAAAGACCAATGAGAGTCAAACGATTTGATAAGCCCTTTAATCCAAAACATTTGTTTTAAAGAGTTGCAGAAACCAGGGGCTCTGTTTTCGAGCCGCTTGCGTCGATCAGTTTTCAATTTTGATTAACGGCGTGAAAAATTTAATGATGTTGATTTTCCATATTTTTGAATCGTTGTCAATTAAAAAAATATTTTATTTTTCATGCCGAATATCGAAATTTATGGTTGCACTTCCAACAAATAAGCCGCCTATTATGTAAGATACTGCTTTGTCCCCTTGGTGTATACTCCACTATTATTCCATGTTTTGGCTTACAAATAGTTATACGATCTGTCCAAACTGACTTGTCCTTGTTGGTTTAGAAAATTATTATTATTATTAGTATTCGTTTAAATTCACATTCTATGTATTTCTTGTAAAATTCAATACATTTATACACACGTAGCGTGATTGATACGGCAAGTCGTGATTTTGGGCATTGTTTGTTCACCAAATAAGACAAGTCAGTTTAAACAGATCATACCAATAGCATATCTCATAGACCAATACTCAATGGCCAGACTGACCACCTGCTGATAGAGTTTGGAATACGTTAAAAACAAGTTATAATACTTTAGTTGTTTGTAATTAATTGATTTGAGAGCATTTGAGTATAGCATTTGAGACACTTCGTAATAAATTGTTAGGTTTTATATCTAAATCTATATTAAATCCTTATTTAGATTTAAAAGCTAGTTATAGTGTTTATGAGCTTCTGTTAGGTATAAACGAGCTGGTGTGAAAAAAAAAGGTTGGGAATGACGCATGTATATGCCGGAGATTAATATACATCTATGCATCTTTTGACGACCTGAGTGGTGCAATGGTCAACATGCCGGTCTGCCACGCAATAGGTCCCGGGTTCGATTCCCGGCCGGGCAGAAATTGAAATGATGAATTTTAATTTCTGTGACGGGTCTGGGTGTTCTATGCATAATAAGTATGTATTAAAAAAAAAGTATTTAATTTGTATATCAGTTATCTAGCACCCATAGTACAAGCTTTGCTTAGTTTGGGGCTAGATGGCGCTGTGTGAATTTGTCCACGAATATTTATTATTATTTATTTATCTAATTTCTAATTCATAGTTGCTAGCCTATTTTTGCTACCTATCGTGACAGCCCATAACAGTCCACTGCAGGGCTTAGAGCCTCTCCCATTAAAGGGGACGTTATTGCCATAATCTCCACGCTTGGCAGGCGGGTTGGAGATCGCAGTGTAATATTACATTTTCAAGCCTACAGAGACTCTCTCTCCTCGGAATCTCGGAATCTCGGAATCTCGAGAGATCATTTGCCTCGAAAACATTAGTCGTCTTGTACTATACCCGCGAGTGTAAGGCGTTGGCGCTAATCTTCTCTGACGGACACCACGCGGCCAACCTATTTTTACATCGCTTACACACATTTGCTACCCATATTTACGACAAATTAAAATAAAGGTCATTCGAAATATCGATTTATCATTATAATAAGTTTGACACTGTAAATCTTTATTAATACAGATCTGCCTGGCTAGTCCAGTCATAAAAAAGGTCAGTCAAACTGGTATAAAAATAAAGCATTTTTTTACGAAGCCTTTTGGGTAATGTATTCATGTACTTATATGTATATTATGTAAGATACAGTATTGAGACATTTTGTCATAAAAAAGCGTGATGTTATAGAGTAGTATATTATGTCAGGTGGTACGACTCTGTCAAGCTTGAGGAGTCGGCCTGGGTGAGTACCACCGCCATGTCTATTTCGGCCGCCAAGCAACAATGCTTGCATTGTTGTGTTTCGGTTTGAACGATAAGGCATTACGTCTTAGTCCTCACAGTGGCACCTGCGGTTTTGCGATTTTAATACTTGGAACCTAAATGTGGGAATCGTAGATGTTATGGGCGACAGTTAACACTTACCATCAGGTTAAGGGCTATCTGCTCGCTAGTCACTGAAAAATAAAATTAAAATAGGCGGATCCTGGGCCCCCACGTGCCACGCGGGGCACAACCTGGACATAACGCCAAGATGATGATTATGATGATTGTTTTGAATATTATAAAGTCAAATTACAGGTAGAGCTCGTCTAATCTAAAATGACGCGCCCCACTATCGCATTACCGCACACAAGCAAGTTTAAAATATGGACGCAATACATATACAAATGCCGCTGTAATTGGTTATTCAGTTGCCGGTGAGATTCAAACATAGGAACACGCGTCGTTCATTGGCTCCCACACAGATGAAGTGTCGTTATCAATATTTGCACTCACACATCGAAATCAACTAACTAAATAGTGGGGCGCGTCATCTTAGACTAGACGAGCTCTACCTATGTAGATGAACTTAGTCAATTGTAGTTTATAGGTTGACATTTGTGATGACCCTTAAGTGGATGGGTACTTTTACGAGGCCGTGTAAGTGGAAATTAAAGATCTTGAAGAAAGAAAGAAAAGAAGACTGATTTATTTCTACTTGCAATCTACTGATCTGCAACGTACATTACAAAAGCCACTACATTCTATCATGCAAAAACATTAAATCTAACATTATGGCGGAAAATAAAATAGGACAAAAATAAACAAAAAGTGATGTCGATGACCAGATTCGAACTGCGACCTCCGTGTTCAATATTTCACTCGTATTGCCATCCAGTTACTTGCGCTTAATAGATCTTCGTAATAACATGAATTGTTACTGGTGGCAAACGCATAAAGCCCGCTTCCAAATTCTCATACGACTCTGCTAAAAGGCTAGACTACGTCTACAAGGGCGTGACCTAAAGCTGTAACAAAGTATACTACTGTACATCGCGATACATTTTCTAACTACAATTCTAATACATACGCGAAATTGAGCATTAACACTTACCCCGTAGCCTTTCACTTCAACACACTCACATATAGGTAATTAATTAATATTTCAAACGTAAGTCCTTCTGGTTGCGAAACAGTAATAGAGTTATATTAACACAATTCAATGTAATTCCTGCACCAGTGTCTGATGCGCACCGCCCATGCCAACGTCCCTTTTTTTCTCAAGTACCTACAATACCCTCGCAACGGATTTATTACGTAGGTAAACAAACAAAATATGCGAGAGAAATGAATCGTGACTAGTAACACCATCTAGTTGGGAATTGGAGGACTAAATTGTGCTAAAAAGTGCGAAAGTACGTGTGTTTCATATTTAATTATTCGCAGATATGAAACTTCAAACTAAAACAATTCGACCCGTGACAATATCCCCTCTCCTCGAAAAAAAAAAGAATCCCAGCCTGATTCTTTTTTTAATTTCATGCAATCCTTTTTAGATCAACTGCATGCCATTTACCGAGATCTTTACCTCTCAAACTCTTCAATTTATAAACATCCGTGGATATCTTTTCAGTTATAACGGCCTTTTCATATTTCGGTGATAACTTTGCCATAAATTGCTTGTTTGCATTTGAAAGTGGTTTGGTTCTTTTCCAAACTAAATTTCCAGTTTCGTATGTGCAGGTACGTCTCCGTTTATTATAATTCCTGCTGTTAACTTCATGAGCCTTTTTTAGTCTAGCCCTAACATCTTCATATACGTGTAATCTTTCTTGGATCCGATCTTCAAAATTGTTTCTATTAACATTAAGCGGCTCTTTTTCTTCAAACCTAGGTCCCGGCTTGTTTTTACAACACGTCTCTTTACCAAAGACTAGATATGACGGAGTTTTTCCAGTCACTTCGTGGACAGCAGTTCTGATGGCGTGGCCTACATGAGGCAAGTACCTGTCCCATTCTTTGTGGTTGTCCTCTACATACGATGCTATCGCTGTTCCTATCACACGATTAACCCTTTCAGTGGGATTGGACTGCGGATGATAATAGGGAGTGTACCAAATTTCAGAGTTATATGAATTAACGAGCTCTTTGAATTGAGAGGCCACAAATTGTTTCCCATTATCGCAGATAATTATCTTTGGAGTTCCAAACATCAAAAAGAGCTGTTCCTCTACAATTTTTGTTATATTAGATGCCTTGCCATTTTTTAACGGAAAGAGTAATACAAACTTGCTAAACCAACAAGCAATAACTAGAAGCATTGTATTACCTAACTTAGAACGAGGAAAAGGTCCCATTAAGTCCATTGATACAACTTGAAAGGGCTCTTCAACTTCTCTGTGCTTGCCCATTAGTCCCTGCGGAGGCAACTGTGACATTTTATGTTTCGCGCAAGTTTCACATTGTCTAACGTATTCTTTTGCGTCCTTTATTAAATTCGGCCAGTAGTATTTCTGGCGCACCCGATTGATTGTTTTTTTGACTCCAAAATGACTTGATGTTGGAATATCGTGACATTCCCGTAAAACTATTGTCCTTAATTTTTCGGGTACTGCCAATTTCCACGAATCATTTTCATCAGGGAATTGTTTTAATTTTAAATATTTCCATAATATGCCATGATCAATAACTAAATCTGCACCACATTTACCACTTATGACCATTTCTTCTTGCGCTCTGTACCATTCATCCTTATCTTCATTTTTTATTTCAATGACATTTATTTCATGCTCTTCCACCGCTCTGGATAAGGCGTTAGGTACCACATTATCTTTGCCCCTTCGATGTATGACTTCATAATCGAATTGTTGCAATCTCATAGCCCATCGCGCTAGTCTACCGTGCGGATCTTTCGTTTTATAAAGCCACTGTAAAGCGCTATGGTCAGTAATGACTTTGAAATGAGTACCTTCGATATACGGTCTGAATTGATCAATCGCATGAATGACGCTAAGAAGTTCCCTCTCAGAGGTCGAATATTTAGTCTCTCTATCCGTAAGTTTTCGACTCGTGAAGGCAACTGGTTTTTCCGTGCCTCCAATAAATTGAGTCAGCACTGCTCCTGTACCTTTGTTTGAAGCATCGCACTGTATGGTAAAACTTGCCGAGAAATCAGGGCAACTTAAAACTGGGGTTGTTGTTAAAGCCGTTTTAAGTGCTTGAAAGGCAGTATCTGCTTCTTTGTTCCAGTTGACCTCACGACCTTTCTTACCTCCTTTTGTCAAGTCATGTAACGGCGCAGCTATCATAGCAAATTTCTCCACAAAGCGCCTGTACCAACTAGCTAAACCTAAAAACCGTTTAAGTTCAGTATATGTACGAGGTTTTGGGTAGTTTAAAATGGCACTAACTTTTTCCGGATCGGTCCTCAAACCGTCTCTGTCCACAATATAGCCCAGATATTTCAGGGAACCCCTCGCAAAATTACATTTCCCCATGTTAATGGTGAGACCTGCCTTTAAGAGTTGGTCTCTTACCCAAATCAATGTATTTATGTGGTCGTCGAAAGTTTTAGTACAAATTACAATATCATCAAGATATGTAAATACTTTCCCTTCATATTCTGGCGGAAATAGCCTATCCATTAATCGCTGCTGCGTCTGACTAGCGTTCACTAAGCCAAAGGGCATAACCTTAAACTGAAATAAACCCTTTCCTGGCAAACCGAATGCTGTTTTCTCCTTACTTTCCTCTTCAAGTGGAATCTGCCAAAAGGCCGAGTTTAAATCAAGAGTGGACAGGTAGTGTGCATTCTTTAAATTATCCAGAATGGCAGTAACTCGAGGAAGTGGATATGAGTCTTTCTTTGTTAACCTATTAAGCTGACGGCTGTCTAAACATAATCGGTTTTTGCCAGAAGCTTTTTTTACTAAAAGTACCGGAGAGCGCCAAGAACTATATGAGGGTTCTATGACATCGTTCTTTAACATATCGTTAATTTCCGTTTCCAATTCTTTCATTATATGTGGCGAAAATGGATATTGCCTTTGACTAACTGGTTCGTGATCTTCTGAGTCAATTCGATGACTTATTAAATTTGTTCGACCCAAACCCGATCCAATGGTATTTTCCATAGAGGCAATAACTTCCTCAAGTGCTTTAGTTTGACAAGGTAATAATTCCATACGCGATATTACTGCTCCTTTTTTTATGTCTAACTCCGAAAGCTCCATATTTGATGGTACTCCAACGTGTATGTCACCAATTTTACTTTTGGCCTCGGCAATGGACAAATTAAAATCATCAAAAAAATTCATTCCTAATAATATGTCATGTTTCAAATGATTCATAACATAAAATTCAATCACCTTATATAATTTTAAAAATTGTATTGGCAACCACATGACAGTAGATATACAGTGGGGTGTGCCATCCGCTGTAGACAGTTTCGTCTGTGCCGTTCCTTGCGTTGAGAATCCCATTGCAGTAAGTTTAGCACAGAAATCACTAGATATGACCGAGGCGGTGGCACCCGTATCCAGAAGACCAAAAAAAGTGTTGTCCATGATTTTTATTTTGGCAAAATATCTATTCTCTGAATGTGATTTTACTAAATTACAAATTTCCCCAGTAGCAAAAAAATTGGAAATGGTCTGCAACCATGTCTGCCATTCCTCTCTATTAAGATTTACGGAAGGCATTCGGCAGAGTTGATGCCTCCCTCTTGATCGTTTCCCGGGTTTGTGTTTTGGCTCCTCGACGGTTGGTTAGGTGCATCCGAGACTAACCTTCCCCTTTTGCAAGGACAATTTTTGGTTGTTATACCAAATTTACCGCACTTATAACAGAACATTCTTTGACGAGGTATAGAACAATTTCTGAATGTATGACCGGACGCTCTACAGTTCCAGCATTTCATGTCTGTAATGTTCCTTTGCGAATTATACATTCCTTTAGCTGTTGATGCATTATTATACATTGCATTGATCTCAATGTGAGTGCTACCCTGATAAGCTAGATCTGGCTCCAAAACATTCAAAGAATTGAGTGGTTCCTGAAATCTATCACAGTTCGATCTAGTTCTATCGAGAATTCTTAAAACCTTTGTCAGCTCTGAAACTGAACCAAAGTTATCTCGACAAACCGCTTGCTGAAAGTACGGCTGAATATTTCTTAGTAAAATAGCTAGTTTTTGAGATTCAGATAACTTCTCAGGTAAACGGTTAAACATGTTTTGCATCACAGAGAGATAAATGCACACGTTCTCCTCCTTAGCTTGAGTTCTCTTCTTAATTTCATCCAAAAGCTCATCTTGATAATAAGGTCGTTGAAAGGTTATGGTCAATATTTGGACTAAATCTTTCCAATCCTTGGCACACTCTTTATTTGCTCTATACCAAATCAGGGCATCACCTTCGAATAGATCTATCGAATATCTCCATAAGTCATGATCATCAGCGTTTCTCGCATCCTTTAACTCTTCAATACGTTCCAAAAAAGCATTTACGCTCATACCTCCTTTACCAGAAAATTTAACTCCCCAATCTTTGAGAGGAATAAGCTTGCGATGGGAAAATTCTTTGTCAATAGTTGATGACCTTGATAACGGGTTACGCTTTTCGCCTACTCCAAACGATAATAATTCCTCGTTAACTTTCGAATTTATTTGTATGGTTCCTGCTTGTTCCTCCAACGCTATGCCTTCTAAGATTTTAATTGCTTCCGGACCCAAGGACTGATGTAGAACTTCTTTATCTTTTTCGGAAAGGTTCTCCTGACTTTCAACTTCATCCCCTTTTGCCTCTAAAGACGATGCTGATTCAACGCAGCCTTTGACGTCAACGTGCAGTTTAGCATGACGGTCGATATCTTCGTTCGCTGGTATTATAAGTGATACACGATATTGTAAATGCAACGACCGAGAAATAATACGCTTGATGGCTAAACGGTCTGGTCTCAAGGACAGATCACTCAACAACCCCGTTAACGTATTCAATTTCGTCTCGCATAGTATAATTTGCGACAAGGGATCTTCTATGCATGGCCTGGGTACTGTAAGTTTAATTGAAGACTCCCCTAAGTATTCTCTATTAATAATTTCTCTTAGAATTTTTCTCATCGGAACTACCGTTAAAATTTTGTGGACCCCACGGCAAGCCAGCTCAAACTCTAGTTCATCTTTTAACAAGTCATTAACATCCATTCTGCGTGATAATGCCATCTTTACAAAATTTCACAGTGATTACAAAATACCAAGATAGTTTCTACTGCTAACCTACACTATACTATACTTACTACAAATATACTATGACTAAACTTACCTTTTAAATATACTATAACTAATGTTTATTTATAACTAATAGTAAACAAAAGTAACAATTACACATAAAGTATTAACCGGGCCAAAAATTTACAATCGTATGGTGACCCTACTTTAACAAAAAAATATACCAAAATTCGACGAGACCTTCAATTTCCGCCTTTCCCCGTTGAGCGCCAATTTGATGACCCTTAAGTGGATGGGTACTTTTACGAGGCCGTGTAAGTGGAAATTAAAGATCTTGAAGAAAGAAAGAAAATAAGACTGATTTATTTCTACTTGCAATCTACTGATCTGCAACGTACATTACAAAAGCCACTACATTCTATCATGCAAAAACATTAAATCTAACATTATGGCGGAAAATAAAATAGGACAAAAATAAACAAAAAGTGATGTCGATGACCAGATTCGAACTGCGACCTCCGTGTTCAATATTTCACTCGTATTGCCATCCAGTTACTTGCGCTTAATAGATCTTCGTAATAACATGAATTGTTACTGGTGGCAAACGCATAAAGCCCGCTTCCAAATTCTCATACGACTCTGCTAAAAGGCTAGACTACGTCTACAAGGGCGTGACCTAAAGCTGTAACAAAGTATACTACTGTACATCGCGATACATTTTCTAACTACAATTCTAATACATACGCGAAATTGAGCATTAACACTTACCCCGTAGCCTTTCACTTCAACACACTCACATATAGGTAATTAATTAATATTTCAAACGTAAGTCCTTCTGGTTGCGAAACAGTAATAGAGTTATATTAACACAATTCAATGTAATTCCTGCACCAGTGTCTGATGCGCACCGCCCATGCCAACGTCCCTTTTTTTCTCAAGTACCTACAATACCCTCGCAACGGATTTATTACGTAGGTAAACAAACAAAATATGCGAGAGAAATGAATCGTGACTAGTAACACCATCTAGTTGGGAATTGGAGGACTAAATTGTGCTAAAAAGTGCGAAAGTACGTGTGTTTCATATTTAATTATTCGCAGATATGAAACTTCAAACTAAAACAATTCGACCCGTGACACATTGTCTGAAAATTCTATCTTTGAACTAAAATTAACAGCACGGTCTCCTAGCATAGCGGTGCCGTCAACTTCCGTCATGCGTAGTGCTTGCCGTCATGCGTCACGCTTGCCGTCATGCGTCGTGCGTGCCGTTATACGCCGTGCCGTTTTTTGTTTTGTGGAGGCCGTAATAACGTTGACTATGGAAACAAATATGGTACGGTTAAAGTACAAATTTAGTTTATTGTGGTTAAAGGATGATCTCACGCTACACTAAGCCGGATCCGAACTCCGCACACTAAGGTTGTGGAAAGAACTACCTGTAGAGGTTTTCCCTGGAGAGCACAACATGGAGTTCTTCAAGAACACTTAAAGAAAGTGGTGAAAATGTTTTTACGGGGTCGGCAACGCGTGGGTGATGCCCCTGGAGAGCAAATGTCCATAGGCTGCGATGACTGCTTACTATCAGGCAGGCCGTAAGCTTGTTTGTCACCTAAGTGGTATAAAAAAAAGATGCAGGAACCGTAGCTTGATCGTAGTAAAGTCAGCTAATATTCCATATATTTGGCGGACGAGCAATGACAACTGGGTTACTCCTCGGTATAGAATGTGCATGTCCATCTTTACATAGTATAAAACGAAGTCGCTTCCCGCCCGCTGTCCCTATGTAGATCCTTCGATCTTTTAAACTACGCAAAGGATTTTAATGCGATTTTCAACAATAGATAGTTATTATTATTAGGAAAGCACGCGGCGCGGCACCGTGCACTGTTGATTCGGGCGATAAGTCAAACTGTTAAAGTGACAGTGACAGTCAGTCAGTCCGATCCTAGGACTAATAATGTCTGGAACGCACTCAATGTTGCTACGGCCCGCAGCCCCATTTTTCTAACTGTATTTTAGTAAACGTGCTTTTGTATTTTAAGACGTTTGTAAAAGATTTGTAAACATAAATTAAATAAAAATTATTTGACTCTTGACTTTTTGACTTTTGATTCAAGAGAAAAGTTTATAAGTAAGAAAAAATGTGTTGGTAGAGGTAAAGTAGGTGTACGCGAACGAAGTCGCGCCGGGTCCACTAGTATGAAATATATGGGATATTAGTTGACCGTGCAACGGCCTAGACTCGGCTCGGACCAGGCTAGGTGTAGCGTGAGTCATCCTGTATTCCTGTATAAGTTTGACATGTGCTGTTTGCATAATATGAGTGTCTTTCTGTGGCATTGTAGCTCCAGAACGAATGGAACGATTCCGATGCGGTTTCTTTAATTAAAAGCTAGTTACATCGAGATGGTTCTTCGCTTTGTTACGTTAGGCCTGCTGGAAGAAATTTCTTCGTAGAAATAAGTAGTGCCTTTTGTGTCGTATATACTTTTGCCTTGTATCTTATTGTGTGCTATAAACTATAAAATAAAATAAAACCTGACGTACTGACGTTTTTCCTATAGGTTCAAATTTGTTAGGATAACTTACTTACATAAGGTTTATGAAAAGCAATCTTCTTCTTATGTAACTATTACAACAATACACGCATTACGCTGTCAAGATAATTGCATAGCTATAAATGCTACAGTGACACACAAAAGAAAAAAATATGTCCGTACAAATATTGTATTCTAGGAAACTCTTAAACACACAATTATCACTATCATTCCTTTGTATTACCTAAATACATATTTGAATATTTTTTCAAAAGCCGAAAATTATAAGAAATAGTTATTGTAATAAAGATATGATAAGGCTATAATAAGGAAGTGTATGAAGACGAAATATGAAAACAAATTGCGATCTAATATAAAAAACAAATCTTGGCGTAAATGTCCCGGTTGTGCTCTCGCGCACTACGGCCCGGGGTCCCCCTTAACCATGATCCAGGACTTGGCAGATCAGATAATTACAGTGGAGATACTGCCATCTGATCTCCGTGACCCTGCTGAGGGGAACCTGACCAGATTGGATCATGGTTACACATTCAGTCGCCTGAATGTGCAGGTTTCATCACGATGTTTTCGCTCACCGCAAGAGCATCGGTTAACATTCAACTAATGTACATAACTCAGAAGAGCTCAGTTAGGCTTCGAACCCGGTACCTCTCGCTAACGAGTCGAATACCTTAACCACTTGGACATCGACGCTTCTAATTTGCGACCACATATTGATAAACTGAAATTATGTTTGTGACGCGGCGTGGTGGTATTCATGGAGAGCTGACCAGCGTCACTGTTCCATTTACACCCCAGACGGGTTACTAACTAACGTATCGGAAATTGGATTGGAGTATTGTTTTATTTTGAAACGACTTAACCTACCTTCTGTTTTTGAAATTCAGAATCAATATGGTAGCAACCCTAGTAAGCAGGCAAGTTACAACAAAAATATCTTTCTTCTAATTGCATCACATTTTTATTGATGCTGATTGAATGAATTGCTCTTCCACTTCTTTACTTATTTTAAAGCTAATTTTAAGATTTTGAGACATCAAAAGACTAGTTTATGCAATGCCCACATACATACATTTTCAAAATCACGCCCATTAGGAGCAGGCATAGTTAAATAACAACAAAGTTTTAACAAGAATAATATACAGAAGTTCAGGGTCCCCTGCTAGCAGGGTCACGGAGGTCAAATGGCAGTCGCTCCACTGTTTTTACCTGATCTGCCAAATCCTGATCATGGTCAAGGCGGACTCCGGGCCCTCGTGCGCGAAATCACAACCGGAACATTAACGCCAAGATGATTATTAATATACAGAAATTCTACACTCCAAATATATACTCCAATAAAACAACTTATCTCCATAAATAGTTAACGTCATAATTGTCGAGGACGAAGGAGTGATTCTGGTAATTCTCTATTTTGTGCCGTCACCGTGCAGCCGATAAACATGAATATCGAATCAAAACGTAAAAAAGTTAAAATATGGAATACAATTAACTACCAACTAGTGTTATTAGTTTCAAAATAAACGTAACGATCCATTTCCTTATTACGTTAGTTAACGCAGGAAAAGTTTTTTTGCAACTTGATTGCTATTGCGTAATCGAACATTTAAACTTAGAATAAACAAGTCGCAGATTGAACTTTGATACTAGATTAGGTGTTTCTTGAAACAGAGTCAAAGGTCGATTTCTTAAGTTTTTATAAGTATTACGAATCTTCGCATTTGTGCTATTTCATACTTAACGTTTGTATGGATCTGGTCAGCGCAAAATGCCAGTTAGATTGAAAGCTTAAACGCAATACTTACTCAAATAAACAATATATCGAAATATTTCATCATCACAATTTCGTATCGTACCGTGTGGTGTCCGGCAGAGTAGAATAGCACCAAACCCTTGCACTGGAGTTTGTCGTACAAGGCGACTAATGTTTTCGAGGCAAAACTTCTAGTCTCCGTGGACTGGGAAATGGGTAGCAGCGTTTTCCATTTCTGTATTTACAACACTGCGATCTCCAACCCGCCTGCCAATAATCCTCTTTCGTAGGAGACGCCCTAAGTCCTGCAGTGGACTGTTATGTGCTGTGATGATGATATCGTATCGGCCGTGTGACTGGAGCCCAATGGACTGGCAGGGATGGCAAAAAAACCCGATGGATGTTATCGTTCAGTTGTATGCCGTGCAATACGACAATCCGTGACGCCCAAGTTGCTATATTGCATGGCCATAACTGTTGCTGTCGAGTCGACAATATAAATAAATAAAAATGTCATCATCATATCAGCCGAATCTCTACTGTTGTAGAGATCTCCACAAAGGCCGGTCCTGTGTCTTCCGCATCGAGATGATACCTGCGATCTTTACCACCTACCCAGCTGCGTAGTCTGCACTCGAGAACTTGACTACCCCATCGGTCATCTGTTCTGCAAAGTATATCTTCGAGTATATCTTACTGCCTACAGCCACTTAAGCCTGGCACTTAGTGTTAAGTTTTGCAATTATAGTTTAAGTATCTCCAAGCGATGGATTCGTTACATGCTCGCTGCTTCCAAAAACTTGCACAATGGAACACTAGGCCAGACTGAACTGAAGCAGAGCTAAGTGAAACTTTTAACACGAAGTCATTTACTAAACTGACTTCATTCCGCACTCGTGAAGTATAATTATAATTTCAGACAATTTTGGCGAGGAGCCCGTAAAATGGCAACCAATGTTAAATAGGTACAAAAAAATTGACAATTTTGACGATGAGCCCGTAGAATGGGAACTCATGTTAAATAGGAAAACAAAAATCTTCCCATGAGAGAGATTATGCAACTTCATACATACATACAGGTACCTAATCGATAAAAACAATTGACATTGCAATGATTGCATTGACCCATTTATATAGAACTGTAGATAGATACGGCATGAGATGTTCACATCAATGCTACATAAGTAGGTACGCAGTATACAGGTGGTAAAATACCTACTGATAAAGACGCAAATACTTGGAGACAGCAAGTAACTGTTTACTTTAAAGTGTTAACCTTACTTGTTAGTGTATCAGTATTTCCGCTGAGATTGGAGTTGGTACAGGTACAGGGTGTTAGTCGCAGGATATTCTAGATATTTATTTAAGGGCCGATTGTTCAATCCTCAGATAAAGTTTATTTGCCCAATAAAGTAATACACTGCCAAATTAAAACAAACTATAATCCTTTACAATTATGAAGTAATGATACAATTTTATTTTAGTCGCATAATAACTTATCAGACTGATATGTTTTATTCGAGGATTGAACAATCGGCCCTAAAAGAAATTAGGCTAACTAGTAAGTAAGCCACCATTTCAATGCTGTGTGTTCTGGGTGGTAAGTAAAGTACGGGATACGGATACATTAATACAAGAATCATTCAAGAGCCTGAATATGTAACCATGATCCATTGGTCAGGTTGCCCTGTTAACAGGGCCGCGGAAGTGAGATGGCAGTCGCCCTAATGAAGTTACCAGATCTGCCAATCCTAAGTCATGGTCAAGGCGGGCCATTAATGCTGAAATGACTACGCATAAGCAATATTTCAGATATGAATTCATCGCTTTAGTCACGGTGCTCCCTAACAATGCTGTGGAAGGCTTCAAAGGATGCTTTCATCTAAGGACGGTTTGATAGCCAATGCATCCCATTCCTAAACTCCTCACACATTCTTCAATCATGCCATTGCCTGATCGTCTTGCTCCCAGGTAAGCTTCCCGAGTAGCCTAGTGATTCCTGTTTCCAGGGCCCCAACTCTACTAATTTACCAATGTCACAATTGGAGATTTGTAGGTAGCCGATTAAAACGAAAAAATAGTGAAAATAACTGTAATAGATGGCGTTGATTTGAAATGATTTCCAAAAATAAATTAAAACAGGACTAAACTATTATTTACTATACTAACTTTATTCTTTAATCATGATTTTTTAAATAATTTAATACACTTTTTTTTTAATAGGGAATCAGCATAATGTATCAAAATATAGAATTCTTCATGTCAAAAAACATAAATAAAAACCTCACAAATCTTTAAAAAATAGGTCCCCAGATTGAATCATAGTCTCACATCTACACAATCCTATTTACTTTGCAGCGTAACGTTTCTACTTCAAATGGTAACTAAATAAAACGACGAAATCACTGACAGAGCCGGTTTTAGCCATACATATTTAATGCGTGAATCATCCGTTTAAAAAATTCTACAAGAACAACAACGTTTAACCAGTTATAAACTTAACTAAGGCAATTTGTACTTTATAATGATAAAAGAAACTATATATTTTCTTTAATTGAACAAGATAACATTAATGAGAGGTTTTCCGACAGCCGGTTAAAAAGAAAAAAAAGTTCAAATTATTATAATAGATGATATCGATAAGATATGATATGATAGATAGAGACCGTTAAATGTATAAAAAAGTAAACTTTTAGCACTCTTTGGCAGAAAAGGTACTAAAACTGACGTATCTTTGATATGATTCAATACTGGATAATACTGTCTAAGCAACGCCATCTAGCGGGTGTCGCGGAACTACACTTTTTACCTTTTTTAAATAACTCTTTATTTGGGACAGCGTATTAGGCTCACCATCCAGCGAGGCAATGCGGCCAGCTTCCTGGACATTTTTCCTAATACTGTGGACCTAGGGCAAATTTTCAATCTCGATTTTCGATATTTTATTTTTATATTTAGTTAGATAAGTTAGGTTCCCGTTTATAATAATAATCATCATCTTGGCGTTATGTTCCCGGTTGTGCTCTGGCGCGCGAGAGTCCGGGGTCCGCCTTGACCACGATTCAGGATTTGGCAGTGGCAGTTTGGCAGGAGTTGGTTGGTAATTACAGAGGAGCGACTGCCATCTGACCTCCATTCGCGATTATTATTGTTAGTACCTAATACATTTTTTGTTGTGTGAGATAGATATAAAGAGCTAGAGAACTTAAAATATGATACAATCCCTCTGGCCACGTGGTCCGATTGCTTTGTCTTCCTGACCTTACGACATTAAATTTTTATTCTTAACCCTCTGATATAAAGATCGTAAACTTCTCAATTGCATTGGCAACCTAAATCTTTGATACGAATGTTGCATCATGTCGCGAGATATAAGCATACGCACGGTCCGTACACATGTAATGACCACACAACTGATATGTCGCTCGCGGTGAGGTAGGCGGGAGGGGAGCGTTTCGGGGTTGCTACGAGGCTGAACGCGGGGGCGCGGGGCAGAGATCTCAAGTGTCGTTTCGCGGAACAAAATGCTCCATGGCTCGCGCCCCGCACCCCGCGCTCAGCCATGAAACTTCACTCTCTCCCCCCCATGGGCGATGTATGTGTTGTGTGATTGATCTATAGTTAGCGTCAATCTTGAAACCACAATCGCATCTTGAGCGTGTATCTGAGATTGGTCTTGAAATCTAATTAATAATATGGGATGACTGAAGTAGATAAGGTGGTGGGTGACACCCAGACTTTCTACCGCCGGTAAACGACAACAAATTACTAGAAACCTTGTATGTCGCAAGTCATTTTGCTAAAGTAGTAATTGACGATAACTATGGCCTATAAAGTGTTATGAGCAAAATATCCGTCACACATTATACTACCTACTTCCGCTACCCTTTATAAATATCTCTAATAACGTTATGATACATTTTCTTGTAATTATAATAATAAGAGTGCAAGGAAACTGATACCGATGCGGTAGTGGGATTTATATTCCGAGGTCTGTTGATTTTGTTCGAGAGTGCTTTACGCATTGAGTCCCAATCCTACTCCGAGTGGCGTGTAAGTTGTAACAGACGCTCCGATTGGGCTGGAACCAACCAACCGTCAGTTATAGTCGATACTAATATTTACGTTGTATGAAATAAAGTTGCTTTAGGATTAATTTTCGGATGCGTGGGCGAGCCGACTCATGTCGGACGTCCGGGCACGTCTCCCGAACCCAAAAGCTATTTTATTTTATACTGCGTAAGGATTAGTATCAACTGCAATTGACGGTTGGACGGCTCCAGCCAAAACGTAACGTCTGTTACTAGTTTAATGGCTAGCGGGTCCGACTCGTAAGTGGGAGGTACCGAGTTCGATTCCCAGTGCTAAAAAATAGCAATGACCTTTTATTAGTTGGGCACTGTGCCGACACCGACGCTCACGGTAAGGGAAAATATCGTGAGGAAACCTGCACATTTAGACGACTGAATATGTAACGGTGATCCAATCTGGTCAGGTATTGTAATTACAACTGTAATTACATTTGCCAAATTTGAATGTAAAAAGTTGTTACAGATAAAATAATATTATCCCTAATACTTGGGTTTCTTTATTATATGTATAATGTGCGCATGATAACTCGAGCATGGCGTCCCTGTCATTGATTTTGTTGACTGCCTATCAAATTTAGTTCCATTTTCAACCGCGAGGAAAATTATCTTGCGTGTACGTACGTACGTAAGCTGATAAAGAAATAGAATAGAAGTCCAATGGTTTCCGGGACCGTTCGTATAATATGCAGTGCGTAAGCCTCTAATTATAGATGTTATATCTAGACTGCAGTGTATTTAAGGATTACATTAAATTTAAACAGTGGCGTCTCGTCTCGTCTCATACTAGTGCAAATATTTTATCGTGATCGGTAACTTTTCATGGCACCTAATTGGTTTACTGTGTATTATTAAATTAATTTGTATTATAGTCAGGGCTCGAAATACATATACATGAGGATGTAGACATGCTAATATGAATTTCAATAAAATGTAGGTAATGATATCGACAATACATACATAACGTTATACTTTTTACCTGTGGATAATATAAACTAGGAATTAAATAAAAATAATCATCTTGACGTTAATGTCCTAATTGTGTTCTCGCGCACGAGGGCCTAGGATCCGCCTTGACCATGATACAGGATTTGGCAGATCGGGTAATTACAGCGGAGCGACTGCCATCTGCCCTCCGTGACTCTGCTCCCAGGGGAACCTGAACAGATTGGGGGGCAGAGAAATGGTGAATTACGTAACTATGATGTTAAAATATTGACAGACATGTATCTGATGATGATGACATGATATAGTATGATAATGCAATTATGAATTTGAAAGTAATACAGTATTCAAGGCCAATCTTACAAAGAGACGAAATTGCTTGTTAGTTTGTATATTTTTTTTCACTGAAAATGTAATGTCCAGTCTCTGGAATTCCACAGGTACAAGCGGCAGTGCAACTGACTTCAACACTAATATAAAATGGTTCCAGGAAATAGAATAAATGCAATTAATAGTCGTAACAGAGATAAGTAACATATAGCATTTAAATAAAAAACACTAAGGTCACGCTAGACTGCAAAGCCAAAAAGTAGGCATGCACTGAACTAACCAGCTAGCACCTTCGTAGACAGGGGAATGGGCCGAAGCTTTGTTTTGTTGTGTTGTGTATTTTCAACACTGCGATCTAGAGAGCATACCTTTTTTTGTGCAAGTTTAGGAACTACCTTCATGTAGTAGGCTGGCTTCGCAGCGCAACAATGTATAAATGTAGCCTACCTACTTACTAAATTTTACGGTATTTACGGGTAAAACTTGTATTTGTTATCCGAATAATTGAATTGAATTTACATTTTGATACAATGTCACTATATTTTTCAATACCTACTGGTGAAAACTTGGAAATGGCTGACTAATATAGCTTTAAGCTTTCCTAAAAAATAATAATAAAAGAACTAGTAACAGACACAGTTGCAGTCGATACTAATCCTTACTGTGTACAAAATAACGTCGCTTTTGGATTAGTTCGGAAGCGAGGGCGAGCTGACCTTGGTCGCACGTCCAACCACGTCCCTCGCACCCAAAAGCGACTTTATTTTATACAGCCTAAGGCTTAGTATCAACTGCAACAGACGGTTGGTCGGTTTCAGCCGAAACGGAACGTTAGTTACTAGTACACAACATTTCTCTTTGACAGAATGACTCTAGAGACGTGATGTTCTTCGTCCCCACTTGGGATAGCACAGGGCAGAGGGATGATGAAGTATGCTACTGAAATAGTTTATACAAGTAGTTTACCAGTTTTCTGGTACCCATAAAACAAGCTTTACTTACTTTGGTGCTAGAAGGCGCTGTGTGAATCGTCCAAGCGTATGTATTAACATTTAGCCCTACTAACATTTAGCCATACTCGGAAACGCGGAGACCATAACAACAAATATCAACACACACGCGGCATAAATGCCGAAAAACACGCTCCGAATAGTTCAACAATCCCTTCTAGATAATTAATTCCGACTTTGAACTTGATCTTGCCGCGAGAGCCTCGCCGGCTTGCCTTGAGATTGTAAAAGTGACAATTTATTGGCTATACATTCGCTATAACCGTGCAATACGAAGAATATAGACTCTGGACTGACCGCTTCAGTGGTTCAGCTCTTTCTAGTAATTTGGGAGAAAAAACGTTGCTTCAGTACCTAAATTACATACCTAGCGTTTCGCTCGGAGACAGAACTTTCTAAATATATATACGAGTATTAGGCAACATCGTATTGTAGCTCCTTATTGTAATAGATTTTGACATAGACATAGACGTATCTTTGTTTGGTCCAATAATACATTAAAAAACTTAAAACTAACAGAATAACTACATAATAAGGAAGCAGGGCGATGAGTTATCAAACCAAATTGAACCTGCCGAAAATTATTTTACTAATAGCCGGCACTTTTCGCTAGACTAGTCTAGGGGCCCTATTTTTAATGTCTTGTCTTTCTAACGCCTATCTTTTCTATCTCTAACAAGTTATCACAAGTGTGAAAGGGGTAGGTAGCGCACGCGAGCGCTTGCGTCTATGCGAGTGGTTCAAAAAAAGCATAGAGAAAATATTTACTAACGTAATAGAGGAGACACCGCAAGTATTTTCTATGAACCACGCTTTGCGGTCCATGGACAACAGTGGCCGCAGTCAGTTCTGAGACATTGCGCGACGCGGACCAATCTGACAGTGGCTTGGATATTCAAAAAAACGCCATCTTGTGCATTAAAAACTGTACGAACCATTCGAGGGCCAAAAATAAAGAAAATGATAACATTTCATCGGTCATTCTATGACTTAGCTGCCTCCCCCCGCACCTCCCGCACGTGACAGGTTGGTACAATATTTTTGTTTGTGATGGCTGCTCTATTACGTTAGTAAATATTTTCTCTATGAAAAAAAGGAAGCCTAGGAAAATAATAAGATCCAGCAATATTGATTTAGTAGTAGATAGTTGAGTACAGCGTTTGAACTGCACGCGGGCGATGTTCGTATGATATGTGGAATAGTCTTAGTGTGTTTGTTTTGTGGGCCTACCGATCTGGTATCTTGGTATTCGTAGTGCGTCATTCACTTTACTCTGAATTAAAATAAGCATAGAGATAATAAGGAAACATACCTAATAATACTACGTAACCTATTTTTAGCATTAACATTCGAAAAAGCGCGAGATTTTCTCGAACAACACTACGAAGAAACCCTTCTGCCAAGCATAATTAATGAGGTCAAATCCTTCACCAATGTGGAGTAGGCTCAAGTCTGATGAAGAGTTTGATGATAATAAAGGCAACTGAAAACGTATAAGTAGCGCCCCCGGAGTAGCTGATGTCCATACGCGGCGGCGACCACTTTCCATCAGGTGGCCCGCTTACCTGTTTGTCTGCCGTATTACATAAAAAAAATAACTCGGTCAAGTTCGAAGCTACGTAATAAACAAACTTGAGTTATAACAATACACAGATTATTATTTATCACTTATTCTCAAGAGCTCTCCATAAGTTACATATCTTCCGAGTATTTCAGAAGCTACTAGTTTTTGCCCGCGACTTATTTTAACGTTTTAACGTTCCAGACAACGCGGGAACGCCCACAGGAACCATATTGGATTTAGGGATAAATTATAGCCTATGTGATATTTTGGGCTGTGAGCTATATATAATATATTGCTGCCTAATAAAAAAAAATTTTACAGTTCTTGCGTGAAGTAGTAATAAACATCCTTTCAAAGGGTCCTCAAAGCCCTCTGAATATCCCAAAAATTGTAATATCCGAATTTTAGGATCACAACTATATTTTTATTTTAATGCGTCGTAAAAAGTAAGCAAAAACCATAGAAAAACAAAATGAGTTCTGAACACCAAATTAAAAAATGGTGACACATTGGAGATTACAAAATAAGGATTTTTTAACCATAAATAAACACTTACGCATTTTTTTTTATACCTCTAAGGTGGCAAACATTATTACGGCCTGCCTGATGGTAAGCAATCACCGCAGCCTATTTATAATATTGGGAGGATTAACAGTATGTACTATTAAAATGATCTGAGATGGCTGCAGGAGATAAGTTTCTTATTAGATTATCTAAGAAAGGATTTTCAACTTTCCACTTACCTAGTCACTTCTACTCTACGCTACTCTACTCTACGTTACGCGGATACGACGACCTGAGAGGTTGACTGGTCAACGTCTGTCACGCAAGAGGTCTAGCGTTCGATTCCCGGCCGGGCAGAAGTTGAAATGATGAATTTTATTTCTGTATAGGGTCAGGGTGTCCTATAGGTATAATTCCCATGTATAATAAGTATGTATCAGTTATCTAGCACCCATTGTTCAAGCTTTGCTTAGTGTGGGGCTACACGGCGCGGTGTGAATTTGTCCATGATTAAATAAGTATCTAATAGCGGGTCAGACCGGGACCCGCCTTAAGAATAACTCCGTCCACAAGTAAGTTCCTTAATTAACTCTAATACGCAAAAATTGCACAGTTATAGGCAAACTGCCAAAAGCCGGGGCGAAGTCTAGTTTTATTATATAGCCGACCCGGTTTTCACCTGCGCGCAGGTAAATCCCTTGGGATTCTATAATATTTTCGGGATAAAAGTACCTACCCAGTGACAGTCGGGAATAGTATATTTTCCTGTTGGTGAAAAAGTCGAAATCGGTTAAACCCAACATCCAAACTTACAATCTTTATAATTATTAGTATAGAGAAATAAGATCAAAAATCCGCATAACTGTTCACACATTTCCCTACTTGCTCAGTACACAATTCTGCAATCACCGCAATAATTTCGTACAACGCTAATTGGCAACTTGTGAGAATCAAACAATATACTGTAATCAACCCAATTGCGAACCAAAACATACACAAATCACGAGGTCGTGATATCGGGCGTGCGTTATTTGATCGCAATGTGGGTCGCAGTGGGTCGTGCAGTTGAAATAGGTCACGTGACGTGGAGTGACGTCACCAACGATTACCTACATTTGTTGTGATGATGATTTGGTACATTGTAATAAGGGAGTAAAATGATTTGATAGCCGTTTGGTGTCTGGCAACTACTACAGGGATGAGGGGGGTTACGGGGACCAATCACTATCTCAGGGGTCAAAGCTAACCTAACCAGCTCGCGGTCCTCCTGCTCACAGAGGGATGATGCTTTTCGGGTGCGGATGAGATGATGACGGAGGATGACTCACAAAAATATTCACTGATCAGATCAGTAATGTTCTCAAAAAAGCTGGGGTCCGAAGTGGCAAGAATACAAACAGAAGAAACAGAGTTGAGCTGAACGTGATGTATGTGGGGTCAGATGGCAGTCCAAAAAAGTAAATGACCAATACTCAAGACCAAGACCAAAAATCAAGGATTTATAATACTTAATACTTATTTGCGTCATTTGATGTAGAGACGGTGGGGTCTTGGGGGCCCAAAAGATCTTTCAGGACCTATCTGCCGTCTGAACGAGATTACCGGCGACCCACGGGCTAGCGCCTACCTCGGGCAGCGTTTGAACTTGGCAATACAAATATGTAACGCCGCCAGCAGAACTATTATTAAGAGATAGAGAGAAGATTATTGTATAAGAGCTACATACCTGTAAACACACAGTACAACAAAAAATAATTTCTAATTTCTGATTTTAGCCTCCTAGGAATACTTTCAATTCGCATCGATTTGGAATCTTTTATAAATGTGTGATTTTGTTATTTGTTTTTGTATTCATATTAAATAAAACAAATAAATGTGCTTGGACAATTCACACAGCGCCATCTGGCCCCAAAGCAAGCAAAGCTGATTAGCCGGTTAAATATTTTTTAAATACATACTTACAACCTATAACACCCAGACCCGTAACAGAAATTAAAATTTAGTTCAGAGACAGGCCGCGTCTGACAATGCCAGGCAGAGCCGGACCGCCACGACATATTATTTATTTAATACATATAAATGGCACACATATTTAAATACATCGCAATACAATTTCCTTCCATTAATTTTTTTTTTTTTACTTATTGACTAGCCAGGCATTTGACCGTCACCTCACCTGGTAGTAAGTGACGATGCGGCCGATGACTAAGTAATTGACTAAGTATACAATTTAATTCAATGTATCTATTGTTCTATTACATTAATGTCAAATCAATTAATTATTACGAATAATAGAATGGCATGACTTTTACATAATCTAATTATAATTAATTACAACATTGCGGAATGGACGGAATTTATCAATTTAAAACATGTCAAGTTAATATTCAGGTCAATAACATTAAAATAAACCACAATAAAAATAAACAAATAAAGACGTAATGGTTTGTATTTGGAATCATAAATTCAGTTCCAGCTTATATTCAACAAAGTCAGTTAAAATCATAAATCAATAAATAATTCATAATTTAACAAAATGTCATAATATGTGGGCCTATATTCGTGAAGTCGTTGGCCATGTCATCTACTTGTCATTGACAAGACGTCCATCACTTGCTATGCACCCCGGAAATGTATACGATGTCGAATAATAATGTCCAAAACGATTGGTTCTAGGACTAGAACTCAGCTAGGTATTAGATTTACAGAAAAATATTTAAATATCGACATCACATCGATACCCTAGGCGAGAATCTTGATCAAAACTCTTGCTCAGTCTCGGCAACTGTTATGCCCAAAGTTTGGGCCAATATATGGTGTCTCCTTAAAATGGCTACAGTTGATGCGATGCCACTTTTAAGCAGTCAATGCAAGTGAACAACAAATAGGTATAGGTAGGTACCAATGGCTCTTTTCTGAGATATGTAAATTAGTTAAATACTAACCGATGCTCTTACGGTGAGGGAAAATATCGTGATGAAACCTGCACATTCAGGTGACTGAATGTGTAACCATGATCCAATCGGGTTCAGATAATACGAGACAAAAAACGAGATAATATATTTTGCTCGCAGATGTCTTGATAGTGATGTACCTACTGATGTAATAAAGTGCGTTATAAAAAGGTCAGGGAAAGTCGTCCGATTCCGATATCGACGGATATGAGCACGCGCCGCGGTACTTGGTAGAGATGTGGTTGTATCGATATAATTATAATTCAAAGGTCATCTTCCTTAGGCTTTCGTTAAGCCTACCTAAAGTTTAATTGTAAATTAGTCATTTAAAAGTCTACAGCGGTATACGTATAACTGTGTACGTACTATATTTATAGTTAAATAACGACTTCAAGATGTCTTGATAGTGATGTACCTACTGATGTAATAAAGTTTTCCGCGTGCGTAATGAAAAGGTCAGGGAAAGTCATCCGATTCCGATATCGACGGATATGAGCACGCGCCGCGGTACTCGCTAGGGATGTGGCTGAATCGATATAATTATAGTCAAGGTCATCTTCCTTAGCTTAAAGTCTCGTTGTAAATTAACCATTCATAAGTCTACAGCTATTACATTCCTATAAGTCAGCTAGCTAAGCAATTATTTTTTTTAGAAGATATAGGTAAACGAACACGCAGATAGTCGCTTACCTAATGGTTAAGAGGTCATATCCCGATGTAGGTACGAGGTTCGATTCTCAGTACCGCCATAAACCATTGATTATTTCTGAGTTAAACACTAATCGATGCTCTTACGGCTAGGAAAAACATCGTGATGAAATCTGCACATTCAAGCGACTGAATGTGTAACCATGACCCAATCTGGACAGATTCCCCTGTTAACAGGGTCACGGAGGTCAGATGGCAGTCGCTCTACTAAATTATCTGATCTGCCAAATCCTCGATCATGATTAACGCGGACCCCGAACCCCCGCACGCGAGATCACAGCCGGCACATTATGGCCAAGATAGCGAAACGATACACAAAACTAGTACAACTTACAAATACTATTTACTGGCGTTCAGACAAACTTAATAATACTTCAAAAATTCATGAAAAATATCGACATAATTTTATCGATACCTACTCAATCGCACATCACCAGTGGTGCAAAAGGGGACGATGTCCTGTGCGTACGCGCGGCTAGGGCAGTTATCACCAGTGGCTTTATCGACACTGGCGAGGACAGACGCCTAGTCGGGAAAAAAGTATCGACAAATCGTACCTAATAATTTATATCTTCAAGATAACAGTTTGTTATACAGTGATATTTGCACAGCATCAGTGTTCACAAGTTTAGTAACAGGTGAATATTTGTTTTTTTTATCTCGTCAGTGAAAGTTACATTTGGACGTGCGTGGTGCGTTTTAATTTTTTTGCAGCTTCGGAGTCGGAGATTTGATTTTAAAAATATATTTGACTTACGTATTATTTTTTTTTTGCACAGCAACAATTTAAATTTAACCAACTCGTTGCTTGCGTATTCAAATATGATATTCACAGTTAGGTACAAAGATTACGTACGCAATTACGCGATGGTATTGGTATTGAATAAATTACTCATATTTTTTATAATGCTTTGCAATACACCAGAAAGGTTAGGATAACGGAATCTCATACTACTGTGTAATACTTTGGTGTACCTACGTCGTGTGTGTGTCTATTACTCAGATCTCCAGCGAGGCTTTAGGTATACTAAGTTATTTGTATGTATTTACTTGCCACGAAACGAAAAGTTGATCAATTAGAAGTTGCTTGTTTTTCAACTACAATATTAAGTAAACGATTTTTTTTATATCAAAGTGAGTTTATTTTAAAACGTGATAGAAAACCAAGTAGTATAAATCCATAGAGGTAGACCATCTATTACATCCAACATCAGGAGGCGGTTCTCGCTCTGTGACATCTCAAATTCGACATGTTCTTTAGCCAAAAAGCTGTATTAAAACGTCACTGAAATTGATCTTGACAATATACGACTGTCGACGGCAGTTGAGAAAATATAATTTGCTGCAATTGACATTTAAACGTTATTATTAATAGGGCATGTGTCTAGAAAAAATGGCACATTCGAGATGTCACAGAGAACGGCCCCTGCACGTAGGAGGATCTCATGACATGACATGTGGCTAAGTTTTGGGCCACCACAATATAATGTTTGTCATTGACATGCTAAGAAGAAGAAAATCTCATAAAATTACTTTTGAATATCATTCAATAAAACAATAACAAAAAAGATAAAAACAAAACTAACCTGAAATTAAATTATCCTAAAAGCCTAATCTAAAAATCTATGTTCAAATAACACCTAAATCGCTGCCACTGTTGGGGATGGTGTCCATAAGGCTGGCTGCATTCCACCGCTGAATGGCTATCCCCATTCGTTGGCCAAGGAATGAGCCAGCCCTACGCTCACCGGTGGAACGAATTAAACCAACTCTTAATTTGGCGAATAGCTTTTTAGCTACATGGCTCATGGTCCCAAAGAAAAAGATATATTACATCCATAATTGATTATTATCATTATAGACCTTTTGGTCTCCTGTGTACTCACTTTACACTACATGTGATCTAAAATTACAGGATAAATATAGGATAATACGGGTTTGTCATGACAAATTTAAAACCTCAGAAAAATTCGGAAAACCCCCGACCAAGTTTACTTAAACTTAAATATTTAGTAAATTAAAATTTCCGTATGAGGGCCTGAGGTCCGCCTTGATCATCATCCAGGATTTGCCAGGTCAAATAATTTCAGTGAAGCGACTGTCATCTGACCTCCGTGACTGTTAATGTGACGTCATTGAAATATTGGTCGTAGTTATGATGACGATAATAGATTGTTTTGATCATTTTCTCGTTCAAAGTTAAATAGTTATTTATCTTAAAAATAGGTACGTAGAATTTAAATTACGTCACAGTTATAGGTGTATACATTTATTGTACACGAGGAAATTAAAACACAGGTACAACGCGCTCTTTCATGTGTATTGTTTAGCTTAGGGTATGAGCTCGGCATTAGAGATATTTTTAATAAATAATGATCACGTTATAGAATCTTTTTTGAGTAAATAAATCTTTCACGGGAAGTCTGAGTGACTTAGTGACGTGAGTGTTCCATATGCGACATTTGAGATTCAAATATTTTGTTTTATTCAAGTGGGTACATTCAAGATACACTTATAGACACTTTTGTAGAACTAGATTTTTTATGTTATTTAGTGACAAACGAGCAGACAACCCACCTAATTGTAAGTGGTAACTATCGCCCATTACATCTACAAGTCATATATTTGGGTTGCATGTAAATGGAGGTTGAGCCGACAGGCCACCTCCTACCGTAAAATACTCACCATTTAATGTATCAAAGCTCCCTAAAAAATATTTAAAAACATCCATTGGAAACCATACTCCATGGGAAACCATGGCTTAGCACAATGGAGGGGCCTAGTATTTGCAATGAGGGGTTTTCAAGATGACATTTACAAAAAAAATATTTTCTTATCGATCGATGGCGCAATTCAATACTAATATGTCAAACATACACACAATGACCAATAATATTGAATGATTGACTGTTAATTTTTTTATAATCGGACAAGTTTTAACGATTTGTCGATAATTAGCATCATGGGCTAGCTATACTCAGTTTGCGACGTGACTTCAGTGTTATTTCCTCCTGTCTGACTCTAAGGACAAACTTGACATAAGATGTCTGTACAGCGCCATGTGGAGGTTGGCAAATGGCAATGCCAATCAGGGTTTTCACATTGAAATTCAATGGGTATCCAATTAAAATCTGTGGGCTAATTAAAGTAAAACATAAAAAAATTGATAGCACAACAAAAACAATGCTGATTGAAGCAGTAATTCAGATATGGTTTAGAGACACGCAAAATTATAAAATTGTAACAATTTTGTTGACAAAATAATTTTTTTTAGTCCTTCCGTTTATTTATTTCATAATTATACATTGTTATATGTTACAGTATATGCACTTAAGACCCAATTAGAAATGGTAAACAAATAAAAAATAAAATGAATTGTGTTTATTTCCCTGTTTTTCGTCAACTATAGAATATTTATTATTTTTTCTAATTCGTCAATTGTTTCGAACAATACTGTACTGAGTAGACACACATCATCCAAAAATACCTGGAAAATTATGTTTGTTTGTATTACCATAAAAGCTCTTCGGTTGTTACAATTTTAGCTGAAGCAATTTGCATATATACACGGAAAGGCATGCTTTCAACAATCTAATTTAATTTGATGCCTATAACGGTCTAGTTTGCATTTGTCTGTCAAAATACTGAGAATATATTTAAAACTTGATTTCTATAAAAGGATTCAATCAAGATGCTACAGCTAATCATGCATTCTATTGCAGACAGTATTTTTACGTCACTTGGTTTTTACGTCGTCGTTTTTTACACAAAGCGTCGCATCTCCAGATGTAGACTACTTTTTATCTCGCATTATTATTAGGATTCTTCGGTATAGTTTAAGATTTACAGAGATTCGAACTGCGCGTGAGTGAAAGCCACGGGGATCGGCTAGTGTAGTGTATACAGATTATTATCAACAGTAGAGAATCGGTAGCCTAATGGTTAAGGCGCGTGACTCGTAAGCGAGATGTACCGGGTTCGAACCCTAGTCCCGCCATGTACCAAAGACACTTTTCTGAGTTGTATTTACAGTTGCGTACATTACATTAGTTGAATTCTAACCTATGCTCTTACGGTGGGGTAAAAACATCGTGATGAAACCTGCACATTCTATTTAATCTGATCAGGTACCCCTGTTAACAGGGCCACGGAGGTCAGATGGCAGTCGCTCCACTGTAATATCTTTGTCAAATCCTGGATCATGCTTCAGGCGGATCCCGGGTCCTCGTGTGCGAGGAATGCGTAGCAAATATCCGAGAAACTGTACAGCCCCGGGGAGCGTGGAACCGTGGCTTTGGCAGTAAAGGAGCGTAGAATTTTGGCTATTTGCTGCCTTGCTTGCATTTGCGATCCCTCGGTTTTGCCAATATCCATAGATAGGTAGCAGTGACCTGTTTGTCCACTGATATTTAAAAATGCCAGTTCCAAGAAAGACTACTTACAACATTGAGAATTTGCTATGTTATCTCACTATACTCAGTGAACAAAAGAACCTTCACTAGAAAACGTGGATGAGATATGACTGATAGTACTCCTTGGATGAATAAATAAAAAGGCATTTGTCTGCAGTGATAACAAAACATAAAAAGGCGGGTCACATGTAATTTTGACATCCTTCTTCGTATGTGAAAGTATAATGCGACAGACAGAGAGTCTGGTTTTTGTTATCTGTTTTTAATCTATTTGCGCGACACAAATTAGAATACTTAGAATAAATCATTATTTTACTAGTGTGTATTACAAATGAAACCCCTCTTACACGGATTTCAATTAATTTGTAATTAATTTTTGGACAGATATTTCAATTAAATCAAATCCAAGAACGGTAAACAACTTGTCTTATTTCATTAATTTTTCATACCACTAAGATGGCAAACTACGTTACGTTATGTTAGGGCCTGCCATCAGGCAGACACGAGGTCATAATAATATTATATCTATTGTCACGGGGTTCCAAATGGCTTCTGAGATTGTTCAAACAGCCACAGGGTCCCTAACGGTAGTCTTCGGTCTACCTCGCTCTGTGTGAAACGGTGATTCCCTGACGAGTATTCCCTGAATTTATATTTTGTATTCGTTTTGATAGTTGCATTTGATTTATATATTTTAGTATCTATCTTTGATGTGCGTCAATAAAGCTGATAACCTGATTGTCTGTCAAGATTATTTTGTTGTTTATTGTCACGGATTAAAATCTTACACAATCTTATAAGTATATTACCCACACTATACATTCAAGCAGAAAGTCCAGATGAATATATCAAGTCGATAACCTTTAACTTTGTACCATCAAACCAAGATAATTGATTAAACCTTGCAACCATCCACTTTTTACATATGATTTAACGTTTAAAGTTATAAATAAATTCTCATATTGTCAATTCATCTCTATTATAATTTAGACTAACATAAGAAAATATGGGGCGGTCATGACTGCCGCATGTCGAAGGAGTTATGGGCCAAATCGCTACAGATGGGGCACCCAATACCCGGAAACGACGTCCCGTCAGACCCAAAAATACTATGGAGAGATAAGTTTTTGGCATTCGACAGGTACTGGCAAACCATAGCAAACGGTTGCAAAGTATGGAAGAATAGGGGGAGGTCTGCCCAGCAGTGGGTGATAAACATAAGAAAATAAAAATTCTCATATATCATCCTAGCCAAACAATCATCATATTTGTTCTTTACACTCATTTATCCTTGTTGCGCTAAAACTGTAACTGAATGACAATTATTTTTTATAAGAATAATTGAATGACACTTACTTTTTATCAGAACAATTATGTAGTATTTACAAGAAGTTACAGGAATGTCCTCCTTTCATTTTCCTCAGACAGGTAAAACCGCCATTAAAATAAGAGCAAATTCATTTAATATTACCACTTCTAGATTTCTTTCTTTTGTGCATATTAAACTAACTACGGCAAGGAAAACATCGTGTTGAAACCTGCACATTCAGGCGACTGAATATGTAACCATGATCCAATCTGGACAGGTTCCCCTGGTATCAGGATCACGGAGGACAGATGGCAGTCACTCCACTGTAAGTACCTGATCTGCCAAATCCTGGATCACGGTCATGGCGGACCCCGAGAATACAACAGGGACATTACATATCTTGGACGGGACATCTTGGCGTAACGCCAAGATGATGATGATGATTAATGTTCTTTTTTCAATGGCGCATTCTACAGCTCGTTTTGCTCCCTCTGTTGTTAAAAAACGGTATTTATTGTTCGTCAATTCAATTTCTAATTCAATAACTCACAAAGAAAACTTAGCGAGTGGAGTCCTTGACTATTCCAAGTATCAACATGCGTACCTTACAAAGTTCTTGGAAATATTCACGCAGTCGAGGTTGATATTTCCACCACTAGTACATTATTTTTTGTAACCGGCCAGTACGTGGCTGCCTTTCCTACGATAGACAAAATAAGAAGAAAAAATTCTGACGTAGTTTGTTCAACTTTACGCTCTGCTGGCTCTAGGACTGGCTCTTGGTTTGGAGATAGGTGTGATAGGTGTGGCTCGGACGAGTTAATAATGCGTTTTTTAATAAATTAAAATTCGTCTTGGCATGAATCTCCCGGTTGTGCTTTCGCGTGCGTGGGCCCAGTTGACCATGTCCAGGATTTTGCAGGTAAAGTAATTACAGTAGAGCGACTGCCATCTAACCTAGACGACACTGTTAACAGGGGAACCTGACCAGATAGGATCATTTTTGGTAACACATTCAGTCGCTGAATGTGCAGGTTTTATCACGATGTTTTCGGGATGACCGTGGTGTCCTAGCGGGACCACGGGCGCGCTACAAAGACAGCAATGTGTACGAACTAATTGTCCCCCAATCTTAAATCCAAACATATGGACAACGATAAGTTGTCCAGAACGGTGCCGATGGGAGTTCTTGTAGCCAGAACCCTGACTCTCGCTCTGTAACAGCTAGGAGACGAGCCCGCTCTGAAATATTGGCCGAAGAAATTAATAATTATTTTAGAATGTTGTTGCATATAGGGTTGTCTCATAGCCGTTGGTTGATTCATCGGACACTCTTTGGGAGCTAAGGACTAAGTAGACTAGATTGTGATTTATTTATTTCATAAATTAAAAATGTACATGTCAGCATTCAAAATACAGTAGTGGATATAAATTAATTGCAAGCTCGTACAGATTCACGAGTGTCATACCATCAATATTTACATATCATTACATCTACAAGTCTAAATAAATGACATATAATTATTACAAAATAAATTTCAGACGTCAATAATTAATTTTTTTTAAATATGTGTCAATCTGTATAATTATATCTAAATTAATCATCATTAAAGAATAATATTCAAAAAGTTAACAGTTCTTTCGAAATGTCATTAGGTATTTTAAAATATAAATCATTAAGAAAGATCATAAATGAATGTAAATTTGAATGATTATTATATTCCAGAGACTAATTAACATAAATTGATAGGAAGGTTAGTCATAAACTTCATTGATTGGTATTGATTGGTTGATTTTCTTATAACACTAAGTGGCTAACAAGCGGACCGCTTGTCTGATGGTAAGGATTGTTAGCCAAATCTCATAATTCGCTCTCGTGCGAATTGTTGTCTTTTTCTTTCATTTTGTTCGTTATCTTTTAGAATGCGATATCACACACACATCACAGCCCATAACAGTCCACTGCAGGACATAAGGCCTCTCCCACGAAAAGGAAGGTTATTGCCATAATCTCCACGCTTGGCAGGCGGGTTGGAGATCGCAGTGTTGTAAATATAACAATGGAAAACGCTGCTGCCCTTTTTCCAGTCTACGGAGACTCTAAGATCTTTTGCCTCAAAAACATTAGTCGCCTTGTACGACACCCACGAGTGTAAGGGATTGGTGCTATTCTACTCTGCCGGGCACCACTCGGCTAAGTACCTTTTCATAATTCATAATTCTTTATTTGCAAAAAACATGCTCAGGAAGGTCACAGTATTTGATAAGTATAGCGCATAAATGTCGACGTAAGATGTGGGATGAGCTCTCTCCCGAAGTCTTTCCTTAGGACTATAGGATGGAGTTTATCAAAAGGCATGTCTACAGGCACCTCAAAGACCGCACCGCATCCTCTACCCTGCAGATGTTATGGGCAAAGATCTAGAGTCTTCGTAGGCTGGAAAATGATCAGCAGTGTTTTCCATTGTTATATTTATAGCACTACGATCTCCAACCCGCCTGCCGAGCGTGGAGATTATGGCAATAATCCCCCCTTGCGTAGGACAGGCCCTAAGTTCTGCAGTGGACTCTTATGGGCTGTGATAATGGGTGCTACGGAACCCTACCATAAACGTTGACATACTATGTCTCCTAACCACGTTCCACTGTCGTTTTTAACATTTGAAACGTAAATAACTATTCTATGGTAGCTGAGTCACGTAGTAAGGTTCCGCGTCGACTTATTTTTTATTTGATGTCGATTACAGTTTGGTTTTGTTCCTTGTTTGGACTGTATTAATGTAGATATTGGGTTCTTAACTATTAATTGGTGTTTTTTGCGCAATTGCATATTTCCTCAAATATTTTAATTGTACAAAATATTTCAAACTTAATACTTGATATCTATAATAGGCCAAGATTTGAATATTGAAAGGACGTGAAGGAAAAAGTGAGCGCCGGGGATTATAAGGAGATGAAGAGATTGGCAGACAGCAGAGAAGAGTAGCGATGACTCCACTGACAAGAGTCTCTTAAATATATTATGATGATCGATAACAGAGTATATTTAGATGCCAGTTAGTCCCAAAAAATTAATAAAAAAGTATTGTCTCAAGTTTTTATAAGGGTTTGAAAATACCCCTTTTCATTTGTCGTCCGTTTTGCCTCTGTACCAAATGTAATTTGATGAAAAGGATAGTTATCAAAATTAAACGGTATGCACCAGGTATTTTAATGTTGTCTGGTTATACCTACAAAGTTTCATTGTAATCCGATTGGCCATTGCCAAGAAGTTGAAAAATTTGCTTGTATGAAAATTCCAGTTTCCGTCATTTTTGCTATACAAAACGCTAATTTCATAGATAAGGAACTAATACATATTGGAGTCATAAACTACCAAACCACAATTCTTTCATTCATTGTATGTAGTTTAACCACACCACAATATACCTACGTACGTCTCATAATCGACAGAAACAGATTGTAACTCATGGCTGAGGCAATAAACCACAATACTATAATTATTGTGACTCATTGTCTACCTGTTTTAAATTAAATTAAAATTTATGTAAATAAGTAAAAACTCTGTATTGCACACACAAAAGTCAAATATACATAACATAAAATAACAACAATTTATATACGCGCAATGCGCTTTATCGGTTTAAGCTATCTCTTCCAGACAACCTTTGGGAAGGGGTACGTTATCATACAACACACACACACATACATGTACATATGAACAGGAAGGTAGGTACATAAAATTACAGTTTAATTATCTAGACTAGACATGGCTAAACCAATATTTCTTTAGTCTATCTATAACATTGCAGGCACAAATATCTTATCTATGGATACGGAATCCAGGGCGAAATATATTCTTGTTAACAATAATTTCGTCTACTTTCGACATACTAAATTCCTTTGGACTATGATATGGGATCGTTCAAGAGGTATGTTAAATGTCTCTTTAGCGGCAGGCGATGCATTGGTAGCGCCCCTGGTGTTGCTGAGATCCATAGACGGCGGTGGCCGCACTTTCCATCAGGTGGTCCGCTTGTCTGCCGTATTACATAAAAAAGGCAATGTAAAAAAACCTCAATAACATTTCTACTTATTTATATATAACCTCGTTGATTATCTATAAATAGACCAATAATAAAAGCCATAAGGGTTATGAAAGATGCATTTCAATAAAAGAATAGAACTCAAGGTGCGGGCTGACCCTGGGACATTGTATTATTATTTTTTGTCCCATGCGGGGTATAATTTCCTACTACGACATAGAGATAAAAAAAAACTAATCACTACGACATTATGCTTTGTCGATACGCGGCGTTGGTTTCATTGATACTTTAATAAGTTGCTAGATTCAAGAAAATTATAGTTAACTAGCTGACCCGGCAAACGTTGTTTTGCCATATAAATAATTAAATGACGATTGATCAGTTTTCGACCGGAGAGGAAAAATGATTAAATTACTAAAATGGCTATTAAAAAATAAGGGTTAATCGTAGAAGGGTGAAAATTGAGGATTGTATGTATTTTTGTATGTTGTATCATAAAATAATAGAAATTAAAAATTTTGTCTAAAAAATAAAAAATAAAATTTAGGGGTGGACTACCCCTAACATTTAGGGAGATGAAAAATAGATGTTGGCCGATTCTCATAGATACCGGATAAGCACAAAAAATTTCATCAAAATCGGTCAAGCCGTTTCGGAGGAGTATGGCAACGAAAACTGTGACACGAGAATTTTATATATTAGAAGAGACGTACATACGTATCTAATACGTTTTACGTATTAGATATCGCGGTCAACGCTTCCTTGGCGTCTCTATGTATATGGGCTAATGTATACTTAGATTTTGTCTTTTTAAACTGGACTAGCCAGGCATTGACCGCCGTCTCACCTGGTGGTTAGTGACGATGAGGCCGATGATGGAGCATGCCTGTCTAGGAACAGCCTATTCACTCTAGCCTTGAAGGCGAACACACCCGCAGGTAACGCGTTCCATTCCTCGGCCGTACTCATTATAAAGGTTACTTATTGCCTGAAATAAATATTATATTATAATCCTCTTCATTCTTCTTTAGTCTTAAATTAAAGTTTTTTACAAAACAAACTCAAAAATTTTAAATTACAACTTAGGTATATTTTCATTGAACTTAGGAATCCGCTAAATTCTTTCTAATCTCAATTTGCGTGTTGCTGATTGGCTAAAAACTAGGTAAGACGGAATTTTAGTGATTCCGAAGTTTATTGAAAACGGCAATAAGTCAACAAAAAAATATGTAAGTCAACTAAAATACTAATAAATAAAACAAGTAGTCGTAGGCCTACTGGAAGAGATTTCTTTTAGAGATAGGTAGTGTCTGTTGTGTTGTAACTCATCATCGTCCTAGCGCTTATCCCGGCCTCTGCCAATGTCCGCTTTCCTACCCATTCTTCTCCACTTCGCCCGGTCTTTGGCATCCTCGCATTGTAAGCCGTTGGTTCTCGCATCCGACTCAGCGATGTCAATCCATCGCTTCTTGGGTCGCCCACGGGGCCTCTTTCCTGACACCGGCAGATTCAGGCACCTTTTTCCCACGTCTCCCTGAGGTTGTAACTGTAGTACAACTTGAATCAAACTCAATTATTATCCAAGCACTCAAACTACTCGATCTCGCATTGACACAACTTACGTTGTTATATTGTAAATTTGTAATACAATAATCACGCATGCCCCTTACTGTCACTAGTGTATTTTATTATCAGAGAATATTATTTTTAGAATCGGGCAAGACAGAGAAGTAAACGCGTGATTGATAAAGTTACATGAGCTTGACAACTGATTTTTTTATTACGTTTAATTTAATAAAGTTTTGCATATCGAATAGCAATGTAAAATCCGCAAATGTGAAATAAGCAAAATACTATTGATTTTCACGTTCGAATTTCCAATTTAGACGGAGATGGCGACGCATAACTAATGCATTCAACTAATGTACGTAACTCAGAAAAGGGTCATTGGTACATGGCCGCAGCGGGATTTGAACCCGGTACCTCTCACTTACGAGTAACCACTCGGCAACCGACGTGTATACGCTCATAATGGTTTATATTATTAACCAATAAAAGATTGGACTTGAAACGATTATAATGGAAAAAAGCGCAATTTACCGAAAATAAATAATTTTTTCCTTTTTTTTTTATAATTTAACTTTTTAGGTAGTTACTTACTGGACAAAATACCTTCATTACAGTATAGTATAAAGAAAAGCTCCCCTACAACTGTAGATAGAGTGACAAGATCATGACATGTTTACAAGTGTAGTAAATAGTGTTATAAATTCGAATCAGTTTATGCCTAAAATACCTAAATTATTCCCTGTTATAGAGGAATAAAACATTGTTTTTTGAATAGGTATCAAATAAAGCCAGTTAATGTGACAAAACAACGCACCGAACATTTGCATCGGAAGTAAAAGAAAAAAATATATCTCAGGGTCGTTTGACACAGTGAATAGAAAAACAGCTTCTAACAAATCACTACAATACACGCGGAAGGCCCTTATGATATTCTAAACCGGTAAATAAATATACTCTTTTTATCGCCAGCAGGCATTGTGTTTGCATATTTTCAGTGTCTGTGGTCTTGTAATTTTATTTAGGTAAGTACAGTACAAGAGCGTTACCAGTTCTAGGAAAAAATGCTTAACAGCTACAGCAACGTACGTCGTACAGGGCAGGTATTTGGTGCATGACTAGCCAAAATGAATTTGCTAGAAGATGGGGGAATCAGCTATCCCCTAGACCCAAAGAACTCGTCTTTGACCCCTACTTATATGGAAAATACCAATTTAATTTATGAATGCTATAAACCATTTTAACAATTGCACTCAGGAATGTGATTCTTAAGTTGGTTAAGCATTTATGCTTTTCTTAACTTGAAATTACTGTTTATCCAGACTTCAAGATTTTGAAACAGGTACATTATCAATGAATAGCCCACCAAATGGTTCTGTGGTCTGTAAACATTACAGACCACGGAAATTAGGGTAACGAACAGTCTTACAGTGAGAAAAACAAAATTGACCAATCACAAACCCGTATTTAACGCAGTGGATTCACTTAGCTAAAATTAGTCAGAAGTGTCTTACTTCGATAGTAATAACTCTATTTATAACTCTCCTTTATTTCGATAAGTAATTAATAAGTAAAAAAAATGTATATAAGTAGTTTATCAGTTATGTAACACGTACCCATAACACAAGCTTTGCTTACTTTGAGGCTAAACGGCGCTGTGTGAATTCGTCCAAGCATATTTATTTATTTATTTAAGTTGGTATGCCTCATCATTCATTCCAGACAGAGCACAATAACGCATTTGATGTTGTTTGGCACCAAAAATACGTAGGCGGTGGTACTTGTCAAGCTAGTCAGAGTTCTATCACACCGGAAAACAAATAAAAAAATTAAAAAATATATGCATGGACAATTCACACAGCGCCATCTAGCCCCAAAGTAACCAAAACTTGTGTTATGTACGCTAAACAACTGATAGACTACTACTACTAACCCGTAACTAGATCAGAAGTAAGCAGGTATCCAGATCCTGTGGGAGCTCGAGATGCCCCTGGCGAGCGTTGATGAACCCCAAGACCTCGAGTGAACCGCAATGGCTCCCGCCCACTGACCGGCCAGGTAGTACCCTGGCCGAGAAGAAGCCCGAGCACGAGGATAACCCTTACGATCCGCAGACCTCCTCCCCATATACAGGAGTAGAAGACCCGAGAAGAACTACCCGTAACAGAAATTAAAATTCATTCCACTTGCATGGCAGACCACGGCATGTTAATTACTGAACCCCGCAGGTCGTCTAAAAATACATATGGATTTAATAGATACATTATAAACACGTATCTATAATAAGTCGACGCTCCTACAACACCATCCTCCTTACCATGACCTAAAAGATCTATAAGGACCTTCTAGGTCTCAGCGTAGACTTGACGCAACCAAAGAGATTGTAGGTCTGCTAATGTACGGTCGGCACGGAGAGACGGATGTGAATAAGGATGGGAAAAGGGTTTTAAAAAGTCGCGCAATGGTATGGTAAAGATATCCATTTAGGCGAATAATATCACGTGCGTAGAACATTCCTTCGAAAAAAAATATTGCAAACATAGAGACAGAAAAGACTTTTAGAAAGAAAAAATAGGGACCCAGGCCGGTCAGGAGCTTTATTTTTGAACCGCAAACCGATTTCAACTATGATTTTCGACATGAAAATTCAATATTTTTAATATTACATTAGCAACACCGAAAGCGATCGGTTAAAAAAATAGTTAAAATCAGCGTCATGCCGAAAATAAAAATTTAAAACTCTCCGACACGAATCGAGGGGTTGAAACATACACATAGAATAAAATAACACATAGATTGAATATTCGATGTTCTTATTAGATTTTGTCGGTATTCGGCTCAAACTGTTGTTCGAAGTTATCCCTCCATCTTTAGCAGTACCACATAATGATATTAAAACTATAGACTCATGCGCGTTGCTGACCCCGCAATATCCTCCTTACACCAATTTGAAGAATGCCATAGGTGCTTCAAGAGAAAGTGGTGGGACAGAATGCAATACCAGCTTCAATGCAATAAGAAAAATGCAACCGGTCCTCTTTGTTAAACTCTCTTCAAAATTAAGGCATGTAATGTTACCATACAACGATATAGAGTAGGCTGGCCAACTGTCCTGCATTTTGTAGGACGTCCCGTATTTCAGCTATATTTTTTTTAGTATATAGCTTTATATATATATAGCTTTTTGTTTCTGAATTTAGTTACTGAATTTAGGCATGTGTAATAAACGCATAATACCTAATACTTCTAGACCGAGACTAAAAGGAGGTACTAAATTCTGCGAAGTCTGAAGTCCGCCTTTGTCTGCAAATTTTTCGGATTTAGGGCCGAACAACAAAAACAAGAATTAATGACTATAATTTGCAAATATTGGAAATACATAAATAATGTAACTTAATGACTTATATAGGTATAGCCTAGTAATAAAATAAATTTGAGATAATTATTTAATATCAATTTGACATGTGCGTAGACATAATTAATTTTATTTGAATGACCTAAATTCCTGAATTATTGTATGTCCGTGGGCAGACCACAGAGCTCTCTGTATTCACTTAACATCTGTATAATTTTTTTTTGTTTACCAACCTGTGTGACACAATAAAAGTATTTGAATTTGATTTTGAAGAGTCTTTTAATCGTTTTGGCACTATTTAATTGGCTAAAATCATTCAGTTGTATATCAGAATCCAAATCTTATATCTACATACCTAAATGTTCATGGAAAACGTGTACAGCTCATCTGGGACACATTGCTTGCATAACAAACTTCTAGCTAATATTATTAGTGATTCATTAAAAATTTCCTAGTAAGACACTAATAATAATTGGCAAAAAGCAAGCAAGCACTTTATTATGTAATATGGAAACTGGTAGCTACTTAACTCGCCCGTAATATCAAGAGGAAGATAATCTACTGGTATAACCCGCGTCACGAAAGAAGAGACTTGTCAAATGGCAGTGGAGGGGATTTCGCGCAGGTAATCGTATACAGCGCAAGTCGAACCACGTGACCCGCCAAGTCTCTTCTTATTTGACACTAGCTATAACGTGTGCGATATCCAAGTAATATTGCTTGGTATGAATAATCTAACCGATAGAAAAATTCGGAGAACCCCCGACCAAGTTTACGTTACCTACGTGTATTCAATATTTTTTAAACTACTAGACCGATTTAAATGAAACAAAGCTTAGAACCATCTCAATTAAATGGCTGGCTTTCAAATAGAGAAACCGCAGGATTGTTGGCCATTGTTGTGAAGAAATGAACCTGGAAACACTACAGAATCGATTTTTAAAATTCTTTCATTAATAAGAATTAATAATCATCTTGGCGTTAGTGTCGCGGTTGTGCTCTCGAACATGAGGGCCTTGGGTCCGCCTTGACCATGATCCAGGATATGGCGATCAGGTAATAACAGTAAAGCGACTGCCATCCGTGACGTTACAAATTCAGTTGAATTTGCAGGTTTCATCACGATTTTTTCCCTCACCGCAAGAGCATCGGTTAGAATTCAACTAATGTACATAACTCAGAAAAGAGTCATTGGCACATGGATTAAAAGTACCACAAGTATGTTTCACGGAGACTGGAACAGTTTAGGGCCCCGTGACGACATTTATTTATTTTTATTTTTTGTCAATGTCAACTTTTCCTTTCCTGGCTTATTTGGTATGCCATTAGATGTTATAAAACCGTGCATCAAATCTAAAATAAGAAGAGATATTTTGGGACCTGCGGTTCAATGTTCTTATTAAGGTTTTATTATTATCGAACTGTACGGTTACAGTTGGCATAAGCTGTGTGAGAAATAATAATGTTATGATATCGTAAACGTCGTCCAGCATTGCGACGCATAATGGCTAAACGTAAAACGAAATATTTTACTTTATATTACGAGAAGCAAAATATATTTCCCCAAACTCTTAAGCGCATTCACGCTGATGCAAACAAAAAACTTCATACAAAAAAACGTTAAATATCATTCTTAATTGTGTTTAAGAATTTGGTGCAGACCGCGCTTAGGACAAATTAAAATAAAATGTTGTGATTGACGAATTGTGAATATCCGATTCGAATGTTTTATCGGTTTTGAAGTAATTTTAAGAAGAGTGCTTCTTAAAATTATTTTTTCTTACTTTTTTTTCTACAATTTTCGATCACGACTTAACGTTAATTAGGTAGGTATCCAAAACATTTTTGAAGCAGATTAGATTCTTGGACTCCCTAGAAATATGCATTTCTAAATTGTTTAGCTTCACTCCAGATCTCCAAATATCTGTACGACAATCGAATAGTTTTCTTTTCTTTTCTGATTCATTGCGATGATATCCGAAACTATATGGCTACACAGGGTGTAAATACAAGAAAGAATTCCAGTTACACACTCAACCAAATCTTTACCGACGATACCATCATCACCTCAGTCCATAACAGTCCACTGCAGGACTTGGGGCCTCTCCCGCGAGCGAAGGTTATGGCCATAATCTCCACGCTTGGCAGATGGGTGTTGTAGATATAAAAATGGAAAACGCTGCTGCCCATTTTCTAACCTATGAAGACTAGATCTTTTCCTCGAAAATATTTATCGCCTTATAAGACACCCACGAGTGAAAAGGGTTGGTGCTATTCTACTCCGCCGGACACTACACGGCCAACACCATAAAATTAGCATAATTAGGTATGACAGAAGCTTCGCCGCATGTATCTTTTTCCCCTTATTTTAATTGTACTTAGCTTGTATCGTTTCCTCTCACTTTCCTGCAAAAAAAGTGCCGGAACACGGAAGTCGTTAAAACCGGAAGTCGGACCGTTATCAAACCCTATTTTATAGAGTACCTCCTAGATGGCGCTCATCTAAATATTGCGAAAATTATAAATCGTGATTTTTACATAAAGACCCCCAGGAGATATCAAATGTTACACATCATATGCGACTACTGTAAGGTTTTTCGTTGGTTTAACAATTTCTGAAAACGATTACATGAGATTCTGATAGAATCTTATAAAAATAGGTACTTTCACGGATCTGACGGGACATTGCTTTTTTTGTTTTTCATTTATTTCGAGACAAACAGTAATTTTACAGAGTTAGTTACAATAAAATTTGGTTACAATTTATCGACTTATAAGTACCGAATATCAATTAAATAGCAAAAGAATTTAACCGTAACTAAACCAGACATGTTTAAAGAGAAAATTGAGACAAAGTGCAGACTCAAGTACCTGGGTTAGCCAAAGAGTTTATGCCTTACAACAGCACAACAAGCAGATAATTTACTACATACCTACTCTTTTTTGTTTTAATACACCATCGTCATCATATCAAGTGGCTGAACTCAAGCCCGAGGAGTCCGTCTAGGTGAGTACCACCGCCTTATCTGTTTCTGCCGCCAAGCAACAATGCTTTCATTGTTGTGTTCCGGTTTTGAGGATAAGGTAGCCAAGGAATTTACAGTAACAACGCACCCGTGGTTCTACATTTTTGTTGACTGCAACCTAAATGTATGAATTGTAGATGTTGGGCGACAGTTATCATTTACCATCAGATGGGCTATATACTCGTTTGTCAATGAATAGCATAAAAAATTAAAAGGAAACGAATCGATAACGTCTCAACACCTTAGTGTTATATCTCCACAGAATATAAATGGACATTAACATGCCAACGGTACAGGCACTGACGCGATGCACCCTGAACTTGCTTGACGTAGCTCTGTCCCTCTCGCACCTTTTGCAATAAGTATAATGCATGCGCGAACAGCAAACACATTACAATGGATAGCGTGACAGGAGTCCGCAATGAATGGCTGCAAACATGTGCGGTGCCGCGGCGTTGCTTGCAGGTTGCGTTCTAAGATTTTTAGGCCTATTTAGGACATAAATTATAATAATAATAAATAATCGTAGACAAATCGACACAGCGCCATCTAGCCCCAAAGTAAGCAAAGCTTGTGTTATGGGTGCTAGATACCTGATAAACTACTTATATACTTTTAAATACATACTTATTATACATAGAACACCCAGACCCGTAAAAGAAATAAAAATTCGTCATTTAAATTTCTGCCCGGCCGGGAATCGATCCCGGTACCTCTTGCGTGGCAGACCGGCATGTTGACCACTGAACCACTCAGGTCGTCAAATTGATTCTTCCTAGTACTTAACTATATATGTCGTAGGTAAGTCTCGCGCTAGTAACTTTGAGGTACCGAGTTCGAATCCCACTGCGTCATGTACAATTATGTACATTAGTTGAATGCTAACCGATGCCTTTACAGTGAGGGAAAATATCGTGATGAAACATGAACATTCAAGCGACTGAATGGGTAACCATGATCCAATCTGGTTAGGTTCCCCTGGTAGCAGGGTTACGGAGGTCAGATGGCGGTCGCTCCGCTGTATTTACCTGATCTGCCAAATACTAAATGATGGTCAAGGCAGACCACGGGTCCTCGTGCGCTACAATATAACCGGGACAATAACGCCAAGATGATGATTTTATCTATATACCTATTCTATCTGAAATAACTGTGTTAATTAAGTGTAAAATTTCTTGTTCAAAGCTAAGATAAAATTGCGTCTGTAACGTAATAAATATTTACTTACTACTACACATTTAAAAATAAACAACCTCCCGCAATCCATATTACAACATTCCTAAACAGGTTGATATAAATATGTTATTTAGTCATTTTCGCTCACTACCACATAATGTGATTTTTATAATGTTTGATTGGTTGATTAATGTAATATTTATTGATCCAATAGAAAATACACATTTTACATAAATGTTACAGAGCTATGAACAAAGGCGGACTTATCCCACAGGGGGATTTCTTCCATTCAGTCAGTGTTATAAGTCATCTTCGATTTATAACACTATAAAAAGTACATGTATTATACAAACACCGGATCACATTTTAGTGAATTGCTATAGAAAATAGGTAAAAATATATACACATACAAACTTACTCTGACTTTCATACGTATTGTAAGAATAAATCCATTCCCACACAATCCGTTAGGAGTGTGGAAACTGAATAAATTATCAATTGATATTTTATGATAATCGTTTTTAAGGCTTTATAGGTATAGTATTAAAGCCTTTGTCTGTATTTGTGTATATTTAATATAGCTGTTAGGTATTATTATTATTATTTAACAGTTTATTGTGTGTGTGGTACCTAGACACCAGCTGACATAAGATTCCTGTAACGTAGGTGCGTTGATACTGTTAGGAGAGTATAATCATCTTGGCGTCCATGTCCCGTTTATGCTCTCGCGCACGAGGTCCGCCTTGACCATGATCCAGGATTTGGCAGATCAGATAATTACAGTTGAGTGACTGCCAATTGACCTCCGAGACCCTGCAACAAGGGGAACCTGACCAGATTGGATCATGGTTACACATTCAGTCGCCTGAATGGGCAGGTTTCAACACGATGTTTTCCTTCACTGGAAGAGCAGCGATTAGCATTCAACTAATGTAAATAACTCAGAATAGAGTCATTGAAACAAGGAAAGTGCTAAACTTACATTCTTCATGCCTTTTATATCTTATCGTTAACACATCATCTTAAAATATTGTTGATAATGTCAAGTTTCGTGTCCAATTATCTTTTGAAGTAAGTAGTCTTATTTCCAGCAGTAAGCAGTATGAAATATTGATTGAATATTAAATCTACTAATATTCATCCTGGCGTTATTGTCCCGGTTGTGCTCTCGAGAACGAGGGCCCGGAGTCTGCCTTGACCATGATCTAGGATTTGGCAGTCAGGTATTGAATATTAAATCTACTATTCTTCGACAAATCCCACCCATCCATCTATTCAAAAGCCCTCTCTAAAGCTATAGTATCTGCTCTGCAAATATTCGCTTTCCAAACCTTAAAGAAAAATATTTATTTTTTATCAAACGTACAATAAAATAAACATCGCAGAAACAGAGACAACAGAATGAATTCTAATAGCTTAGTTACGCGTATTAAATCAGTCAAAAAATCATCCAAAAGCCCTCTCTAAAGCTACAGTATCTGCTCTGCAAATATCCGCTTTCCAAACCTTAAAGAAAAATATTTATTTTAAATCAAACGTATAAAAAAATTAACATCGCAGAAACAGAGACAACAGAATAAATGCTAATAGCTTAGTCTGAAATGCAGAAACAGTTCGCCTTTTCGCAAACGCAGTTCCTAATAATGATTAACCTCTTGAATGTGGTTCGGGCTATCTTGAATTACAATAATTTATAATATGTGGTCAATACTGTGGAATGTACAGACTTCAGTACGATTTGTTATGATACCTACTTGTGAATTACTAAACTTGTGCAATTGTTTTTTAACCCGAATAAAGTAAATAAATAAGTAATTAGCCATAAAACGAAACAACAGTTTCACCAACGGAATGTGAGTCTTAAATTTTATATCACGTTTGATTTAACACGGTGAAATCATATTAGGTAAGTAATTGGAAAGCCCGAGAAAAATCAAAGGTATGCCGGAAGATATACACCACAAGCAAAAAAACACATATTTTGCCAGTCTATTGCCAATAATTGGCCATGAAGGTAGCGGGTAGCTAACTTTTCAATCTTTTTGATATACGCTGGTGGGCAAAAGAATCGTCTCTAGGTTGCACGAGATTAAAAGTTTGTATGGAAATCTTAAATCCCGTGTAACATTAAAAGAATATATTTTAACAAACATCTGAGAAACTTTAGGAATTGTTCAATCTGAAAATTACAGTTTTCTTTTCTGGCCGGCACTTTCATAGTTTTCTTTTAAAAATATCTTTTACGAGAGGAAATAGTACTCTTCAAAGTCTACACACTGTTAACTGTGTGTCTGTGCAAACCTAAATATCTATGACAAATGATGACGTCGAATACACATGTTTACACACGATTCAACAAGATAACACGGATGATAAAATGCAATCATGTTGTCCTTAATACAAGCCATTTATTGTACTAGAAAATTATGACTGGCTACTGGTGCAGAATTAATTTCAATCAATCAGAACCGTTTAAAAGGGCCGTACATGTCGGAGAATTTAATAGATTTTATGATATATAAGTAGGTATCTACCTTGTTTATTTGCCGAAGACCAGCGAAGTGGCCAAGAAAAAATAGGGTGGCGGACCCTCGCGCGTCGTGTGACCGGGATTAACATCAGGATGATGATAGAAAAAATAAGGTCCTAGTTGTGCTCTGAGGGCCAGGGGTCCTCCATCACCATGATCAAGGATTTGGCAAATCAGATAATTACAGTGGAGCGACTGCCAACTGACCTCCGTGACCCTGCTAACCAGGGTCCCAGGGTGACCACGGGAACCAGACCAGATTGGATCATGGCTACACATTCAGTCGCCTAAGACTTATCCTGAAATTTAGTGTTGTTTCCGCGTGGGTACGGCGTTACCGAATTTCATCTCATCATATTAGCCGTGTGGTGTCCGGCAGAGTAGAATAGCACCTACACCTTACACTTGTGGGTGTCGTACAAGGCGACCAATGTTTTCGAGGCTAAAGATTGTAGGCCGGAAAATGGGCAGCAGCATTTTCCATTGTTATATTTATAGCACTGCGATCTCCAACCCGCCTGCCAAGCGTGGAGATTATGGCAATAACCTCCCCTTTCGTGGAAGAGGCCCTAGACCCTGCAGTGGACTGTTATGGGCTGTGATGATGATGATGATGTTTATCTCATCTGGTGGTAAGTGACAATACGGCCGAAGATACATATCCTGCCTAGACACATCCAATTCTCTCTTACCTTAAAGGTGTCTAGAAATGAATAAGCTAGGCTAGAGTGAATAGGCTTTTTTAAGACTAGCCTGCTCCATCTTCGGTCGCATCGTCACTTACCAACAGGTGAAATGGCGGTCAAATGCCTATCTCGTATGATATTAAAAAAAAACTGGTAGCAGACCTAGTTTATCAGGGTAAAGCCCTCCGCGACTTTGTTTGAGCTGATGATGATGACAGTTATTAGTCGAGCATAATCATGATGACATCGTAATTTCAATAGAAAACAATGTTCTCGTCATCTCGTTTAGCAGACTATTAGAAGTTGATTCTCCACATTGTTTTACGTAAAGTGCCCACCATTTTAAATGAATAAGGCATCTACAAAAACTATTTTAGCTATTTGCCTCTATATGTGATCCGACTTGGTATCTACATGGTCGTTTGCCAAAGTAAGAAAATGGTGTACAAAGTGTCTCACCGAAGGCTAATTTTTGGCCGAAGCCCTAGCCGATTAATCGGCTATCGCCACAACCTTGCTGAAGCGGATCCCGAAGGTTCAAAAGTTCTAAGAAATTTTGTTCAAGATTGGTCACGAGCTACATCTAAAGTTCTAGATTATTCATAAATGCAGACTCACGTTGCTGTATAAGACCTTCTCCCTTATCTTTACAAAGTATTCTAATTCGCTGGATCACAACCCGAAGTGGATGTGTAAAAGTGGAAGTGCCTTCGATACAAAGATTCGCCACTTTTCCCTGCGCCTGTTTTTATTCAAATAACGGTTTACGTATTATTTCTATAAAAATCCTGCGCGGTTCCCAACAAAGAAGATGAATTTATAATCATAGACGCGTGTACAAGCCATGAATATGAGTTATATAATACGAGAATAATTGTTTGTGATAAAAAAAAAACATATGATCATGTGACCAAGCATGTGACAGAAAGTAAAAAACAAACGTCACCCTAAAAAAACATTGTGATAAAAGTTATGTTTTGGTTGGCGGAACAGATTCAATTAATTACATTACAGATATAGAAGTGTAAAGATGGAAAAACATTGCGCGATATCGTTGTTGATCGTTCTTAAAATGAGTTGGTAATAAGTTATCAGGTAGTGGTAGACTAGTAAAATACTATTAATTTCAGTTTTATATAGCAATAGTAACGAGTAACTGCAAATGCAATGTCACTGTGAGATAATTAGGTACTGCTACGTACTGTAAATAGCTACTATACCTACTGGCAACCTTATTCTTAAATGGGACACGCGGAATATCAGGACCACGGCTCGGGCCGTGGCTCATGCTGAGCGAGGACCTCTTGATGTCAGGGACACACACAGCCACAGTACAGCAATTCCGGACCGATTTAAGCTCTGAATTATTAAAAAAAATAAACGTTTACTTACTTACTTATATCTGCATAACAGTACCTAAGTATAGTTGCTTGGCGGATGAAGACTCTTTAAGCTTGACAGCATCCTCCATATCTTTGAATCAGATGGTTAAAATGCGGATGCTAGGCCATGTTGATATATCATAAATCAGGCAGACGTTTTAATGGGTGGCGCAAATAAGTTTCAGCCTTATCACAATAAATAAAAACCTTCTGATAACACAAGAACAGCGGTAAAGAAAGGCTATCTATTTTTAAATTAGTATTATCGATAATCATGCCTCCAGCGAAGCAAATATGTAATTGTTATATCAAAGGCGAACCTAAAAACAAATATATACCAACTCGTAAGGAGATAAACCGTGACGCAAGTTCATGTAACCAATACCTATACATTATGTTATAAAAACAGCGGAGACTGTAAAGTTACATCAGTTTTGTGGCAACCAGAACAACGAAAGCCTGTCCATAATTGTGTCAACTATTAAAAAAAAGTATAAGTCATATCAATAGGTACGACATCCACTAATAGTCATCGCATAAAATACTTTGAATTGTAAAGATTCTGTGTAACATTATAATTGTTACTTGTTCCAGAACTGCAATGGAGAACTCCGTAAATGATAGTCACGCGGTCCAAGACCCGAATAAAGAGCCAGACGAAATCAAGGAAGCTGACAAAGATAATGAAGATGATAAAATAAAAGAACATAATAATGAATTAGACGATGGAGATCTGAGAAAAGACATTGAGAAAGAGAATACTGTAAACGGAGCAAACGTCAATTTAGATGAAAATAAAAATGTTACAATGGAGAGTCAAGATATAAAAGAGACTAATCACGAAAGATATAGAAAGCTGGATGAAGATGAGGCTATGAAAGAAAATAGGAGAGGATCGAATTATACGCAGAATATTAAGATATCAAATTCTAGTGCCGGACTGGTCCTACCCGACAAGGGAAAGGACGGTAATGGTACACTGCTTCCTGACCCCAAGACTGTGGCCAGGTTTTCACCTGTTTGGAAACAGGTAAGACAATATTATATATATATTACTATTGTTCTTGAGTGGAAACCGCGACTCGGTAAGCGTAGTGTGGGACGCCTTCCGGTCAGATGGAGTGACAATTCGCTGGTGGATGCTGGATGCTGCAAGCCGAGGATAGGGAGCAATGTCACTCATTGGGGAGGCCTACGTCCAGTGGACTAGTATAGGCTGATGATGGTGATGATGACTAAATAGAAATAAACACAAAACAGTTCATAATCATAATCATAAATGTCGGTGGAGTGATCGCCGTTTAACTCTATTGGCCGCTTTATAACTGTATTTGTGTTCATTAATTATTTTAATGCATCCCAAACTTTAAGATATAATTAACAGACGATTTAATTTTACGTTTAGTCTATTTTATGTTCTTTTCTTTACTTTTTTTTGTTGCATAGCCCTGTTATTTTTGATAATTGCACTCTGGTTGACTGGTAGAAAAAACTACGTAGCTTTAAGTCCGCCATTGTACTGTAATATGCATGAAGTTTTACATAAATAAATTAACATCTTCACCGAAACACGCTCGGTGACGAAAAACTTCATAAGAAAAAAGAAATAGAGTTCTTCAATAAAGGGGTAAAAATGTTTTCACTCCTAAGTTGTATAAAGAAGAAGCTCATCTGATCTTCCACGCTCTGTCTGCAGACCCTGGCATCATCAGCGTCGATCCTGCTTACCTTCGCTGCCGGCCTTACTTCGGGCTACTCCGCCATCTTGCTGCCCCAGCTCAAGGAAGCAGACAGCGTTATAAAAAGCACACCAGACACCGACTCATGGATAGGTAATATGCTTTTTTAATTACTAACTAAGAACTCTACCCGCCACATTTCTATGGTTGTCCGTCCATCCATATCAGTGTCCGATCATGGTCAAGGCGGACCTGAGAAGACAACCGGGATATTAACGTCAATATGATTATTTAAAAGTTCCAGAAGGAACTCTAAGCACTTTTGTCTCACCGAAATATATCTACTAATCAGTCCAGTTTGGACAGGATATCACTTGTATTTTTATTTACATGTAACTTCGAACGACAAAATCTTTCCAACACCCAATCGACCGTTTAGTATCGGAACTAATGACTGTATCAAAATGAGTTCCAGCACACAAAGTGCAATTGAGAAATTCAAAAGAGAAAGTAATGATAATCATCTTGGCGCCAATATCCTGATTGCAAGCGCACGAGAACGCTGGGTCCGTATCAACTATAATCCAGGATTTGGCAGATCAGGTATTTTGAGAGCGACTGACATCTGACCTCAGCAGAGACCCTGCTAATAGGGCAACCAGGCAGCTCTATTTTTGAACCGCTCGCCTCGGGTTGAACGGTATTCAATTTTGAATTTCGGCATGAAAAATTCTATATTTTTTCAATTATTTTGGCAACACCGAAATAGTACGGTTCAAAAATAGGGAAAATCAACACCATGCATCAAAATATCGAATTTTACATGCCGAAAATCAAAATTGAAACCCGTTCGAATCGAGGCGAACCATTCAAAAACAGAGCATGTTTACACTTTCTATCGCCTGAATGTTCAGGCTCCTCACGATGTTTTCCGTCGCCGTAAGAGCATGTACAGCTAATACATACCTACATACATACATACATAAAGCTTACGCATGCACAACGAATGTACAGAACTCAGAATAAGTTAGGTATTGGTGCATGGCGGCACTCTGGATCGAGCTCGGTACCTGTCGCTTACATGTCCGTTAAAAAGAGAAAGTAATATTGGAAGCTAAGTACAAAAACCTCATAACGAAAACTGCCATTGCAAAACAAGTTTTAAATGAAAATGTTACCTTTGACGACCACTGACAGCCTTCAAATATCTTTCTGCCACTTTCTTTGGAGTTGTGTAACCAGAATTACGACTGGCAGTTCGCAAAAAGCTCCGCGGTATTTATTTTAAAACGCTTGCTTATAGGAAATTATTATTTTCTCGGTATTGTATTTTATTTCTGTGCGGTATTTCTGAGTTGTGTACATTAGTTGAACACTAACCGATGCTCTTACGGTGAGGGAAACATCGTGATGAAACTTGCACATTCAGGCGACTGAATGTGTAACAATAAGTCTATCAGGTTCCCCTGGTCGGAGGTCAGATGGCAGTCGCTCCATTGTAATTACCTGATCTGCAAAACCCTGGATCACGATCAAGGCGGACCCCGGGCCGTCGTGCGCGAAAGCACAACCGGGACATTGATGACTACAACGTAGAAATAGATTCTTTTAGATACCGATGTTCACCAATTTCTGACCGGGTATTTCTTACACCTTTATCGGAAATTGGATTCACGGGTAGGTTTTTTTTATTTTTGTTTATTCTACGTTGTTAAACGAGCAGCCAGCCCATCAGGTGCATTATATTGTCTTATAATAATTGTCAACGCCTTGATCTTTTGTACATCATGCTCAATCACCTTGGTCCCTTTTACGTCTCATAAATTCAAGTGCAACAATTCATGGAAATACAAGTGTTATTATCTCGTGGATTCTTATCGGTTCAGCCAAGGGGATCTTAATTAAAAAGCAGAATATACCGAGTGGCTAATACAAATATGAGTATCTTCTCATTGTTGCTTGCGAACAAAGATTTCAATATATTGTGCCTACAAAGTAATATAATGCTTTAATGCTCAGAGATCAAGGCTTATTGCTTTGTCGTTTATCACACTAGTTATAAATGCAAAAGCTTTTATATATATGTACTATCTCCCCTTTTTGCTTGCTTATAAACCTTCCTCTTGAATCACTCTATCTATTGTTGAAAACGGCATTACAATCCGTTGCGTAGTAGGAAAAAAGTGTACGTACATACATCCATATTGAGGGAAGCAACTTTGTTTTATCTGTACATGTCTATACGTCGTAAAAAACAAAGTCGCTGCCCGTAGTCTGTCCCAATGTATCTATGTACGCTTAGATCCGTAACGTATTAGACTACATAACGGATTGTATCGCAGTTTTCAACAATAGATACGAGTTATTCAAGAGGAAGGTTTATAGGCTAACAACACGAGAACGTAGTCGCGCCAAGTCCAGTTTAATATAAACTCAAACATTAATCTAAATATTTGATTTGCAATAACTTGGTCGATTTGGTTCGACAGGTCGCTTTGTTGTTAATTATCGTAAATTTAAGTGAGCTCGCGGAAACCAGATGTCCTTAACCCACGGCTTTCTGGTTTCACCGATATATGTTCGTTATTATTCCATTTTATGTTATGAAAACTGTCATATCGGACGTAGAATTATGTAAGTACAGTAAGTGAATACTTATTCAACTAAATGTGTAATGAAGTCGCTGAAATATAGAATAGATAATCTGATCAGAGCGGATCACGAGGGCCCGGGGTCCACCTTGATCATGATCCGGGATTTGGCAGATCAGATAATTACAGTGAAACGACTGCCATCTGACGTCCGTGATTCTGCTAACCTGACCAGATTGGATCATGGTTACATATTCAGGCGCCTGAATGCAGGTTTTCTCACCACGTTTTCCCTCACCGTAAGAACATCGGTAGCATCAACTAATGTACGTTACTCAGAGAAATAACTTGACATCGAACCTGGTAAAACTCGCTTACGAGTAGAACTCGTTAGCCATTAGGCCACCGACGCTTTACAAATCTCGAATCCATCAGTTAGCGAACACAAAGGTACAGATAGCAGCGTATAAGTTCAAGTCGTGGCCAAAGCGTTTGCATGAAAATCATGTTTTATTCATAAGCAGTCATTGAATAGCATAAACATAGTAATTGATACCGGTTTTGATATAAGTACACGAATAAATACTGCTATCTCTTAACTTATAATGTAGATACCTACAATTTAAAATAAACTTCGACCGTTATTAGGGCTAAATATAGTTTTAATGTTATTCTCACGTTGGTACTCATTTAAATTAAAAAAAAGCTTAATTCTAAGAATTCTGCTCGATATAGCAGATGCATGAGTCGACTGACGCACATAAAGACTCGACCGGTTTTGGTCAATCTTTTTTCAAACGCACATACTTAGAAATCGGAATAAAGTTTTTACGGAAAGGAAAACTGGAAAAGCTGTCCTGCGGGGCTATTGGCTATCTCAATGGATAACTGTATTTGACATAAAATAATGTTAAACTACTCTAATTTAATACGGCTGTGTGGTGTAGCCTAGTAGTAGCGGCAGAGTAGAATAGCACTAACCCCTCGCTTACACTCATGGTTGTCGTATAAGGCGACTAATGTTATCGATGCAAAAGATCTAGAGTCACCGTAGGCTGGAAAATATAACACTGCGATCTCCAATCCGCCTGCCAAGCGTGGAGATTGTGGCAATAACCTCCCCTTGCGGGGGAGAAGCCCTAAGTCCTGCAGTGGACTGTTATGGTCTATGATGACGACTCCGATTCCGTAGACACTATAGCCAGTGGCCAACGTAGATGACGTAGTGGAGAATTATCTAATGTCAAATTCAGTTGCCAACTGAGTTAGACAATGGCCCTGCAGCACGACAAGATATAGAAAATTAAAAGTGTTTTTTTTTCTACAAAGGCAGACGAAAGTGCTATCGAAGTTTTGGCCAAACGTCTGTCGAGTCAGCTTTATATATCTCTAAAGATAAGTGTACCTAAAGTAGCCAAGTACACCTTAGATGCTCATGATATCTTCCATCAGTGTACTATTTATCTTTGCGATCAAGTACACGCATCTATTTTTAGCTGATTCATCAAGTTGAATGACACTGAAATGCCAGTGGCCAACATCAATGCTGACCGGCGCGCGCGCATAGGGACAGGTTTTATCTGAAGTTCGTCCGCTACGTCCAGTAAACTAGATCCAGAACGTTTTGGTCTACATTTTTTTGTGATCTACGGCTCCGTGGAAGGACCCGACCTGTATTGAGACTCGCTGGCTTATTATAGACCCGGACTCCGCGTTATAATCTAGTACTTGATCGTATTGTACGCACACTATAACGCTGGTGGAACTTCGCAACCTAGTTACCAATGCCAAGAGCATTGTGTCTTTTAATTATTGTTTGCGTTGTAGTTCTAGAGTCGCTTAGGTCAATAATGTATTAGATTTAACGACCGCAGTGTAAAAACAATGGCTACAAACTAAGCTATGACTAGGTATATATATTTTTGTGTCATACGGTAGGCAAACAGGCAAGCGGGCCACTTGATGGAAAGTGGTCACCGCCCCCTATAGACATAAGGAATATCAGGGGTATCACCAACGCGTTACCTACCTCTGTAACAAGTTGTTTTGCCAGCAATCAGGCAAATACCCCTCCACTGCCAAAGCCACGGTTCCCCAAATCCCCACCCCATGGTGCAGTCATCTTATTTGATTTAACCCAGACTCGTTGAACAGTCTCGCGAGCCGATCGGGACCCCGTGACAATATCTATATTACTATTATTTGATATTCTCGTATCTCTATCCAATGAATTTTATTTCACCAGTCCAGTAGTTTACTAATGGTATTACCTATTAAAAAAAATACCTCAACGTTATCCCCACGTTTGTAGGATGGGTTGACGACCGGAAAATCTTTTTCACACTTTCAAATTAGTGGAGGGTTTAATACCCTGAGCGGTTCAGTGGTCCACATCTGCTACGTAGAGGTCCTGGGTTCATTATCATCATCGTCATCAGCTTGGACATAGGCCTCCCCCAATGAAAGCCAAAGCACTCTGTCCTAGGTTTAATGCATCCAGCATCCACCTGCTGCAGCCTTTCGCAAACCTACAATGCGCTTGGATTTCATTCCCGTCATTTTTTTGAAATTTGTGCAAGAATACATAATTTTACGGCGACTAAACGTTTATCCACAAACCCACAACACAATGGACTATGTACAATAACAACATTATTATCCCTATTCCAGCTGCAATGGCGGCGCTGCCAATGGCTCCGGGCTGCCTGATCTCCGGCTGGATGATGGAGAAGTTCGGCCGCAAGACCTCGCACTACATGATCTGCGCGCCATTCCTCCTCGGCTGGATCCTCATCGCTTGCGCATCCGATCTGTCCCTGATGCTTCTCGGGCGGTTCTTCACCGGGCTCTGCGTGGGACTCCTCGGTCCCCTCGGCCCCGTCTACATTGCAGAGACCTCCGAACCAAAGTTTAGAGGCTTCTTTCTCGCCGGAGTGTCTTTAGCCATCGCTGTCGGTATCTTCGTCGCCCATATCCTGGGGACGTACTTGACTTGGCACTGGACCGCAGCCATATGCACCGTATTCCCAGTATTATCGGTGGTGTTACTCACGCTGGTACCCGAGAGCCCTACGTGGCTCATCTCCAAAGGCCAAATCGATGAGGGTGTAAAGTCTTTCTACTGGTTGAGAGGTTACGGCGAAGCAGCGAAACTAGAGCTGAAAGGGCTGATCGACAAGCAGAAAGTGCAAGAGTCCGAGCCACCTCAGACTCTGAAGGAGAAACTGGTGAACTTGAAAAGCCCGGTGTTGGTGAAGCCCTTACTCATAATGATCCTGTTCTTTATAACTTGTCAGTTTTCTGGAGTCAACGCTGTTGCGTTCTACTCCATAGATATAGTGGAGAAGGCTGTGGGGAAGAACGAAATAGACCATTATCTTTGCATGTTAATAATAGACGCTATAAGAGTAGTGATGTCGATAGTCGCGTGTGTAGTTTGTAAGCAGTACGGCAGAAGACCGCTGTGCTTCATCAGCGGGGTGTGGACCGCTTTGTCCATGCTCGGGCTGGCTTTATATCTGTATGTGACTGACAACGGAAAACTGTACAGCTTGCCTTGGATACCCTTAGTTTGTTTATCGATGTATATCATAGCTGTTTCCATTGGGTTGGTGCCGCTCCCGTGGATCATGTGCGGCGAGGTGTTCCCATCCAGGGTCCGTGGGTTGGGGTCAGGGATCAGTTCGGCGACGACGTTCGCCGCTTTCTTCGTGGTTGTCAAGACAAACCCGGCCATGTTGAGCAGTTGGGGGGAGGTGTACACGTTCCTGTTCTACGGCGTCATTGCGCTGCTGGGTACTGTGCTGATGTACTTCATACTGCCAGAGACGAAGGGGAAGAGCTTACAAGAGATCGAGGACCGGTTCAGACACGGCAACAAGCCGGTCTCAAAAGCTTAGGTTTAGATAACTTTGCCATACTTACTTAAGTTAAAGGCGCAAATGTGTGCTATAGGTATAGTCTTTATTTTTATAGTTAATAATGTACTGTGAAATGGTTTTGACCAGCTATTATTGTAATAATGTAATCTAAAAAATAAGAGGACAAGCTAGAATGTACTATAAAACAAGTTTCGTTCACTGCCTAAACAATCTTGATAGTTGTTTTTAATATTCTTAAAAGGCTATAATTAGTACTTACGTCAAAAGTATAAAAGGGCATTTTAAAATTAGATAATGATAATTATTTAAAATTTTGTAGGAATTAAGATTTTAATATAATATTGTGATATTGTATTCTAAGGTACATCGAAATAAGGTACAATGTAGGTACTCGTGGAGATTTTTAGTGGATATATTTTTAGCAAATATTAGGTATATTTATTACATATATATTTTAAATGTATTTTCTTTGTAATTTACCCTGCTATGTTAGGTACGTTGTTTTAAACAATAATTTTGTTTTAAATTGTAATTGTATACAAATATCCTACCAATACCTATTTAAAATTAAGCTTTTAAAGACGATCACAAAAAGGAAACAAATCATGTGTCATTGTAATATTTTAAATCTGTGATAATCTAGAATAAATTATTGAAATACAATTGCGTTCTCATTTCAACAATATACCATAATTTTGCGATCGAATCAGGAATCTGCATGCGAACTAAGGTCACCGACATAGCCCGAAAGATTGCCAAGCTTAAGTGGCAGTGGGCAGGGCATACAGCTCGCAGAACAGATGGCCGATGGGGCAGTTAAGTTCTAGATTGGCGACCACGTTCTGGAAGACGCAGCGTGAGTAGGCCAACCATTAGGTGGACTGACGAACTAGTAAAGATCGCAGGTACCAGCTGGACGCGGAAGGCATAAGGCCGGCCTTTATGGAGTTCTCTGGGGGAAGCCTATGCCCAGCAGTGTGCGTCTTACGGCTAATATGATGATGATGATGACCATAAATTCCCAACGGAATGACGCTCACGCCCTGGAAGTTGGGACGGCGTTTGATCTGGGATGCCTCGTACATCGACACACTGGCGTCGTCTCATCTCCCAGCCTCCGCGTGACTAGCTGGGGCTGGTGCTGCCTCAGCGGAAAATGCCAAGCGGCGCAAATACTTTACTCTACTGTCTCGTTGTTGATTACTTATTTGATCCGTTTGGTGTGGAAACTCTTGGGCTATGGAGACCAGGTAAACACAGAAGGTTGATCTTTGTTTGGGTTAACGCAACGAGGCAATGCCCCCAGCTTTTTGGGCATTTTTCCTAGGATTGTCAATTATTGGTCTATGTCTCTATCATCCGGGGCTGTGGACCTACGCTGTGTACCTTAACCAATGTAAATTTAGATCTGTAGGCCAGAAAGCCTAGAGCCTAGGGCTTGGCGCCCTAGCGCAGAAAAGTATTCTAAAATATATCATACCGGTGCCAATATAGTATAGACCAATATAGTCTGTAGTTCTAGGTATACTAAGTCTTACAAAACACAGAAAGTTTCATTTGTCTAGCATTTTGATCTTGGATTTTATGAGCACCTAAGTTAAGTCCCACGTACAATACGTGGATCGGGCGACCCAGATATCGCTGGATGGATGAAGTCCTCTTAGACCTGCATGCACTCTTCATCTTCAGCATCTTGCCGATGCCGAAGCCGCTGAAGATGGCGCAGGATAGGAAGAGATCAAGCTCCACTTTGGATCAATGATCCAGCGCACTAAGTTAGTAAGTAAAATACATCGATTTCGACACTGAATGACTGGCTCATCAAAACCTCTAAGGCACTTCCCGAAGTCATAAGGCCAGTTTCCCGTACGTTAATATATTGTTAATCATCCATTTAAATTCGCCATCCTTATCTATGTTGAGTTATAGATAGTGAAGGAGATTTATTCGATGATCAACACTGACAAGCGTTTCATAAACTGAGCGTTAGAAACCTGAATTGTGGTTTTACACAAAATACAGACAAATTAAGAAGTCTGTCATTTCATCCTCTAGCCCCAATAAAGTGGGTGCAAGTAAAAGTTCGTATGTTGTCTCTCTATATCTCCAAGGCGTTAGACAGAGTTTGACATGCAGGCCTTTTATGCAAGCTTCCCTCATTTGATATTTCTGTATTTTATTTGTATTTGAGCGAGCGACGAGCAACTCATGTAGTACTCGATGACGATTTTCAGGCTATGGACACAGGCACGTTCCATCTTCTTTTTTTTATCTTCGGCTGCGTTGTACACGCCGTAGTTTCCCATTAGGCCAAATAACTAGTAAATAAAGCAAAGTATTCTGGTATTAAATGAAATTGAAAATAGCCAAAATATGACAAATAATAAAATTTTATTTTATAACAAAAAATAACAGCAAACTAAACAAAAAATAATGGCACAGGAAAAAGATAAAAATAATATGAAAATAAATGCAAAACCGGTACTCAAATTACGATGGTATAAAAGTAGTGTATCCTTTATTATTATTGATCAAACGGAATTATAAAAAGCTTTAAAAAAACTTTAATAATGATTTCGATTTACAGTTATAAAACAATGGACGCAGATTATTAAGATGAATTAAAATATGTTGTATTATTTTACAATTGCAAACTCAATAATGAAGTGCACAGTTTATAGATATGACACAGAAGTTTTTTTAGTTCCAGTAACTTCCACGATGGCGCCATCTGCCTACTTCCACAGCCAGTATATCTCAGAAGGCACAGTGGAGTATATTAATATATTGACGATTGATAACGATATGTTTCAAATTAAGAACGAGTGTGGGTAGACACAGGGATTTAGTATTTCAGAAACATGCTCATATTTTTGAACCGCTCGCATTCACGCGAGCGCTCGCGTACGCTACCTATCTCTTTCACGCTCGTGGCAAGTTGCTAGAGATAGAAAAGGAAGGCGAGCGCTCGCTTCGCAGTTATTAAAGAACTCGACTATACAAGCGATTCACAGCGGTGATCTAAGATCCACACAATGCTCACACCAACCTATGCACAATTTATTCTGAGGTTACAACGCGTGACCTTATGTTAGTTTAAATAAGTCCTATGATTGTGTTAATGATAAATTCAATTATGATAGGTACGTATTAAAGTTGATATTTTTCGTTTCGTAATTTATTTCGGAATATCCAAATGCCTTTTGTTTATTTTATTTATTTATTGAAGATAAAGAACAAAAAACTATTACTAAACACAACAATAATGTATCTACAGTTTCATAATTTACTTAAAACCTCAAAAAATATCGCTCTGAGATCCATAACGTCAAAAACACATTATTTCAGCTCTCTTGAACGTATAGGTTCTCGTAGGAATATATCTAATAATAGGAACGTGTCTCTCTATTAACTCAAAAAACTATGCTGTAACGACATTTGAATATCCCGAAAGAGTCTCCAATCCCGTAACATTCATTTCAATTTGTAGTCATATCGTTTAACTTCGGTTTTAATCAAAACTAAACAAATCAGAATCATTTGTACGGCGCACTGTCATTGATACCCATGTACTCTGGTTTATACTTTGGAATTTAAGGTACGTTGAAGCGAACAGACTGAGATATGAAAACATGACAGTAATGTTTTCACATGACTGTCATGTTTTCATATTTTAATGATTTATAATAGAGGGGGCAAAAGTGCAAACGGACCACCTGATGGATAGTGTTCATTTTAGTTGGCTTGCTAACACGGACTTGAAAGAAATACGGATGCCATTCTACACTAGAGAGAAGTGAAGTACGCATGGTATGGCAATTTATTGTCAATTTATCTTGTTCACACACCAGAGGTCTGGCAATTTTATATGATTTTGTACCGCGCTGTAACACCAGTGACAGTATAAAAGCAATCACACACATTGATGGCTTTTTTTATGCTACACTCGTCATTTTAGAGAGTATCCGTCCGTACTTTTGTTTTGATCCGTGCTTGCTAAATGTACTTGTTCATGTACTATTACATTTATTTGTGTCTTCTCTTGACCCTACTGAAACGTCTAATAGTCGTGTGTTAGTCACGATCAATATAAAATTACTACCTACTTCCGGGGACCATCTTTCTCGATAGCTAACTGTACCTAGAGACGTTATACCTACATAATTACAGGGAGGCCCAATAACTATATAAATCGGTTAGGGCGGGTTTGAAGTGTAGATAACTTCATTTAAACCCATATTTATAAAATTGTAACAATATGGAGCGGCATGTTCGCTTTAATGTGATCAAGCTCCCTAAATAAAGATAAAAAAGAAAAAAACTTTCAACTGTATGTTCTTTGTCCTGCAAAGTTACTCTTGTTTACATTTACATGTCGGAAGGACAATTTTATGTTTTCTGGGTTCACTTCAACGTAGTAGGAATTGAAACATTCAAGTTACAGTTCCCGGATCAATGACGGTACCCCGAATTCACTTGCGGGACGGCTTGACAAGTCTTGATGCTGGTGGGGCGAACTTGGTAAAGCCCTGGTTGTCGAAAACTGGCAGCAAGTCGCGGACGCGCGCTGAGACAGTGCCTCCTGTCACCCTGCCGAGGAGATGAATAAAAATGAATGAATATAGCATAAAAGTCCCCAAGCATAAAAGTAAGCAAGCAGGTATACATACTACACCCAGGCCCGCAACAGAAATAAAAATTCATCATTTCAATTTCTGCTCGACCGGGAATCGAACCCAGAACCTTTGCGTGGCAGATCATGTGCTAAACAACTGAACCACTCAGGTCATCAAGATGAAGGGATAAGCTTTAGCTTTTCTAGGTAGTCTAAAAATCTTATCTGTTCAAAGAACCGCAGGTGCGTTGTCACTGTGAGGATTAAGATAAAATGCATCATGCCTATAATTGCGCTAGCTACCTTATCTTTCAAATCTGAACACCACGCAAGCATTGTGGCTTGGTGGTAGAAATAGATAAGGCGGTGGCACTCAACCAGGCGGAATCCTCAGGCTTGACAAAGTCCTAGCACCAAACAAAACCACACAGCGAAGACCTTTGTATGTATGATATCTGTTATCTTGGGGGGGAGGCCTATATCAGACGTCTTTCGGCTGATGATGAAGATGATGATGCCCTCCATCTCACCTGGTTGGCTTGATCAGCTTCGCGGCTTGCGCTGGAGAGGCGAGCTCGGTCGGGAAGTACGTGGCTCCGTAGAAGTCGAGGCCGTTCTGCAGTAGGATGTTGGCCTCCTCAATGTTAGCCAGGGTGACCCTGATGACGCTGTTGGCTTCCTTCGGGACCATGCTGCTGACCAGTTCACCGTCGATGGTGGTGAGGGCCCGTGGAGGGGTTTTCTCCAGGGGTTTTGGGGTAGAAGAACCTGTGGAGGAGACTGTGCGTCAGTGAATATTTTCATATTTTGTGAATGCGGCATACAAACAGGCAAGCGGGCCACCTAAAGGAAATTATTTTGTGATGATGATGCAAGTCTGAAAACTGATTGTATGAATTGTAGATTTTATTGGATGCTCTCCAGCAGGTAGGGTGTCTGATTTTTATGTCGCTAAGGGTATACTGCTATCATTGTTGCTTGGCGGAAGAAATACATATGGCGGTGGTAGCCCTCCTGGCGGAATTCTCGGCTACCATCCGGTAGATATTCTTGCCGTATGGTAGCCCGCTTGTATGTTCTTCGCTGTAGACTCCATAGTATAACATAAAAAAACAAAATCGACTTATATTATAGATGCATAGTCGTTCCCAATACAACCCGCGCGCTGTTCGAATCACTGTAAATAATAAACGGGGTACTATTTATCGAGATAGTACCCTAAGACACGAGGGAATCTAGCTTCCTATCAATGAAAGAACTTCCAAAATCGGTTCTGCAGTTTCAGAGATCACCCCCAACATACAAACTCGCAAACATACGTACAGACTTAGTACAGATAGGAAGATTCAGACCTTCAGACTCACCGGTGGTGCCATCTCTCGAGGAAGACGAGAAGTTGAGGCGGACCACCTCCACGATGGAGCCGAACTTGTAGAGGGCGTGACGGACGTCCTCCTCCGGTACTTCATCCGGGATGTCATACACGTACACCGTAAAAGTCTTCTGGGGACGGCAGGGGATCGCAATCTGGAAGGCAGCAGATTTACGCCGTTACGGCATATGCTATTAATTCTTCATCATCATAAGATAACCTGAGCAGCCATGGAGACTGGAGCACGGAGAGAGTTCGATTTCCAGTTGGGGAGAGTTATGAACCAAAAAGGAAAGAGACTTTAATGTGGGTCAGAAGCAAAACTGCCAAGAGGATGTAAGGATGTCGTTTTTTTTTACTTCTAGAACCCACACAGAATGCTTCATGACGCTGAATGAGAGAATGATACTATCGCTCCGAAAACTCGAAGTATGGACAAACTATTTTTTGCAAGGTTTTGCTTTACTATGGCTACAAAGTGGAATTCATTTGCGCCCTCACAGTCTATAATATATACATGGAATCCGCGACACAGATAATCGTCGTCCATCTATCTTGTCCAAGTGATGCCTGGCATAGCAGAATATAACACTAACCCTTACGACTAACAGGTCCTAAATGCAGACTATCTAGGACCTTCAAGACATATTGCAAACGTCCATAGGCTGCGGTGACTGCTTACCATCAGGCAGGCCGTAAGCTTGCTTGCTACCTTAGTGGTATAAAAAAATATGTAGGTACGTATTTATTAGTAGGTAGGTACCGATTAGAAAAGGTATCACTGACCGTAGTTTCTAGGTTATAATTGGCTACTCGGCCTATAAATCCATATGAATAAATAAAAGAATTGAAAATAGGGACAGTTTAAGAACGGAACAAGAATATAAGAAGCAAGAATAAAAACTCCGAAAGAGAAGGTAAACAGAAAAAACAAACTCTACATAAAGAAGAAGCAGAAATAAATAGAACAACAAAGAAAGACTACATTGAAATCACAGAAAGGCCTACAAGAAAAACAGTCAGAAGAGCGAAGAGAGATTACCTTCCGGTAGAACCTGGAGCCGGTGACCTTGTGGAAGCCCTTCTTGAAGACCATCTGGTAGTCGTCCACGCTGGAGAACTTGAAGAGGATCCCAGTAGCGGTCTTGGTGAGGGAGAAGCAGCCCTTGAACTCCATCTTCTCACAAATGGCCGAGGCCTTCTCCATGCTGAGCCCATGGGAAGGCGTTATAAGGAAGGCCCCCTTTGTGAGGAAATGCTCAGAGTCCGAAATGTCGGACTCGCTCTCTCCGCCCTTCATCAGTGTGTGCATCTGCTCCTTCCACATGTAGGAATCTGACATCTACAACAATGAGGGGGTTCACACTGTTGAGTTTGTTCGAAGGCTGACAGATAGAGCCTGTCTCATCATAATGGGACATGTACCTCCACTGGGGTCGGATTTTTTAACCGCCCGCATCCACATGAGCCTTCGCCTTCTATTGCCTATCTCTAGTAACTTAATACGAGTGTGAAAGACATAAGCAGCTCGCACGGATGCAAATGGTTTAAAAATCAGGCACCAAAGCTCTGCTCTCTGGGCTTGTGTCGCCTACATAATATGTTCGTCATGGAATACAAGATATTTTTGGGGAAAAGCTTTTATTGAATACAATTTTTTTAAGTACCAAAATGTTTGTAATTGTGGCTGTCAATGACAAAATATTTTTTAAGTAACTTAAATAGCACAGTGACCTTGAATTTTTAACAAGCGTGTTAACATAAACTTAAATCACTGAATGAGCGAGCGCAGGGTAAGCTAAGTATAACTTTATGATATTTTGACTATTATGCGTGGAGACCATATGATTGTGTAAATGTAATACCATATAATGTATTAGCTGACCGTTTAATCCATATTATCTTAAGCATACGAGTAACATATACACAATTAAAACTAATTCAAACTTTTCTCTCCATTTTCATGTACAGTCGAGTTCATTAATATGTGAGCATTGCCAAGGCTTCAAATATAAATGTACATGGAAGGGTACTTATATATCTGAGCAGATGTACATATGTTTTATTGATGAATCTGCTTAGATATATAAGTACCCTTCCATGTACATTTATATTTGAAGCCTTAGTAATGCTTACATATTAATGAACTCGACTGTACCTACAAGAGTTTATTGACGTTTTATAGTAACTTGTATCTGAAAACACAAGACGTGACCCACATTGCATCGATCCAGTAGAAAACGCAACTTCCGATCTAGAAACATACACGATTGAAGCGTCGCAGGAGCTCGAGGGATAGGCTTGCATAAAAACAATAAGAATACAATGGCTGCTATATAGGTACGTTACGACATAATGATCAATAATGCGTCGCGATCTAGTGAGCACGAGGGCAAACGCTCAGCCACAAATCAGATTGGGGTCGGTGAACTTCTTCGTGGACAAATAAACAGTAAAAGTATTTCCAAAAACTTTCTTGGGGACGAAAAAGTTCCTAATAATTAGTTTCTAAAAAGGTTCTAAAACTTGTAAATATAACTAAGATAAACTTAATAATTATTATGTAATTTTAAGTCCGTGCTAAACAACTAAAACATAGTTTTATTACTTTAGGAAATATTTTTACTAATATGTTGTAAACTTGTAATATTAATGGAATGTAAATTGGGTGCATTCTCATCCAAGTTACATACCTAGGTATACCAAATTTCAGCTCATTTGAACGGGAACCTACAAATATTGCAAGTTCAACAAAAGCTTGTAACAACAAAGCGTTCCGTGAGATCTAGGTATTACACATTTAGTCATAGAATATTACTATAACTATTAAGTCTTTGTACCAAATGACATTTCCTTGGTTAACAGGGTCACTCTACAATATATTAAAGGATATAGCAACTCAATGGGCAATGACGCTGCCGCTCATCGCATCGGCAAGGAAGGTATCAGGGACGAGAATTGCCATTTCCCCCCTTTTCTACCCCTCTCCTTCAATACGCTACGCTCATGGGTGAGCAAACATATAAATGACCAGCACAATAGGCGCTGGAAAAGCACACCCGGATGAGACAATTCAAGTAAGTGGTGAGCGAACGGTCACCCAAGCTAACTAACAGACTACTCAATTTCAAACGGAGTGAACTTAAGACAGTAGTTGGCACAATTACAGGGCACCTCCCCTGAACAAACTACTGCACATCCTCGGAGCTACAGTCAGCCCCCTGTGCAGGGGATGTTTAGTAGCTGAGGAAACGACAGCTAACGTGGTCCTGGAGTGTGAGGGACTAAAGGACTACAGAGCCAAAACCTCACTAGGAACAGGTTCCCTTCGAGAGGTCCTTGAACGTCCTAAGATATTAATAAAAGGTATAGAATCTGGAAAAAGCTGGGTTTACTATCATAGCCGGTTATCAATCATGTTTAAAGGACCTCTACTTTGAGTCCAAATACGGAAAATGGTAGCCCTTAACCTAAACCTAAGTCTTTGTATTTGTACACATAGTATTTAACACTAATTAAGGATACTGATGGCTACTAAACTAGGTCCAATTATCCACTAAACAAAATAACAAGGCCTGATGGAAACGCGGTCAATTATACAATCAATATATCCATCTAATCATAATGTGGGCGGACACTGTCGCTATCAATTGTATTGCACGTCTGTCTGTCCTCCGACTCCTTATATGGAGAAGATATAAATTGGGCTATCCAATTGGGTAATTCTAATCTAAAACAATCGAGGTTTGAAGGTTAAAGTAAAATTTGCGGTCAGTTTCGGTGTTGTTCCTTCTGTGTGGTAACAAGTAGTGACAAGTAATGAGTTTTTTACCCGACTGCTACAGAAGGGGGGTGTGTTTTTTATCATAGAATATGTTTTACCTGTCCGATCTATAATATAAAAATATTTTGAAATTTTATACGTTGACTTTACATTTTGTAAACGACTGTATTTCAATAAGGTCATGCTTTTGTCCCACTGACCCACCGGTCTGTGTTTCATTTACGCAAATAGAATATTGTATAGCAAACATTGTTGACAGAGAATTTGCATTGATGTTTCCTGCAGTAATAAGTAAAACCCTGTCTTTATTGTAGGCACCTAGGCACTTATTTACTTGTTTGCATAGCAGCCTGTATTTTTAATAGACTTCAAAAAAGTAGTGTTCACTATTCGGTTGTAGGTAAGTAGGTTTATAATTTTTCTCACACCTGCTCGACAATATCGAATAATGTATCATGAATACCGTAAAGCATGGCCTTGTTAATTGTTAATATTGTATGAAACTCTCAAGGGAGTAATGTGATTTGAATTTGGAATGTTAAAATTCGTATCAAAACTCTTAGCATACGGGCTTTGTAAAGAGACTTTATTAATTACGAGCTGCTTATGTGTATAGCAACCCACATGCGCCGCTCGCACATTGGCGTGATTTGAACGCACCCATAGACTACTTTTTTTAGAAGTAAGTATCCAAAAATTCAATTTGAGCATGTATTTTAGACAAAGACATAATGTTTATTTGGCAATTTCTACAATATAAATAAACAACACATTTCTTACTAAATTAAATTAGGTTTAATATTCTAGTACCTGCTTTGCCCAACTAATAACGTAGCCCACTCGTCAATGTATTTTAATATTCTCCCTTTCTGTCCCATCATCCTCTGTTCCATGGAATAATGGGACAGAAACGGATTATTAGACGACAAAATAATTACGGTACTGTACTTAATAAAACAAAAAGAATGAAAACATGCACTACCTATGTAAAGAAAACAGTCAAAATACGTTTAATGGGCGATTTTCTGACAGCTAGTTCAAAAAATCCAGTTTAGCATGCCTAGTAGGCTACCTATTTGAAATGGACATCTGAACTTGGAAAGATATTTCGTGAACGTTTACGTTTAGCAACTTTTCCGTGCTTTTAACGTCCTCGAATGGATTCATTTTTGAGAATTACGATTATTTGAACTTGTCTTTTTAAACAGCTCTCAGAATATCCCATTAGGTAATAAACATTTACTTACCCGACGAGAGTTCTGATAGTACCGATCCTGCTCTTCGGAAGGTCTCCTGTACATCTTGGGTCTTCTATCATAAGGGGCTAGCTCAAAATACCGCCTCATGTTTCGCTATTATTACTTGTTAAACACTGATACTATACTTTGTTTTAAAAAACTAGGAATAAAATAAATACTGTAGCGCTGGCTGTGATGAGAAATGGATCGGCTAGCCTTTATGTTTGGTGCTAAAAATACCTTTCCAAAATCTTGTTGGTTTTTTAAAACAATTTGTTCTTACAAGTCAATAAATGACAATTGCTATTCATTAATTATTTCTTGCGTTTTCGCGACCTAAAAAAGAAACAGTCAATCAATTCATGACGTAGACCAAGTCGCAAAAAATCGCAAAAAAATAGCGGAAAAATCGCAAAAACCAAAAAACATAGTAACTGTCATTTTCTGACTCGAATCAAAGAAACAGATGCAGGCGAATCAACGCCTGCAGCATGCTACCAAGGCAAAGTCCAGAGAAGACAAAAAATCTAAACCCAACAAAAGTGCTAGCACGCCAATTCCACAACCAGCACAACCTCACCTGCCCCTTTCCCTTTTCAGTTTTGTTCGCGCCCGAAGCCACTGGTGTGCTGGTCCTGTCTTCCTCTATCCTGGGCGCGTTATCTGTGTCGGAGGCACCTTCCGCTAATGACATCTTTCGACTGGGGCCAGCGCTCGGTCGGCGCGGGTTTTCGTCTCGGAATGATGGCTGCTGAGCCGTGGCAGGCCGCTCCTAGCGTCCGGAGCAGCGGGGCCGTGGAGTGGCGCACGGTTGTGAAATATTGGACGGATTTCTGAATAAAATTACACGAGAAGTTTGTTTGGATGGACCAGCAAAGAAGAATAAATAATGTTTATTTAACCGATACACGCCTGTAGCAGATAGGTGACTCTCACGTGAGCACTCGCCTAAAAGAGGCGTTAGGAACTCCTAAGGATATCCTGTTCGAATTGGGGCCCCCCGACTGCGGGGCAATATCTCCACCTTACATATTACCGCAGTACAACAACCGGCGAAAAACGAGGGGAGTTTTAAGTTTGACGTATGAAATTGTGGCTTAGTGTATCTGTCTGTCGGCAGAGCCGTGTGGTGTCCGGCAGAGCCGTGTGGTGTCCGGCAGAGCCGTGTGGTGTCCGGCAGAGCCGTGTGGTGTACGGCAGAGTAGAATAGTACCAACCCCTTACACTCATGGGTGTAGTATAAGGCGACTAGTGTTTTCGAGGCTAAATATCAAGAGTCTCCGTAGTCTGGAAACTGGGCAGCAGCATTTTCCATTGTTATATTTAAACACTGCGATCTCCAACCCGCCTGCCAAGCGTGGAGATTATGGTAATAACCCCTTTCGTGGTTTCGTGGGAAAGGCCCTAAGTCCTGCAGTGGACTGTTACGGGCTGTGATGTATCTGTCTATGGCATCGTAGATTTGGACATGGTTTTTTCTGTTTGAAAGCCAGTTTAACCGAGATGGTTCTTAGCTTTGTTTCATTGCTTTGGTTCCGAGGTTTAGAAAATATTTGAGTTGAAGTAAACTTGGTCAGTTATTATCCTACTTTTTCTGTCGGTTACGTGATTAATAGGGTTAATAGGGTTCCTGCCAGTGAGCATTTGGCTATTTGTTGGCAGAGCATCGTATCCCGAATTACGGACGTGAGCTACGCATTGATAACACTCCTAGTGACGAGCCGACTTATAAACGTGAGCAAAGCCTGTGGGGACTGAAATCTAACAGTGAGTGGACTGTAGTCAAGGTTTAAAGATTGAACAGAAGAGAGAGATCTCACATAGGGGATATAAGTGCTCCAGACCTTCGGATCAGCTAATCTGGGCACCGTTGAAGAAATATTGTGCTGTTATATGTGAACTATGTGAATATTTCCTGTTTATAGGAAACTAAGTGGGTATAGACAACAAAAAGTAGGTACAAAAAAAAGTTATCAACTACGTAACGACTCTATAGCTTTTTATCCAATTTTTATTGCAAGAACTACTGTAAGGAGCCATGTACTTTATAGTTACAAATAAAACAGATACAAAAGTAAAGGTTTGTTCATCCATATTAGCCAAAGCGAATAGGTTTAGCGGCTGCTTTGAATAGTTTAGCATAATGCCTCTATAAGGTCAACTCGGGAGCGAATTAAAGTTACATTTGTTTGTCTATGTTTAAATTTGAATCATCTACGCAGATAAATCCGCTAGAATAAGGTATTGGATAAATGTGTAAGCTTTGGCCTTTCTAGCGTTTAGTGTTTGTATATTTATTTATTGTTTTTCTTGCTTTTTTTGTTTGGTTTGTGTTATTATGTTTATGTTATTTTAATTTCTCTTTATTTTACTATTTAATGTCTGTTAAAAGCTGTATCTATTATAAGTTTGTATACTCAATTCTTAAAGCTAAATAGCTTTGTAGTTATTTGTTGAGGTTTTCGGTTGTTTGTAGATACAATAGCAAATAATAGTTAAAAACTATAAGGGAAGTGTGATTCAGGACTGGTGCTTTGTTTTATTTTTTGACGCTGAAAAATACTTTCCACGGTTTATCAAAATGGTCTTATAGGTATACAGTGGGTGCACCTCTGTCGTGCATAAATGTTTTGCATTTCATAAGTATTAGGTACCTATATAAAGAGATTGACTGGTGGACTGTACAGGCCGTCACGGGGTGCCAATCGGCTCTCGAAACTTGTCATCCAGGGCCTCTATTTCAGAACAGTACCTTTATTTAAATTACATTGGTAACACCGAAAGCTAACGTTACAAAAATAGATAAAATCAGAGTCATGCGTCAAAATATTGATTATTTTATCCCGAAAATCAAGATTGAAAACTTCGAGGCGAGCGGTTTAATAATAGGGCCCCTGGTCTAATTCTGTGATGATTTTCTGAATACCTTCATAATCATGGTACGAACATACTGAATGTTCATTTTAGAATTTTTCTTGTCGGTACTTCCTTATATTTTGTTGTGTGGTGTCCGGCAAAGTAGAATAGCACCAACCCCTTCCATTCGTGGGTGTTGTACGAGGAGATCTAGAGTCTCCATAGACTGGAAAATGGATCCTGAAAATAAAAAATAAAATGTCCTACAGTGGACTGATATGGGCTGTGATGATAGGTGCTTCTTTTTATTAAATTAGCTTTTACAGGCGAAATCCACATGGGTCACTTTCTTATCACTAACTTATGAAGGTAGGTAACGCAGACATTTTACCTATTATTTTAATACAAACTCCGAGTGATAATTCTAGAGATTAGCCCGATTACACACAACAAACATACAAAAATCAATCTTGAAAGCTGAAGCTTAAAATATTTTTCAACTTTTTATTACGTCTTTGTTTTTGTTTCGATACTTTTATCTAAAAGCCATTAAAAAAAATTAAGTTTTTTATATTATTTAGTTGAGCAGTTACACCATACCTTTATTTCTGACCTAATCCTTTGCCGAATTTGAAGAGCTGTTTGATGAAATGCGCATTAGGAAGGCAATGAGGCGCGCAATGACATAAGTTTTCGTTTCCTGACCGCGCCCAGAGCGCCGCCTTGCGCAGCGCCGCAGTGCAAAATCAAAACATAACATACCTATAGACTGTAAGTGTGACATACGTAATCCTACGTCATCGAGTAGAAGAAAAATTCTACTTTGAAGTACTACCAAAAAAAAAGGTGACCTTAATGTGTCTGAAATGTAAAACTGGCAAGAGGATGTGAGGCCGGCCGATTTTTCTTTACTTATAGAACACACACAAGAAAATATCCCAGTACTCTCGCTACGAAAAGACAAAGTTCAAGTAAAAGTTCAGGTAAAAAAAACGTTTTTTGTTCCAAGTTGTGTACAAGCAAACCAATGTTTCAGTAATTTACTGAAAGGCTTGCTCAGATTAATATGACAGGTGACAGTCTACATATGTTTGATTGATGAATCTGCTCAGATATATAAGTACCCGTCATCACTGGCAACTACACACTGGTCAAAGAACGACCTTCCCATTGAGCGCTGAATGTACAAGTTGGAAAATGTCTGCTCTTGAGACACTACGGTAATTAGGACGAAAATATATAGCGTACCTTCCCGAACACTGCCCAACCGAGTTGGATTCGTCGATTGACCTCTTTCTTGAAATTGGACCTACGTAGCTGGACTATTTGTCCTAGGTATGTAAGTTGTCAATAACTTCAAGTAGAGCACCTCCAAATGTCATTAGAGTAGGCACAACAAGGGCATTTGAAGTAATTTTCGTCGCCGCCAAGTTTATTTGAAGACCTACTTGTTGAGAAGACCTATGGAGGTCATCGAGCATTTTGCCTAAGTCATCCAGGGTTTCAGCCATGACTACGATTTCGTCAGCATCGGTTGTTTCGATTAAATCTGTCTATATACATAGTAAACAACAAAGTCGCTTCCCGCCGTCTGTATCTATGTAAGCTATGATCTTTTAATCTACACAATGGATTTTAATGCGGTTTTTAACAATAGATAGAGTGATTTAACAGGAAGATTTATTGACAAGAAAAAAGAGGGTAGATTGTAACTATGTCGCGCCGGGTCCACTAGTGTTTATCTATGAAGACGTTCGTTCTACGAGAATTGCACGTGATCTTGGCTACTACCACAACTACTTCTACTGTAGAAGTCAACTACCTGGTGGTCTTTGCTAGTATTTATAGACTATTATCTACTTTATTCAATTAGAAGGTAAGTAGGTGTTTACTTATTATTTACACAGGGTAAATCGGCCCGTAAATGGAAGACAGTACAAGGTGAAACAGAAGAAACATTGAAGGATGTTACATACACACATACATATAGCTTACGCCTCTGTCCCACAGGTGGAGTAGGCAGAGACTATGGACCGCCACATTGCTCTGTCCTGATATTGTTTCCACTTCAGACCACAGCTTTTTTGAGAACATCACTGATCTGAAGATCTGATCATTACTGAAGGAAGGATAGTTCCATATCAAGATGGAAAATTTATTTTATCTAAGACAGCAGGTTTGGCCTTGTAAGAACATTACTCGCTGTACGACTCCCAAAACTCGAAGAGGATGGTGCAATATTATACTCTGCCGGACACTGTACACGGCGTATGGATTGCAATCCCGCAGCCCATTCAATTGCGGGATTGATCAATCCAGATTAATTTATCAACAGTGGGATTGATCAATCCCGCGCGGGGTTCCGTGGTATCCCACAACTTTAAAATATTGTTGTAAAATCTAATTGAAACTACAAGTTTTTGTTTAAAGAATCAATACTCTTGTCAGACCAATCATATAAATCAGGTAAATTACCTGTCGATTCGCGTATCCTCGTTTTGGAAGTGCGGGATCCCGCAAATCAATAAGAGGAGCAGTTTCCCGTTTTGCGGGATTGCAATCCCTAACACGGCGGATACCATTCATTACAGATTATTTTTGTGTCGACTCATGGAAAATACGCTTAATTCTATCTACGTAGCTACAGTTATGTAATGATGTAATATGATTATTATGACTATGATTACCTCACTGTGCAATAATTTTTCATATCTTCTAAGGATATAAATCTCTCGCGAATAGATAACACTTACTTAGCCTTGCTCTGACTTTTCATACAATTCAATCGTATGACAACTTCCGAGGAATTGTAGTTGTAGGTACAGAAAATAAACAAATAAAAGATTAAATTTATCAGGCTCGGTGTAAAGAACAATTTAGGATAATGGATTAGGGTAGGTAGGTATATAGATTGAGGTAGGTTAGTTGTCTGCCGTATAACATACGCGTACCTTTGTTTACGATATTTCGTTATTTCGATGGTTTCCCTAACTTAACCTAAAAAATTCAATCGTGTGGACAGAATTAGGTTATTAAATACTTGGTCACCAGTGATCCATTCTAGAATCAGAACTAGGTCGAAATAAGACTAAAAAAGTGTGGTCAGTGTAGTGTGCCATTACTTAAAAGTGAGTTCGAGTTCCGGTAGTAGCAGACAAGTTTTGCGAAAGCGGGTAGATCGGCTTCGGCTCATTTTTCGCTAACCAACACCGCCCGCTGCTCGCAGCTGTCCAGTCGTCCCGTGACCATGATGCATGTAATTGCGTCGAAATATCGGGCTACTCGTCAACAAAGGCACGCGGTAGGAAACCCGGAACATTCTTTTAAACTTTTATTTTCACATTTTTTTTAATTGTAATCCTTTAAACAAAACAACAAAGATAGTCTTGGAACAATTGCTTTCGCATTTCACTGAACATGGCCTTTTTCACAGCAACCAATTTGGATTCACGAGAGGCAGATCCAAAATCGATGCTGGTATTGAGTTAATTAAACATATTTACGATGCTTGGAAAAGATCACAAAATGCCCTTGGTATCTTTTGTGATACATATTTCCAAGGCATTTAATTGTGTAGAACATGGCATACTGTTGAAAAAGTTAATGCACTATGGTATAAATGGCAATGCGATTTCTCTACTAAGCTTATACCTACAAGATCGAATATAGAAGGTGAAAGTCAGTGATAGCACCTCACATGGATGTCCTGTTGCTATGGGAGTCCCACAGGGCTCAATTTTGGGTCCCTTTCTGTTTCTCGTGTATATAAATGACTTGTTATCCTTCATAAATAAGCAGTACGAGATAGTTTTATTTGCTGATGATACTTCTTTAATATTTAAGATTGACAGAAATAAAAATAATTTTGACGATGTGAATGATACTCTCTCGCAGCTGCACAAGTGGTTCGAAATAAAAAACTTATTTCTAAAGGCAGTAAAAACCAAGTGCATACTTTTTCAGCTGCCCAATGTCAAAGTTGGCAGGTTGGATATAACTCTAGACAAAAAAACTAGCGCTTTCTGATACCACAGTCTTTCTGGGAATTACGCTGGATAAAAAGTTGCAGTGGAAAACTCACTTATCTAAATTAAGTAAAAAATTAAGCTCTGTTATATTCGCAACTAAAAAAATTAAGAGCCTTACGAATGTGGAAACAGCGAGAACTGTGTACTTCAGTTATTTCCATAGTATAATGACCTATGGACTAATGTTATATGGTTCTGCAGTTGATATCCATGACATTTTAATTCTGCAAAAGAGAGCTATTAGGTGAATTTATAGTTTAGATCTGCGATTCTCATCAAGTGATATTGTGAAGGAAATTGCTATTCTGACTGTCGCGTCTCAATATACGAGTATCTACTTTAACCTAATCTACATTTTACAACAATAAAGAAAAATATTATAGGAATTCTGATAATCATAATTATAACACAAGGCACATGGACAGATTGGTGATAGATCGCTATAGATTAAGTAAAGTTAAACGCTCATTTTTGGGACAATGTGTAACTTTTTACAATAAGATACCCGAGGAAACTCAAGGAATTTAAATCCTGGATCAAGGGTAAATTACTGGAGAAATCATATTTTTAGACCGTATTTTTATTGTATATTATTTATTATAATTTATTTATTATAAACTAGCTGACCCGGCGCGACTTCGTTCGCGTAGCGTTCTAACCCTACACCTACCCTACACCTACCGTACACTTACCCTACACCTACCCTACACCTACCCTACACCTACCCTACACCTACCCTACACCTACCCTACACCTACCCCTACCCTACACCTACCCTACACCTACCCTACACCTACCCTACACCTACCCTACACCTACCCTACACCTACCCCTACCCTACACCTACCCTACACCTACCCTACACCTACCCTACACCTACCCTACACCTACCCTACACCTACCCTACACCTTCCCTACACCTACCCTACACCTACCCTACACCTACCCTACACCTACCCTACACCTACCCCTACCCTATATAGTTATATATGAATAGCTTATCAAGAAAAATCATAGACAACCTATAAAAAGACATTTACACCTTTGTTAACCTGTAGATTTTTTTTCCTTAATCTTATAACCTTTACCAACTGATTTTTTATTTCCTAAATTCCGTTCCTTTCCGATGATTTTATGTTTTTACTGTAGAATAAATCTTATGTATTATTTTCGGGAATTAAAAATTAAATAATTTTCGAAAATTAAAATTATTTTTTCGAGTTTTCATTGTTTTTAAGATGTATTCTGCTATTCGGGAAGGAAACAAATCCAACAAATCAAAAACCATGGCAATCGGTCCAGCCGTTCTCGAGTTATAAGTGTTGTAACAAACACGACTTTCTTTTATATATATTCCAACAAATCAAAAACCATGGCAATCGGTCCAGCCGTTCTCGAGTTATAAGTGTTGTAACAAACACGACTTTCTTTTATATATATAGATAGATAAGATTTAATTTATAAACTGAATGTGATTGAACAAATTTTGTAGAATAATTTATATTGATTTATTTAATTTGTTTATATGTATATGCAATGATTTGGTTGACATGGGATTTATTATATTACAACCGTAAATTTTTAATTTTTATGATTTTATTAATTCATTATTCTATTGACTGAGAAATTAATGTAATGTAATTATCATTATGAATTCATTCATTGAAATATTGTCTTGACTACTAAGTAAACTACTGCCTAACCTGTACTTTTTGTTTGTTATGTATTTATTGTTGACGTTCATAAGTGTTTCTTGTAAACCTTAAATTGAATAAATATGATTAAGTTTGAGAACAATCCACAACAAGAATACAAACAGCACTGCAATTCTACAAGAGTATGGAGATAGTATTCGTCTAAGTATTTTTATAGTGGATTATGGAGGCGATCGAGCTAGTAGCTAACCTGATGAAGGGGCTGGCTGCGCAGACTCAAGGCGTTGATAGGCTGCGTTGATATTGCTATAAAGACCCCTAATTGCTAAATTCCACCTTAAAAGTGGATGGGGTTGCCGCTGTTAAACTAGTTTTCCTTCTTTTCTTGGCCATGTTTGGGGGGGGGGGGGGGGGGTAATTAAAGTAAAAGTACACGTACTAAGTACTAGGTAAAAAATTGCAATAATAATAAAATTACAAGATTTGAAGTACTATGCGAATGTTATACAATTCAATAATTACATAGTCAAGTTGGTAAAGTTATTTAATATCTATTATTCATTTAAGTAAACAATATCACATTATGTTATATAGAAGACAGGGAAGAAAGCCTTTACAAAAGTTTTACGGAAGCTTGGGAGCAAATTCCGGTACAAACTTAGCAAAATTAATTGCTTCCATGCCCAAGAGACGTCGTGCTGTCATTGCTGCAAAAGGACGCGCAACCAAATATTGATACGTAGTGAAATGTTTTAAGAATTTTAATGTAATAAAGATAATTTCATTTATTCATTTCATCTAAGCAAATAGAGTGACTTCAATTATATGGAACGATCTTTTTTAAGTTTACACTGCCTACAATTAAGATAAACCGAATAAAAGATTAGGAACCGGCAAGTTTTATTGTAAATATTACGTTTTATTTTCGCGTTCGAAAGATATTCAAGATAGCCTTGGCGTCCGTGGTCGCAGATAAGCTGCAAGAGTGCCCTTTTCCTCCTTCTCTATCTTCGCTTGCCAACATTGGCTACCTTATCCCTTCACCGCCAAAAAGCGATGGCTTGACGTCGTCACGACTGATATGCATGTAAATAAGCTCACCACCAAGGATGCCGAAAACCGAGCAAAGTGGGCCAGGAAGAGTAGGAAGGTGGACCCCAAGCCCTCGCGTACCGCACGGGAGCGTAACCGGCAGCCCGATTATGTAACGGCAATGAAACATGTTGCAACCGATGTTTTGTTGCGGACTACGAGAAATTTCTATCGATGATTTGCGATTACGTAAAGCCTGCAACATCTCCTTCAACCAGCTTGCAACCCGAGATGATGATGACTATTCAGAATACCATCATTAATAATTACTAGCTTACCCAATCAACATAACAAGTTGTTTAATGCGGTAAAATCAGTCGATATATTTAACTATTCTCTGCCGAAATACAAAAAATGTTTATATTCTTGCATAAGTCTATAAGATTCGATGTTTTTTTCAAAATTTTCTAAATAATTTTAAGTCTTAATTGGTACTTACTTTATGAGCGCGATTTGTATAGTGCACGTAAGGTTTGCCTGTTATTGGCTTTACATTTATGTAAATTGATAGTGTCACTATAGTTTAAGAGCATTGTAAAAAAATGTAAATCGGTTGGCAAATTAAATATATAAATAAATAAATATTTTTTAATTGTGTAGGAAGTTCCAATGGCAATCTGATAAAAAATATACAGAGTAATAGCTTAGTTAATTTAACATGCTTCCAGTGTAGGTAATAATATGACTACCACTGTAAGTAGGTAATTTATAAATTATCTACAACACAGCAATGTGAATTTGTACAATCCAAGCATATTATATCGTAACAGCCCATAATAATCCGCTGCCGGAATTAGGGCTTTTGCCTCGAGGGTGTCTTGTACGACACCCATGAGTGTAAAGGGTTGGTGCTTTTTTACTCTTCCGGACGCCACACGACCACGGCATATTATATCCGTATCTAAAATTTTTAACCAGAAAACGGTTAAGGACCTATTTTCAACGATGCGATCCAACCCGCCTGTGAAGCGTGAAGATTATGACAATCTCCCTCATTAATAGGGAACTATCAACTCTAACCAGCAACTGCTGATAAGATTTAATACAAAATACATCATCATCATCCTCATCATCGTCCTAGCGCTTATCCTGGCCTCTGCCAAGGTCCGCTTTCCTACTCAATCTTCTCAATCTCACTCGGTCTTCGGCATCCTCTCGTCGTAAGCCATTGGCTCTCGCATTCGACTCGGCGATGTCAATCCATCGCTTCTTAGGTCGCCCACGGGGCCTCTTTCCTGATACCGGCAGATTTAGGCACCTATTTCCTACGACTGAGACTTACGCAACAAAGCCTTAATACAAAATACATAATCATCCTAAAACTGCGCAGCAGTTTGACAGATCGCCTTTAATGTATCTTTACTGTTGTATCTTCCGCTCGCTTCCGTGTCGGATACCTTAACCACTCGGCCACCGACGTTCCTCTGCCTTGATACAAAATACATAGAACGGGGAAAATATTTGTCTTAACCTTAAACATGCATTGTAGCTATAAAGCAATTTACTTATTCACGTTTATTGTAACGATGCTAAGATAGCGAGCATTTATGACTAACTACTGCATCAGTTGTTACGGCGACCTTAGTAGGAGAGAGTGTGTGGTTAACAGCCCTTCACATCAGGATCTTAATCAGAAAATGTGAATTATTAGTATTGTTTTATAAATAAAAATGGCTATGACACCCTTTTTACGACAGGTAAATAATATCATAATTATATTTTTCGAGACATTACAAAATAAGAAAAAGATAATCGTCTTGGCGTTAATGTCCCGGTTGTGCTCTCGCGCACGAGTGTCAGGGGTTCGCTTAGACCATGATCCAGGATTTTCCTGATCAGGAAATTACACCGACGCTAATTTTTATTATTCCAATCGCTCGACATAACATGTAGTCCACGCTGGCGGAGCGGTGGGTAGAAAGCTAGTCTATAATAATTATTTAACCACCTCTATATCAATCTAGGACAATGAACTACTGTACTTTGACAGACAGACATGAATTTCTATTGTGATGAATAACGTAGCGACCCAAAATGAGTCTAGCTTCCGACATTATGAAATATAGAACTGACGCTACACGCTACAAAACCAGTAAATTTTAGATATGTAACAGATACAGAAAAAGCTAAAGACCTTGTACTAAAGCTAGTCCAAATTCTTAGGAAAAAAACAAACTCGGATACCTAATACTACTAACATCTAAATAACTGAGCCGATTTCAACGAAACCATGCCTAGAAACGTCTCGACCATAGTCCCTTTACAAAATATATATATATTTAAAAATACATTTGAAAGCTAACAATATCCCTGAGGGCAATTCAAGTAATAATTGTCGTTATTTGACGATGACTAGTTACTTTGCAGATTTTAGGTTATGTTGCTGGTTTTTCTTTCCTCATTTCATTGACGTTAAATTATTTACTACCCTCGTTGACTACCCACAATTTGGACGAAGCATTATTGAGAACTAAATTGTGTTGACGGTTGTATTGTAATTGAATGATATCGACATTTATTGACATTAATCAAACATGACATGTATTTAATGCGTATGTGCATGTATTTATGGATTTGTAAATTTTTACTCCAAATATCAATAAAAAACCTCTACTTCCTGATAAACCAATATAAAATACAGTTGCACGGCATTTAATATTTTAATACAAATCTGTATTATTTACATTAAAAGAGATACATACAATATTTACGTAATACCAAAATATAGTAACAAGTATAATACAAATATTAACTTTGAAAAGATAAATTTTAACTAAAATCTTAAAAACTACAGACATAGATTTCTGAATCGCGTTTACAAAATTTTATTGGCTTTGATTTGTTATTATGTACGTTTGTATAGCGCACCAGCTTTCTGTTATCGACCTATATATAGAGTTGCCTTGTAGGGTCAGTGAAAGCGTTATGAGCTTTCGTTGCTTAGCAACAACAACGAAATCTTATTGTGGGATATACAAGAAGCGATTTCCTACCCGAATCCCTAATTAAAAATTACCTTGGGCAAAGTTTATGTCTAGTCATTCAAAGAGGTAACGCCGCCATTATCCTTGTCTCACTCCCACAAGACTACGATTTGGATTGTGTTTACTTTTTGTGATTTAATTTTCTGTTTTAAATTTAGTTTCTTGTATATTTTTCATTAGGTAATTAGGTTTCATTTTTAATAACGTAAGTTTAGTTAAGGTATATCGTCGTATCAAAAATGTGTTGTTTTGGAATTTTACGTGCGGCGACTGTCATTTGATCTACACAACCCGGCGAAGCAGGTTCTCAAGAGCCTCGTCCGCCTGTCAGCCGGTGGACGACGTGCTCGTGAGGTTGGTTTGGGCCCAGAAGATGGTGATAGGCACTCGTAAGAACCATAGTCCCCCCTTAACTAGATGGGTTAAGGGAGATTATAGGGGCCTCTTCGAGCCTTACTACATAGTATAAAACAAGTCGTTTCCCACCGTCTTCTACGCTTAGATCTTTGAAACTACGCAACGGATTTTAATGCAGTTTTCAACAATAGATAGGGTTATTCAAGAGTAAGGTTTATAGGTAATACAAAAAGGGTAGGTAGGGGTAAAGTGGTTTAGGATAGGTGTAGGGTAAGTATAGGGTAGGTGTAGGGTAGCTGTAGGATAGGTTTGGGGTACGGTAGAATAGGGTAGAGGTAGAGTAGGGTAGGGTAGGGATAGAGTAGAGTAGGGTAGGGGTGCAGGTAGGGTAGGGGTAGGATAGAGTAAGGTAGGGGCAGGACACCACACGAACAAAGTCGCGCCGGGTCTACTAATAAATGTATAATTTCAGACATGGGCAGTGTCAGCGGTCCTGTTAAATATGGCTGTGCAGGGTATGTTGCTCAGCTACCCGAGCTCACTCCTTCCGGCTCTCAAGGCCAAAGACTCTGAAATACCACTGGACCTTCACACCGCTTCGCTGATTGGTGAGTACCCTCCGGCGATCGGTTCTTGGTACCACAGTACGGTGTAAAACTTCGACGGTTGGTAGATGTTGTTAGAGTATTGTGAAATTAAATGAAACCCACACAAAAGACATTTTGTTTGTTGTTTAGGCCGGATTGTCAAAAAGTGAGACAAATAATACACACAACGGGGAACTTGAGCTCGTCGAGCTTAGATGATTTTATTTGCAATTTAATTGAAAAATTAATGACGTAACAGGCTGACCAGCTTACTTGCGTCATCCATTTGTTTTCCGCTTAGTTTTCTTTTAGTAGAAATAATCATCTTGGCGTTAATGACCCGGTCACGCGCAAGAGCCCGGCGTTTGCCTTGACCATGATCCATGATTTGGCAGACCAGGTAATTACAATGGAGCGACTGCCATCTGATCGCCGTGACATTATTAACAGGGAAACCAGACCAGGTTGGATAATGTTTACACATTCAATCACCTGAATGTGAGAGCACTACTGGTACATTAACGACAAGATTATTTATTTATATGGAGTTGGTGCAACCACTATACGGCGTAAAATCTAGTATTCTCTGAGTGTTGTGAATCTGACCATAATCTTGTTATTAGGCAGGCAACAAGCTATCCCTTAGCAGAAACTTTGCGATTACCAAGTTATTAATTTTAAGTCGATTAGATAAAAATGTATTACAAGTCATAAACATGAATACGTGATTGGACGTGAAACTCTACGGCCCGTGCAGTAATTTGGCAATAAAATTGATTAAAATGCCGTAATATGTTATTGTATTGTTTGTAGTAAATAGTCAGTAGGTACCTTGAACTTACGCGAAGTTTGCCGGTTATTGTACTCCTATCTGTTTTGTAATAAATATTACACACTGTCGAGGATGTCGAGATATTGATTTACATCAGCAGAGTTATGTCAGATTGCGCTACATAGGGAACGCTCAAGTTGATTTAGGATATTTACCAAGAAACATTATTTTGTTTATACCACTACGGTGGCAAACAAGCTTATTGCCTGCCTGATGGTAAGCATTCACCGCAGTCTATGGACGTTTGCTACACCAGGGGCCCACGCGTTGCCGACCCCGTAAAAACCATTTCATCCCTTTCTTGAAGAACTTTATGACACCGATTTTGTGACTTCTAAATGCTACAATATCTTAAGTCGCCAACTCAAGAGGCGCCTAAGTTTCGTGCAATCGGGCAATACAGTAAAATACAGTTCCTGAGCACCCGAGCTTCGACCGAGGTCAAGACTATTATAAATAGATTTCTCAACTCAAAAAACTAACCAACGTATCCTATAATAATTTGAATCGTTAAATAGAGCCTTTTAATTTTAATCGTTGAGCCGTTTATCGTTTTTCTAGAATTAGAATTATTATTGTTCGTAATTATTATTTATATAAATAGTAAATATACTATAATTATAAAGATATAGGTATACACAAACGGTAGACAAACAGTCAAACGTTCTAAGACTAAGATTTCCTCTTCGTTCTGAAGACGAAAGAGAAAGACGAACGAAAATACGGGGAAAACTAGTTACAATATTCGTGGATTCGGGGACAATAAAACTTAAAAGAAAATATTTATTTATTTATTGGAGTACCAACAGCTATATAAAACATAATAAGTAATATATTAGAATCAATAAGCCAATTACAAGTCCTCGTTAGTATTAACTGTGAAAAATCGATTTAAAACTAACGATATTCCTTCATTCTATTTCAGTATCAGCCATCGGGACTGCTGGCATACCAGGCTTCTTCATATCCTCTTTTGTCATGGATGTAGGCGGCAGGAAGATGGCTCACGCTATCATATTAGTGCCAGGCGTTGTTGGCTGGGTGCTAGTCTACTTTGCGTCTAGCTTCACCATGATCTTGACTGCAAGGATACTTGGAGGAATGACTGCAGGTGGATCAGTAGCTTTAGGCGCCATGATCATCGGCGAATACTCCAGCCCAGAAAACAGAGGGATGTTCTTGAATCTGAAGACCGCTGCGGTCTGCTTAGGAAGCATGATTGTCCATATTCTAGGACATTTCCTCCATTGGAGAACCATTGCATTACTCTGCACAATTCCCAGTGTGACGGCCATCATCATGACCCTCACCTGGCCAGAGAGTCCCGCGTATCTGGCGTACAAGAATCGCTTTCAACTAAGCGAGGATTCCTTCTTCATGTTGAGAGAAAAAAATGCGAATACCATCAAAGAATTCAACGACATGGTCAACGCACAGATGAATCAGAAACGTGGAAATACTTCGATTTCACAGAGTGTTATTGGCTTTCTAAAGAAATTTACAAGAAAAGATTTCTTGAAACCTACCTTGGTCATTATCGTTGGAACCATACTTTTAGAAGTGTGTGGAAGGCATATTTTCCCGGCGTACGCCTTGGATATAATCGGTGCCGTAACTGGAAATAAATCTCAGTCATTCTATTACACTTTGGCTCTGGATGTTATCATAACTGCAAGCGCTACTTTCTCATCAGTCTTAGTGAGGATGATGAAAAGGCGGACTCTGTTATTTTCAACTGGTTTCTTGGCACTTGTGATGTTAGGGGCCGTATGCAGTTACCTTTTCCTCGTGAGTTTGGGAATGATTTCGGGTGATAATACGTGGATACCGATATCTCTATTTGTAGTTTACTTTATTTTGGTTAACTTGGGTTGTACGCCAATACCGTTAGCTTTGCTGGGCGAAGTGTTCCCGTTGGCCCACAAGGCGGCGGGCGCAATCGTGTCCGGCATTATTTTGTCTATTTGTCTGGGTTTAGGGTTGGCAATAACTCCGTACCTGCTCGAAGCCTTTTCCATCCATGGCACGTTCACCATATTCGGAGTAAGCATGGCTGTAACGTTGCTAGTTTTTTACTATATACTTCCTGAGACCAAGGATAGAACGCTGCAGGAGATCGAAGACTTCTTCAATTTTGGGGCTTTCAAGAGTGACGACGAAAAATATGTTGAAGAGGCGCAAATGAAAATGCTTAATTTTAATAGCGAAGACATTACAGTTAAAAACGATACGAGCTAAATTACTACTGCCATAAATGATATTGCGATTTCGTGTTTCGTGTCGCGTTTTATAATAGGTAGTACTTAGGTGTAGGTCATTTTATGTTTTTAAGATTGCCTTTATTTTATAATTAATAAAGTTCAAACGAGGAACTTCTTTACATTATTCCGAACCCTATTCGCTGAACTAAATAAGCATATGTAGCCGGATGTAGGTATCTACTTTAAACTGCATTGGTAGGTATCAGCAGATATAGACGATGGTGAATTTATATTAAATAAATGACTACAGCAAATATTATAAGGCAGGTGTGCGACCTAGACTTTCTCGGGGTATTTTAGAAAGCTATGCCTATGAGGGATTTTCACTACGATTTCAGCTACTAAAAGTAAAAAGTGTAATTCCGCGTGCCTCGCTAGATAATCACCAAAAAGAATAGTGACTTTAATGTGTCTGAAAAGCGAAACTGCCAAGAGGATGAGAGGTAGACCGGGTTTTTTACTTGTAGAACCCACACAAGAGATATGTATAGTTTGGCAAGAAAGTCGTGACAAAAATTGAGGGCATCGCTATCATTAATATGGTATCATTGTTCTGTATCAGTCTGTGAACCTAAATATTGCTGTGCTTTGCCTCTATGTTCAATTTCTTTGTGTCTGTGTCTCTTATAATCCGACTAGAAAATTTGATACTTGGTAATATTTTACATCATTACGCATGACTACAACACGTCCTCCTACAACTACATTCTCCACCTACCTACGACAGTCCAATGCTGAGCTTAAACCACTATCATTGAAAAGTACTTAGAAGTTGTACACGGGCAGACCAATATTTCGTGGATCTCCTAAACCTCTACTATCGCTACAAAGTGGAATTTTTTTTCTACTTAATGTCGTAGAATAACCTACGGCGCCCTCACAGTCTATAAAGTTGGTAATTGTCGCAATTCTTAAGGCGTGTCCAAACATAGCGCGGCACGTGCGCGGCAGCAACACGCGGCATGTCCAGGAAACAATTCTGCCGCGCTCTAGTTAGGACTATTGACGAATGTTTGCGCGGCAATATTGCGCGGCACTTGCGAGACACGCCGCGCATTTGAATTCAGTCTGAACCAAAACTACAATGAAGGCGGTCAGTGTTTTAGAAGAGTGTCCTTGGAAGAGTTTGAACAGTTACATAGCCCACAACTATGAGCCATATATTTCAATCAATCTAATTGATGTTTCATTGTCCATTTTTGAGAAGCGCAAACACGTCCAGACAGGATTACGGACGAACGATAACTGCCTGTGCAAACACAGCGCGGCACGCCGCGCGCGGCAGCCGCGCACACTTGCCGCTTAACGCAACGTTCGCGCGCGGCTGTTGTCCAAACAAAGCGCGGCACGCCGCGCGCAGCTGCCGCGCACACATGCCGCTCTATGTTTGGACACACCTTTAGAATTTTTGGAATATCTGAAATCAACTAGGCGTCGTCGCCTAAAGTTTGGTGCAATCGGTATAAATCATAATAATAATAGTCATAATCCGCGTCATGAAAGAAGAGATTAGTCAAATGGCAGTAGAGGGGATATCGCGCAGGTTATCGCCTACTAAGCAAGTCGAACCACGTGACCCGCCAAGTCTCTTCTTATTTGACACTAGTTGTAGGTAACTCGAAATGGATGGAGCAAAATATTTCTTAAGTAGGATCCTATACATCTATACATCACACACATGATTCAAAATCATGCCAGTTTCTTTACAGTAGATTGACTTCTTTGTTTCCGTATTCAAGATAGATACGTATGGCAATACGACAATGATAGATAAGACATAAGAATAATCCTGTTTGCGAAATAAGATCAGGTACGCCTGATAAAAAAGTGTGACACAAGTTTTCTTATTGTTATTTTGCTAAAGTCAATTCTTCAGGCTAAAGCCCATTTACAAACAGAAATCTGTATTAACAAGATAATATATTATCAAGAATATATATACTATAATATAATATAATCACTTAAAGACTTCATTATAACCTAAACATTTTTTATACCACTAAGGTGGCAAACAAGCTTACAGCCTGCCTTGCCGGCTCTTCACCATCACAGCCGGTAACAGTCCACTGCAGGACTGTGGGCCTCTCCCACCAAAGGGGAGGTTATTGCCATAATCTCCACGCCTGACAGGCGGGTTGGAGATCACAGTGTTTAAATATAACAATGGAAAATGCTGCTGCCCATTTTCCAGACTACGGAGACTCTTGATCTTTTGCCTCGAAAACATTAGTCGCCTTGTACGACACCCATGAGTGTAAGGGGTTGGTGCTATTCTACTCTGCCGGACACCACACGGCCGTCTGCCGGACACTACACGGTCGTTGCCGGCTTTTAGTGCAATGCAATAGAATATCGGCTTAAATTCCTTACAAATTAGACTATGAGCGCGTAGATAGAAACCAACTTGTAATTAGGTAATCTCTATTTTGAATATACATATGCAAATTTAACCGGCGGATACGTAAGTATTGCATGATCTCTTCAGTCATAAGATCTGAGTTTTTGCCAGTAACCACGTGGCTGGCGCAGAGCCCAACCTCGTGAGTGTAGTCAATGAGTTGCGTGGATGTATAGAATGTCACTACTATTGCTAAAATGTTAATTTACAATGTCTGTCGTCTATTGGTTAATGAATTAGTAAGAAGCACATGATCTTTGCCGTATGGTGGGTGGCAGAGTAGAATGTAGCAACATGAAGAAACAACCGAAACTGTATTTTTTGTCTGGGCCAAAAATGGAAATATTCTCATAAATGAAATTAGAAATGGAAAATGGGTCTGGACTGCTTTTTTAACCGACTGCGTCAGAATGAGGGTCATGTTTTTCGAGAGGATGTGTCTGTATCTAACAACACCTCATGTTAAAATCCATTGAGCCATTAGGGCTGTAGCCCGTGCTAAAGAAATAGACATACCTATATTTGGCAGATCAAGTAAGTTATTACAGTAGAGCGACAGCCATCTAATCTCCATGACTCTGTTAACAGGAGAACCATCAGATTGGATTATGGTTAGAAGCTGTCTTACTTGGCAACGGTCGTCCGAATATGGTCGTACGACAAACGCCGCCCGACCAATAGGAGACCTCAAAACCGCCCGGCGCACGTCCATGGTCGTACGACCGTTGATAATTACGACAGCGCCTTACTCATACAATCGCCTGAATGTGCAGGTTTCATGAAGATGTTTTCCCTCACTGTAGGAGCATCGGTTAGTATTCAACTAATGTACATAATTCAGAAAAGAGTCATTGGTACATGGCCGTAGCGGGATTCAAATCGGGTACCTCTCGCTTACGAGTCGGACCCTTTAACCATTGGGTCACCAACGGTCTGATTATCATAAACGTTGAGGCAAGCAACATATGTGACGAATCGGCTAACAAGCTGGAGATACTCAGATACTCTACATTACAGATTAGGCTACAACTACAAGTGCCTTTGTGTTCCGCAAGCGAACCAAGGTCACCGACATAGCTCTAAGGATTGCCAGACTGAAGTGGCAGTAGGCAGGGCACATAGCAAGAACAGATGGCCAATGGGACAGTAAAGTTCTCGAGTGGCGATCACGTACCGAAAGACGCAGCGTGAGTAGGCCTCCCACAAGGTAGACCGACGACCTAGTAAGGATCGCAGGTACCAGCTGGATGCGGAAAGCACAGGACCGGCCTTTGTGGAGATCTCTGGGGGAGGCCTATGCCAAGCAGTGGGCATCTTCTGTCTGATATGATGATGATGATGATGACAAATGCCTTTTGCATTACGTTTAGGTATAATTAACAGAGCAAAAAAAATTGTCAGCCATGAAGGTAGCTAACTTTCCAATCTTATGAGTGTTGAAACTCTTATGGTATAACGGTACCTGTACTGACTTCATGAGATGCACTGGTGACGCTCCTGGTGTTGCTGATGTCCACTTGCGGTGACCAGAAAGCGGCACTGGTCTAGCGGCAGCGTGCTTGCGAGACCGATAACCAAGGTTAAGCAATTCATACTCATATAAAAGACATCAACGGACATCTAACGCGTTGAACTCTTTTTATGAGAAGTCAACACTTTCTTAAATTTTGATACTTATCATGTAGTTGTAAGATCACCGACCCTATTTTTGAAACCGCTCACATCCACGCGAGCGTTCGCCTTCTAATGCTTGTCTTTTCTATCTCTAGCTACTTATCACGAGTGTGAAAGAGATACGTAGCGCTCGCGAGCGCTAGCATGGATGTGAGCGGTTTCAAAAATATCTGCAGCTGTCATCTGACACTATGAATGATGGAGTGTTGAAACTCTTTCAATTATTTATGTCTGGCGCGGTCCGGGTCTGCTTGGCATTGTCGGGCACTGACCGGCTCTGCCGGGATTGTCGGACATGGTCCGACGGCCCTGCCGATCCCGATCCCGGGCCCTGCCCGATGGTCCTGCGGCCATGGGGCGGCCAACATGTCAATGTTTCCTTCCTACTTTCCTACCCCCTTCTTTTTGACGATTGAAAGAGATATGTCATGTCCTACTCAATAAATAAATTTTGTCTTTCGGCTTTCATCTCACAGACCTAGAAATATATTTTAAATTACGCGTCTTTTAATACCATTTCCTTTCTCTATCGTAATAATGAATGACGCTGGGCTATTGCTAAAAAGTTACTAAATTAGTCCATCGACGTTGCACGCGTTAGTAAGTGCAAATGTAATAATTTGACTAAATTCTGAAATAAAAAACGTGAGAGCAAATCAAAGTGGAATATATTGCTCATAAAATAATCGCATCATAAGCATCTTCTTGACGTGGATATGTTTTTGGGTATTTTACCAAAGTTTAAAAAGAATGTTAAAGAACTATTGATACACATCTAATTTATTTATGTAGTTTATTTTTCTTTTTATGATATTTAATGTATAATGTAGATCGTTTAGTGTGTTTTTAAGTATTCAATCTAGAAAACTTTAAGTCTGTATTTATTATATTCTTTTAAAATTGTATTATTTATAAGACAGTTTGTTTCAAAAAAAAAATTTTTTCATTTATCTTTTCTTAACGGCTTTTGAAAAGCGTAGCGACGCGTAACATAATATAAGTAATACAAAAATTAACCTTATTCTATAAGCAACACATTCCACTTTGATTTGCTCTTACGCTTTTTGCTTCTGAATTTAGTCAAATACGGGAACGCTAATCCTTACTGTACATACAATCTTCTATCCCAGCCCTCTACACAAAAGTTTCGCAAGAATACACACCCTACAGTACCTACATATACAAAAACTCTTCGGACGAACGGAAGAAAACCAATGACAGCGCCCTCTCTACGTACATTAGGGAACGTCTACTACGTATACCAGCTGAAAATAACCCGAGCAGTATTATTGGCTTGCAACCAAGCGGCAGCCGGCAGTCATTCCCCGCGGTGCGAAGTCTTACGTTGCTACTTGCTGCTGTAAGCAATTAAAATCGTTTACGTGTGTGTTTAAAGTACTTCATGACTTAGTTCAGCTACGGAATACTGATTAAAATATTGAGGAGAGACTCCTATTTCTGTACCTAGTTATTGTGTGAAATGGAACGTGTCTCGCTCATGTTGTGAATTTGTAAACAAAACACTGGCGAATGTCAAATTTTGTTGTGTTCCATTGACTTTGAAATCCATTGCACTAGCTACGTACAGAATAAGTAGATACCTATTTATAGTAAGTAAGTGTTTTGTAAATTATACAAGGTGAACGATGTAAAATTACAAATGAGTCAGTGAGGAACATATCGAAAAATATTATGCAATTTATTTTATTTAAATTAGTGGGCCCTGCGCCACTTCATTCGCGTAGCGTCCCCTACCCTACCCTACCTTTACCCTTACTTTACCGTACACATACTCTACACCATTTGTTGTTGCTTATTCCTCCATCAAGAGTTATTTAAGAGAAACACTCTTATCTATTGTTGAAAACCGTATTAAAATCCGTAGCAGTGTTTAAACGATCTAAGCCTATATCTATAGGTGCAGACGGCGGGAAGCGACTACGTTTTATACTATGCATAGATTTTGCTATGTGTCATTCGTAGACGTAGGCAATATTTTTTAGCTAGTTACAAATTTAATAGCTACTATCGATTTCACCGTAATCATAAAAAAATATAATAGGTAGGTCAATGGCACAGTTTAAAACTACTTTGCAAGCATAATTCGTAATGGAAACGGTAACATAGCAACATAATATGTATATTACAATATTTAGCTCTACTTACCATTTCCGCTATACTAAGTTACGAACGTTTGTCTGTGTTAACTTAATATCTTCTATGCAGGTATAATACAAAAGCATTGGTGCATGACCACCTTAAAAATCATATTTCTGTGGATTTCTTATACGGTATTTACAGAATTAATGAATTTATTTATTTATGAATATAAGTGGCCGTGTGGTGTCCGGTAGAGTAGAATAGCACCAACCCCTTACACTTGTGGGTGTCGTACGAGGCGACTAATGTTTTCGAGACAAAAAATCTAGTCTCTATAGACTGGAAAATGGGCAGCAGCATTTTCTATTGATATATATTTATTACACTGCGATCTCCAACCCGCTTGCCAAGCGTGGAGACTATAGTAATCACCTCCCCTTTCGTGGGAGAGGCCCTAAGTCCTGCAGTGGACTGTTACGGGCTGTGATGATTCATTATATTAAAAATACCCTGGGGTCAATGACGAGTTCTTCGAGCGTAAGGGACAGCTAATGCCTCCTTCCTGTAGCAAACTCATTTTGGCTAAAGATGCACGAAATAGCCCAGTATGTTGCTGTAGCTGCAAGGGAATTTTTTCTTGAAGTGGTAATGTACTTATGCTCTTGTACTGTAAATGTGGTACCACCATCTTAGAGTATACTTAATAAAGCTCTGGTCTAGCTCGGATCGACGATGCCATCGTACCACGATTGTGTAATGACATTCATAGGTGTTGTAAAACCAAAACTGAATAAAATTATTTGATTTGATTTGAAAGCGTTTTTCGACAACAGATAAAAAATCATGGTCCCATCGCAATGACATGGTCGGGGCTCCGAGTAATTCCCTGCTATTAGTGAGCCCGTATAAACACAATGCATATTAACATAGTAAAAGAGGTATAGGTACCTAGTTGGCATGCATAATTATATTTCTAATCACGGCTTCTGCCAGGGTCTGTACCTGCAGTGGACGGATTGGTTTCCAGGGTATTATGTCAAATACCTGCTGATAATTCCACATTTTTTTTTAATTCAAATTCTACTATAACTCGGCGCAGGCGGCCTAGGTTTATTTTTTCCCTAAAAGTTTATGATCTAGATACCTACTTAGGTATGAAATAAGACTATAGAATATATTCATTCATTGAATCGTGTTTCACCTACCATTTTATACGCATTTGGCGACTGAGCTAAAAGAGACCAAATTGTCCTTACCTAATAGCCTGTTTATACACGATTATCATCACATATCAGTATTAAAAGCCAGAAGGCGTCTATTGCTAGGAAACCGTCAGAACCACTATTATGTCAATAAAAACGATAAAAGGCTTTGCTCCATGCAATAACACCCCTTTTATAGACCCGATCATCAACAATTTATTGCAAAATATCGAAGTGTGATAACGTCACATTTTATAATGAACTAGTGGACCCGGCGCGACTTCGATCGCGTGGCGTCCTACCCTTACCCTACCCTACAACACCCCTACCCCTACCCTACATCTAGTCTACGCCTACTTTACCCCTACCTACCCTTTTTTCCTGCTTATAAACCCTCCTCTTGAATCACTTTATCTATTGTTGAAACCGCATTAAAATCCGTTGTGTAGTTTAAAAGTTTTAAGATACATAGGGACAGACGGCGGGAAGTGACTTTGTTTTATACTATGTATAGATAGTTTACGGCTCTTTTTCGCTTACCCCAACAAAAAAGATTCCAACGAGCTAATCGACAATTCAAAACATCTGTGAAATGAGTTTTATTTACTCTCAACGCCGTATGTATGTACTACTTATTTCTAAAAAGACCTACTTATTAACTTGTGACGGCGCAGAGACAGGTGTTCTTCAAGAATATACCTCTTTAAATAGATATTAAGTAACCATTGACTTACAAAGAAGGTGTATCTGGTGATTTTTAAGCCCAGACCCACAAGCCCAAAAGTTGGAGGTAAATTATTCAATGGCAATAAAACTAATAGCTCGAAGCCCCTGTAAAGAAACGTCTACTCTGGGGCCTGATTATCGCGCTGTGACATATCGAATTTGACATTTTTTCTTGCTAAAAGTCTCTATTAAAAATCTTCGACAATAAAGGATTAGCGTCAATTGTTGAAAATAAGTTTTTTGCTTGCAAGAGATTGAATTTTAATACAAAATGTCGAATTCTAAAATCAAAAGCGCTGGAATCGCTTCTCTGTGGCTCTTTTTTTTTATCGTTAGCCTCGATTCGAACGATTTTCAATAAAGTTTGGTTTTCAGCATAAAAAATACAATTTTTTTAAATGAAGTAAGTACATAGGCAATACCAAATTAGTAAGTATGGTTCAAAAATAGGGAAAATCAGCATCATGCATCACAATATCGAATTTTTCATGTCGAAAATCAAAATTGAAAACCGTTGAAATCGAGGTGAGCGATTTAGAAATAGAACCCCTGAAATGATTCGCCATGGTCTAAAAACTTTCCGAAATCGCAGTGTCGAAAATTCGTATCGGAAAATGTTGTAGTCCATTTCCTGATCTATGTAATCAATCACGATATTACACCTAACGATTGGCGAGCTCGTTGCGGTGCTGAAGTTCCATAAGCCTCAAAGTACGAAACGATCTTCCATCTAGTTAAGCTGGACTGGCAAACACGCTGCCACTAGACCTGGGCAGCTTCTGAATTCTTATTACGCAAAAATTATTGATTATCACAATCTATGTATAAACGTGTTATTACATAAATCCATTTATAGTGTTTCCTGAGCGCGCTCCATAAAAACGTAGTTGATAATATCTATTACAGTATAAAACAAAGTCGCTACCCGCCGTCTGTTCCTATATATCTATGCCCTTAGATCTTTTAAACTACGCAACGGAAATTAATGCGGTTTTCAGTAATACATAGAGTGATTCAAGACGAAGATTTATAGAAAATAGCTCCACTAGTTTTCAATATTACGCTATTAAAGGCAATGAAATTTTGTGGACGTTATCGTTTTTCGTTAAAATATAACCTTTTTTTATTAAACTAGCCAGGCATTTAGCGCCATCTCACCTGGTGGTAAGTGACATCGTTTCAAAGTTACACGGAACTTAAGATTTCCATACAAATTTGAAATCCCACGCAACTTTGAAACGATGTATTAACGAAAAAATCTGACAAACCGCAAGAATTGGTTTTGGATCACGTCTTCATTTGGATCATTTCATTAGCTTTGATAGCGTAATATTCAAAATATTATCAAACTACATTTGTACGAAGCGCGCGGGAAACACTCCACGACACAATTGTTTACCTGCCAGACTTTATTGAATTAATATAATAAATAATAAGTAAAATTGCCCACATCACCTTTCAATTGTATTTTATCTTTGCCGATAGGTAACAGTAAACGATTAGTACAACGCGTTATCAGCGGAAGAATAAAAGGAGATATTTCCTAGATGGTGGCGTGGTGCAGTGGAAAAATGTCCGCGATACGCGACGGTCATCGATAACACAAATATTTAAATAACCGTTTTATATTCGGAGGCAAGATGGGCAGGCAAGGATGGATCACGCCGTTCAAAAAGCAGGTAAGATTTTTTTATGTATTAGTCTAAGTTTAAGGTAGGGTGTTTGTAAAAAAAAGTAAAGGCTAACATTCCAAAGCGAACGTTCTTTTAAATATTTATTTAAGGAGCTTAATTATATTTAAGGAGCGTCGGTGGCCTAGTAGTAAAGATATCCGACTGGCAAGCGATGTGTAGCGGGTTCGTAACCCACTGCTGCCATGTGTCAATGAATTTTTCTGAGTTGTGTACATTAGTTGAACACGCTCTGTGAGGGAAAACATCGTAAACCAAACATAGATACTGAAACCTGAAAATTCAGGGGACTGAATGTGTAACCATGATCCAATCTGGTCAGGTTCCCTGGTAGCAAGGTCACGGAGGTCAGACGGCAGCCGGTCCACTGTAATCATCTGATCTGCCAAATCCTGGATCATGGTCAAGGCGGACCTTAACGCCAAGATAATTAGTTATTTATATTTTAATAAAATTTAAAGCTTCCATGACTCTCCATGCTGTTACAATTTATTAAATATGGCTTTGAGCGAAGTTACCTACCTCAAACCCACCCTGACCAATTTGAATAGCTCTCGGGCTTCCCTTGATAGAGGGAACGCCAGGGCAATACCTATTACATCCGCAGACTGTCCAAAATATGTGACAATATGACTGCATGTTTACTTTAAGTTTTTCATTCCGCACACATTCCATTATAATATGAGAAACATCTTCAATCGAGTTACACTCACTGCAGTTAGGTAGGTGAGTATGATTGTGGAATATAAAACAAATCGGGCAAGCGTGAGTGTGACTGAATGTGTAGATAGAGTAACAGAGTTAGGTGTCGTGTCAAGTAAAAATTATTATTATTATAATTTTTAGCCATTTCTGTCCCACTGCAGGGCAAAGGCCTCCCAAGTAAAAATAAGTTCTCAAATTTTTTTTAATAACGGCTTTTTTGCGCAGTATAGTACCAACTCATCAAGACCATTCCAAAGAGCCCAAACATAACATATCAATCTCCGATATGTTCCGCCGCGTCCATGGGTTCATCATCACAGCCAGTAACAGTCCACTGCAGGACTTAGGGCCTCTCCCACGAAAGGGGAGGGTATTGCCATAATCTCCACGCTTGGCAGGCGGGTTGGAGATCGCAGTGTTTGAATATAACAATGGAAAATGCTGCTGCCCATTTTCCAGACTACGGAGACTCTTTATGTTTTGCCTCGAAAACTTTAGTCGCCTCGTACGACACCCACGAGTTTAAGGGGTTGGTGCTATTCTACTCTGCCGGAGACACCACACGGCCAAAGAGCCCAAACATAACATATCAATCTCCGATATGTTCCGCCGCGTCCATGGGTTGCGATGACTATTTACCATCAGCTGAACTGTTCGCTAATTACGTAACCCTGTTGCCAACAAAACCTGATTTCAATTATTGTAATTGTTACTTTTGCGATTTCGTATGATCGATTTACGGCAGTTTCAATTTATGGCAACGGAACCCATAAAATCGATGATACTTAATCGCAAAAGTAACAATTTCAATCATTGAAATCAGAGAATTGATAGCTACAGAGTTACGTAATTAACCTGCCGCTTTGATCTTTGGCTCTCTGTACTATCAGTAAATACTTATGACCAATCGAGTGGTGTACCTGTAAAACATAGTAACGTGATAGAACATAATAGCAGTGTCAATCTTGTTCATCCAGTCCCTCGTAACATGAGCGTGCATTCGTTCAATCAATTGCAACTAAGTAATTTATTGTAATAAAATGCTCAGTTTTTCTCGGTAGAGAAAAGGCACTTGTACCTATACTTAGTAAAGGCCGTAAGTAGCAATGGCTAGAGGTCGTTAAGAATGACGTAAGTACGAGCCAAACTCACCACCAAGGATGCCGAAGACCGAGCGAAGTGGACTGAGAGAAGTCTGAAGGAGGACCCCAGGCTCTCGCGAGACCGAAACCGGGATTTAACGCCAAGATGATGATGATGATGATAGTAGTTTTGGCTCAGAGCTGGGCTGTCCAAAGCATACTTTGTTAGTGCGATCCGTGAGTCCTGCGCTACGACTAATCTTTAGTCAACCGCATGAAAGCCAAATATGTACCTACACCCGGAGTTATATAAGTTTGCATAAGTAGCGCTCTACTCGTTTTTATATGATGGTAGGACTCTGTAAAGTCTGAGGAGTCAGCCCGGGCGAGTATCACCGCCTTATCTATTTCTGACGCTAAGCGACATTGCTTGCATTGTTGTATTCCCATTTGAAGGATAAGGTAGCCAGCGCAATTACAGACGTGAGGCATTTCAACTTAGTCCTTACAGTGACAACGCACCTGCGGTTCTGCTTTATTGCCTAAATGCATAAATCGTAGATGTTTTGGGCGACAATTAGCGCTTACCATCAGATGGGCTGTCTGGTTAGTGTAGCATAAAAAAAAATCAAAACAGTAATATTGTTAATATTGATCAGATGCCATCCGAAAATATTTTCGCTGAATGAACGCACTGAGACCGGTGCTTACTTTTTTGCTTTACGAAAAAGTAAGCGCCGGTGATTATAAAGAGGTGACGAGGTAAGTGGACAGAAGAAGAGTGGCGGTTGCTCTGCCGACAAGAGTTAGGTCCCTCCCTCCTCCTTGCGTCGTTTATCCTCCATGCTGAGGATTGTGGCCTCTTCGAATGACTTTCTCGTGGACAATCCTGCGCCAGCTCACTCTATCTTCGGCAGCATGGATGGCATCGTACTCCGAGGTGACCAGGGCAGCGATCTGGTTTGACCATCGCATTGGGCATATATGCCTATTATTAGCAGGTTTTCTAAATTATCACTTCTTTTCCTGGCAATGCGGCCGAAGAACCCAAACCTCGTCCGCAGATTGTGGTGCTGAGCCTCATCGGTAACTTCAGTTCGGCTATAATAGATTCGTTGGTATCGCTACGAGACGATAATATTGCAACAAAATTACATTTAACACAAAAAAACTGTACATGGAATACGGGGAGAATTATAGGGTTAATTTTTCGTGGGCATCCAACTTGCCGCGAACAACAACGCTGGTTTTCAGTGCGCCCCGTAATATCCCACCGACACTGCACCGTCAAGCAAGCAATACCTACAGAATTTATAAATAACTTGATACTATAAAATACACATAAATAAAATAATTAAATAAGTACATTCTAATACATAGGTATATTCTTATAATTTATGATTATGACAAAGTTTGTAACACAAAGACTGAAGAAGCGTGAGAGAGATCCGGAGTTCCAAGAGCTTATCTATCTATAACTACCGAAAAAAATATTAGCGCTCACACACACAGACAATGTTTAATAATATGTATGACACCTCGATCGACGATTTTACAAATCAAAAACATAATAGAGCTACTGAAATATGGCTAAACTTCCACGTATTGACCCAGATACAGGTATTAATGAATAACTCTTATCAAATGTAACGGACCGAGTCAATAAATATTATGGATTTTTTATTTCATTTTAATTTTTCAATACACCTATAGGTATTTAAATACTATGGGCACAGACTAGTCATTCAGGTATTTAGAAAGGATAGTCTTGCCACAATTCACGTTTAAACTATCACTGTTATAGTATACTGAAAAACAAACAAAGAAAATATACCTATGATAGTTACGACAAATTAACAATATTGAGGTAATTCGAGAATGGCTAGGAATTAATAACGAAACAATGGACGCTCAATAAGTTATTACTCAAGTTAATTACGATAAGTACTAAGGCCTGTCGAGCTCAAGTAAACACTTAAGCATTATTGGTAGGAAAGATACCTCTTCATTAATATTGGCACAAATATAGACACAGTTCTATAATAAAGTTGTGACCAAGTTTTATCAGGTGGTAGGACTCTGTCAAGCCTGAGGAGTATGCCTGGGTGAGTACCACCTCCTTATCTATTTCTGTCGCCATCCAATATTGCTTGCATTGTGGTTGTGTTCCGGTTTGAAGGATAAGGTAGCCAGCGCAATTACAGGCATGATGCATTTCATCGCAGTCCTCACAGTGACAACGCACCTGCGGTTCTACATTTTTGTTGAATTGTAGATGTTATGGGCGACAGTTACCACTTACCATCAGGTCGACTGTATGCTCGTTTGTCAATAAGTAGGATAAAAAAAACATGGGCCCTATTGTTGAACCGCTCGCAAACACGCGAGCGCTCGCGTGAGCTACCTATCTCTTTCACATTCGCTGTAAGTTGCTAGAGATAGAAAAGACAGGCAACAGAAGGCGAGCGCTCGCGTGGATGCGAGCGGTTCAAAAATAGGGCCCCTGGGCAAATATTATGTGGGACGTCTTGTCACATAGGTACATCGTTACATGTCCTGGCTATACGAAATGATAAGATTTATTTGCTTTACTTATAAAAAAGTAATCATCTTGGCGTTAATCGACCGGTCCGCCTAGACCATGATCCAGGATTTGGCAGATCAGGTAATTACAGTGGAGCGACTACCATCTGACGTCCATGACCGTGCTACCAGGGGAACCTGACCAGATTAGATTGAAATTGATTGGAGTTACAAATTTAGTTGCGGGATTCGAACCTGGTACCTGTCGCTTACGAGTCGGATACCGTAACTGTTCGGCCACCGACGTTCTAAACAATAAGAAAAAAGTACGTGTAGATATGTATATTGTTTGTCTTGTCTCTAAGTAAGAATACAAAGGTCGAGTCGAACCGACCTTTGAAACCAACCTTTAGATCGGTAGGTATGTTTTACAGAGACAACCTAAATATTAGGTTTCATTTACTTCAAAAAACCATATCAATCGAAGGTCACAGAAAGTAGTAAACTTAACATTTGAATACTTTATCTCAGTATTATCTCTAATACGACAAAATAATCCGATGTCATAATACGCCGATACTATCAGATCAGATACCTAGGTACTTACTGTCGTAATTCGCTACGTAAAAACGATAAAAATGTAAAATATGTTTTTGCGTATTCTGGGTTAAGGCTTTCGTTCACCCGCGACTTATTTTTAATTGCTCATAAAAACATGTACCCATCAATTATAATCATCAATTAAATACTTTTAACATCAAACAACTTAACTTAACTTCAATACAAACTAATTCGATGTGGAATGAGCTTCCAGCCACAGTGTTTCCTTTGGACTAAGACATGGGTTAGTTCAAGAGGTTATTAGAGCTCTATTTAGAGGCGGTCAACGTATTGATAGAGCCCCTGTTGTTGCTGATGTCCATAGACGGCGGTGACCACTTTCTATTTGTTAACCGTAAGACATAAAAAAATTGTTTAACAAACTACTTAGTCATTATCTTGGCGACCTTGGCGTCAATATCTCGGTTGTAGTCTCGCGCGCGAGGTCCCCTGGTGCTTGACCATGCTCTAGCATTTAACAGATCAGGATAACACTACTAACAGAAAAGCGACTGTCGTCTCACTGTCTGACCTCCGTGACCTTGTTAACAGGGAAACCTGGCCAGAATGGATCACGGCTACTATACTCCTAATGTTTTAAACTATCGCGGTTATTATTACACATTTTAAGGGTATGTTTCGGGTTTCCTACCGCGTACCTTTGTTGACGAGTAGCCCGATATTTTGACACTGTTGCATGCATCATGGTCACAGGACGACAGGAGAGCTGCGAGCGCCGGACGATGTTGGTTAGCGATAAAGCGGCCGAAGTCGATCTACCCGCTTTCGCAAAAGTTTTTTGCTACTACTGGAATTCGAACTCACTTTTAAGTCACGGCACACTACACTGACCGTATCACTCACTTTTTTAGTCTTATTTCGACCTAGTTCTGGTTTTAGAGACTAAATCACTGGTGACCAAGTATTCGAGAACCTAAATCCGTCCTCACGATTTAAATTTGGATATTTCGCGATGGCTTCCCTAACTAAACGTGGAGTGTAGTGTCGTTCAGTAGATAACACCCGTGGGTTATGTACGGTTACTATACTGTACGGGTGGGTATAATTTTGCCTCTGGAGTCACTCTATCTTTTGTTGCAAACTGCATTAAAATCCGGTGCGTAGTTTAAAAGATCTAAGCCTACCTACTTACATACAGAGGGACAAAAAAGCTAATAGAAGAAAAAAAAATACTGACATGCCAATTTCACTAATTTTCAGTGCTTCGTGACGTTAGGCGTATGCCTGAACATGGCTGGCCACGGGCTGGTGATGGGGTTCTCCGCGATCCTGCTGCCGCAGCTGCGACGACCTGATTCCATCATACCCATCACCGATTCTTCAGGATCCTGGATAGGTAGGACAGCTTTGCAGCGTATTAACCGCGGGCGCAAAGGCGTTGTGATGTAAGTGTGAAGTAGAAACGAGAGATATAAAGATATATATAGGAGGAATATTGGCCACATGTCTGTAGCTCTATATAATCATCTTCCTGAAGACTTGAAGTTGTTGTCTGGGAACTCATTGCTTGGTTGCTCCACCATTCTTTTTATAGTGTTAAGGAGTACCTAGAATTTAAAGTTTGAACGACAAATTATTTAGATTTACAATGTTTGCGCAAGTGTGCATACATGCAAGTTGAATACAACTATAATTATCAACTACTGTATTTTTGCAAATAAACTATTTGAATAGAATTTAATTTAATTTAATGAGAGGTTTGGCAGGACCGAGAGTGTTCAGGCGTTCTGGCCCGCGGACCAAATTGCCTGATTAATTACAATTATTATTTTCCCACGACTGTCCTAAAACAATTTTAAGGACATTTTTAACTGCGTCCCAACCACCTGAGCAAATAAAATAATATTTAATGATTCGGTCCTTTCAACTTCAACGTTTATGACGGCATTATCTAAATATAAAAAAAACATCGCATTTGTTTAAACTGGTTAAGTGTGATACCAGAGAAGTGGATTATCATAGCACATGACAATCGCTACTCAACATTGATCCTTCGAATCTGATAAAATGTACGTAATATGAATATCTAAACAAATAAGTACCTACTATCTGAAACAATAATTGTGGATATCTACAAGTTTTTTTTTTTTTTTTATGTCGTACGGTAGGCAAACAGGCAAGCGGGCCACCTGATGGAAAGTGGTCACCACTGCCTATAGACATTAGCAACACCAAGAGTATCGCTAATGCGTTGCCCACCTCTATAACACGTTGCTCTGGCAGCAAAAAGCAAATGCCACTCCACTGCCAAAGCCACGGTTCCCCAAATCCCCACCCCATGGAACACAAGTTAACAGGTTCTTCTGTCAATATGTCTATAGGCGAGAAATGAAAATGTAGCGTTGTGACAGTATGTCGTAGAGCGGAGTGCTTTCTTTTAAGGACACTACGTCGACCGACGATACTTTTGCATAAAACTTTAGGAAGAACAGTATCTACTGTAATTTTGTGAGAACTCTCGTATTTCTTACTGTTGTAGTGGGAAGTCCCGTAACGCCGGACGGCACCTAGCGCCGGACACTCGTACTATTTAAGCGAGTATAAATCTTTTTATTTCAAAATACAAGTGAAAGGGGCGCGGGGGGCACACAGGTACAGGATCACGCGCCGCGCCTCGCCAGTGACGCACACGGCCTCGGCGGGAGCAGTCGTTTGCTGTTTTAGGCGCAAAATCACGGCGTCACCTAAATATCAATGTAAGTAATTCTAGTATATTTATGCATTTACATTTGAGTGGTATTTAAAGATAAAAGTAGTACTTGATTGTTATCCGTAAAATGGTAGAATATTATTAGATCTTTTAAACAGTTTTAGTAGGCACCACCTAATGAACGAAAATGTCTGTCCCTTAGCACCGGACACTAAGTCGTCCCTTAGCGCCGGACAGTAAACATATTGATATTTCTTGTGAAAATTTTCGTCATTTATTCTAATTATTTAATTTTGTTTTAGAGTATAGAAGAAAGAAGATAATTAAAATGGAAGAGAAGAAAAAGAAAAGATCCTGGGAGCTACAGAGCTTAAAAACTGCTATTGATAAGGTTATGTCAAAAGGACTGAGTGTAAGACAAGCTGCAATGCAATACAATATTCCTAAAAGCACTATACATGATAAAATAAAGGCCCTAAATCGAGGAGAAGAAGTAACAATGAAACCAAAGTTAGGTAGGTTCACTAGCACCTTCTCAGCAGAGTATAAACAAGTCTTGGTGGATCAGTGGTGCTAGGGGTATAGCACAAATATTCGTCCGGTACTAGGTGCCACTTTTTAAAATTATATTTTTTGTTACCAAAGTTTGATTGATAGTATTAATTATTTTTTAGCAGAGGTTGCATTTTTGTTAATTTAATTTGATTTCTAACTTTGTTATCTAACATAAGTCATAATTTAATAAACATTTCGTAAAATATTTTTTATTTTATTTATAAATAACCTTAGGTGTCCGCCACTAGGGGACTTCCCCCTATTACGAGTTTTATATGGATATGGTATTTATATTAGGATGATAATGGGAACAAACGTGACGTTGATGTTGATGTCCACATTTGTCGAAGGTCTCCAGTTGTTGTTATAGTTGAGTTTATCAAGAGTTGAGATGATTCTTGAAACACATATTTGAAAGTCGTGATCAAAAATTTTTGATCAGAAACCGAAACTGATGAACCCAAGCTATGTCACTGGTTAATTTGAGCGGCCTCTACAATGTAAAACAGCCTCTCTCTCTCTCAGCTCGGTCTTTCATGTATAAAGATTGGCTACGATGGGACTATATTCGATATATTGTCGCCATCGGCTTCAGTATGTAAAACAATACTAACCGTAAAATTTCTTTCCAGCTTCGATCCTGGGGTTCGCGCTGGTGGCTGGCAACTTCATCGTCCCCACTATCATGGCAAAGTTCGGCCGACGGACGGCCAACCTATGCGCCGTACTGCCACTGCTCGTCGGCTGGTTCTGCATCCTCACAGCCAGCAGCGTGCCCTCACTACTCGTCGCGAGGTTCCTCCAAGGAATCTCCATGGGCATGACCGCCTCCCTGGGCCCAGTCCTCATCGGAGAATACACCAGCCCCAAAAACAGAGGCGCCTTCCTCACGACAATATCTCTCACAATCGCTACCGGAGTTTTAGCCGTCCACACGATGGGATTATTCGTCTCATGGCAGACTACCGCGCTGGTCTGCGCTTGCATATCGTTCGTAGACTTGCTCATAATCATAAACTCACCAGAATCTCCGAGTTGGTTGGCCGACCAAGGCAGATACGAGGACTGCAGACGCGTCTTCAGATGGCTGAGAGGGGATGGAGAGGAAGACGAATTGGAGAGGATGATCGAAGCTAGCGTTATAATTAGAGAAGCTAAAGAGAGCGTGGCGCTCGACCAGACCTTCGGGAAGCAGATCAAGGCCGGAATAACGTATTTCGGCTCCACTATTAAGAAGAAGGAATTCTACAAACCGATTTTCATCATGATACATATCTATACTTTAGGCCAATGGGCTGGAGCCAATATATTGGCATCTTACACTGTGGACATCTTCCAAAACGTCATTGACGGCGATGTCAATATTGCGCTGATGATACTCACTTTAGACAGCCAGCGGATCATCTCGAACTCTTGCGCGGTGTACGTTATAAAGATGGTGAAGAGGCGAACCATGTTGTTCTGCACGGTTGGGCTCAACATATTCGCGTTCCTCGCCATTGCCGCGTACACTTACTGCAAAGCCCACAACTTACTTCCCTTCGACCACTACTTGATTGGATTAGTTCTGATCCACATACACATGTTCACAATAGCAACAGGAACGGTCCCTCTACCGTTCATTATCGCTGGAGAGCTGTTCCCTCTCGAATATAGGAGCTTAGCCGGAGGAATAAGCGTTCTCTTCTTGTCTTCCAACCTGTTTATAACTGTCAAGACGTTACCTCTGCTATTCAACACGATAGGCCTGTATGGTGCTTACTGCATTTACGCTGCGGTGGTAGGGTACTGTCTAGTGATTGCCTGGAAATTCTTACCTGAGACCAAGGACAGGACGTTGCAGGATATTGAAGACGAATTTAGGGGAACACCTTTATCTCCTCTAGCGTTGAAGTCTGTTGAATCACTGACGTCTTGGAAGCTTCGTAGCGGTGATAGAAGATGCAGTAGCCCAGTAATTTGATGAAGGATTTCCTAAGAAATAACTAGACAAATAATAATTGTGATTTAGGTTAACATTAATGTTGTAGAAAATTGTTGTGTTGAAGCTAGTGTAAGCTTCATCATGTAACGACCAATGATAAGCTGGATAGACTTGAAAACACATTTCAAAACTTGTAAAACTTATACGTGATACTTACTTGTTAGTATACTGAGTACTTAAGCCTTTTACTTATAACTTTTCCAGGCTGTTGGTTAGGAAATTGTAGGTTAATATTCAACTCAATGCGTATCAATTCGATTATCGTTCTACAGATACCTGCTTAGTACAAATTCAAGGCAATCGACGATGTTCGCGGGAGTGATTTATTAAAGTGTCTTGGATATATTTTAGTATTAGAATAATTCTTAGACAATTAAGTATTTATTTTTGTACGACTAGTTATCAAATGACACTGTGTTTGTAAATAATGTGACACTGTCCATTGGGCTAAATAAGAAAAAGTTATTTGTAATTTTTCTCTTCATAATTAAAAAAAATATAAATTTAACAGATTTTTTTATATTGTAAACCTTTTCCACCCACGATTATTAATATAACGTAGGTACCTTACACACAGAAATCAAAATAAGAAGTAAAAGAAATGCCATGCGCCATGTCAATCTACCGAGAACGCTTATTGCCAGCTCGGCCACTACAGAGCATTACTGTGCTACTGCACAATAACAGTCAGGTGTCAGGATACTATGGGCAAAAGGAGATGATCAGATCATCTGCATGGCGACAAATTCCATTGACTTATATTATTTTAACATCTGCGCACAAAATCAAATAAAAGCTAAGGTAAATAGAAATAAAACACAATGTAAGTGTGTACGTCTAGAAAACTCTCTTTCTTTCAAAACAATATACATTCATAATTCATAATTTACAATAAATCTTTTACATTATGTTCACCTCTGATTTATTTTAAGTATAAATCTTTTATGACGACTAAGCGGCTGCTTTAAAACATATTAAGTTATGTTATTACGTGACAAGGTAAGTAAGAGATAACTATTCGAAAACAGGCGCTTAACTGAATGAAAATGAGGTAAAAATATCTAGCCTGCATTCCGTTGTTTTAGGACAAACGATAGGCTAGTTTTCTAAAAAATTCTAGTCCGTCAGATTGATTACCAATAATTATTGGACACGCATTTTTCATAAAGGGTATTGAATATGAATATGGATGGATACACAGGAAGGGAAAGACTAATGAAAAGATGGATGGATTATGTGAGGAGGGAATCAGTGATCGAGAGATGACCTTGGAGATGACAGCGGATAGGGATGAATGGAAAAAGAAAACATACTGTGCCGACCTCAAATGAATCGGACAAGGGCAGGCAAATGATGATAATTTTTATATAAAGAACTAAAACATAGCCAGTTGAAATATACCGTGACGTCCCAAAGTAAAGTAAAGTTTCTCTTTAAGATAAATAAAAAATACGTGACTAATTTTTTTGAAAAATTTACTGACGTACTAAATGAAATTATCGATTTTTAACTCAGAAAACTAGCCTAGCCTAGTACAGTTGTCAGTGGTAAATAGTGCGCATGAGCTAGCTTCGAATTCATATTTACTCACACGCGTGGGACAGAGACGTCTCTCCACTCAAACTCAAAATTTTCTTTATTGATTAAGACATAATATTTCTTTCAATCGTCAATTGAACTACGAAGCTGAGCTATCCGATGTGCATTATTTACAGTTAACATTCTTTGTGTCTGGACTCTGGCATATGATGCCAGACTTAATAGTAAAGAAATGGACATAAAACTATTGAAATATGTATAGAGGAAACTTCTGGCAACTTACAGCCGACGCCATGAGACCATCTATCAACGGGCACTGTCTATTAATGTTTTTTTTTCTCTTGTACAGTTAGTCACTCTGCAACTGATGTACTATCCGCCATGCCATTACTAGAGTATAGCAAGTGAAAGCTCTGGATTTTATTAGCCTGTCATTTTTAAAAAGTAATGCTCTCTGGTACACACAGTAATGCACAGTATATAGAAACTATCAGTAATTCATCTTGGCCATGTTCTCCAAATAATGACTTTCCCACGCTCGCCCAAATAACGCGCAATAGTTGCATTGCAGTTTTAATAAAAACATTAACGAGATCAAGTCATGTACCTTCAGGCTCTATCATCAGACCCGGAGTATCATCTAGGAATAAACTCCTCGTCAAGACAAAACAAACGAAACTTGATCGATATGGTTAAAGACTTTCTGTCTCTTTTCCAACTGTCAAATACTGGCAGTCAGTTCAAATCATAGCCTCCTTCATCTTACAAGCCATGCGCAGAAGTTTGACAACGTCGCATTTTTTAATTTTAGTGAACCTGAAAACTACTGTAAAACTACCGTCGCGGTCGTCGTCGTTTAATGTTATACTAATATCATAAATGCGAAATATAATCTATGTTTGGTTTTGTACGTAATGGATGTTTGTTACTCCTTAACGCAAAAACTACTGAACGGATTTTTAAGAAATTTGGCAGTTAGATAACATATAGCCCCGAATAACACATATGCTATAATTTATTTCGATATTTAATGTGATTTTCGTGGGAACGGGTCCGGAACGTTATAGTCGAATTTTAAGCGGGCGCAGTCGCGACCAAAAGCTATTATGAAATAATATAATCTATGCCAGCCAAAATATTGCCAAATTTATTAAATATTAGGTATAAACAGTTTTATTTAAGTACCTAAGTATATAAAAACTAACTACTTTTTGTACCTACCTACTTTTTCAACGCTTAGATCACCGTGGATAATCAGAGATCGCGGTTTAAAGTAGTTGTGATAAGTTTCACAATGCGAAAATGTTTGCTGCATACAAAAGATCCTTCGGTGGGACTCCAGCATGCTTCGGGAATAGCAGAAGTCCATTTGTTTAATAGAATTACATCTTGTGGAAAGAAAAACATCGGCACAGCTTCTTTCCCATTTTCAAGGTTTAATCATAATTTTACTTGCATTTTTTAAGTGCAACAAGGCCTAGCATCTGTTAGAGAAAGATTACGATTATAAAACAGAATTTTATTTATGAAATAAGTAAAAAACTAACAACAAAACTGGTCATGGGTTGTTTTTCAAAAATCGTATTTGTCTAATTTTAGCACAATTATAAATATATTTACTTTTATTTACCTTCGTAAATGGTCCATACAAATGCGTTTATTTACAGGTTTATCAATATATTTTAAATTTACCATCATAAAATTCATAATTTTCCCGCACATTGACATGTAAACAATGAGCAAATCGGTTCACAGCGACGTTGCCGTTCCGTGCTACAGCATGGCTTATAAGACGAAGGAGGCTATGGTTCAAATACATTTAAAAACAAATCCAGTTCCGGTTTTGGCCACCAGGTCCAAGGCCCAAGAATACCGGGTCAGGTAAGTTTGTGGCACTGTACTCTGTTAGTCTATTATGACGTACCTACACAGGTTTTGATCCACTTCCCGAACAAATTGTAATGCGCGTCTCAGCCGTTTCTATGTAGATGACCTGCTGGTTGTTTCTGTACTGTGGTCATAGTGAGTGATACCACATGAAGTTTTTTTAAATTGCCCGCGTTCTTCAGGTCACGCGTACAATTACCAAACTCTACTACTTTTTTCGTAATCGTTTCAAGTCCATTTATTTTCTATGTCAATCTCGGTAGTTTTCTGCAGTATACCATTACGTAGTAGGACGAATATCATTATCGATTTACACACCCGATTAGGTGTGGATGAATGACGTGACGTCACCGCAACACTATAGGTGAGATCCTTTGTATGAAACAGCTGATTTGATTGCGATTTTAGAGTTGGTGCCGTAGGTACTATAAATATTGTTTTTCAATATTTATAGTACCTACGGCATCACGAGCACATGCTTGCACCCCTTGGTATCATGAATTTGAAGTCACCTTGTATATCGCAGAAAACTATCGAGCTGTATGCACTTTTAAAAGTTTGTACATACACGGGCCTATGTATATTTGAGATAGGCGCTGTCCTAATTGGCAAAGGTCGTGCGACCATGGTCATGCGACGGTCATGGTCTTTACATACTGTAAAGTACAGCCAAACAGAAAACTGCGTAAAAAGAAGTGGCCATCTGATTATAAGAAACTAATATTAATTCCAGCGATAATAATACAAAATATACCTCTTGACTCGTGTCAAGGTCGTTCGCAGGTTTCATCATTTGTAATACTGAAACCACATTTTTGGATCGCTCTTACTAGCTATACTTATGCAACAAAGGCGATTTATCACAAATCATATTAGGGGGAAACTACATAAGCACTTTTTTATTATTATTTGACTAGCCAGGCATTTGACCGCCACCTCACCACGGTGGTAAGTGAGCGATGTGGCCGATGATGGAGCATGCCTGTCTATTCCCTTTAACCATTGAACCGTGGATGGCCGAAGATAGGAACACCTCTGTCTAGATGCAGCCTGTTCACAGCCTGAAATTCAACACTAGACTGCGAGGGTGTAGGCTATCCTACGTCATTGAGAACAAGAAAAATTCCACTTTGCAGCGATAGTAGAAGTTTAGGAGACCCACAAAACGTTGGTCTGCCCGAGCACAACCTGTCACAATTTTTTTGTTATAGTCACCCAAACTTTGACTTTCGGTAGCGATAGTAGAGCTTGTCTAAGCTGAAATGACGCGCCCACTATTTAATTAGTTGATTTCGATGTGTGAGTGGCCGTGTGGTGACCGGCAGAGCAGAATAGCACCAACCCCTTACGCTCATGGGTGTCGTACAAGGCGACTAATGTTTTCGAGGCAAAAGATCAAGAGTCTCCGTAGTCTGGAAAATGGGCAGCAGCATTTTCCATTATTATATTTAAACACTGCGATCTCCAACCCGCCTGCCAAGTCGTGGGAGAGGCCCTAAGTCCTGCAGTGGACCGTTACGGGCTGTGATGATGATGTGTGAGTGCAAATATTAATAACGACACTGATCTGTGTGGGAGCGTCGACTGCTCCAATCGAACGACGCCTGCTTCTACGTTTGAGTCTCACCGGCAACTGAATGACCAATTACAACGGCATTTGTATATGTATTGCGTCCATATTTTAAATTTGCTTGTGTGCGTTAATGCGATAGTGGGGCGCGGCATTTCAGCTTAGACGAGCTCTACTTACATTTAGTCTTGTGTGTGTTCTATTAGTAAAAAAACTGGTGTGCTCACATCCTCTTGGCAGTTTCGCTTTTTAGACACATTATAGTCACCATCAAGACAAGTGTCTTTAATGTAGGTTACTAGTAAAAATATATTTTTATGTCAGCACGGGCAGACCAACGTTTTGTGGGTCTGCTAAACGTCTGCTATCGCCACAAAATGGAATTTTTCTTGTAATCTACGTCACCCTCACAGTCGACTATAGGAGTAATTTACCAGTGATACTATATTACGAAATAACACGAAAATACATGAAAGTTTTTTCCTTTCCCCCTAACATGTCCTGCGTCTAACAAACAACATTTAAACCTGCCGTGTGACGATTCCAAACGAAATAAACATTAACACACAATAAGTTACTACTCCACTACGATATGAATGCTCAGTTAACACTTACAAGGCAAAACCTGATAGGAATACTAGTAATAGACGTTCCTGGGGTACGAACTGGTAAGAACAAAAGGAGATGTATGAAAAGAGTTGTGGATATATGCGAGGCTAGGGAGTTGTGTCAGGACAAAGCAAAGTGGCGGTCCATAGTCTCTGCCTACCCCACCTGTGGGACACAGGCGTGAGGTATGTTTGTATGTACGTTCCTGGAACCGACCAACCGTCAGTTGCAGTTGATACTAATCCTTACGCGGTATAAAATAATGTCGCTTTTACGTGCAGCGGACGCGGTCGAACCGACCAAGGTCGGTTCGCCCGCGCATCTGAATTAATCGAAAAGCGACTTTATTTTGTACACTGTAAGGTTTAGTATCGAGTGCAACTGACTGTTGGTTGGCTCCAGCCAAATTGGAGGGTCTGTTATTAGTTTAAGAATTTGTTATCCCTAATCATCTCTGGCATATTTAGGGCTAGTCTCGCCCGCGACAAAGCCATTCGCGCGGGAGACTAGGTACCCCTAGGTATAATGAAATTGAAGTCACCTGTATACTGGCTGGCTGGGGGTCTGCTGTCAGTCAGCGATTTGTTAACATTATGTATAATATGTATGTAATATATTTATTGCATAAATTTATAACATTACAGGATATAAAAATACAGTTTATGAAGCAAAGGCGAGCTTATCCCACAACGGGATTTCTTCCTGCTAACCTTTGATAAGACAAGAGGACCTTTGACCATCCGTAGTATCATCAATGCTAACTTATTGGTTCTTTACTTCTTTAATATTGATTTTGGCTTTCTCCCGCCATACTCTCAATGCAACACTACAACTCGCAACGTTTTCGTTTCCGGTCAAAAATATACTGTATGGTAATATAAATAAGATCGCTAATCGATCCAAATATAGTAACCATCGCAGACAGTGATATTGATTGCACGACTTTTAAATATAGTATCGTATAAAGTCAACTGAAGAGACTCAGATCTATGAAACCAAGTATAAAATAACTTGTAAATAGAAACCGAGCATTCATAGTCTTAAGAACTGATCAAAGTCGCTCAGGTTCATACAAAACCAATACATTAGTTGGATTCTAACCGATGATGCTCTTACGGTGAGGAAAAACATCGTGGGGAAACCTGCACATTCATGCGACTGAATGTGTGACCCTGATCCAATCTGGTCAGGCTCCCCTGATAGCAGGGTCACAGAGGTCGGATGGCAGTCGCTTTATGTGATCTGCCAAATTTTGGATCACGGTCAAGGCGGACCCCGGGCCCTCGTGTGTAAGAGCACAACCGGTACTTCAACGTCACGATGATTATTATCATTCTATAGAACATCAACTCTTGTGTTAATAAACTCTCATATATCTGATCAGGTTCTAAATTACAAACCAAGCCTTTAAAAATAAACACATTACACATACCATCAAAACTTGGAACAATATACCTGTCTCTTTCTCGCACTTGAATTCTGCAAACACGTGAAAGAGAGGGGCATATACGCTCCGACGCTAAATAAAAACTATGCGTAACTACAAGTTAGACAAGTAACGAATGCTTCTCAGAAGTAATATTACTAAAAAAAGTGGTTTAGAAACCACACCCTGCTTTTTACTAAATTACGTGAAAAAAATTACCGTTCCTATTATTAGAGATGCCTGCAAAATTGTACAAATAAAGTTACAATTTACTTTTCAACTCTCCAGCACGGAAAGGGCGCATTTGTTGCGAGAAAATTCACACGAGAGCAAATTTTTTTCATCTCGTGCCTTTAAATCACTGTGCTCAGAAGTCTACATTAGAATCACTCGCTACGCTCGTGATTCAATTGTAGACTACTTCGTTAGTTCCAGATTTTATATTCTTCTATTGCCGAAATTAAACTGTAATAACATTGGTAAAATAATAACATATAGGTTTGGGACCCTTATGTAATATATTGGCTTCAATCTAACATTTTTGCTAATTTTGTGGAAGGATTTTGCATTTACCTCTAATGTATTCTCGTCCATCCGATATATAAAAAAGAACAACAATGATCCTTATCGACTACTATCACTAAAATGAAAAACTTAACAAAAATATTATAAAGAGCTAAAGCAATTTTTATGTTACTCTTACATACTTTAGTACATAGTAAATTTCCCCTTACCTTTTGTTTCCTTTATTGTATTCATATTTTATATAAAATATTTAGAGAGGTGGGCGATCAATGTTAATATTTATAAGTCGTAGTTTATTTTTGGGATTTTAACATTTTTAACGTATTCCGAGAAAAAAATATACACAATATTAGTTTTATGTTAATCAGATCTCTATATATAGATAAAAAAAACAAATACTTTAAGAATAATGTGATGGAAGTACATATAAAATTTTTATCACTGGTGAAAGAAATGCATTACAACTAATGGTGATCAGAAATCAGAAATGTGAATCGATATTCCTTAGAGTACACTTTTAGCAAGTTCCACAGACTCTATAAACAAAATGGCGTCGCCACTAGCCAATCACAAGTGTCCACTCGCGAGCAACTTGCCTAACGTACGAATCAAGTCACATTAGAAATCATGAGAGTATACCACAGGGGACGAAATTGAGGCTAACTATGGTTTGGATTCAATTCTATGCCTGAAAGAACTATCGTTCTGCAACATAAAAACATACTTTCTCAAATTTTCAAGTTCTAACATTGAATGCTTCCCAGCGGGGCTATTGGCAACGTAGATGACGTAGTGTAAAATTATCTAATGTCAAATTCAGCTGCCAAGTGAGTTAGACAATACCCCCGCTGAAAAGTGCGTCGATCCATACTAAGAAAACAATGGGTAATAATATTGCCCCATTCACAAACACAATTTTAAAAACATTGATTGGTTATTTTAGAAAGTTGCAAAACAAAAAACTGGTTTAATTTCAAAGCAGAATCGACACGCATTCTTTGCCTCAAGCCCAGAGGTCCCCTGTTCGAGAAAAATCCATAGACGACAGTGCGATTAACGTTTAAAAACATCGAATATAGTAAATAAACGTATTCAATTACTTGTTGGTCCGTGCGCTGAATATGTAATAAAATATACATCTACTTATACGCATATCTCCTATATAGATATACTTTTTATCTAAAGGTTGTCTGGATAAACTTTGGCGACGTGGAGAGCTTGAGTTTTAAGGCCATTGTGAATTATTAGCGTCAATCCTACAAAGTAAAGCACGTTGTGACATCACAGAAAAACAATATTAAAAATTTACACTCAAATTATCAACTAAAGGTTCTGACTCACGCGCATCAAGCCACCACGATGGATCCGCCAAAGGGTTATCCAAACAACCTGCTTACCTACGTTTAAAAATTAGACGGTAAACTAATATATCATCTTATGTATTTTGAGGATCTTGCCGAGGCGTTGCTTCGCCGTCTTCATACCCTTTTTCAGTCTTATATCTGAAACAACAATAGGATTTTCAATTAGACCTAGGGTTCTTGGTTAAATATCATCACCAACATCAGCTTTTATGCCGTTCACACAACTCTACCCACTCTCTTACAAATCGTTGTGATAGGAAATTAGGCTTAACCATAAAATAATCATCACAGGCGTTAAAGTCCCAGTGCTCTCGCGAACGGACCATGATCCTGGATTTGGCAGATCCTGGATCATAGTCAAGACAAACCCCGGGCCATCGCTCGCGAGAGCACAACCGGGATACTGACGCCCAAGATGACGATGATAGTAATACAAGAGAAAAATTATATCACCACTAAGAAAAGATTCCTATTTCTTTATTTGTTGGAGTATCAACATCTTGTAAAACAAATTAAATACTAGTCGACAGTAGTGGACTAAGTCAAGCCAATTATAGGTACTCACCGATAACCACAGACTAAAAATATAGTTAAGCACTCAAAACACATACTGCACAATAATAACAGACAAATAATAAAGTAAGTTTCTTAGTATCTACGTAGATTAGAGCATTTAAATTCAGAATGTCCAATTCCTAAAGTGCCCAACAGTTTAAAAATATACAATTCCCGAAATGTCGAAATCGTACAATGTCCAATTGTCCAGGACGACCTGAGTGGTTCAATGGTCGACATGCCGGTCTGCCACGCAAGAGGTCCCGGGTTCGATTCCCGGCCGGGCAGAAATGGAAATGATAAATTTTAATTTCTGTTACGGGTCTGGGTGTTGTATGTATAATAAGTATGTATTTAAAAATATTTAAGTAGTATATCAGTTATCTAACACCCATAGTACAAGCTTTGCTTAGTTTGGGGCTAGATGGCGCTGTGTGAATTTGTCCACGAATATTTATTTATTTAATTCCTAAAAAGCAATTTTTATAAGAATGTCAAAAATATTATCCTTTACCTTACTTAACTTGACTTTGTCTTTGACTTTTTTAAGTGACAGCTATGAAACTCCAACTACCACTACCCTAAAACCAACACGAGCCACGGGCTTGTATTATCACACATTAGTGATACTTACTTTTGTTATTAGGCGCGGCGGGCGCGGGCGGCGGCGGCCGTTTGCTTTTCGTCGCGAGCACCGCGCGCTTCGCGTTCTGAAATAACGAATAAATTGTTATTAATATATAATATAATAATAATCATTTATTCATAGCCTGTAACACGGACGACCTGAGTGGTTCAATGGTCAACATGGCTGGTCTGCCACGCAAGAGGTCCCGGGTTCGATTCCCGGCCGGGTAGAAATTGAAATGATGAATTTTAATTTCTGTTACGGGTCTAGGTGTTCTATGTATAATAAGTATGTATTTGAAAAGTATTTAAGTTGTATATCAGTGATCTAGCACCCATAGTACAAGCTTTGCTTAGTTTGGGGCTAGATGGCGCTGTGTGAATTTGTCCACGAATATTTATTATTTATTTACTAATCATTTATTCATAGCCTGTAACATGGATACAATATTATCGGAGAATAACACTTTTACAGCCATGTTAGGACATATTGAAGTTATGCAATGTACTACTCACAATTATAAGATACATTATATCATTCGAACACAATAGTTGATTATTTATTATTTAATCGCAATGACTCACAAATACATCGCTTCTACAGGTAAACCCAATACGAGAATGCCATAAATATTGACAAACATGCCATGCCACTATGTATAAAATAAAGAAAACAAATGTCCCTTATATAATTACTTATCATTCATTAAAATGATAATCACATTAATTAAAAAAATACATCTTGGGTTCTTATATTGCAATAGCTGACAAGGCACACGTTGTCCTGTTGACAGATATTATTGGTCTCAAGTTCTTATAAAGCAATAGCTGAGCTGGAATATTGGGATATATTTGTTGCAGAGAACGCGCTGATTTTGAGCATTTGACTCACCGGCAGGAGCACAATACAATTTAAAATAGTATTGTTTGGTTGCGATTATATGTATGATGAAGGATTATAGTTCCCCAGTCGGGCCCACATTGCCCTATCTTTATGTCTATCTTAAATGAGTGTATGTGCGTGTCCCTAGTACAAACATTTTTCTATCGGGTTTATCCACTTGTACTGTACTCGTGTTTCTCCTGAGGCGGTGCTGTGGCGGCAGACGTCGGTGCGCAGACACGAGCGAAGGGACTAACCAGCAACCTCTACCAAAGTGGTCAGCTAATTTGTTGAAAGACAGTACGCGGTCCTCGCTGCCTCATTTGTTTGCTATATAACGGCATCGTTATCCTTGGACACAAAAAACCTTTGTAGAGGTACGCGATCGTCGCAGCTCTGTCCATGTGTGTTGTGTAGTGACACCGCCATCCGAGGACACCATAAACCTTTGTCGAGATACGCGATTATCACTGTCCTGTGTATTTATTTACATGAACATTGAGTGAGTGCGCGCGTGCGTGCGTGTTTGCGTGAGGGCGGGTTGACGTGTTGGCGTGCGTACGTGTTTGCGTGTGGGCGTGTTGACGTGTTGGCGTGTTGGTGTATTGGCGTGAGGGCGTTTGAGCGTGTGGGCGTGTTGGCGTGTTGGCGCGTGGGCGTGTGGGCGTGTGAGCGTTTGAGCGTGTGGGCGTGTTGGCCTGTGGGCGTGTGGGCGTGTTGGCGTGTGGGCGTGTGAGCGTGTGAGCGTGTGGGCGTGTTGGCCTGTGGGCGTGTGGGCGTGTTGGCGTGTGGGCGTGTGAGCGTGTGAGCGTGTGGGCGTGTTGGCCTGTGGGCGTGTGGGCGTGTTGGCGTGTGGGCGTGTGAGCGTGTGAGCGTGTGGGCGTGTTGGCCTGTGGGCGTGTGGGCGTGTTGGCGTGTGGGCGTGTGAGCGTGTGAGCGTGTGGGCGTGTTGGCCTGTGGGCGTGTGGGCGTGTTGGCGTGTGGGCGTGTGAGCGTGTGAGCGTGTGGGCGTGTTGGCCTGTGGGCGTGTGGGCGTGTTGGCTCGTGCGCGTGTACGTGTGCGGGCGTATAAGTCCGTGGCGGGCTCACCTGCCCCGCGGCGGCGGCGGCGGCGGTGGCGGCGGCGGCGGCGGGGGCGGCGGGCGCGGTGTCCCGGCGCGCGGCGGCGGTGAGCGCGGCGCGCACGCACTCGCGGCGCACGCCGGCGCGGGCGGAGGCGCGCGCGCGCGGCACCAGCCGCCCGAGCCGGGCGCGCGGGGACCACGACTCGTCCCTGGGGGTGGGTTGGGTTATGCACTTATTACAAATGCCTAAATTCAGTAGACGTAAATGATTTAGTTACTGAATTTAGTCAAATGTAATTGCATTTAGCAAGTTAGGATGCTAAATTTAGAAGAATATGTATATGGTTTCTGAATTTAGAAGCTAGTTGCTTCTGAATTTAGTCTACTGAATTTAGGTATGTGTAATAGGCGCATTAATTAGGTTGGCGACCTGGGGCGCGATTGTCGCGCTGTGACATCTCAAATTCGACACTTTCTTTAGCTAAAAAACTGTTTTAAAACGTCATTGAAATTGATGTTCGACTCTCGACTGTACGAAGTCGACTGAAGTTTTGCCTACAATAAACAATTTAATGTCATTATTAATAGAGATATGTGGCTAGAAAAATGTCGAATTCGATATGTCACAGCGCGAGAATTAGGCCCCTGGGGCACGATTCTAGCACTGTGACATCTCAAATTCGACATTTTCGACAATAAATTTCTCTCTAGCCAAAAAACTGTTTTTAACGTCACTAAAATTGATTTTCGACAATATACAACTGTGGAAGATAGTTAAGCGAATATTTTTTGGGTTTACGACAATAAATAGAATAGTTAGTTATTTATTTCTATAATTACGCACACATTAGTATACACTGATGAAATGCAATAGACATTTCAATGTCATAATTAATCGAGATATGTATTTCTTCAGTTCTATTTAGGTAACTACTGTGCCTATCATTTGTAAATGTTGTAAATTTTGTAAAACATTATTTTGTATTTTATGACGTTCATAAGTGTTTTGTAAAAATATATTGAATAAACATTATTTGACGTTGACTTTGACAAGATTTATATTAATTTTGTTATTAACTTACCTCAGCGTAAACTAAATAGTAAATACCTACACCTACCTACTACATACACAAAGACAGAGCACAGAAGAAAACATCGACGTGTAGACCAACTGACATCTAATTATGTCTTAATGGAATAGTTAGCCCTAGCACAGGCCCTGGCCTATTTGGGCTGCTATGTTCATATACCATTTAGCTTTTACTGTTTTTGGCATAGTTTTTAGACTCAAGATATTCATTAATGACATTACGCATTGAAAAAAAAAGTCATCTAAATTCAGAAGCAACAAGTGTGAGAGCAAATCAAAGTGGTATGTTTTGCTCATAGAATTTTTATGCTAGCTGTCAGAAAACCACCAATGAGGAAGTTTCCAAATGTTGATATTGCCGTATTTAATGACATAGTGTTAAAATACAGACCAAAACTAGCAGCTTGAAGCTGATGCGTGCATTTCACTAGCACTTGTGTTAGTCGCTTGTTTAGGTGTTTATTCAATCATTTTTGGAAACATCCTCATTGCAGTAATTCCTATCATGACAGCAGTGGTACTCACTTGTCGGCCTTCGCTCTAGCGTCGTGTCTCGGTGCGCGGCGCCGCGACGGCCATTCATCTTCTTCGTCGGAACTGGGGTCCAGCGCGGGGTACACTGGTATGGAGGGACACGGGGCTATTGAGTATTATGTACGATATTACCAAGCCAAGAAGATATGCATGAGCTCGTGATAAAAAACAACTTTGACTATGGCACCAATTCCGAAACCGCAAAATAGAAAACAGCTGTTTTATACATTTTGCCAGTATTCGTTTTCAATCTTATATGTAACGAGTTGTTTTCGCGATTTCATAGTTGGTGCTATAATAAAAGTGGGAGGAATTTATTTTATTCCCATAAACACTTCAGTTATAGTCAACACATAACAATTCACAAAAAGCTGCGTCCAAAATGAGGGTAGTTATTCCAACTTACGTCAAAGACGATAAAAAACAAGCAATGTGATTGCGATAAGGCGCTGTCAAATAATTAAATATTTTTTGAAATATCCCTCCCCATTTAGAACCGCATTCAATCGTACCCATTATCGAAGCCACATTGCCACGCTATATAGCCAAAGATAGAAGGATAGTAAAAGTTGTTGTTTTTTTATGTTATACGGCAGACAAACAGGCAAGCGGGCCACCTGATCGAAAGTGGTCACCGCCGTGTTTGTTATCTTATCACACCCCTTGGTATCTGACAATAGTTTTAGTAGAACCTTAAAATCATTGTTGCTGAAAAAAGCTTATTACTCGGTAAATGAGTTTATTGACGAGTGAATTCTGGAGTCATCCTCAGTGGTAGATATTGACTATTATTGTTATATAATTGAGTAATTACAATAGGTATTGACAAAATCATTTATATTTTTATCTGTATATTTTACATATAGTTGACATTTAATTTTTATTTTGTTCACTTGACGTTTAAACGAATTTTTAATTACTTGACAAGTCAATATCTTAATTAATTCTTATATTGACATTATTTTGATATTCAAATTGACATTTATTTAATCTACTTACCAAGAAGATGCTATTTTTGAATAATTTTATTGAGTTTATATTGACATGGTTATTATGTTTTGAATAATTCATCTAATAATTATTAACATTAATAATATATTGATATGAATATGTAAAATATTTACTATGAAAAAATGAATATGAATATTTAAAATTGATTTAAAATAACATAATGTTTTAAACTATCGCGGTTATTACTACACATTTTAAGGGTATGTTCCGGGTTTCCTACCGCGTACCTTTGTTGACGAGTAGCCCGATATTTCGACACACTTGCGAAGGTACGCGGTAGGAAACCCGGAACATACACTTAAAATGTGATTTAAAATAATCCTTATAGGTACATAAAAATGGAATCCCATTCTCACCATACTCCTCGTCGCGATGCACCTCCTTGATGACGTCCTCCTCGTCTTCGGAGGGCCCGTCCGCCGCGCGCCGCCGCCCCGGACGACCGCTGGAAATGTACAGTAATGCCGAATCGGTCAAAAATACTCTATAATATTAAAAGTAGAATCAGTCAAATGCAGAATCGGTAAAAAATACTCTATTATGTTAAAAGTAAAATCAGTCAAATGCCGAATCGGTCAAAAATACTCTAATATTAGAAGTAGAATCAGTCAAATGCAGAATCGGTAAAAAATACTCTATTATGTTAAAAGTAAAATCAGTCAAATGCAGAATCGGTCAAAAATACTCTAATATTAGAAGTAGAATCAGTCAAATGCAGAATCGGTGAAAAATAGACTGTGATGTCAAAGATAGAATGTAGACTAGGCCACGTGATATCCCGTACGAATGGAAAGGTTTCCGACAGCCGATTATAAAGTAGAAATAGGTCCTTTAACATTTTTAAATAGATGGCGTTGATTCGACACGATAAAAAAATCGGAATGAAGTGTTTATGTTCACAAAAAGTTAACATTTTGAAATTTATTCATATAGTATTGTCACAAAATAATATATTTTCAAGTTAATTCTAGTACTGTGCTGTCGATCACGAAAATAGAATTAATCTTGGCTAGACCTGCAGAATATGGCAGTGCTGCTTGGCTTAGAGATCGCTTATAATACGGTAATTATAATTTTATGTATGCAAGAATTCAGTAAATACCAAAAAAGTATTGACTTTAAAATCTAACTTTATCATTAGTACGTTTAACAAGTATTATAGCGTAGTTCACATCCTCAGGTCTCACAGGATGAGCAAGAGGTACTACAGGAGGTCTAAAAAGGCTACATTAGCTTTTAATTATGTGATTCATATTAATTTGTCACAAATTTATCTGCAACGTCGCTGTTTTTGACATTGACATGACAATTGAACATGGCGTCACTCAGTTCCAGTATTAGCCATCAGATCAGTAAAGTTTGTGGCACTCTAATATGAATCATAATACTCTGTAAAGTTGTAATTTTGGCAACTAAATTATTATTACTATTTAAAAAAATGCAAATTTGGCCTTTTCAGACCCCCAGATATCTTTATTTATTTATTTATTAGGTTCACCAACAGTTTATACACTAAATGTAAATCTTATAGTATGTAAAGTACCGGCATTTATCTAGTTTTAAGCATAAAACCAATGATAGTTAATCAATGAAGTCTCCTCACCTGTCTTTCGTAGTGGTGGGCAATCCGAAGGTGTGATGCGCGGGGGCCACGGGAGGGACTGCGGGGACGACGGGGGACACCGCGGGGGCCACCGCGGGGGCCACCGCGGGGGGCGCGGGGACTACGGCGGGGGCGGGTCCGCATCTCGCTGCGATGCTCAGCATACCGGCCACTGCTGCGTCCTCACTGTGATGATAATTGTGCCTTTATTTCACAAGCTAATATAACATCACTCTCTAGTAAGCCAGTTGGAAGAGATTTCTTTCTAGAGATGAACAGTGCCTGTTGTGTCATCGTCAACGTGTATGTATGAACAATAATCTGTCAAATATTTTTTGTTAACTATGACTAAAATACTTTCTTTAGAATTTCTTGTGATTCGTATAATAAATGTTTAAGCAGTGTCGACATTTTCTCAACGAGCATCTCCCTTTATGAAAAGAGAGTATACGAATTATTGTTATAAGCATGTATATCTATACAGATAAGCAACCGGCGCCTAAACGGTATACTATTACGAAGATTTATATGTTTATTGATAATCAATTTATCAAAATTACTATTTCTTGTTCTGTAAAACTACTAAGATTTTTATTTTTCAGAATTATGAAACTGTAAAACTGTTCAAATTTTTTGTTTACGTATTTTACTTATGTAAGACTGTTTGTTTTCCTAAATAAATATTTCTCAGCCATAAGTTTGCTTGGTGTTTAAGGAGCGCTTCGTGGCGCTGTTGTAGTTCTAGACCTGTCAAACTTCTCGGCAAATTATTCGTCAAATTATCCAGCGGGAAGAGCTGAGCCACCAAATCCATGCTATTTTTAAGATATCTGATAGAGTCATTCTACGCAGCTTACGACGTATACGTCAACATACGCCGGCCAATAGCATTCAAATTCCTAAGTCAACGCATATCGGCCAATGGCAATTACACTCCCCCGACGCAAATTGGTGAGTAGTGAAAGTATATAATTGGTTATGTGATGCTATTATTGTTTTTATTATAACAACTGCTGTTGGCTTTCCTAAAGTAACTAACTTTCTGTTGTACTAACTAACTAAACTAACAGTACACCTAACCAAGCTACGGTTGTGACTGTACGTACTGTGTGGGATTCGAGCCCGGTACCTCTCACTTACAAGCCGCACCCTCTCACCACTAGCCCACCGACACTCTACAGGTACACAAAATACAATTTTGAAGTAAATACATCCAGTATAACACTCACGTGTCGTTGGGTTCCTCCTCCGCCAATACCGAAGCTTGTATCAAGGACTCGATTCCGTTGGCGGGAGGTGCGCGAGCCCGGTAGCCGGCACCGCTGCTTGCTGGGGGGAGATATTTTAATTATAATTATAATTAGACGATTCAGGCATTGACCGCGATCTCATCTGGTGGCATGTCATATCATATTATCATGTATTAATAACATTCGTTACAAGTCAAAATAATTATATTACATATCTAGTGTATAATTAATATTATCAATGTCAATTCTGTATAATAAATTGTTATCCATAACAATAAATTAACAGTCAAAAATGAATAATAAATGTCGAAACAATTTTTTAAATACAAATGTAATTATACATTTTTAAAAGTCATATTATTTACATAATAAATAATTAAATATTAATGTCAATAAAATTGTAATAAATTTCATAAAAAAATATTACTTAATACGGCGACGATGCGGCCGAAAATGGATCAAGCCAGTCTCGGAACAGCCTATTTACTCTAACCTTGACTATAATGGTCAGGGAACACACTCGCAGGTAACGCATTCAATTCCTTAGCCGTACGCATTAAAATATTGAAATAAAGCGAATCGTGCTCGGCTGGAAGATAAGGGTGAAGGCGCTCGCCCGGATCGATGGCGGTTATACATGGCATTATCGTTACATTGTTGAATAGGTCTTTGAATGTAAAGTAATACTTATTATAACACCTCATTCCCATTATTTTTTGCCCGCAAACTAAGCATGAATCGTAGATCTTACGTACGACATTAACCACTTACCACCAGGTGGTATGTCAGCTCCTCACGGTATATAACAAAAAAAAGCCCCTCACCACTCTGCTTGTACTGATGCCGATGCTTCTTCTGCCGTCTCCTGGGCGCCGGTGCATCATCGATGTACAGGTCGCCATCCTCGTAGTCGTAGGTGCTGGACACCCGGCGGCGGACGGGGCGCTCGGACCGCCGGACCGTGGGGGAGGCTGGCAGGGGACTGGTGGGGGGCTTCGCTTCTTCTATTACCTGGGGAGAAGGGGGGGAATGTGATATGAATGATGAGTGAAGTGTAGGTTTTATGATATCAATAAATCATATATTAGTTTAGAGCTCGTCTAATCTAAAATGACGCGCCCCACTATCGCATTAACGCACACAAGCAAGTTTAAAATATGGACGCAATACATATACAAATGCCGTTGTAATTGGTCATTCGGTTGCCGGTGAAATTCAAACGTAGGAGCACGCGTCGTTCATTGGCTCCCACACAGATGAAATATCGTTATCAATATTTGCACTCACACATCGAAATCAACTAACTAAGTAGTGGGGCGCGTCATTTTAGACTAGACGAGCTCTACACTATAATAACTTATATGTGGGTACAGGTTTTATCTTTGTTTTTGTATCAGTTTATTTTGTTTTTATATCTATACGTATGAATTAATCACCTTTTGTACACAAGCTACACTTTATTATACTTTTTTTATTAAATTGCAATCGGTTTTGAATTACTCATCTTCAGACAATTTTTATAAAGCCATCCAGCTCTAAAGTAAGAAAAACTTGTGATATGGTTGTTAGATAACTGATAAACTACCTATATACTTTTAAACGCATACTTATTATACATACAACACCCAGACCCATAACAGAAATTAAAATTCATCATTCAAATTTCTGCTCGGCCGGGAATCGAACCTGGTACCTCTGCGTAGCAGACCGGCTGTTAACCAACTGAACCACTAAGGTCGTCAGTAGCACGCTAGCTCGTCACTATGGGCACTGGAAGTGGGGAGCTAGTAAATGTTCAAAGCTAGTCAATGTGTAAATTCAAGGTATTCACGAATAAACTCAAACGCCTACTGATTAATATGGCACCATATTCAATTACGAACATAAAATCGTTGAACCAGTCATGAAACCTTGGTTTTAATGTTTTATTTTTTAAATCCAAAAGCGTAGCCATATATTTATATGTAATTGAATGATGAAATTAAATATTTGTAATAATGAATCAATTATAATTGAATTTTATGTAATTGAATGTAACTGGCGAGGTTGGAACCAGAGTGATCTAAGTGACATTTTTACCAAGAGTACTTAGATCAGTGTGGCACGGAAAAAAATATTTTTCTGTGTCCCATAGTGGATTAAAATCAATATTATTAAAAATTACACTTAGGTCACTCTGGTTCCAACCTCCTCAATTAGTAATAGTACCTTGACATACATTTACCAATATATTCTTCTAGTAATATAAAAATGACATGTAAATATTACTATTTATGAATGGTGAACCTAATGACGCAGATACCAACTGGATGCGGAAAGCGCAAGACCGGCCTTTGTCGAGGAGATCTATGCCCAGCAGTGGGCCTTCTTTCGGCTGATATAATGATGACGATGATGTAAATATTACTATTTATTTTATGAATATAAAACTCACGTAGCCAGTGGAGTACTGCTGTGCCATGGCCGCGTCGTAGCTCGGCAGCGGTTCGTGGTAGCCGTTCAACTCCACCGTCGTCGTCGTCGTGCCCGCCGTCGCCGCCGTCGCGTCCGCCGGGACCGCCGTCGCGCCGTACGTCGCCGGCTACGGAGACGATGGTTAAATTTAAACTATAAAATAGACGTTCCGATTTGGCTGGAGCCGACCAACTGTCAGTTGCAGTTGATACTAATCCTTGCTTTTGGATGCGAGGGACGTGGTTGAACGTCCGTCCAAGGCCGGCTCACCCGCGTATCGGAATTAATCCAATAGTGAATTTATTTTAACTCGACTGCAACTGACGGTTGGTTGGCTCCAGCCTAATTGGAGCGTCTGTTATTATGGTTGGTATATGTGCATAAATAACAAATGGAACTCAAAAGAGGATTTTCTCGATTTTAAAATCCATCAGATGACGTAACTGAGAAGTGAGGTCCGTTGTCAATACACTGCCATGCTATTAGACAAAAACAAGTGCTGTAAAATGGCGGATCGAAACAATTAGCGCGGTCTAGAGTCGCAAAAAGCGGCTTTCGCCCGACCAAAATTCCACTAGACAACGGAGCGCATTCGTTTCTTCGTTTTGCGACCACATACAGGCATAACCTTCTGGTGGTAGTATCCAGCGTACCCCGTTACAACGGGGTGGTCGTTGGGATGGGTGCCTACTTCACGCCCCCCGCGGACTAGCATATCGGGTAGACCCCCGTTGGGTGAAGCCCGTGCGAGCCTCGCAGTAACGTCGACCAGAAGGGATGGTTCGAGGACCCGAAGGAAAGGTCCGAATCAAACGCTCAAAATTGACAGTTCGATTTCAGCCAATAGAATGGCGTTCTTTTGACAGTGACAGGACCTTACTCGACAGTGGCTTCAACTGGTGAGCACAAAAACGCCTAAGTAATAATTATTTGTTATAAATCGTTTATTATGACGACCTGAGTGGTTCAATGGTCTGCCACGCAAGAGGTCCCGGGTTCGATTCCCGGCCGGGCAGAAATTGAAATGATGAATTTTAATTTCTTAATAAACGGGTCTGGGTGTTCTATGTATAACAAGTATGTATTTAAGCGAAAGCCCCGGGGCCTTTTACCTTTAACTACAGCCTGCAGTACTTTGTACATACATGATTATTTGATTATAATTACACTTAATTACAATAAATTATTTATTGAAAAACTCGACTTTAAAAAATTGTTCACTTTATTTGGAAAATAATTAGGGGCGAGGGGGCCTCCGCTCCTTCGTTGCCCCGAGGCCTCTGGACCTCTAAATCCGGCCCTGTTGCCGTCTCGCTCACCTGGTGCGGCGGCTGCATCTCGTAGCGGTAGTCGGCGGCGGCGTAGGGCTCGGCCGCGGGCGCGGGCGGGAACCCGTACTCGGGCTGGTACGGCGGCTTGGGCTCGTACGCGTACGAGTGCACGTCCTCCGCCGAGTACATGCCTGCTTTGGGGTACACACGACTATTTTTATTTAAAACATTACACGGACTTACTAAAGACACTTTTCTGAGTTATGTACATCAGTTGAATTCCAACCGACACTCTTACGGTGAGGCAAAACATCGTGATGAAAACTGCAAATTCAGGTAACTGAATTTGTAACCATGATCCAGATCCAATCTGGTCAGGTTCCCCTGGTAGCAGGGTCGCAGAGGTCAGATGGTAGCCGCTCCACTGTAATTACCTGATCGCCAAATACTGGATCACGGTCAAGGCGGACCCCGGGCCCTCGTGCTGGAGAGCACAACCGGGACATTAACGCCAAGGTGATTTATTATTAAAGTACCACAAACTTATCTGATCCGATGGATAAACCTGGAAGTGACGTAATTTTGAATTGTCATATCAATGTCAACAACAGCGACGCTGCAGCTAAGTTTGTGACAAATTAATATGAATCATATTATGAAACGCTAATGTGGCCTTTTTAAATCCCCTGATAAAACCACCTTCCATATGAAGGTGACAAAAAAAATTCCTGAACTCATCGAGCTTGGTCTCAATTGTTTTATCTTGGCAGTGACTCTAGATAATAGCCAGGGTCTGAATATGAAGTTGGAAGTTTGCTAAACTACGCATGACGAAGCCATCGAGTTTAAGCTCATTTTATTAGTCTTGACTCTGATCGTAGATGGTATACGATTAAAATAGAAAGACAGAAAATATATTTGTTACACATAGCACCACACCACGAGTTAGTTAGATAATTAACAAAAGAAACACTAACAAATTAGAAACATCATCGTTATAACATAATGTTTTGCAACTGCAACTGCTGTTGTGTATGCAACTGTGTCGAAATATCTACTATACTACTATAATATACTACGGTAGGAAACCCAGAACATATCCTTAAAATCATCGTTATAATTGCTACACCCATTTGCTACCCACAAATTCCAACCCAAACAAAGTATACAACACAACTCACCCGCGCCATAAGTGATCTCCTGCGCACCAACATTACTCGTCTGCAGGTTATCATTCGTGAACATGATCTCCTCCTGATAGTCCCCGATGTCCTTTTTCGAGATGGTCCACTGTTGGTGTCTGGGCCGCTCTGGCCGGTCGCGGGCTAGCTGGGCCTTGAGAATGCTGTGGTCGGTTCCGTAGGGTGGTGGTAGGGCTCTTGGTGGCGGGGATGGACTGGTGGACAAATAAATGATGGTATTTAGTTGGCGGAGTCATGGAACTTGGCATGATTAATATTATTATTTTATTTTTTATTCAGCGAATTAAGTTGAACTTTTAATTAGATTTTTATACTCTATTTCGCTTATTTGCATTACCTTAACAGGGTGTCACAAATAGTGAAATCTTTTTGTAAACAGTGATATGCAATGCATGAAATGTAGGTCAAAATCTGATTTTGGACCTTAATCTATTGCGACCTGTTTCAAATGAATTATCATCATCAAGCAATACCTGCCATCGTTAATAGTGGAACTTGTGTAAAAAAGTGTTTTAATTCTATCACATATTTTTACAGTTTTTCTACAATTTAATAGGATCATAATAACAATGTTTTGTATGTAACAAAGAGAGCGAGAAAACGTAACTACATATAGGAATACCTATTTTAAATAAAAATACTCACTTCAACTTTATCCGCAGCATATTCCCCTTCTTATCTTGTCTTTCAACGTATCCGTTGCCATCAAAGGGCACCTCCTCAAAACTCTGGTACGTATACTTCTCTGGCAACACCACCTCCTTCGCTTCGACGATATATTTCGCCTCTGGCAACCCGTTGAGGTACTTGGTATCTTGGGGAATATACCTGTTATCGTGGTACGTGACCTCTTTATTGTCTATGAAAAACTTGTCGGCGTAGACTTTCTCTTCGACAAACTCGCCGTTTTGCGATATATTGTGCATTATTGGCTTCGGTAGAGTCAGTTTTAGTGACTTCTTCTGTTGCTGTTGGCTCTTGTGGGACTTTTTTGGTGATGTGTTTCTTGGTTTAAATTCCTGTAAAAAGAAAGTCAAGGTCAAGATGATTGTGTATCGACAAAGAGCAGTTTTCAAAACTAGCTTCCTATCAAATTGTATTTATACAAAAAAGGGTAAAGGTTTTGGGTGGTTATAGCGCGCCATCTAGAAATTAAAAAAATAAATGTGCTTGGACAAATTCGCACAGCGACATCTAGCCCCGAAGAACGCAAAGCTTGTGGTATGGGTGCTCGACAACTAATAAGAAACATTTAAATACATACTTATTAACACCCACACCCGTAACGGAAATTTAAATTCATCTTTTTATTTCTGCACTGCTGCTGCCGGTCTTATATTTTACTATATGCTACAGGAGCCATTCACTCTGCAGCTGACTGTACTTAGCGGTCCCAGGGAGCCGATGACAGCAAGAGGCACGAAGTCAGTCGGCGTGGAAGACGTGGGGGAGACTGAACGTCTTGCGGCTGAGATGATGATGAAGATGGTTGATGAACAGCGTCGCTAAGTCCGCTTAAAGCCGGGTCTTCAGCGACACTGTTTTGTGTTTTCTAACACCTAACAACACCTGCGGCCTTAGCCAAGAGGTTTCGTTAATCTACAAACGTTTGTGGTAGAAAAAATGTATGGGATTTGACATAAGCTAACGTTATCTGACATAAGCTGTCTGTGGTAGAAATTCTTGGTCCATAGACAATTCACGTACTTTCGGTGTACAAAGGAGGCGGATTTGCGGATGATCCAACACAGTCAGAGTCAAAGTAGATGTTGGTAGAAATAGTCGAACTTCGCCCTGTCAATTTTCTACCATACACGCATCACGCAAGCGGAGCTGTCAAAGATGGCTTGACCGGCTGACGTTCGTAAGTGTTCACATTGTAACATAAACTGAATAAAGAGATATTGTATTGTTTAAAACAAAATATGTATTCTTAAAAACAAGTAAACATGCTATTCAAGGCGGACGGAAAACATCCCCCCGTTCGGAGGGGGGGGGCATTCGTAGGTAAGAAGAATGCACGAACCGCGCGGGGTCCATGATAAAAAGAAAGGTTGTTTAAAACTACCTGGAGAGGTTTTCCCTGGAGAGTACAACATGGAGTTCTTCAAGAAAGGGGGTTGAAAGGTTTTTACGGGGTCGGCAACGCGTGGGTGATGCCCCTGGTATTCCAAACGTCCATAGGCTGCGGTGACTGCTACCATCAGGCAGCCCGTAAGCCACTTTAATGGTATAAAGAAAAAGTGTTGCGAACATGTTCGGCAAACATGATTTGTCAGTTTCTTCTGCCATTTTTTGGAATACCAACACTTTACCCATCATCACAGCCCGTAACAGTCCACTGCAGCACTTAGGGTCTCTCCCACGAAAGGGGAGGTTAATGCCATAATCTCCACGCTTGGCCGGCTTGGAGATCGCAGTGTTTAAATGTAACAATGGAAAATGCTGCTGCCCATTTTCCAGACTACGGAGACTCTTGATCTTTTGCCTCGAAAACATTAGTCGCCTTGTACAACACCCATGAGTGTAAGGGGTTGGTGCTATTCTACTCTGCCGGACACCACACGGCCACACTTTACCCACCTTATCTTTATTGGAGGTGCTTGCGGATCGCTTCTCGAGCGTTCTCAGCTCTTTGCAGAGTTCCCGCACCAGCTGACCGGAGTTGAGGCATTTGGGTACATTATCCCTTTTCGATGCGTCCGTCTGAAACACAATAATCATCGTAACATATTTAAGAGTATGACTCTTGTCGGTGGAGCCATCGCCAATCTTCTCTCCTGTCTGTTAACCTCTTCATCTCTTTATAAGGGGAAAATGATAGGACATTTAATAAGACATGACAACTTTTTTAAATGAGTGATAATAGAAGGCAAAGTTGTGAGAAAGAGAGGAAGAGGAAAGCCAAGATTCGAATATTGGAAGGACGTGAAGGAAAAAGTGAGCGCCGGCGATTATAAAGATATGAAGAAGTTGGCAGACAATAATAATAGAATATAAATAATTTACATGCGCGTTATTTATTAGTCAAAATACTGTCGTGCTATTGGACAGAAGCAACTGATGTAAAATGACGAATCTATATATTGACAGCAGACCTTACATCGTAGTTACGCCATCTCACGGATTTTCAAATTGCGAAAACCATTATTGATATTTGAGGTTGGCCACCTATTTGAGCTTGACCAATATCTTCAGCTAAGGACCCTGAGACTGATTGAACAGTCGGGAGATGATGAATATTAATCGTTCAAGGTCTCTTTAGAGGCAGGCAACGCGTTGGTGACTCCCCTGGCGTTGCTGATGTCCAAAGGCGGCGGTGACCACGCACCATCAGGTGGCCAGCTTGCCTGTATGTCTGCCGCATAATATAAAAAAAATGTTTTTATTTAATTATTCATTCATTCGACTCACGCTCTTGGCAGCATGCCAGTCCTTGGCAGCAGCGGCGAGGGCCTTGGCACCTCGTAGTAAAAGAGGCGGCGGCGGCGGCGCGGGCAATGACCCGGAGTGTAGAGTGAAGTCTTCGTCCTGCAAAGCCAACAAACTACAGGTAAAAACGATACTAACCATATCAATAAACCCTATAACATGTGCGATGAAAGTGTTGTAAATAATCACGAAAGTCTTAAAACCTATGTTTTAACTAGACTATACTGTCAGCCAAATTGACAAGACGATGCAAGGCTCGAAAGTTTGAGACGCAAAAATAACAACTTTTCTCTTCGACTGCACCGACTGTGCTGGGTTGTGCGTAGACAGACAAACGTTTTGTGATAATCATGTCTAATAATCATCTTGGCGTTAGTGTCCCGGTTGTGGTCTCGGGCACGAGAGTCCTGGGGTCCGCCTTGACCGTGATCCAGGATATGGCAGATCAGATAATTAGAGTGGAGCGACTGCCATCTGACTCCCGTGACCCTGCTACCAAGAGAACCTGTCCAGATTGGATCATTGTTACACATTGAGTCGCCTGACCGTCCAGGTTTCATCACGCCGTTTTCCCTCACCGCAAGAGCATCGGTTAGCATTCAACTAATGTATTTACACAGCTCAGAAAAGAGTGGGTTTCCTAAACCTCTTATTCTTATCGTGTCAATGATAAAACACGTTAGATTATTATTATTTACGCGACGACCTGAGTGGTTCAATGGTCAACATGCTGGTCTGCCACGCAAGAGGTCCCGGGTTCGATTCCCGGCCGGGCAGAAATTGAAATGATGAATTTTAATTTCTGTTAAGGGTCTGAGTGTTCTATGTATAATAAGTATGTATTTAAAAAGTATTTAAGTAGTATATCAGTTATCTAGCACCCATAGTACAAGCTTTGCTTAGTTTGGGGCTAGATGGCGCTGTGTGAATTTGTCCACGAATATTTATTTATATTTTTCCAGTCCAAAACTGAGAGACGCGGACGGCTCTAAACCTCTACTATCGCTGGCATATTTCTTGTACTCGATGCCCTAAGATAACCCTCGGTGCCCTCAATCAGTTTACTTTCTATCAGATGGCCCGCTTGCCTGTTTGTATGCCGTATAACATAAAAGAAGTCTATAGTGACTATCAGTACCTGTGTCTCCTCATTGTGCCTCCTAAGCGTGCCCAGAATGAAGGCGGCCGCGAACCAGTGCATGGGCTCGAACAGCGGGTAGCGGAACATTGTGGGGGTCTCCACGCGACGCTCGATTTCGTATATCCTGAAAATGGATAAAATTTTTTTAGCCACTTCTGTCCTACTGCAGGGCAAAGGCCCATCGGAAACGGATAATCATCCTCACAGCCCGCAACAGTCCACTGCAGGACTTAGGGCCTCTCCCACGAAAGGGGAGGTTGTTGCCATAATCTCCACGCTTTGCAGGCGGGCTGGAGATCGCAGTGTTTAAATATAACAATGGAAAATGCTGCTGCCCATTTTCTAGCCTACGGAGACTCTTGATCTTTTGCCTCGAAAATATTAGTCACCTTGTACGACACCCACGAGTATAAGGGGTTGGTGCTATTCTACTCTGCCGGACACCACACGGCTGATAAACGGATAATAATAATAAATAAATATGCTCAGACTCCAAGCTCCAAAGTAAGCAAAGCTTATCTTATGGGTGCCAGAAAACTGATAAACTGACGACTGACGGGGCTATTGGCTAACTCAGTTGGCAACTGAATTTGAGACTAGATAATTCTACAGTGGAGCCATTGTCTATCTCAGTTAGCAACTGAATTCGACACTAGATAATTCTACACTACGTCATCTACGTTGGCCACTGGCAATAACGTCAAATTAGAGTAGTGTAACATTTTTTAAGTCGAATTCAGTTCTCTACTGAGATAACCAATAGCCCCTCTAAATGGTTCATCTAGTGAACAAGACGGCCTGCTTCGCAGTGGTCTCGGATTCAACTCCCGACCGGGCAGAAATTGAAATGATGAATTTTAATTTCTGTTACGGGTCTGGGTGTACTATGTACACAGCGCGAGCATCGCTCCCCAGCAGGCGTCTTCGGGCTGAGATGATGATGATGATTTCTGACATTTTGTATGACAGGCATTAATATATCTCTACTTACTGCAACTGCATCTCAATAGCATAAGAATGTAATAGATTTCCGCCGAAGACGAGTGAGTCGCATGGAGTCAGCACGGCGTGGATCCAGCCCGAAGGGATGAACAACGTCTGCCCCGCCGATAGTTCTGCTGTGCCGTACCATTCCACCTGGAAACAATGAGGAATAATCATCTTGACGTTCATGTCCCGGTTGTGCTCATGCGCACGCGGGCCCGGGGTCCGTCTTGACCATGCTCCACGGTATCCATGGATCCAAAGGAACCATGGCTTTTGCTGCTAGAGAATTATTATAGAGATGGGCAACGCATTAGCAGTACCCCTACTGTTGCTAATGTTCATAGGCAGCGGTCTCTACTTTCCATCCGGTGGCTCGCTTGCTTGTTTGCTTACCGTCTGACATAAAAAAGATAAAAATAGGTTTGTTGATAAAATGTGAACGTATTTTCATAACAAGGAACCCGGTAGAGAATTTTTGAAAAACCTAAGTAAGCAGTTAGTAAATGACGGAAACGGTAACGTTATTCATATGTATTTTTGTTACACATCTAAATCTTCTGCTGTGGCTTGTTTAAAGAAATTACTTTTATTCTAGCTGCCATGCTGTTTATGTTTCGTATGTGTTTACAAGGTAATTCTACATCAGGCTCACCATATCACCAAAGAACCGCTCGTTCTGATTGTTGGACGCGCTCCACTGCTGGTACAAAGCCAGGTTGGTCGACGTCGGAGGGATAAGGTAGAATATCTGAAATATCAAAATCAGGACTTAAAAAATTAAATTCTACACTTGCAAAACTCCTCATAATCACCCCATATTTTTTCATGTACGCTCATACATTTCTGGCGTTACAAATCAGTCTTTAACTTTATGAATACTTAATCAGTTTTCATTGGGTTTTTTGATAACCAAAGAGACAATTATTACCTCGATAGCTATTTTCGTAGAACGATTTTTTTAAATGCGGATCAAATATTAGGCTGTTTTTATACTAAAACAGCTGCAATCAGAACCAATACCAAGTTTCGTCACAAGAATGAAACATATACTGTGTTTCTGTTTCTTTGTGTGTGCATGCGTGATGTCATTATAGACACTTGGCAACGTCACTTTACAATTTCAATATTTACTTCCTCTGAAGACACGCTGCTTTCTCTAACCTGTTATAATATTCGTATACCATGGGCCTTAAAAGATAAAACTTGGTAGGCGCTTGGTAATCTCGTCTATCAGTATCTACGATGTTGAATATGTTTAATCGCAATAGTCAGATTTGGTCAATTCATACCCATGATTGATGAGTCCTTGAGGGCTTCAAAGGGTTTTTGTAGCCTGACCAGGAATATTGCGCTCGTTAATTACACCTGGCTAAATTAAGTCGTCTAAAATCAGAAGCAAAAAGCGTGAGACCAAATCAAAGTGGAATGTATTGCTCATAGAATGAGGTCAATTTTTGTATCACTTATATTCTGTTACGCGTCGCTCCGCTATTCAAAAGGCGTGTTACAAAAATGAGCAATATAAATAAATAAATAATCGTCAACAAATTCACACAGCGCCATCTAGCCCCAAAGTAAGCAAAGCTTGTGTTATGGGTGCTAGATAACTGATAAACTATTTATATACGTTTTTATCACTACTTAAATACATACTCATTATACATAGAACACCCAGACCCGAAACAGAAATTAAAATTCATCATTTCAATTACTGCCCGGCCGGGAATCGAACCCGGGATCTCTTGCGTGGCAGACCGGCATGTTGACCACTGAACCACTCGGGTCGTCATATAATCCAATATGCTTCTCTTTCACGCTTTTCGCTTCTGAATTTAGACGATTGATCTGAATTTCTAACTTTTCCACTCCCCAACATACCTTCCGTCCATGCATAACATGGTACCACACCGTGGTGCCACCAAAGTCCACGTGGAAGTCCGTATAGGAGCCCTGAGAGCTCATCAGGCAGTACTTTCGTACTGCGGGCCGCGGGTCGCCTTCCGATTCCGGCCATACTGACGTGGCCCAGTCGAGTCGCCTTATTACCCCTGGGGGCTCCACTAGGGGGGATAGGCTGGGGGACAAGTATACTTATTAAATGAAGTATGTACTAACAACATAAAATAAAAAACATAAATACCGTCACAGGATACACATTGGCTCCCGAGACTTTACAACCAGTATCAGGGTCAACAGCGGAAGCGTAGGAGCGCCTGTGGCCGAGCGGTAAGGGTATCTGACTCGTAAGCGAGACGGTACGGGTTCGAATTTCGCTGAGGCTATGTACCAATGACTCATTTCTGAGTTATGTACTTACATTAGTTGAATACTAACCGATGCTCTTACGGTGAGGGAAAACATCGTGATAAAATCAGGCGACTGAATGTGTAACCATGATCCAATCTGGTCAAGTTCCCCTGGTAGCAGGGTCATGGAGGTCAGATGGCAGTCGCTCCACTGTAATTACCTGATCGGCCAAATACTGGATCATGGTTAAGGCGGATACCCGAGCCCTTGTGCGCGAGAACATAATCGGGACCTTAACGCCAAGATGATGAACAGGGTCCCCAGCAGAAGTCCTTGGTAAACCTTGCCAAGCCAAGTGGTTAACGGAGCATGTCTAATCTAATCTCATCCAAACTGAATAGTAACATGGAAGAAATAATGCAATGAAATTCTTAGTGACATTTTGTTATTTGATTCATTGTTTGACATTGTAATTACTACAGTTTCTAGTGTAGTTATCATTTAGAGCGTCTCTCTGTCGTAAACACGAAGCCGAATCTAGTATATTAGGTCGATTCCGTTTGTCTAAATTGTTAATAGATCTTGAGTTCTGTAAAATGTACAGACGGTCTCAAACCAACTTTCCATCTATGTAAAAAAATAGAAGAATTAAAAATAATTATTTCTAGATTGTTTTAAGTGGTTCTTTGCTTACAAAACAAGATGTAAATTTATGTCTGTTCTTTTGTTTTACATTACATACATTTTTCGCTGCGATTAGTGGTTTGGTTACATAAATGGAAAACTGATTCAAGACAAAGATTATATAGTATATACTATTCATAAATTCGCCCATACTTGGTATCACTAAACTCCAAGCTGAGCACATTGAGTACGCGGTCATCGCGCCTCGCGGCCGGCGTCTCGAAGTACTCGACGAAATCGCCGAGAGGCATCCGCACCGTCGACTGTTTGCGGACGTCTATAACCTCCACCTGTGGAGGAGTTGGTAAAGAATTCATTTATTAGTTTTCACATCACAGCCCGTAACAGTCCACTGCAGGACTTAGGGCCTCTCCCACGATAGAGGAGGTTATTGCCATAATCTCCACGCTTGGCATGCAGGTTGGAGATAGCAGTGTTTAAATATAACAATGGAAAATACTGCTGCCCATTTTCCAGACTACGGAGACCTTTGATCTTGTGCCTCGAAGACATTAGTCGCCTTGTACGACACCCATGACTGTAAGGGGTTGGTGCTATTCTACTCTGCCAGACACCACACGGCTGAATTAGTTTTCAATTCATATAAAATAAAAGTTAATTCTATACAAACTGATTGGCTTATTTGGCTATGAAAATTATGTATTTAAATGGATAATTTGCAGCAGTATTTGTTGAAATACACATTCTACGTGTTTCTTATATAATTCAAGACTTCTATACACAATGTATGTAATGTGATTGATTTGCATTGGCAAATTGTGATTTCGGGTATTGTTTGTTCACCAAAAAGGACAAGTCAGTCTGGAAAGATCCTACATTATGATTTTAATCAACATTATTGTTAGCAACAGTTCCCTGTTGGACGTTAGCGTCCTAAAGATAGGTGAAGAGGGTTTTGCTATCTCCATGGTTGCCATACGGATTGAAGATCGCAGTATTGAGAACCATAGAAAACGACAATTTTCTAGTCTACACTATATTTCAATGTAAGTAACTCGCTCGGGTAGTTCCTGCTGTAGACAATGTCCACGCGGCGAGTGTGGATTCGCCGAGGACGATTGTTTGACTAGATAATTACTAGTTAGAATGAAATTTGCTTATTTATGTATTGTTATGACATGAATTTTACGCCGAATAAAAATGTATTTGTATAAGGAGGTAGTTACTCAAAAGGGTGAACTACAGTTGTAGAAAAAGACAGAAATTATTACAATTAATTATAGATATAATTAATGTAAAAAGTGTAATTATTGAATAATTTGACAAATTCGGTAAGTCGTTTGTTTACCTTTTAGATAACTTTGAAAGATATTACACCTACCGCAGTCTAACTAGGTCTGCCTGTAAGACATTAGTCATCTTGCAATATTTCAGGAAGTTATGATCGCGTAGCTCACTCAAATATGGTCTAAATTGGAAGGATGTAAGGTTAATTACGTAAACCTGTTGTCAAAAATTCCTGATTTCGATGATTCAAATTGTTGCTTTGTCTATAACGTATGATCGATTTAATAGTTTCAGATTATTGCAATGGAACTTTGTTAGCAACTAAAACTATGAAATCGATGATACAGAATCGCAAAAGTAAAAATTTCAATCATTGAAATCAGAGAAATGTTGGCAACAGCATTACGCAATTAGCCTACAGAGCCGAGATGTAGAAAGGCGAAGGCCGAGGCGAAAAATAACGCCAGGGTGGAGAAACGCATATTACCCATTAAAGCCAAACATGATATTACCTCGAGCTGTGCCCCACAGTATCTCAGCACTGAGCGGACGGTGAACGTGGCCGGGTTGGGAGTCTTCATGTCCAGGTCCTCGGACGATTGGAAGAATACAGGCCGCGTGAAGCCTGGGGACAGAACATAGAATACTAGTTATAAAAAAATATGTTTAAGTGGTTAATTTAAAAGTTTATATTTACAAATATACCAAAGAATAGCAAATAACTTCAGATTAATGCGCAGATGCGCCTTTTCTGTTGTTCTTTCTTCACCCGTAATTATCGCCATCATTCGAGTGGTCAAATTTGGCTTCTGCCAGGGTCTGCTTTCCTACTCTTCCTCCTTTACTCATCGTCATAACTGCATTCTTCATATCAATATAACATTCCACAGCTGGACTTGAGCCTCCTATATGTATATTGGGATTGATTGCTATAATCTTTGATAATACAGTCGACAGATTTTAATGTTAAGACACCTGCCAGCTGTAATATGTAATCTTGCAGTGATTGATTGTTGTAATCTTTATTGTACCAGAAGAAAATAGGAAACTGTTTTACTCCTTTGATTTATGGACAGTCCACTAAGCCAGTACAACATAGGCATCGTATAATGTGTCTTTTACAGAGGACCATAGTATGACTGTCCTGGCAATTGGCCATACATAAAAGTTTCATTGTCCTGCAGATATATATTATTCTGCAGTTGATTCTACAATCGGCTATAAAGCCATTAGCAGATTACTCTTCTGCCTAACCATGTCTGCCTCTGAATTAGCAGGATTCTGGCAAGTTGGTTTGTGTGTAATTCTAGTCTATTTTTGTAGGTTTTGCTTGATTTCATCACTTCCTGTTTGAGAGTTGGTACCAGCTGGATGCGGAAGGCACAGCACCCGTCATCGTGGAGATCTCTGGGGGAGGTTATGCCCTAAATTGGGCGTCTTTCGGCTGATATGATGATGTTGGTATATGACGGTAGCTCCACTATCAAATCACAACTCACCATTATCCCTAACAAATTCATCTGTAAACTGGCTGGCACGCATACGTTGGAGCGCGGCATGGGCCGGCCGCGGCGGCCTCGCGGCGAGCGCTCGCACCCACGCCGGCGTGCCCGCCTGCGAGGGCCGGGACTCCGCCCCCAGCTCGTAGCGGTCCGCGCGGTGGTTGTTTGTGGGGATTTTCACTGGAAATGACGAGTAATTGTTGGATTAAGGGTTCCGTACTGTATGTGAGTGAAAACCGTGGAGGACCACTATTTCGGTACATAAAATTACAGGTGGCCCTTGCCTTGCACGGGTTTTCTTGGGGTTTACACAATCTTCCACAAGAAAATTTCGAAACAGCAGAATAAAGTTGCCTAGAAAATCAGTGGCGATGGAGGTCTTCAGTACATTGGGTTGAGAAGACAGTACACCTACCCATAAAAACTGATGCCTCAGTGAGAAGTGAGAGTAGATTATTAACATGACTAATTTAACTAAAATCATTCCAGACTAGATTTTCAGTCAGACAGTTGTGTGGCTTGTGGGTTCTGATAACAAGTTGCTGTAGTGCAGAAAAGAACATATAACACCAATCTAGGACTGCCTTAGTAGATAGTCTTTATATCCACTATAAGACCAACTGATCCAAGATAGACCAACTGGCCCATACAGAGCCATTATACTATACCCATACATAACCTAATAATGACTAACCTAATAATGATAATAACCCTACCCTAATTTTTTTTATTCCCAAAAAAAGAAGAGATCCAAAAGTATGGATGACTCTGCCTAATACTGGCAATAAATGCAGGCAATGTCATCAATGATGATGATGAGATACAATGCAACTAGACTTCTATGGACCATACAAGACGCAAGGCAAGACGGGCTGTCTCCAGCAAACCAAACTAAAAACAGTCACCATCCCCATTTTTATCCTACAACATAATAATAACTCGCTAACTTGAGCAATGTTTTATAAAAGTTTTTATGGCTGTTTTCAAAGTAAAAAACTCTATGACCGGCCTCCTGCCTGACATCAACATTCCTTGGAAATCCTATTGAGATCGTAGGATTTAAAACCAGCCATTGAAAACACTGTTGACAATTTTCTGGTATATGGAGGTAATATATCGGGTTAGACTTGTTACCTTTTACAACACCCATAGTCAAGGGGGGGGATGTAGCAATTCTACTCTACCAGACACCACGCAGCCAATTGTTAATGTAGGTACTTATAAATTTATGATTTACTATCATCTGATGGATGTACATATTTAGACATTTTAAAGGAAATTGTACTCACAAACAGATGGGCCATACGTCTGGGCACATTTTGGGCAGTGATACTTGTCTATATCATCGGAATGATATATTTTCACATCGACGCAGCTGAAATTTGACGAAACACATATTACTGTATATGCACATACAAAATAAGGACTTGTAATAAATTTAGATTAAACAAAACTTGTTAAGAAGTGTTGATATTTTGTTCTATTTTAGTTCAATTGTAAGAAATGAAAACATACGATAAAATTGGCCGTGTAATAGCGATATTTTCTATTGTTTATTTATACACAAAGAGCATGTTACCAAAAGGCGCATTTTGGTAAACCATGGTGATAAGAGCGTAAACAAATAAAAGTGCCGTAAAACTTGAAATTTTTTTAAAGAAATCTGAGCCAATGGGTAATTTACAGTATTCTACGCAGAAATCACAAAAACCGAAACGAAATTATTGTGAAATAATTAGTAAAACATTCGATCCAAGAATGATGGCCGAAGCACAAGGGGCTGTCAAACAAAATTATTTTTTCTCACACATAATATTTTTGTATCACAAAAATTTATATTTTTTTCACATTACCTGCCATGAAACCACTCACGGCAGCAATCACATTCTATCATAAATTGTCCAATATTATATGGTTGACCACACAAACAATAGGTTTCCTTCGATGACGCCATTTTGATGGCGAATAGACAATTTTTGTTTTTTTTTCCACCACGTCAGTTTAGGGCTGCCATCATAAAATATTGTCATTTCATAGACTAAGCAAAATTATTTAAGATTTTTCGGCTGGGCTTCTTATGCTCTTCGTTGGTGAGTGCTCATCAAAGGGATAGAAGCAATCGACAACACGAACACGGATGCCGAACGAATCCATCCTCTTTGAAGCGCAACACGGGTCGCTATATCGTTGCGTACTCCACGCCAACGTAAGGAAAATGTTACAGTCGGTAGACGGATATACGGCGTTAGGCGACTTGACCGGGTTCGTAGTGATTATCTTGGCAGGAGAGATATAATGGCAATGGTCACGTGCTGCGTAAGCCCCAGGGATATTATGTTAGAATTATGTATCCAAATTTGCCGTAATCAGTGCCGCAGGAGACCCCAAGAAACGATGGATTAACATTATTTGATACTAGCTTTCAACCCGCGGCTCCGCCCGTGAATTCTTCACGGATGAACGGATTTGGATAAAAAGGGTAGGTAAGGGTCTGGAATAACACTTAAGCTACTGTTTATCCCCCCTCCTCCACTTCCGCGATATAACGTGTAGTCCACTGGCAGAAGCCAAGATTGTCCGCTATTTTTTGCATAGTTGAAAAAACGGCATAAGACTCCTGTAAATAACGTGATAGCAATTATAATATTACGAAACTTATTTGATTGCTTTATTTCTTTTACAGGTTTCAAAGACTGATGTACTGTGAATCTCCAGGATACCGAGCGGACGTGGAGCGATAATAATGCTCTAGGTTTTTACTAGAGATGAAACGGATAGTGGTTTGGCCGGATACCGGATACCGGATATCCGGCCAGATTCTTGGCCGGATATTCGGCTGAACTTAGTCTCTGAACAAGTTTGTGCAAGCTGTAATCGTGGGGTGGAACTTTAGACGACTGCATGTGTTTACGTGATTTCAAGTCTTCCTTCAATGAGAATAATTTGAACGTTGAACTTAACAATTCTTTCGACCTCGAAAGGATTCGTAGTTTCGATATACGAGCTTACACATACCCCCAGCATATCGGAGGACGAACGACATCGTGTATTACCACTAAATATAGAGAAATTTCTATTTTTATCCAGTATAAACCTTGATTGACTTTGAAAAAATTTATACAAAACAACACACGACAGAAATGCGCATTTTTTGCGCTGGTCGGCGGGTGTCACCCTGTTGGGAAAAATACGTATCTAATGTCCACACGCGTAGAAGTTACAAAGTCTCATAAATCCCAGATACAATTAGAGAACGCCGAATACAATGGTATGGGCATGTGCTCTGTCACCCCAAAGACCACTGTGACCACTATGATGCAAGTAGCCCTAAATTTGTCGACGACGACGGGCTGCGGCGGAAGGCCGCACACGCCACCTGGCTGATGGCGGTCCAACAGGACCTGATGGATAATATCATTGACGCGGCTACTGCACAGAGAAATGAAGGAACCCAATGAGCAAAATCATTATTGTGGTATTTTCATACATTTTTTACTATTACCGGATACTAACGCGCTGTCCGGTATCCGGCCGTATAGTAAATTAAGGCCGGATAGGCCGGATACCGGATAGCAACCGGATATCCGTTTCATCTCTAGTTTTTACTCAACATACATTTTAGCAATAGGTTCAATGTTTATTGACAGACCAGAAATAATATATATCTTGAAAAGGCATTTCAACATTAAATGTTGCTGTGTGTTTGCAACAGCAAATTTTGCTGTGTGTATTATTATCCCCTTGTGTGTATAGAAAATCAAAATAACAAGCTAAATCAGTAGGGTTAATGTGGAAAGGGGCTTTTTCGCAAAGCCCAAAACAATACAAAAATCAGTAAGCCCTCATTCAAGACTCTTGAGCCCAGTAAAATGGGTTATTTCCATTTTATGTTCTTATATATTTTAATACATATAAGGTACGGACGCACCTCCCCTAAACATGAAAATAGGCAGCATATAAATGCTGCTCGCGTTTGCTATTGAATATTTTTAGCTAAGTAAGTTTTTTTAAATGTTTTTATCAGACGAACACGGAAGCAGGCTACCGGATGAAAAGTGGTCTCCTCCGCCTATGGACATCAGCAACACCACCAAGCTACCAATGCTTTGCTTGCCTCTAAAGAGACCTCTAATATACGCATGGGGCGGCAAAGAGCCCCCGATCTAAAGAATTGTCTTATTTGATGCCTATTTGTTTTAAGTAGTTACATTGTTTACAATATAAACGTATCCCAGTGAGCACAACCAGCTATAAATAAATAAATAATCGTGGACAAATTCACACAGCGCCGCCGTCTAGCCCCAAACTAAGCAAAGCTTGTACTATGGGTGCTAGCTAACTGATATACTACTTATATAATATATTTTTTAATAGATACTTATTATACATACCCAGAACACCGAGACCCTGATTTAAATTTCTGCCCAGCCGGGAATCGAACCGGGACCTCTTGCGTGGCTGACTGGCATGTTGACCACTGGCATGTTGACCCAGGAAGTCAAAAATGGTATTATTGAATTTTTTAAGCACTTGCTTAAAATCATAATAATAACCTTCATAAAAGGCTAAAATACCTTATGTAGACATTGACTACAGAAAGTTTTGCCATAATCACAGACTTATAGATGGAAAAAATTTACAAACTTAAATTTCAAATACCTACTACGTCAAAGATTCTACCTACGTCGTGTACTACTAGATAGCTAAGAACTAAGTCTGCCTACATACATATCAGGTAAGTAGTTCACGATGCCATGTCATAACTGTGTGGAGGCTGAATAAAATATTTGAAATACTAGGTACCTAAGCAGCTCCTGAGAGCGATTATTTCAAATACCTTATTGCCCTGCCCGCCTTGAAAAAATATGTAGTAACAATTAAAAGTCAGAAGGTGCACCTGTAACTTATATGTATAGTCGAGACTAATAGTTTTATTTTATAGTAGGTATATAATTATTATTTGAGACGTCGTATCTGTATCGAATCTGTCGCAGCGTGGGTAGGTAAGGTGGACCGACGACCTGATAAAGATCGCAGGTACCGGCTGGATCCGGAAGGCACAGGACCGGCCTTTGTGGAGATTTCTAGGGAAGGCCTATGCCAAGAGCAAAATACGCCCGTCTTTTGGCTGATATGATGATGATAATCTGTTGCAATGTGGCGCTTACGGGATGTATTGAATGATACTCAATGTTTTAGGTTCAGACGTATATTGGATTCAATTAGCCTAACTTACTTATATGTACCCTAAGTGCGGGGTGAGGCGTGCACTACACACTACACCTTCCCCCTTATTGAAAAAAAAAATTATTACACTAACAAGTATAATTTTTTTTTATCTTCATTACCAACTTAATAATTTTCATACAATAAAAGTAATTAAATTGTTTTTATATACTACAAAATGCAATAACATAAAATACACAATGAAATATGTACATATATTTGTTAATAATGTAAAACGGTTTTTTTTACTTACATAATCTATAAACCATTTAACAGAAAAATTCACTTTACATAGGCTTATAAAAAACAACAAAATAACCATTACAGCCAATATAACTATTAAACATTTCATCTTAATATTTATTTATTCGTATATTCTAAATCTACAAAATTTTAAAAATGTTACTTTTGTTTTTAAATTAAATTGTTAGTATTGTCCATTGCCATATTAAACAATAAGTTCTTATTAAAGTAAATTTTAATATTTGAAAAACAAAATGTACCTCGTACATTTTTTTATGACATGTATTAATTTCTTTAAAAATAATCGTTGAGTTACTTAATCATATTAAATAAAATACCTTAAGAACTACTACGGTATTCGCTATGTTGACAATAAACACCACCTACCTTTAGATGCATATGATTATATTTACTACCTCAGATCAAGTGACACGCGCAAGTTGTTTTTGTGGAAAATATACTCAGCAGATTAAGTACAAAAGGACATTATCAAAATGACTTATTTTTCTCTCATTTAGTCTCTGCTTTCATACATAATTACCAAATACTAACAAACACATCCAAAGTCATCATGAATATATCCATTTTCTTTTTACTAACTCATAAGATACACATTTATTATTTTATGGGGTGGCCACCCAGTAAACTTTTATAACATCATTAGTCGACTTTTATATTTATTATTTATTTATCTGTAAGTAAGGGACACTGTGCCGTGTGGTGTCCGGCAAAGTAGAATAGCACCAACCCCTTACACTCGTGGGTGTCGTACAAGGCGACTAATGTTTAGAGACAAAAGATCTAGAGTCTCCGTAAACTGGAAAATGGGCAGCAGCGTTTTCCATTGTTATGTTTGCAACACTGTGATCTCCAACCCGCCTGCCAAGCGTGGAGATTATGGCAATAACAGTGCAGTGGACTGTTATGGGCTGTGATGATGAAGGGACACTTCTTTAAGACCTATAACTGTCTCCAATCATTTTCACGGGGGAAAACTAAGTTCCGGCCATGATCAAATGAAGGATCGGACCCTTATCGTACTTTCATTTTATGTGTACCCTGATGACTTTCATGATGAATTCCATTTCCTCACTAATTTACCAATCCATCAGAGATTTTGTTTAGCAGAAATTGTTATGGGTGATCAGTCCATTTTTTTTATGTTCTGCTAATCTTTTCTATATTCTCTCTATATTCCATCTTCTCTCAGTGCTTCATCTAAGCTACAGTTCCAACTTTCGTAAGCCATTGCATCCATAAATCCTTTTCATTTCCTCACTATTTTGTATCAATATTACATAGTTTTACGAGTACCTACATTACTCATTCAATACCATATATATTCTAAAGTAACTAGCAATCCATATTTAAATCAACAACTAATCAAAACGATGATCTCTCTCTCATCGCTTGTAGCATATCCTTCGCCATCATATCAATCCAGTACCTATGTGTTATACAGAAGTGTTTAGGCTATTCTGTAAACACAAAAGGATATTTTAATACATCGCTGTGTACATACCTATGAGTAATCAACCATACTTATATTTTTCATTAAAATAAATAAATAAATAAATAATCGCAGACCACTGAACCACTCAGGTCGTCTAAATATCCATCTATTTCTTTAACCTTTAACATTAAGATTTTTATGAAATTAATAGAACTCTATACCTATTTTGTTGTCACAGATACAGGCTGATCGCTGATTTTATAATTATGAAAACTATACACTCGTAAATGATTAAAGGTTATTCATTCAAATGTAATCCCGTTGTCGCGAAGCGCAACCCAGCACCGCTCACGTTTTGCGTCGTCAGCATCTCGGTGATGCTCATCGTTACTGACTGCGTTTTAAATAAATTACTGTGACCTACATAATGATATTTGATGCTAATGAAACTACCATTGAAATAAAAAGTTAATTTATTTAACATGTTAAGAGAATGATGAAAATTATACTTATGCAAACATTTTGTTTAACTGAAATTATAAATATAGTTAAATACTTAGTGTTTTTAAAACTACTACAACAGGTAAAAGTTCTTAAGTGTAAAAATACAAATTAGACACATTTTATTAAGAGAAATATAAAAAATATGTCGCATTGCAGCAGCTCCCCAACAAGCAAAGTAATCCTATAAAGAAAGGTTATAAGCAAATCTCTACTAATAAAGTTCTTATAAAGGCATTGTTGTAGACTCGTTTACTAATAATAGCATTCGACAAGCTGTAACACACTCTAGACCATTCATTTTTATATCTCATTCTTATAGTTAGCTACAAGAATAACACTCTAAACAGTTACAGGATACTTTTACTATAGTAACATTTCCTAAGCGTAGATACTCTCAAAAGCATTTGTTTTTATTTCACAGTCTTGTAGTTATCTACAAAATTATCTTATAAGATATTTACAGGTATAATTATCCTTTAATTGTTTGCAGAAAGAATAACTAGTCCTAAATAATATTTTGATCCCATAGTAGTATTTTGTAAGAGAACAAGATATTATAATACACTAAGCTGAGATTATTATAAATTTGCATCGTTATTAGTCTTGTTCAAAATTATTTTAAATGTAATTGTATTTAATTAGAGCGATATTGGATCAAACAACCGTATAGGCTACTAGATCAATCACCTTATTAGTAATCGTCAGTCATTTTGTTCTGTTTCAATTGTTGCAATTCGTCTTGAGCAAATTATTTAATATGAATTTAAAAGATTAGAAACTATTTAAAAGGAGCGGTGGTTATAGAAGAAAAGTGACAAATATGTATAATGAATTAGTGAAGCCAGATTCTTCAAGAATAATTTCATCGGCATCAGAAAGTAAACCTGGTGCGTCAAGTGCAAATACAGATGAAGTAAATGAGGGTTCCGCGATGAAAAACAATTTTTCACGTTGAGCCCATCACTCGGACAGCGAAGAGATTGAAAACTTTGTAGAAGAATACGACTCCGTTTTCGAAGAACCCACACAGTTTGAAAAAAAATGATGAATTACTTGAAAGTATAAAGAACTGGGCTATAAAATTTAATATATCTCACCTAGCCCTGAATGAACTATCTACTATATTAAATAAAACATTAACTAATGTTTTGCCTAAAGATGCTCGAAACTTATTATACATGGTGTTACATAATATATGTATGAAGCCGTAAACTTCATACATATAAGACGTATTATTTCTGTCGTACGTGGAATTTTTGTACCTATCGTTTTCATACATTTAGCACTCCATCCGGTTCACGGCTTCATACTTGCACGGCTTTATTATGTAACAACCTGTATACCTACTAATAAATAAACAGTGCATACTTATTACCTCGGACCAAGGACGTTGTTTTTTTTATTATCGTAGTGTCATAATTTTGATATACGTGCTTACACCCGAAACAATTAATCATTTATTAAACTTGTTTTGTGCCATATTGATTTTTTCAAATGAGAGAGAGATATATTTTTCTTTTGGTACATACGATATAAATTTTAAGCTTAAAATAAAACAATGCTTTATTACAATTGTCTTTTTATTCGATCCAAAACTGTTAAATTGTACTGGAGACAAAATTTTATATTTTTATAATTAATAATAAATGATAACTAATAATTGTGCTACACGCACAATTAAGTTAGAATAATAAGTCAGTCGTACTAAGCTAATTTTATTTTCAAAATAATTAATTAAATATACTGTATTCATTCCTTTAATAATTCGACATTTTCTATAATAAATCTCGGACTCACTATGAAGGATGCCGAAGACCGAGCAAAGTGGACTAGACATAGCAGGAAGGCGGACCCCGGGCACCCGCGTGTAGCGCGGGGGCGCAACCGGGATTTAACGCCGAGATGATGATGATGATTTTCTATAATAAATGAATAAGTTCCTTATTCTTAACAGCTTTTAATATGGGAAAAATGCCGATATCCATAAAAAACTTTTTCATACATTTTTTCATCATTTCTTTGGTGTTATTCTACTGGAGTAGCTGTTTTGACAAAAGTTGTTCAGAATAAGGAACTTATTTATTATTGAAAATATCGCAAATTCGATGTACGAGACGCTGTCATTCATCTTTTATTTGTAAAAAATGCTAGCCTAATTTTTGTTTAAGTACGAGTACCTTACTTATTACTCTGACTTATTTATGTCATATGAAGAGAATTTTCAAAACTTGGCGAATGTTCTTAAGAATTGTCGAAATATTTTATGAACAATATATACCTATGCTATGTGCTATTTTTCAAAGGGCGTTGCGAAATTAATCAAATTTTTGTAGATATTCACCATAAAAAAGAATTCCCCGGCGAGTTCACACACTATATGTACAATACATATAGTGTGTGTGGTGCCGCCACCTCAAAGAATAGCACCACCCCATCTCTTCCCGTGGGTGTCGTAAGAGGCGACTAAGGGACAAATCCGAAAGGTGGGCAGCAGCATCTTTCTGGGTAGATTTACATCAACTGCACTGCGATCTCCAACCCGCCTGCCAAGCGTGGAGATTATGGCAATGACCTCCCCTTTCGTGGGAGAGGCCCGAAGTCCTGCAGTGGACTGTTATGGGCTGTGATGATGATGATGATGATGTACAATAATTTTACAATACTTATATTCTACAATTATACAAATTTAATATTAGTTTCATTAAAAGGAAGTATAGGTACTTACGATTTAAATTTTTTTTTGTCTAAAACAACAGCACCAACCACTAGGCAAAACTATTAACTAAGTACATTACTAGTGCATTGTAAACAATATTGCTTTAGTAAGATACTTATGTCAGATACTAATAAGAGTGTTTGTGTTTAAAAATGTATTCTCTCAGAACATTATAGAAGCAATTGCACTTCCGTAAGTGTATTATAGAGTTCAGTGACATTCTGCAAGTTGTTTATAAGATCGTTATAAGAAATAATAATCCTATAACTGCGCCCAAATCCAGCTTTATAGCAATTTACAAGTATCTTAAAAGTACAAAAAAAGTTGTCTTGAAAACTTCTTGAAGTACTGATTTTGCTAGTTGGGTCTGTATTGACCATGGGTACATAATCTAAGAAAATATTGGTAATATTTAAACATTTTCATTTTAAACGACAGTGTGTCACTTACCTTCTTGTAGGTTGACATTCGTAATTCGTTTTTATGATATTGTTGTAATTTTTGTCGTATTGTCGTGCGAATATATTGTTAAGTGTAATTTATAATAACGAAAATACAAAGATATGAATACCATTTGCCTATTTTACCCTAACGCTTTTCTACTTCACAAAAACTACATTTTCCGCCACTTTCCATGATTCTATCCCATTTCTCAAGCGTGCCCTTTCGCTCTCCCAGCTCCATCTTAATCGCCCAGACCCAGACCTTAGCGCCACTGCAGGTCACCAACTATTTTGATTCCGACTGCTGCTCCGTCAGCCCTCAGTCACCAGCAACTCCCGGCAGCTATTCATATTTTTTAGCTATTTATATTCACATTTTCTAAAAAAAATTTTCATTTTGCTTTCATTTTAACAAAACAATCTCCATAAATGTTACATTGGCCATTCTTCAAAAATTTTTAATTTTCATGTTTCTTCATGTCTCCTATTCCGTTTGCTTTCAAATCATTGGTCACTCCAATTTCTTCAGTAACATCTACATTCCTTATTTATTTAATTTATCATGGCACTTTTAGAAATACTATTTTAAATACGTCTCCGCTACACAGCGCTGCCGCGAGGCAGCACTGGCAGGGTCGCCATGCAATGTGGCGCTTACGGGATGTATTGAATGATACTCAATGTCTTAGGTTCAGACGTATATTGAATTCAATTACTTAGCCTAACTTACTTATATATACCCTAAGTGCGGGTGCGAGGCGTGCACTACACACAAAAGAATTGTAATCAGCAATAAAGTCAAAAAAATTAAATATTTATTTTATTTTATTTAGTTTTTATCTGTAGAGTGCCACTGAGGTTCTGAGCCACTCTGTTTTGGTGAGGTGAGATTTTGCTCTTGTAATCTTCAGTCAGGTTGAGTATTTCTTTCTTTACTGTTAGTGTTTGCATTTCCATTCTAGTGAACCATGGTGTATCAAGTATAAATTTTAATATTTCTGATTCTCTGTAGGAAATACAGAGAGTATTTTATGCCGTGGCTGTGCCTCACAATTGTATACCATATGTCCAAACTGGTTCCAGAATACATTTTAAGGGTATGTTCCGGGTTTCCTACCGCATACCTTTGTTGACGAGTAGCCGGATATTTCGACACAGTTGCATGCATCATGGTCACGGGTCGACAACACGGTAGGCGGTAGGAAACCCGCAATATACGTAATAATAACCACGATAGTTTAAAACATTATGGTTCCAGAATAGTCTTGGATAAGCGCTAGGACGATGATGATGATGAGACGTGACCTTCTGTTGAGAAGTCGCTCTAGGGATCTAAATCTTGCGTTACGTCTATCACGTTTCCTTTGAATGAGTGTTCCCCATGTTTGCCTACTGCACACCTGGGACAATCTACCCAAAAACTAAACAAAATGGCGGCCCATCGATGTAAAGGGTAAGATATTCAAGCCATGAATTACATTTAAGAGAACTGCCCATGGTTTACAAACGGATCGCATGTTAGAGGCAATAAAAAAGTAATTAAGTAATTAAATTGCCACCTGTGCCACCTTAGTTGTAATTACTTAATAAAAAAAAACATCTTGCCAATAATGTCCAGGTTGTGCTCTCGAGGTCCCGAGGTCAGCCATGACCATGATCCAAGATTTGGCAGATCAGGTAATTACAGTGTAGCGACTGCCATCTGACCTTCGTGAACCCATGAACCTGGGGAATCTGACCAGAGGGCCTATCGGCTATCTCAGTGGACAACTGAATTTGACATAAAAAAATCTGACACTACTCTAATTTGGTACTAATTTGGTAGACGCTATTGCCAGTTTTCAACGTAGATGACGTGGTGTAGAATTATTTAGTGTCAAATACAGTTGTCAACTGAGTTAGCCAATAGCCCCGCAGATTGGCTCATGGTTACACATTCAGTCGCTTGAATGTGTAGGTTTTATAACGATGTTTTCCCTCACGGTAAGCGCATCGGTTAGTATTCTAATGTACATAACTCAAAAAAGAGTAATTTGTACATGGCCCCCAGCGAGATTAGAACCAGGTACCTCTCGCTTACGAGTCGGATACCCTAACCGCTCGGCAACCGAAGCCCTGGGGAAAACTGTTCTAAAGTTAAATGTACCTACAACATGGAGCTCTTCAAAACAGGTGTGAAACGGTTTTTACGGTATTGCAAACGTCCATAGGCTGCGGTGACTGCTTACCATCAGGCAGGCCGGAAGCTTATTTGACACCTTAGTTGTATAAAAATACTCTTACTTAATTTTTTGCTATTATTACTAATATAAATCACAGTAAAAAAGTGATCTCTTGAAAAACCAAACCCGTAGTTCTACAATGCCTAACACCCCTACATTTTGATCATAAAGCAGGGCGTGGCAGTTGCATTGTATTGCTTGACATATTAGGCCTACTTCAGTGCTAGACCGAGGCGACGCCGACGTCGTCGGACCAAGCTAGAGCGCTACCAAGCATCAGCTCTGCACTGATGTTGATTATTGTCACTGATGTCTATAGCTAGGTATTCTACGTTTGAATCTATGAAACAGTTACTTATTACACTTGGCTAACTTCAGTCGACTAAATTCAGAAACAAAAGGCGTGAGAGCAAAATCAAAGTAGAATGTATTCTTCATACAATAAGGTCCATTTTCTGTATCACTAATATTTAGTTAAATTAGTTTATTTTTATTTTTGTTATTTTTGTAAAAACCCATTATTAGCATTCAGCTGAAAATCAGCGTCGCAGCCTCGGCTCGGCCCACCGGGCACGGGAAGGAGAGGCCGGCCAAAGAAGCGATGGCTTGACGTAGTCAGCACGGATATGCGTGCCAATAAGCTCACCACTAAGGATGCCGAAGACCGAGCGAAGTGCGCCAAGAGTAGCAGGAACGCGGACCCTGGGCCCTCGCGTGCCGCGCGGGGGCGCAATCGGGACATAACGTCAAGATGATGATGATGATGAGCCTCTGCTGCGGCAATATGCTGAGCTGGAACCGTTTCGGCATTTTGTTACACAGTGTACCTATATAACATAAGTAAAAAATTTAAATGTCGAGTAAATGATTATTCTATTATATTCTATTATGTTACGCTTCCCTCCGCTTTCCAATAGGCGTGTAGCAAAAATTTGCCTTATTCTGTTAATAACACATTCCATTTTGATTTGCTCTCACGTTAATTGCTTCTAAGTTTAAGCTGCTCAATTTAGTCAAATGTAGTAAACGCATAAGCCATACTTAGTAAAGTTGTTAGAGTTAGGCTTTGTAGGGTTACTGGCACTTGTATATAGTAACTCATGATCTGATAACTTTTATACCAATTGTACCTGAAATGATTTGGTGGGATTCTACACTTCCAGTCTGGTGACTGGCGACGTTGTGGTCAACGTCGGGGCTAGTACCTAGACACAGGAAGGATTATTTTATTTTTGCTATCAACTATTAATAGGCTATAACCTAGGTTTCTGTGCTAGCACAGCGTATTAATAGCTACTATACGGTTACAGCTATACCGAAGTTACTCCTCTAGCCTCCGCACAATAGTATGCTATAAGAGTTATGTCACCAACCATATGTTACAAGAGGCTGTCAGCGCGTTGTGCAAAATATGACGTACGGTTTTCACAACCGTCTGGCTTCGTGACGAGGCGAATAAACAGCCACAGGCACCAAGCGAACACTTTACTAGTAAGTAAATAGTGATGGGGATTTAGCAGGCGATAAATCCTATAGAATTTGTCGATATTAATCCTTTAAATTTTTATTACATTAAAATGATCTAGCCAGCTCAGTAAAGATTCTACTATTAGTGCTAGACTGGTAAACTGAATATCTTCTAGTAGCTACATTTTTTTTTAAATTATCTATAAAACGAAAACCTGGCACCGATGACAACTCGGGATAGACGGTCCTAGCGCAAGTACACAAGGAGGCCCGACCCCCGCTAATCTGGGACAAGGGCAGGAGGAAAAAGAAGATAATCAATTGGCTTGCATTTGACCTCAACTTACCTGATGGACCATCGCTTCCTGGGCCGGCCTCTCCTTCCCGTTATTTTGAAGATATAACCCCAAGGTTATATCTTCAAAATGTAGTACACAGTACCGGGATTATTGTTTAGTAGTCACCATACCAGCCGACGCCATCCTCAGGCTTCGTACAGATTTATTAACGAATAAATATCATATTATATACCCATATAAGTTAAATTACAAATCTGAAATATGTTCAGATTACCGAACTCGTCAACAACACAATTTAGGTCTAACACATTCATCAACACATTTTAAGTCCAACAAACAAAATGCAACATCGACTGTAACACTACCTACTGCTGCCGTAAGAATTTAAGTAAGTAGGTAACACAGATATGTAATCTAGATGAGAATTAAAATAAGTGACTGTGAACGCATGAATTATATAAATGTTTCTTCGCTTGCAGTTAAGCAAAACAATCGATGTGAGCTGCTCACATTGTAAAGTAAAACATAATTCGACGACCTGAGAGGACCAGAGGTGCCGAGTTCGATTCCCGGTCGAGCAGAATTGACATGTTGAATTTAAATTTCTGTAACGGGTCTGGGTGTAGTATGTATAATAAGTATGTATTTCAAAAAGTATATAATAAGTTTATCAGTTATCTAACACCCATAACATAAGCTTAGATTTGTCCAAACATATTTATATTTATTTATAAATTCGAAACAAATTTTGCCTCAGGTCAAACTGAACCTTTGCAAATTGTACAGAACCTACTATAATAATAGAACAGCAAACGCCTACAATTATGATTTATGGCAATTGTCGTAATACCGAAAACGAAAGTTCACCGAGTAAGTGATGCTTAGTCAAATCCACGTGATTCGATGACAACACTACAGTTTCTTGTTGTGTAACAACCGTCGGCCGGCGATGCCCAGTCGATTCAACAGCGAGGGAGAAATCGACGCTTTCCCCTCACTATTTTACGCGCGCTTTTTATAATGGGCATATATTTTTTAAAAAGGACAACTCAAATCCAGCCAGTTTAACTTAAAATAACTTTAAGTGTTTCGATTGGTTCCTAGTTATTAAAATAAGAATTCGCAAATTAAAATTAGCTATTTATTAGACTTCCGCGTTCGGAGTGTTCTTTTTTTAAATTTTATTGTTTTGCTTGATTGCAATGTTATAATTTTTTTTATTGACGATGACGGTGCAGTGATTATGTCAATGTTGTTGAATTCATCACTCCAACCAGTATTGTAAGTCGGCTTCCTTATTATTTTATTGATTCCTGAGCGTGGGTAATATAACTATTATATGACTTATATAATTTACTATATTTTTGAAAGATTAGGTTGTAAATGCGCAACCATTTGTACTAATAATCTTCTTGGCGTTAATGTCTTTGACGTATTTTTCCTACACTATTAGGACTCGTGCTATTTTAAATAAAATAAAATAATGTCATTTGACGACCTATGTGGTTCAGTAGTCAAGCTTGTAAAGGTTTGCTTAGTTTGGGCCTAGATGCGCTGTGTGAATTTGTTAACAATAATCTATTTAATTATTATAGAGGAGCGTCGGTAGCCGAGTGGTTAAGGTATCCGACTCGTAAGCAAGAGGTATCTGATTCGAATCCAACTGCGGCCATGTTATCAATGACTCTTTTCTGAGTTACGTACATTAGTTGAATTCTAACTGATGCTCTTACGGTGAAGGAAACATCGTGATGAAACCTGCAAATTCAGGCAACTGAATTTTCAACCATGATCCAATCTGGTCTGGTTCCCCTGGAAGCAGGGTCACGGAGGTGAGATGGCAGTCGCCCCACTGTAATTATCTGATCTGCCCAATGCTGGATCATGGTCCAGGCGACCCCGGACAATCGTCCGCAAGGGCACAACCGAGACATTAACGCCAAGACGCTATTATTATCACCTTTCTATTTAATTATTTACTTTTGTATTTTACGTATTTTAATTAGGTTGTAAGAAAATCTCAGATATGCAAAGAGTATTCGCCTACACCACATCACACACAGTATTCGGTTAGGTTAGTAATAACTTTTCGTCTACAAACAAAAACTTCACTGCCGTGAGAGCGAATCAAAGTGGAATGTGTTACTTATAAAATAAGGTCCACTTTTGTATCACGCCTTTTGAAAAGCGGAACGACGCATAAGAAGTGAAACAAACATGAACCTTATTGTACAGAAATACATTCCACTTTGATTTGCTCTCACGCTTTTTGCTTCTGAATTTAGATTACCGAATTTAGTCAAATGTTATAAGCGCATTAGGCTGATAGAGTTAAGCCTAACATTAAATATTTCCATTTCCCCTTCAACCTTCACCGAAATGGTGAGTTTTTACCCTACTATGTATAGGGTTTATACCTAAATATGGGTAGCTGTAGGTGAAACGGTTTATAGTTATGTAAATACCTAACCTACCTACATAATATATCTTCAAATTTTTTGCATATTGTGTGTAAATTGTAGCATGCATATCTTTCCTAGAAGTTCGGATTTCAAAAGTATCTATAATTTGTCCAAACTGACTTGTCTTATTTGGTTCTGGAAATTATGTATTTAAATAGATAATTTGCAGCAGTATTCGTTGAAATTCACATTCTACGAGTATGTATTTCTAGTATAATTCAAGAGATTTATATACACGTAGCGTGATTGATACAACAAGTCGTGATTTTGGGCATTGTTTGTTCACCAAACAAGACAAGTCAGTTTAAACAGATCATAGGTTAGGTACCTACGAAACAGTCTCCCTAGGGAATACCAGGGTTTGGTTTGGAGGGTAACTGATTATACATATAATTAAGCTCTTACTTGTATTATGCTAATACTAAATTAATAAAACTTAATTAAAAATAGTACACTTAAAAAATTACCAATAAAAAACAGACTCTAGTTCGTTGCCATGCGGAAATGCCCCCAAAAGGCTAGCGGCGTTACCTCTCTGAATTATCAGACTTATACGCTGACCGAGGTAAGCGCCACCACGTGGGTCTCCGGTCGACTCAATTGCTTTTTGGCGTTAGGGCCCCAAGGTGCCAACGTTTCCACCTCAAACGGTGCAAATAAATAACCCTGACCTAGGGATCCATTGAGAACGTGAACGAAAAAGTGAGCGCCGGGGATTATAAAGAGATGAAGAGATTGGCGAACAGGAGAGAAGAGTGGCGATTGCTTCACCGACGAGAGTCATACTCTTAAATATATGATGATGAAGGATTCATATTTGCGCCGCTTAAGAGCCTCCGCCGAAGAAGCAGCTGCGCCAGCGTTAGCCGAGGTAGCCCTAATGTGAGATGGGGCCAGGGTATCTGGACACAGGTCGCATCCCACACCAAAGGCCACCCTTGTGACCAAGCAACGAGCGTCATGCCGTCGGGCCTCTTGCCATCATCCCGAGCCAGCCTATTGGGTTCTAATACAGCTGGCACAGCATCGTACTAGGCCTTCCAAAAGGTGGACCAACGACCTGGTGAAGATCGCAGGTACCAGCTGGATGCGGAAGGCATAGGACCGGCCTTTGTGGATATCTCTGGGGTAGGCGTATGCCCAGTAGTGGGCGTCTTTCGGCTGATATGATGACAGCTGGCACGTTGATGGTGGCAAGGGCACGCCGGATGACGTCGTTGAGATTGGCGTGGCGCGACAGACGACCGGCACTTCGCTGGCGCGACCGGCTAGGGTGTAAATGGTCTTATTTGTGTGGAAATCCTAGCGTGCATACTAAATTTCTGCTTTCTACAACTTCGGGTGTGTCCTTATTCTTACATTACTCGCAAAAGGAATTGGAATCTTAGGTAGATTCCAAATCCTTCCATTCAGATTCCAAGACCTTCTTAGTAGCGTAAGTATTTTTTCATTTTCATTGTTAAATGCTTAGAGAAAAATAAAGTTAGCCTTCTCATTTACAAATTTTCAATATAGCGACAAGTGTAGGTACAGACATTATTTTTCCTCCATGAACAAGTGTTACATCATTATAAGTAAGAACATACTTTTGGAAATGAGTTCGGAGTTCAGTTTAGTTTAAGTATGGTTAAGTACTGTTGTAATAAATGTTTGACATTTTCAGTAACTTAGTAGGTACCTACGAGTACAGCCAAATGACACGCCTTTCCTAGTACCTTACGAGAAAAAATGAATTGAATTTCCTGAATGAAAAAAAAATCAATTGTTTGCGTTTAATAAACAAGGTCAGGTGGTAGCAGGGTTGCCGAATCTACTATATAATACAGTATCCTACTATATTTTGGTACAAGATACCACATATTATTGGAAAAAGACATAGAAGTCAAATATTTTAACAATAGAGCGTTAACATTTTCTACGGGTAATAAGAGCCATTATTTACACGTTAAAATGGAAATCTTCTATTCTTATTAAAAAAAATTGGCAGCCCTAGGTAGTAGATACTTGTAGGAGCGAATGTCATGTTTGAACACAATAGTTAGGTTAGTTGTCTTGTAATATAGTTTACGCAACCTACGCAATTTATTGCATACCTATTTACTACATCATTTTAACCTCCGACGAAAACAGAACGGTGTTATAAGTTTGACTTGTGTAGATCGAGCTCCCGAACTTTATTTAAAAGTATTTTTTTTCGAGATGGTTCTGAGCTCTGTTTCATTAAAATCTGTTATTAGTTTAGGAAATATAGAAGAATATGTATTCTTGGTCGGGGGTAATCCAACGTTTTTAACGATAAAGTTGGTCCTTAGTCGAAGCGTCGGTGGGCGAGTGGTTACGGTATCCAACTTGTAACTGAGAGCGCCGCCATTTAGCAATGACTCTTTTTTGAGTACATATATATTAGTTAAATTAGTTGAATACTAACCGATGCTCTTACGGTGAGGGAAAACATCGTGATGAAACCTGCATATTCAAGTGACTGTATGTGTAACCATAATCCAATCTGGTCAGGCAGGGCCACGGAGGTCAGATGGCAATCACTGCATTGTAATTAAATAATGTGCCAAATCCTGGATCATTATCAATGCAGACCAGGGCCCTCATGCGCAAGAGCATAACCGGGACATTAACGCCAAGATGATTTTTAAAGTAGGTACCTAAGTAAAAAGTTCGAAGCAAAGTATCAAAACCTACAGACTTTAAAAAAAAAATTACGTTGCCTGCGTGTGGATCTAGATTTACTTTTGTATCTTGTATTGGACAAGGCCGCGTATATAAAGCGACCAAAACGTGTCAGGCCACGTGCACTGCAGGGTTCCGTTCTTAAAAAAGGACTTCTTGATACTTTTAACATTTACAAATTGCAATTGTTAGCGTAACCAACTATGTACATAGGTCGACTATTATATTCCTACTCATTGGATTTGATAATTTTCCATTTAACTACAAGGTTTAAACTACTTAAATAATATTTTTGATCATACATTTGACACAACCCTGAAACCAAATTGATCGTGAACTGTGCGGTTTCAAAAGGACTTTCTTTCACGCATACCTACTAAATATGGTTGTAGAATGAGCTCGCTGGAGAGGTTTTCCTTAGAGAATACAACATGGAGTTTCAAGAAAAGGGTGAAAAGATTATTACAGGGTCGTCAACATGGCAGTAATACCCCTGGTATTGTAAACTTCCATAGACTGCGGTCAACCAAAAAATTCAAAAGATTTGTTTGGACAAATTCACACAGCGCCATCTAGCCACAAAGTAGGTAAAGCTTGTACTTTGGGTGTTAGATAACTGATGTACTACATATGCAAGGTGTCCTTACACTCTGGACAAAGCCAAATACTACTAGTTGAGTAGGGCATTTAAAACAAACCTGCAAAGTATCATAACAATCGGTCCACTATTTACCGAGAAGTCAACGATTTTAAATGTATCACTCAGGAGCAGCCTGTATGTCGTTGCATGGTCTACAAATTACTATAAACATTGCAAACTCTTTTGAATTGCATTAGAACTCCAAGCCAATTGACAGATTAAATTAAATAAAAAATATTGTATTGTAATTTTCATGGACTTACTACCCAAAGGGACTGCGCACTGCTTTGACTAAAACCGGGCAGAGCGAGAGTCACCATCGATAGTCCTGTGTCCCTTTCTAGTGTTGCCACCATTGTTGATGCAAATTCCGAATTACTTTTATTATTTGGCGCGGACACCGACCTCAGGGCCAGGCAGAGCCGGATCGGGTGCAATCTGAAGGTCATGTTTTCACCAGGGTCCAGCCCAAGCTTACCCTGCTACTCGGAAACTATTGGCCCTAGAACACTAGTTCCTAGAGTGAAATGAAAGCACTCCTCGAGATCATCATTTCGTATGACAGCTGTCAATGTTAAATCTTTTATAAATCGGTACCCATTGGTCCTAAAACACTAGTTTCTAGAGAGAAATGATAGTACTTGTTGAGATCTACATTTCGAATGACAGCTGTCAAACTTTGAACTGAAATAACTCCTAAACTATTGGTGCTATAACACTCGTTCCTAAAGAAAAATGATAGTGTTCGTCGAGATCTACATTTCGAATGACAGCTATCAAACTTAGAACTGTTGTAACTCGGAAACGATTGGTCTTAGAACACTAGTTCCTTGAGCAATACGATAGTACTCATCGAGATCTACATTTTGGATGACAGTTCTAAGTTTGACAGCTGTCATACGAAATGTAGATCTCGACGAGTACTATCATATCTCTTTAGAAACTAGTGTTCTAGAACCAATGGGTTCCGAGTTATAACACATTTAAGTTTGACAGCTGTCATCCGAAATGTAGATCGCGACGAGTACTATCGCTTCTCTTTAAAAACTAGTGTCGTAGGATAAATCGTTACCGAACTCTTTTATTTGTTTTGTGGAACAAAAAATCGTAGGTTAATAATTATGTCTACTCGACGTTTGTCGGAGAAACGTTCAGTAGATCAAAAGGTATTTTGACAACTACTTTTCGGATTGTACGGATTACCTCATAATAATACCAAATTCACGGTATATATATTTCTCCAATAATGGCAACACCAAACATGACACTTGTCAATTTAGAATGACGGTGATTATGCCAATAACATTGTGTTTACACTGTTAGAAAGGGACAAAGGACTATCGATGGTGACTCTCGCTCTGCCCGGTTTTAGTCAAAGCAGTGCGCAGTCCCTTTGGGTAGTAAGTCCATGGTAATTTTACAATAACTTGAAGTGTGACAGAACGTAACTCGCTTCTCAAGTGTCATGTCATGAATGTCAATAGTTAACTCTTGACCAATTGATTAATTTTGTCGCGATACAGTATGTTGTAATTGTTGCCTATTAAGTTAAGTTTTTTTTTTTGTCTAATTTAATAAATATCTATTTTATGATTCTGCTGAGTAGCAGTCTTAAACAGGGTTTCAATGTTTGTCCAGAGGCTAAGGTCACCCTGTATACTTTGACATGGGTACAAACTTATTATAAGTGCATAGAACATCCAGATCCAGATACAAAAATCCATAATTTCAATTTCTGCCCGTCCGGAAATTGAACCCGGGACCTCTTCCGTGGCATGTTGACCACAGAACCACTCAGTCGACGAAACTTGAAAAATTATAAGGTACGAAATCAATATTTCCAAATCGAAATTTCTTTATTGAGTTAAATTGATATTTCTTTCTTTTCAAGTCGCTTGACTTTTTAGACAGAGTCTGGTCTCTAGTTGAAACTATAACTGTCCCTGTTTTACTACGGAACCCTAAACAGCCTAAATAAAAAGCCGATGCACAGAGCCGTTAATAAAAAAATGTATGTCAAGATCAAGAACGGCCTGCGTAGCAACATTGCTAAAAGTGAATGAACTTTAGAGCACTCGTTATTTTATATTAATTGCAAATAGTCGGGTTTAAAACACGTCTCTGCAGTACAGAGCGCTATATAAACCGTATAGTTTAGGCTTATTTTTTGCACTACGTTAATACCGATCGATATTTCCGTACCGGGCGGACCCCGGGCCCTCGTGCACGAGAGCACAACCGGGACTTTAATGCCGACAAAATCGAACAGGCAAGTCACCTGTTGGTAAGTGATCATCGCCGCCCATGGTCGCTTACAACACCAGGGGTGTATGTAAGCGATCAATGTCCACCCGCAAATCAAAGTAACCCCATTTAACCGGTAGTTTAATCATTACTACTACTTACTTTTCTCTATCAATCAAGTGTTATTTTCATGTAAACAAAACATGTCATACGTATGACAAAACTGACGACTGGATATACAAATAAGCAATCTTTCCCTTAGAACTTAACAAAGAACTTAATATCTCAAAATTTGTTTATTAGCGATAATAAAATAAGAAAAATAAATGATTGCAAAAATTTGTCCTGTAATACTTAACGAACATTACCGGAAGACGCAGAGTGGGTAGACTTCTCACTAAAGTAAAGTAGATCGCAGGTACCAGCTGGATGCGAAAGGAACAAGGCCGGCCTTTGTGGAGATCTCTAGGGAAGGCCTATGCAGTGGGCGTCTTCCGGCTGATGAGCTATTTCGTACTGTTTTTCATCACTGGTTAGCACCACCCTTCCGCCTACGTGTATTTATTTATTTTATCTCCATGACGACTATGCATAAAGTTATAGGAAGGTACCTACAGCCTTAGTCCGGCTGTACGAATGTAGGTGCCAATTTGTCGAGATTCCAGTTTCGTTAATTGATCTACTTACAAATAGGAACTAGGTAAATCTGCATTAATGTTGCTAACTTGTAGATTACTATGTGGGTAGGTAATACCCAATCTACAAGGCGTTTACCTAGTAGCTCGGCTCACTTGAAAAAGTAGGCCTTACAAGCTTTTATTTACCTTCACATGTTTAGTTCAGGAGCGTTGGTGGCGCTGCGGTTAAGGTGTCCGACTCGTAAGCGAGCGGTACCGGGTTCGAATCTCGCTGCGGCCATGTACTAATGACACTTTTCTGAGTTATGTCTCTTCTTCTAAGTCGCTACACACTTGACATCGTCTTGACCTTGATATGGTCGTGGTCGTCGGTAAAGGATTGGCAGCATGCTTCACTATCCGGCGCCACTCCTCTCGAACTGCTGCTTTCCTAGTACACTAGAGAGTTATGTACATTAGTTGAATACTAACTGATGTAGTAACCAACCCTGGTGGCCGTCACAGAGGTCAGATGGCAGTAGCCCCACTGTAATTATAATCTACCAAATCCTGGAGCATGGGTAAGGCGCGCGAGAGCACAACCGAGACATTAACGCCAAGATGACTATTTACATTTACATGTCCCAGCGTGGGTAGGCCTCCCACAAGGTGGACCGACGACTTGGTAAGGAAGGCACAGGACCGACCTTTGTGGAGATCTCTTGAGGAGGCCTATGCCCAGCAGTGGGCGTCTTCTGGCTGATATGATGATGATGATGATGACATGTCTCCACGTTTGTTCGCAATAAAATCTTGTATGCATTTCCCGATTTCCAATTGAGCTGATATTTGCTCATGTAAGTTCGGTGACAATGCAATGTTATGATACCATCGAGTTGGTCTGATGATGGAGACGGAAGGTCGTCTAAGGAACCCCTAAACTACGCATGGTAAACCCATCGAGTTTGGGCTCGTTTGATTAGTCTTGACTAGTACTCTGACTGATCGCAGAGAACGTGCAATAAAAACTTGCTATGAAAAAATATTTTTTATTTGAGAACTTCTTTTTTAGTTCCGTCACAACAATCTGGGTAATTTACATTATTTCATTGATACCTGTTTAAAGGGAAACACATAGTACCTTCTAATCTGGACTGGATACCAAGGCTAGAGTGAAAAGGCTGTTTCATATGCGACTGCAGTAAAATAACGTCCAAACTGTCTGGCTATTTAGTAGTTATGCAGTGAAAATGTGGTCTTATGGCGTATAAATGTACCTACAATACAATAATAGGTAGGTACAATATAAAACAATAAATTTTATTTCAGACAGAGCCGGCTTGCAACAAATTCTTATACACGTTCAAGAAAGTTAAAGTGTTGTATAATGATTAAGTAATTAAACGTCATTCTTGAACGTGTATAAGAATTTGGTGCAAGATGGCTCTGTCTGAAATAAAATTTATTGTATTGTATTGTATGAAATTCTGTGTTTAACATGTGATTACGAATATGATGCAAACCCTAAGACCTAAGTACAACAGCTCGGCTTGCACCACATTCTAAAACACGTTTCAGAATAACATATAACGTAATTTTGTATGAAATTTTGTGTTTAATTTAAGCTTAAATGTGATTAAGAATGTGGTGTAAATAGGCCTAAGTACATAAAATAAATTCAGTACAGACCTACTATTGTCCATATCTTGATAGTGCAGCCGGTCTCAAGTCCGCTAATTTACTAATATTTCGACTAAAGTGTAGATAATATAGACAAGTATAGACATTTGTTTACAGACAAAATATTTACAAAAAACTTAAGTAAGAAATAATTAAACAGCGCAAATACTAAAATATTACATATAAAAAAATTGCCGTTGAGCGGCTATTGCGATCCAATTACAATTCATTCGTGCCAAGTAAATTAGCAGACTCGAGGCTCTGGTTAGTAATTAAAATAGTGCTCTTAAATTCCCTTCGTTAAAAATACTAGCCGTTCTCAGCGGTATATCATCCGCGCGCAGTTGGGATCTGTATAAACAATCAACTAACCCGCTAAAACCTACTCTTTTTCCCTGGATAAAAAGTAGCCTATGTTACTCAGTGATAATGTAGATAGACATTAACATTTTATTGCACACAAAATAAAATAATAAAAAATGTAAAATAAATAATGTAGCCTTCTATTAAAGAATATTTCAAAAATGGTCCTGTAGATTTTGAGTTTAGGTTTTAAAATTTTCGTGGTTATTCACTACATTTTAACTACACATATAATCAAGTTTGTTACCACGGTTAGTACTGTTGTTACTGATGCAGTTGTAGGCGTCAGGGTCACGTGTAGACTAGCGCTGCTGTGTGAAGTCGCTCCTAAGGACAGACATATCCAGGAATTCAGAAACGTTCAGCAATACTAATCGTGGTAACAAGCGAAAGTGTAGTTTTTGAGTTTATTCATCATACAAACAAAAATACAAGTATTTTCTCTTTATAAATACAGTAAGATGTACATAGTAGATAGTAGCTTTAGCTGTAGTACTTATAATTACGCAGATTTTGGCAATGGCGCGGTTGAACTCCAGGGTCAGGGGCGGCCACACACGCTGGAATAAGTAGCTACATACCTAATAAAGTGTTGTACGATGGCATGAAGCATGTTATTATTGATAATTGTTATGCCATTATCAGTGAAAAGCGCGATGGTTACGCCCACCTTGTGTTTTTTATGCTACGCAGTGATAAAAGAGTAGACAGTGGCCGTCGCTGGCTGGGATATCATATTTGGTATTAGAAGTCTATGATTATTATTATCACATTCCAGAACTCACACCTCCCGCTTACCACAATGCAACGATGTTTGCATTGTTGTGTTCCGTTTTGAAGGATAAGGTATTTTTGCCAGATCAGGTTTTATTCAATGTAATTATGTGATCAGGTTGTAATTACAGTGGAGCGACTTCCATGACCTCTCCGTGACCCTGTTAACAGAGGAAACTGACCAAATTGGATCATGGAGTCGTTTGAATATGCAGGTTTCATCTCGATATAGGCCACCAAGGCCTGCCCTCTTCATGGCGATAATCATTCCGATTCAGCGTCCACTCTTCTACTGGGAAACCGCTTTCAGAATTACTGAAACCGGCTTTCTACAAGAAACCTTGATTATAAAATTGATATGTTGCTTTAACTGGCCTGCCATCTGACCAGCACAACCCGTTATAGAAAAGCCGACGCCCGTGTGATTTCTTTGTCAAAGCATAGACACCCAATAAATAAATATACTTGAACAAGCTCAGAGCTATATATAACCCCAAAGTAAGCAAAGCTTGTGTTTTCGGCGTTAGATAACTGGTAAACTATTTATTTACTTTTTTAGAATACATACTTATTATAAATACTACACCCAGACCCGTACCAGAAATAAAAATGCATCATTTCAGTTTCTGCTCGGCCGAGAATCGAACCCGGGACCTATGCGTGGGTTTCCCAACTGAACTACTGAAATCGTCAATCCTAGAGCAGAATATTTTTATCTCATGGCGCCAGCATGATACACTTGATATTATCGCAATCATAGAATTTAGTGCCACTTCCAATAAAGTAACTAAGTAGTTTTTTTCATGTTATCTAATTCATCATCATCATCACATCACAGTCCACTGCAGGAAAGGGGAGGTTAATGCCATAATCTCCATGCTTAGCCAGCGTGTTGGAGATAGCAGTGTTATAAAATATAACAATGGAAACGCTGCTGCCCATTTTCCAGCCTACGGACTAGATATTTTCCCTCGAAAACATTAGTCGCCTTATACGACACCCACGAGTGTTAGGGGTTGGTGCTATTCTACTCTGCCGGTCACCACACGGCATTTGTTAAATATATTTATTTGTGGAAGTTTAGGACATTTACATAGAAATGATACACATAGTAAAGAAACATTACTTATAATTAAAATAGAAATAAATAATTACAATAAATTAAACAACCGGCCTCAGATTGTTCCCGGCGCAAAGATACCTATTACACAGCAGAAACTTTGATTTTGGCCAAGTGATACTTATGTTCACGGTCCTTTGGGTAGCCGGATAAGTAAGATTTTTTCTGTTATCTAATTAAATAAATATTACCGTGTACGTGAAGTATAAGAAGGAAGTCGACATCTATCGAGCATTCAGTCACGTAATACCTACTCTCATGAGCACAGTCTTTGGTTGGGAAATAATTTCAGCTCGATTGTGTCTTTCTATAGATCTTTTTTTTATTATCGCTGATTGTATTTGATTTGTATTACTATATAGAGTAACTACTTAATACCTAGTGCTATTTATTAATGGCCGAGGTTAAATACTGACTACTTAGAATTTTTTGTTTCCTAGTTTTGTCAGGCTACCTATTCTACATATTTTGGAAACTGAGGAGTTCCCTGGATATTTAATATCATTTTTATTTGTTATATGGAGTACAAGTAAAACGGTAGACTTTTATCTGTTATTAGATAATGAGACGTAAACGTACCGATCGACAAAGCATTTTAAATCTACTAGTTTGTTGTCATCAATATTTGCTAAAGAAAGCCACGGATTTGTAAATTCGTAGCTAGAACATGTTTTAAAACGTTTTGGGTTACATACTGACTCGAGAGAGTTATTCTGGGGAATAAGTAGATAGTGCCTGATAGTTATAGCTAATCCGCGCGCAGTCAGAATGAGATGGAGCCTCGTCGAAGGCAATCGAAATGACAACCCTCGTGTAGTTTGGGTTATCATTATTTATCTGGTGGGGATGACCCTCTGTGCGCGTGTGTGCCATCTTGGCGTTAATGTCCCGGTTGTGCTCTCGCGTGCGAGCACCCGGAGTCCGCCTTGTACCGCATTACCGCCTAAATCATAATGGGCAAATAAGATATGGGAGGACGATTCACTCAGGCTACAGAATGTATACCATGATCCAATCTGGTCAGGTTCCACTGGAGCAGGGTCACGAAGGTCAGATGGAAGTCGCTTCACTGTAATTACTGGTCTGCCAAATCCTGGACCCCGTGCCCATGCGCGCGAGAGCACAACCGGGAAATTAACGCCAAGATGATGAAAAGATATGGTAGTAAGACACCTCAGAAACATTTCGTTGTACATAGATGACTGTAAGTAATACTCAGTGGTTGACTTGACACTTGCATCGCGATTGAAATATCCCATTGAAGCGCCATATTAAGACAACAAACCCTACCTAACTTGACTACCTATTAATATATGATCCGCAGACCCATTTCCACGCTCGAGACTCGAGTCCAGTCACGGTGGTGCTATTAATTTCCAAGGTCAGAACCAGAGGGCGGTTTATAACTGAGCGCAAGAGCATCGAACGGTTTAGTAGATCGCGGATTCTGCGCAGAGTCTGACTTGGCTCTGACGTCACAACTACAAGTAATACTTATGTTAAATCGATCGAAATCGGACAAAACAATCGATAACAGACTTTGCTTTGTAGATTTGAAGAGACGGTGTCTAAGTGTAGTGTTCGGGATTGATTTGTGTTTACAATTGAGTGTAAGTGTCTCTTTCTATTTCACTTTCAGTTTTCCTTATTGGAATTGATTTAGTATTGTTGTTGTTGTTGTTGTTACGATTAGTAGGTAGGTATAATAATAGATACTATCACGCTGGCCAGCATCTAAGAAGGTAGGTTTCATAGGGATATACTTTAAACTAATATAAACTTATATAATTAATTTATGAGTTAAGCTCGCCTTTGTACATCCCGGTTACCTGTAATATTTATTCATTTTACAATTTATTGTACACAAGAAAACTTAACAGAAAGTACAGTTTAGTTAGGGCACAACCTAGTAGGCCTACAAAAGAGAGATGTGATAATAAAACGCAGATAAAACGTGAACAATACATAAATAAAATTCTATGTTGTTATTATATCATCATAGGGTACGTTTCCGTATGTCGAAAAACAGCAACGCACTCGCACTACATTTTCGTCCAGCACGCACATTCGCATCTATTCCATTATTACAATTTAATGTTAATTAACTTCGTTCGTGATGAAACTGCACATTCAGGCGACTGAATGTGTAACCATGTTCCAATTTAGTCGGGTTCCCCTGGTAGAAGGGTCGCCATGGTAACCAAGCCAATGCTGGTATCTGCAGGCATAATGGACATACCAGGACACGCGCAATGAGTTCTTGGGAACACGCATCAGAGGCAAGGATGCCCGTTCCCTATTAGGCGCTATCCTAATGTGCAACGGTCATACGACTATGGTCGTTCGACGGGCGGTTTCGTGGTCTTCGAGGTCGGGCGACGTCCATCGTACGACCATGATCGAACGACCGCGGCCAATTAAGACACAGCCTTACCGTTGGGGTACAGCAGGGCTTTGCGTTCAGCCCATTTCTGATCAACTTGATATTGGACGTAGATACTGTCACGCAGCATCCGAGGAAGGTTATTTGAGAACGGCGGACTTATCTAAACATTACGAAGACAGTATATAGCCTGCAACAGTAAAAGTTCGCATAGCCGAAGACGTGGTCGATCACACGCATCAGGGCCCTATTTTTGAACCGCTCGCATCCACGCGCTCGCTCTCATGCGCTGCCTGTCCCTTTTATGTTCGTGGTACAATAAGTTGCTAGAGATAAAAAAGACAGGCATTGGAAGGCCTTCGTGAGGGCGAAGAAGTGATCTCTTTACGTCATTAAGGATGATATGCGCGCCAATAAGCTCAACAGCAAGGATGCCGAAGACCGAGCAAAGGCGACCTAGTTATATAAAACAAAAACACATTATGTCATGATTTGTAGATGTCATGAGCGTCCGTTTTGCCATCCATCAATCTGGTTCGGGGTCGGCAAAGCGCTAGTATACAAATGTCCATTGCACATCGCATTATAGCATACTAGTGGACTAGGCGCGACTTCGTTCGCGTACACCTACGTTACCCCTACCTACCTTATTTTTCTTGCTTATAAACCTTAATCTTGAATCACTCTGTCTATTGTTGAAAACCGCATTAAAATCCGTTGCGTAGTTTACAATATTTAAGCGTACTGCTAATAAGGTAATACTTCAGGGTACCAGGTTCGGACCCCAGTACCGCCATGTGCCAATAACTCTTCTGAATTTGAAATTGAATTACATGGGCTTACTACGGACCCCTAAAAAGATTCATGCAAACAAATTTTAATAAATTGACTATGTAACTTCTCTAATGAGTTCTTGGAGCCTTTAACCTCTTCCGTTACTTATGAAATGTATGAAACGCCAACATTTGACTTCCCAAGGCCAAACTCTCTAGAGTATTTAGTATCCGGAAAAATAACATCACAAATCGGAGTTTGTCGATTTAAGAAGTGCGACTGCGCTATTTGTCAGTTAGAGCTTTTTTTTTCTTTTAATTACGTACGGTAGGCAAACAGGCAAGCGGGCTACCTGATGGGAAGTGGTCACCACTGCCTATAGACATTAGCAACACTAAGAGTATCGCCAATGCGTTGCCCACCACTATAACACGTTGATCTGGCAGCAAAAAGGCAAATGCACCTCCACTGCCAAAGCGACGGTCCCCAAATCCCCACCCCATGGAGCACTGGAGACCTTACTCACCGCCAGTAACACAATACTATTTAAATGAGTATTGTTTAGCTGCGGTTTGTACAAAAACGCCAATAACAAAATGGTTAGAATTAGAACGAGCCGGTACCTTCCACTGCGATATCGGATGGAGGAAGCCTAATTGATAGTTAATTTTGCTGCTTCCTTGCCGTACATACTTAGAGGGAAATAATATAACGGAAACAGCTTGCGAAGGGCGATTGTCGCTTTTTGTCCATCATCATCATCATCTTGGTATCGGCACGGTTGACTGGCTGCGAGTCTGCGACGGCTTGACCGCGGGTTCGGTGCCGGGCGGTGACATTACGCGAAGACTATGCAATTACAAGTTATGAATTAAAACACCTTTTGTACACTAGTTCTACTTTAATATACAAAATTACAACTTGTTTACATGAATATTTTTAGTGGTCCATAGTAAACCAAGGAGCCCTTGTAGGTCGCCAGGTCCGTCTGTCCGTCTGCGGCTTATCTCAATCAAATCAAATATATTTATTCAGTTTAGGTTTTGACAAACTCTTTGAGCGCATATTTTGACAGGCAACTATGGAACTCTACATTGCACGTGGCATGTCACGTCTTGGCCGGTTTTCTATAGTAGGTAGTAGGTCACTAATTAGGCATTTGACTGTCATTTCACTTGATGTTAAGTGCGGATGCAGTCTATGGTAGAGCATGCCTGTCTAATAAATACCTATTCAATCTGTATGAAAGGTGTCTCACCCAGACCACAATACACTAAATAGTGTATTGTAGTTCCAGACTAGTAAATAGAAAGAAAATATCGAAGTTAATTAACGTAAATGAACTTAATTAGGTACCTTACCTAGCTGAGAAATTTACCCTTTTGAATATTATAACATGGTTATCTTTTTTTAGCATACGCAGTGACAATCGTGCAGACAACCCACCTCATGGTAAGCGGTTACTGTAGCCCATAACATCGACAGATAAGAAAAATGCAGAACCGCAGGTGCGTTGTCACTGTGAGGACATATCCTTCAAACCGGAACACAACAATGCAAGCATTGTTGCATGGCGTCAGAAATAGATAGGGCGGTGGTACTCACCAAGGCGGACTCCTCAGGCTTGACAGAGTCCTAACACCTGATAATCCACTTTCCATCTGGTGGCCCGCATGCCTGTTTGTCTGCCGTACTACATAAAAAAAACACGGAAGTAAAGATCTTACTGAAGTCAAACAAACGGAGCCTAGAGGAAGATGCCCTTCAATACATTACCCAACCTAATTAGCAGTGCAGTTATAGGTACAGTCGGAATCATAAATCGTAGATCGAACACCGTTATGTAGGTACCTACTCTTCTGTGTAGTCTTAGAATCGATAGGTATATAATTAATAACAATGCCTGGGTCGCTACTCTGGCACATTACGTTTTTACCCGACTACGGCAGAGTCAAGGAAGGTTTGGAAAATGAGATGCCATTAGAGCCAGAAGCGTCTTAATAATATAATATGCTTTGACAATTTACACAGTGCCATCTAGCTGTAAAGTAAGCAAAACTTGTGTTATGGGTGCTGGATAACTGATAAACTAATTTTATACGTTTTAAAAACAAACTTATTATACAGAAATTAAAATTCATTATTTCAATTTCTGCTCGGCCCGGAATCGAAGCCGTGTGGCGAACCGGCATGTTAACCAACTGAACCATTCGTCGTCTTATCATTGGACAACATAGCCTCCTTTCTTGAACTATTAAGATTGCTTTAAGCATACCTACCCTCCTTCTTCTTATGTTTAAAGCTACGACGCTAGGCTAGGTGACATCACAGAGAATACAATGTGGTTATGTGGCGCCATCTACAGAATATTTCACTACTACATCTCTATTAGTTAATTTTTTATTAAAATGTTGCCTATGATTAAATTACTAGTTAAAATTAAAAAAGTAGTAGCATAAGAAAAGAAACGAAAAATTTAAGAGGTCGGTTTTAGTTTTTAACTTGTTTTTACAGGCGTCGTCCACATGCATTTCGCGCAATCGAAACTACCTATTTGATGTCATTTTAATTAACATAACAAAAATAAATGTGGTTAGTACCTGTTGGTATTTGTTTAGTATTTTCAAAGAATTTATTGTTCGATAGTTTTGTTGATTTAATTATTAACGTATTACTTCAGATGCCTAAATTTTAGCAAATACTTACATAAATAATACAATAATGTATTTGCACAGTTGTCTAGTGTATGTACGTAGGTACATGATATCGTGTATTTTTCGATATATTGTTGCAGTTGGTGAACGACATTGACAGTGAAAGAATATTGTATAATTACTGAGCTAATTATTATTCTATCTAGCTTTTCAGTTTCTTTTACGTAAGTGTGTACCTGACCTGTTTTAGCTATTTCTTCTTCCTTTTTCGAGTGTAACCTGTAACCATGTAATCTTTACTTCTTACTTAAAACCATTTTGGGATGACCATTATGAATAGCAATCCATTTCCGAAATATGTAGCTTAAGACATCAACAGGTAAGATGGCGGTCAAACGTCTTGTAAGTATAAAATAAAAAAGAGTAAGTAGTATTTTTTTAAAAACCCGCCTTAAACCATAGGTAGTTACTTAGGTACCTACTTATGAATTACTAGATTTCGCCCGCGACTTTGTCCGCGTGGAAGTCAAAAATGGCCTAAATTTTAAGTTGAACCCCAAATTACCAAACTGTAAAAATCCCATGAAAATTCGTTCGGCGACATTTCCATATTTTGTTATAGTTTAGCTAGTCTATTATGGTTCTACATCAGGTGTTCCAGGGTTCAAAATGAATTAATACCCTATATGTTGATCAAGCTTAATAGCTACATAACAAGTTTAATTCAAATCCGTCCAGTGTACAAAAAGACAAAGAGACAATAATTTTTTAAATTCTTTTTCTGTTGCTGTTTCTTCATCGCCCAAAATTATCTTTTTGGAAATATGTATATTCAATGTACAGACACACTTTTTTACTGATTTACCTAAATATAGATTACACCTACCCCGGACCCTTGCTCGGGCGAGCAAAAACCGGAACATTAACGCCAAGATAACTACAGCACAGTACAATAAACTTTTAAAAATTTCGAATAATTGGATTATGTTGTTTGTGTATTTATAAATATGGGACTCAGTTGCCTGAAATAAATGAATAAATAAATTGGATCTCATTCGTTTCTATACTCGACTGTACCTGTAGGTACTAAGTACCTACATGTAAGTAAATAACGTTTTACAACCTGAGAAGTTCACTTCTGCCGTTCAGAAACCTATTGTCTCTCGTGATACTAGTTGCATAAATAATTACTTAATAATTATTAATATCATTAACATGCTAACACTTGTCCAGTTGAACTAATAATTCAGTAGGTAGGTGAGTACCTAGTTAATCTATACAATATAGTACCTATAAAATAAAACAAAGTTGCTTCCCGCCATCTGTATCTATGTACGCTTAGATCTTAAAGTACGCAACAGATTTTCATGCGGTTTTTTAGTAATAGATAGAGCGATTCAAGAGGAAGGTTAAGAAAAAAAGGGTAGGTAGGGGTTAAGTAGGTGTAGTGTAGGTTAGGTCGTTGATGCTGCTGCTAAATGCTGGAGCTTCGATGAAATATTACTTAGTATTATTAGGGACCATGTTAAAAATAAGTTTAAGCAATTATGTACCTACCTAGTTTAGGTTATTCGTACCCAGACGTCTTATGAAGGAGTGCCGTAGAAATATTATATAATAATATACTGCTGGCTGTGGGTAACACTACCTGTTTTTCTTTACAGAGAGGCCGAAAGTAGCGACTGTGGCGGCAGTATGAAGCCATTCGTCAAGCAAGTGAGTATTCCCTTGTTTTCATGTCGTAGTTTGTGTAATTATAATAGAGAGCTAGATAGGTACTTTCCTAATACCCGTTTAAATTCCGGCTGGGACTCGGTTTGGTTGTATATTTGTAATGCGTTGGTTACCTACCTTTGCGTAGTACACCGGCATGTTGACCTACTGATGAGTACCTATGACATTGAGCCACTCAGCACGACAAGCACAAGTGTGTTCTCGCGCGCGACAAGTGAGAAAAGGCACGACATAAATACGGCTATTTCTTTCATCATAGTATTGAGAGAAGGAAACATAGGCTCTCTCGCTGCGCGAGATTTGCGTGGAACACACATCCAAAATAGCTTCTTCATTTCCGTGAGGCACAGCCTCTGTTTGTGCTGCTTTAGTTGTATTAGGTACCTGCAGTCTAACAAACGAAAGGATTTATTAAATTTTTTTAAATTGACTAGCTGGTATTTGACCGCTATCCCACTTGGTCGTAAGTACGACCGAAGATGGATGGAATTGGCATATAACAATACCGTGGACCCTCTAGTGGTGTCCACGCGAAGATTCGAAAGAACGTTTCTTGCTCGTACGATTCGGATGTGGAATTAGCTCCCTCCCAGCCAGTGTTTCCTTTGAACCAAGACATGGTATCGTTTAAGAGGTATATTTGTGGTTTCTTTAGAGGCGGGCAACGCATTGGTGGCACCCCTGGTATTGTTGATGTCCATAGGTGGCGGTGACCACTTTCCATCAGGTGGCCCGCATGCCTGTTTGTCTACCGTATCACATAAAAAAAACACGAAGCCCCTACCGGCCATTTGCTTTTAACTAAGCTGAGGAAAGTATTTGGAAAGGCTTATACTTACATAGATCGACGGGATATATATCTGGCTATAGTAGGCCTACGTCCAACAGTCGACTAGCAGGCACCTATAAGGCGCTATCCTATTGGCAACGGTTGTACGACGGGCTCGCTTGACCAATAAGAGACCTCGAAACCGCCTGTCGCACAACCATGATCGTACGATCGTTGCCAATTCGGACAGCACCTAAATGAAAATGTTCCCCATTCCAGGCTTTCGTGGTATGCGGCGCGGCGTTGAACATCGCTGGGCACGGCTGCGCGCACGGCTATCCGGCAGTGCTGTTCGCACAGCTGGCTGACGGCACTGGACCTGTGGTCCTTACCGACCACGATACCTCTTGGATTGGTGAGCTGGTCACACTTTTCTTGCTATGTTACTCGGTTGGGAATTCCAGACTGGTGTTGCTCAGGGAGGTGTTTTGGGGCCCTTCCAATTCTATATCTTTGACTCGGTTGAGCTTCCTACCGGTGATGTCTGTGGCACTTTTGAACTGCGTGCCCCAAACTGCTGCAAGTTCGACTGGGCAAAGAATCACAATGGTTGAAGCAGTGGAGAAAACAGTCCAATAAAAAATGAAAATGAAAAATATTGATTGACTCTCATCTTTACATTTGATAATAGTGGTTAGTTCTGGTCCTTCTGGTAAGGCCTGTGCTCCAGATTACCAGCTTACATCTAGAGGTACTAATTACTTAAGACAATTATCGGTAAAACAAAAAATGACTTTTATAACCAAAGGGTTAAAAGTGGTACGTAAGTGTTTGTGTATGTGTGAGAGAGAGTTTGAGTGTATATGTACGTGCGTGTGTATGTGAGAACGAACCCCAGGCTCTCACGTGCCGCGCGGAACATACCGCCGAGATGATGTTGTTTGTGTGTGAAAGCGTTAGGCAACAGGCTGTAGCAGTTCTTCAGTGACACTATAGGAGAGATTACCTACACATATACTGTTCGAGTATGTATTGGCATTATATTTTGTGAGAGAATATATGTGGAGTGATCGTGAAGCTTATTATAAAGGTAGGGTTCAAGAAAGCAAAACAAACAGTTACTAAAACTTGTATTAAATGGGACAGATATAGAGGAAAGTAACCAAATATGGAATACCTACCATTTTGTTTTTTTAATATAAAAAGTAAACTTAATAATAATAATAAAGAAATTTATTTATTCAAATAAAATTACAAGTTAGTTAAAAATTACAACATACCTACTTATAGTAAATGGGTACAAATAAAATAAAGGCTACATATTTGCAACTCTTGCACAAATAATAATAGGTACTTAATTCTAGTTATTGATAGTTTGGACACCTAAACTAAGTAAATGATTTACTTGTATCTTAGGCATCCAGGTTAGTAGGTCTTAATATATAGGTTAATTCTTACATGTATTTTGTGTAACAATAAAGTGGTTAAATTGTATGAATAGGGTACAGTAGGGTGAGTTTGAAGTACTAAAACTTACGTACTATGTTTATAGTTAACCAACAACTCCCAGAATTTTCTCTGTCTCCTCGTAGGACTTACCTTTTAACCAATTCATGATAGTTAATTTGCAATTAAATTTATTCATAAGGTGGCTACTTAGAATGCGATTTAATTTGTTATAAAGATAAGTGCCAACTATTCATAGTACGAAGTCAATTTCTTTATTAGATGAGAAGACATAATGTTTTACAACATTAGTGATAATCTCATGATTTTAATAACTATTTACAGTATCAAAAATCTAGTTTAATCAAAAAATGAAAATGGTAGTAAAATATGGAATATGGACAATGAGAAAAAGGCACAACAAATTCTTAAAAATATCTATTATTAAATAATGTTTTGTAATACTCAATAACAGTCTCATTATTTACTAAATTGGTAATTAGTTGTAAAAATCATTAGATTGTTTATTGATTGATTGTTATGAATGATTGTTAGACCTATTACAAAAAAACGTAAATAAAAAAAAATAATACTGATAATAATCATCATAGTGCGAGTACCACCACTCGTATCTTGAGTGTTCCATCCGACCTAACATATAGATAACGTTTGATGCAAATCGGTTAAGTTGTTTAAATATTGAATAAAGGAGCACAGAAATGAAACAAAAACAGAATCCATGTTACCTTAAAGAGATGTGGTGCATGCAAAGTGTGACAATCTCCTTTGTTGTACATGACATACACTCATCGGGTCTTACAACGCGCCGCCATTTCGTAGCGTTCGGACATATTTTTCCACGACGAAAAATATTTTAAAATGCCGTCATGTGTAGTGAAATTGTGTAAAAGTTACTGGAAAAAATGTAACAAGGCAGGAGGAATTACCTACCACGCCTAAGTAATTATGATTCGTGCTACTTTTTTTATTAATGTTTTATTTACTTTGAAGCAAATTTCGAACCAAAGTACAACGACGTGGCTACCTATTTTTCGGGAAAATTCCCATAAAGTGGGGAATTCTTTATTAAATTTGTGACTCAGATCATGTTACGAATTTTTATTACCTATCGTATCTGAAAAGAACTTGAATGATTATAATTAAAGTCTACCCTACATACTGCTATGATGTAAGCATAGTAGTCCGATTTTATAAATAAATAATATAACACCGCTTTCTGCGGAGCCCTTATTATTTTCGAACCCGATTTTATTTTAACCGGGTTATATTATTTTAATAGGTTTCCTAGAAATAAAAACCGTAAAGACGATTGGATTCTAATTATACGAAACTATAGAAGAGAAACCAATTGGAACCCATCATCTGCGAGAACCGTGTGCAGTGCACATTTTGATGACGTAGATTTTATAACAACCGCGAAGGGGCTACGATGCTTGGTTCCGTACCGTACGCCTTTCCAAAACGGGTAAATTAACTGAATAGCTATTTTGTTTTTTTTATAATTTGATGTATTTGTACCCGCCTCGAATAGCAGAATAAGAAAATAGGGCGGGATACAGTACGGCAGGGGTACGACAAGGCTAAGGTAGGGGCACGGGTGGGAAACGGCAGGCGTACGGCAGGGCCACGGGATAGGTACGGCAGGGTTACGGTAGACCTAGGGGATGGTTGCGAGAGGGGTACGGCACGGATTATGGGAGCACGATAAGGCTACGGTGGGGGTACGGGAGGGAAACGGCAGGCGTACGGCAGCGCTGTGGGAAGGATATGGTAGGGGTACGGCAGGCATACGGTAGGGTTACGGTAGGCCTATGGGAGGGGTACGTCAGGCATACGGTAGGGTTACGGTAGGCCTATAGGAGTGGTACGGGAGTGCTGCGGAAGGGATACGACAGGGCCATGGAAGGGGTACGGCAGGTATACGGTGTGGTTAAGTGAAGGGTACGTGACGGGTACGGTAGGGGTACGGCAGGAATACAGGAGGGGTACGGGAAGGTTACGGGAGAGGTACGGCAGGACTACGGGAGGGATACGGCAGGGTTACGGGGGGGATACGGCAGGCATACGGTAGGGATACGGGAGGGGTACGGGAAGGTGACAGGAGGTTTCCCACAAGCGCGCTCCATACAAACGTAGTTTGATCATATTTTCAAAGTACACAGGTTTTTTATTTCTATAGAAATCTTGAATCTCGTGTAACTTTGAATTGATATATTTATCATACCACAAGCATCGATATTAGTTTCTGGATCACGTCTACAAAATTTCATTGATTTTGATAGCGCAATATTGAAAATATGATCAAACTTCATTTGTATGGAGCGTACTCGGGGAGACTCCTCTTATCAACATATTTCATTACTTAAGAATTTTTAAATAAATATTTACAATCAGAAATTAATAATTTTTATTGATTTATTATTGTAAAGTTGTACCTATTGCTAACATAATACATAAAGAGGGCAAAATGGAACATGTATATGGCAACCCTAAAATTACGCAGACATATAAAATGGCGGCCATTTCTATGCTTCCCTCATGACTTAAGACACATGGATTCTGTTTTTGTTTCATTTCTGTGTAAAGGAGTATTTACAGTTGGTAAAACAGCGTTTCTTAAGTCTTTGTATGAAAAATGCTGTTAACCAACCGCAAATAAAAATTTTCGTTATTTTGTGATAAAGCGATAAATTCCTGGTTTTCGAATATTTTTCTTTACTTTATGTGTTACAAAGCATTCTGAAAAATAAATATAAACAAAGTAAAAATTAAACCATCAATTGCGATTTTGACCCAAATATGGAATATTCCATAAGTGGACCCCTGTGCCTGTCCATATTTGGAATTTGATGACCTTAGAAGTTATTGTCAATATTACAATAATTACAAAACTGAAACAAATAAATGGCCTGGAAATACAATAACTACAATGTATGCAACCACATAAATATATGAGGAAAATGTTATCACTCTCTAAATAATAAGTAATACACCGATTTTACATACCTAAAAATGTTTCACGTTGCGACCAAACAAAACACACACGCCATGTCACCAGTCTTCGCCCTACTGCCAAGATTGAACATATACACGTCTAATATGAGTATATAATAAATAAATAAATAAATAATCGTGGACAAATTTACACAGCGCCATCTAGCCCTAAAGTAAGCAAAGCTTGTGTTATGGGTACTAGATAACTGATAAACTACTTATATACCTACTTTTAAATACATACTTATTATACATACAGGGTGTCCCGTAAGTCGACGTCAAGCCGGAATCGGGTGAGAGTCCAAATCATAATAGTTACTAGAAAAATAAAAAATAAAATCTAAGTCTTGAATTTTTTAAATTATAGGCATTTCTTTTTTTTTCGAGAAAATGTACAACCTGTGATGGTTTTTTAGCTCCTGTTGCTACAAATCTTAACTTTTTTTCATATTTATTTTTCTTATGTAATCCCGAATAGTGCTAATCTAACCTATTACTTAGAATTCCAAGTCAACTGCTCCAGCTTGGAAGAAAGTGTCACATTATGCCGTACAACGAATAGACAATTAATATTTCGTCCAAGTTTAACGGACCGTACTGAAAAAAAAAAGAACTAAGTACGCCAGGTTGGCAAGTAGCACTAAAAGTTGACGCATTTAATAAGGATTCTAAAATGGTATAATACTTGCTACATTATTTCTTTGATTACGGGGAAAAAAAAATTCCTTCAAGAAACCCAGTTTCGAAATTTTTTTCTTTACCTACTAAAAATTATTCTAGTGCGTTCAAAGCTTGCCTAAGACCGAGTGAGACGGAGAGAGAAAGTCATTTTATGAAGTGTGAGCGAGATAGATAGTGACGCCACTTTTTTAATATTGGCACACGCAATACCAGACCCGTAACATAAATTAAAATTCATCATTTCAATTTCTGCCCGGCCGGGAATCACACCCGGGACCTCTTGCGTGCAGACCGGCGCATGTTGACCACTGAACCACTCAGGTCGTCGGTATATGAAACAGAATATGGCTCTTTATTGCGAAATCAAATACTATTTCCATAGAAATCAAGAAATTCCATATTTGGACCATATTCCATATTTGGTTACTTTCCTCTACAGTTTTCGGGGTAGACTGGTAGATAAAGCTACAAAGCTTTCAGTCCACCTTTGTACTATTTTGTGCATAAAGTATTAAATAAATAAATGAATAATAAATAGATGAGGCCTAGTGATTACGTCTGGATCGTTAGGTGTAAGGGAATGCTGTAGGTACTGCAAGAGAACAGCCCTGCCACCGGTAAACGCAAAACAGAAGTTAAAACTCATAACTTAAACTTCTGGCCAATTGTCGCTTTACCCAAATACCTGTCGTTATTCTAGAAATTAAAACGGCGGGTTTTACTTTTAAAAGGGCTGTATCTAGCCATGATAAGTGGTTTTGACTAAATTGAGTAGGTAGGAAACCCAAGGTACTAAAATGTCGAAATTATTTTAATTACTAGACTTGTGCGGGCTTTTCGATTGCTACATAGTTTTTTCTTAATATCAGAAGTTTTTGATAGGTACAGTCAGCTGCAGAGCCAACTTAGTTAAATGCATGCTGTACATTCTGCAGCTAACTGTACAGTTACCATACCATGTTAGCTGATAATATTATTAAAGTATCTGTCGGTACCCCAGTATGGGGTAACGGAGTAGGGGTCTTCTCTTTTTATCACGTCTACTATAATATTAAAAAGAATCATCTTGGCTTTAATGTCCCGGTTGTGCTCCCACGACCACGATCCAGGATTTGGCAGGTAATTACAGTGGAGCGACTGCCATCTGACCTGCATGATCCTGCTACTAGGGGAACCTGACCAAATTAGATCATGGTTACCTACACATTCAGTCGCTTGACTTTTCAGGTTTCATCACGATGTCCTCACCGCAAGCATTCAACTAATGTAGGTACTTATCTTAGAAAAGAGTCATTGGTATATACCCGCGTGTCGCATTCGAACCCGGTACCTCTCGCTTACGAGTCGGGTACCTTAACCAATCGGCCAACGACGCTCACACTTCTTACCACGTCCACTAATATCTCAAATACCTTCGATGCTAAATAGGGCTGTTAGCCTTGAGTTTGCTTCCTTCCTCTTCACTGTGAAAAATAGTACTTACCTACCAGATTCGATTAGTACTGATTAGTACATTTGCTTGTTACAATACTAGAGCATAAATCTATTACCACTATAAGAAAATTTTCCATTACAACTACTATAGGACCTCTACAGATGCTACCTGCTACTACACCTGCCCAGTTCATCGCTTAACTTTTTTAATACTTACCTATATCATCATCATCACCGCCCATAACAGTCCACTGCATGACTTAGAGCCTCTCCCACGAAAGGGGGGAGACTCTTAGGTCTTTTGTTTCGAAAACATTTGTCGCCTGGTACGACACCCACGTGTAGGTACCCCATAAGGGGTTGGTGCTATTCTACTTTGCCGGACACCACACGGCTTAAATTGAAATACCTACTTATACATTTTATTTAAATTCCAGCGTCCGTGGTCGGCGTGATGGGCATCGTGGGAAACTTCGTGTCGCCGGTGCTCATGACACGCTTCGGCCGCCAGAAGGCTCATCTCATCAGCACCATTCCAGCCCTTCTCGGTTGGATCATCTTTGTCCTCGGCAACTCGGTACCACTTTTCCTGCTGGCTCGACTGCTGCATGGTCTAGCACTAGGATTAAGGACCCCATTAGCCGCCATTCTCGTAGCAGAGTACACTGACCCCATATACAGAGGAGCATTTCTGGGGACCTTCGCTATATCACTGGGCTTGGGGATATTCCTCTCCCACGTATGGGGGGCTTACCTAACCTGGAAGATGACTGCTGTAGTCTGCGCTACGTTCCCCTTGGTAGCGATGGTTATTATAAGTCTTTCGCCAGAATCCCCGAGCTGGCTCGTCTCCAAAGGGAAGTTTGTAGACGCCAAGAAGGCCTTCAGATGGGTTCGAGGCGACGGCCCAGAGCAGCAAGAGGAGTTAGAGGCTATGATCGAAGCCCAGAAGAGAGAAATGAAGCTAGCAGAACAGAGCAAGGACACGACGAAATTAGCATGCAAAGGAGTCATACGGTCATTCGTCAACGGATTGAAAAATGTGCTAAAGATATTCAAGAAGAAGGAATTCTTCAAGCCAGCTATAATTGCTATAACGATGTTGATAATCTTCGAATTCGGCGGCGCTCACATGGTGGCTGCGTACGGGAATCAGATCCTGCAAGCGGTTTTGGATAAGGAGAAACCCGACGAAGTGGCTTGGCAGTTCACTGTGTTGGATCTGGTTAGAACTGTTTGCGCATTCATAGCGATATTCCTACTCAACTACTTCAAAAGGAGGACCATTATCTTCACCAGTGGCGTAATGACTGTGATATCATTAAGTGCCGTGTCTGTATTTGTCTACATGCGCGAGGCTGGATGGTTCGGTGCGTCTTGGATGATAGAAGTGGTCCCAATGTCTCTAATGGTGCTGTATACGATATCTTTCTGTTTAGGACTTGTGCCCTTGAATTGGGTGATTTGCGGGGAAATATTTCCTCTAGCGTACAGGAGTTTAGGTTCTACACTGTCTACATCATTCCTGACTCCCTCGTTTGTGGTGTCGATGAAGACAGCCCCATATTTGTACTCGTCAGTTGGGGTGCAAGGTGCCTTCCTGGTTTATTCGGCCATATTAACAGTAGGGCTTGTTATTCTATACGCTATGCTACCAGAAACAAAGGACAGGACTTTGCAAGATATCGAAGACAGCTTTAAAGGCAAAGACAGTGTTGATCCCGAAGCTCAAAGGCGATTAATAGAAATGAAGGACGTTATATTAATGAAATAAGTTTAAATAGTATTAGCACATTATTCCTTTTTTTTGTTTAAGCTCAATGAACTGTGATAGGTACATAACAAATAAATTTAGGTATGTAAGTAGGTTTAAGTATTTGTAAATATTGTTATTTATATTAATTTGAGCAGGAACCTGTGGTAGAGGGGGGGGGGGGGTGATGACTGAATTGAAAAGCTTTAGAACTGTAACGAAAGTAAGCGATTAAAATCAGTTACAAATATAACCTTAAAGATCTGTGCCTTTCTCGAAACACGGAGTTTACGTGAACCGACATAAGTATTTTAAATTGTCTATTTCAATGAATTTTAAAACTTATTTTACTTCTAAATTCGTGAAAGGAAAAAACCAGTCATTTAATGCCACATAGCTACCTCCCATAGGTAAGTACCAGAGGAACATTTATCTTAACCTATACATAGATAGAATTTGTAAATAATGCATTTTTCATTAAGACTCCCTACTCCGGTTTGGAAACGAGAAACAATGTCAAATTATACTTACATTAAGGAGCATTTCTAAAACTTCATGTTATTTAAGATTGTCTCTAAAGGATTGCTTGGTTTAGATTAAATTTAAGTTTTATGACAATGTTATGTAGGTAGGTAGCATAACAAAATGCATGTACCAACCTATACATATACCTATGCATGTATAAAAGGCGAGCCATAATGGCAGATATTCCAAGAGCCGATTAAAAACAAAAAATAGTTGAAATAATTGTAATACATGGCATTGATTAGACACGATTCTCAAAAATAAATCATCTTGTTTTAATGTATAAAAATGTAAACGCTGTCTTATCAGAAAAGGTACTAAAGATATTTTTATTCTTTATTTTTTATTTATAATAGGCTTGCATTTGACCTCAACTCACCTGATGGAAAAGCTCTTTCCACGAAACACCTTTCCGAGTAACTTCTGTACCAAATTCAATACTTGAGAATCCTGTTTAAGCAGCGGCATCTAGCGATGCACTCTGAACTACACTTTTTACTTTTTAAAGTGGCTGTCTGAAAACAATACTTAGGTAGAGCTCGTCTAATCTAAAATGACGCGCCCCACTATCGCATTAACGCACACAAGCAAGTTTAAAATATGGACGCAATACAAATGCCGTTGTAATTGGTCATTCAGTTGCCGGTGAGATTCAAACGTAGGAGCACGCGTCGTTCATTGGCTCCCACACAGATGTCGTTGTGTCGTTATCAATATTTGCACTCGCACATCGAAATCAACTAACTAAGTAGTGGGGCGCGTTACTTTAGACTAGACGAGCTCTACATATATAAAATACAATAATTTACAAACAATTACTATAATATGATTTCTTTCCAATATTACTAGATAGTTACACTCTTTATTGCACACAAAATTATAAAAATAAACAATACAATACCTATTACAATCTTTGGCATTACTTACAAGGCATAAGTATAATCATTATCACAATTACCTTGGTGTCAGTCCTGGTTCTGTTACTAGTTTTAGTGACGACAATCTTATGCTAGCCTTTCCTCCCCATGTCTGGTGGGCCGTGGGAGTGGCATGGCCAGTCAATTGTTTCCTACGTAGGGGAAGGTGGCCTAGAACGGGTAAGTTTAGCGGGAGGATAAAATATCTAGAAATGTGGTCAATATCTTAGCTTGATTTAGTTTATAAGATAGGATGTTTATTAAACTTGAAAATAAAACACTATTTTTAAGCATTTTATATCGAATATTTTATAAATAAAAGAAATAAGAAACCTCTAAAAATCCGTATTGCCCGCATATGAGCCTAAAACGGGTATCTGATTAGGGCAAAACGGGTAGACCTCATATTTTTTAGGATAGGTTAATCAAACTTAAAATCCAATAACTATGATTTCGAACATTTCGACTGTAAGCATTTAACATTTTGTTTACTGTTAAAATGCAAACTTAAAAACTTCAACCACCTAACTAAATCAACCTTTCTATTGATATAATATTAATAGCTACAGAAGTTGTAGATCAAAATACCTGTATAGGTAAAAGGAGTATTCCTTTGAGGTATGTTTACTATATCTATAGATTGAAATAACAAGTTCTTCATATGATCCATTTTGCATTAAATTTTTCATACAAAACCATACCCATTTTGCCTCTACCCGTTTTGCCCAAAAGCACATATTTTTGTAAAGTAATTAAAGACTTCAAAATGAAAGGTAATCCGATATAACTCTTTGTCTTAATTTAAAGATAGATAGCGCTTAAATATAAGCGCAATATTAACAATATGCTAATTACAAAGGTTTTCGACTAATCAAAGAACACATATCTTAATATTTTTTAAGAAAAGTACTACTAACGTTCGTTAAACATACGTCCGCCATTAAGCGGCTCCGGTGCCCGAGCAAAACGGATCGAAACTCGTCATCATTCGGCTACTCTCGGAACATGCACCCGTCGGCACTACTTATTGACATGGCAGCGTACGAGTGCTCACCCGTTTTAGGCGGGCCACCCATTTTAGGCCACTTTCCTCTAAATTAAATATATACTGGCAAGTATAATCGTAACAAAAAAATCCACATACCTACTTGGTAAGTACCTACGTTAGTAATTACTTAGATCTAAATTACTTGTTACTTTATTTCGTAATGGCACATATTCCTAATACATTTTTGAATTTAAAATGCAAAATGTGTTTATATTGTAATTATTAAACATAAGTATCTACTCTCTTAGCATAAAGATGACATTGAAAATAAAAATTAACAAATGTATAAATCTCTCCTTTAAATCTTTCATACGTAGGGGTACAGTGTGACCAACTTATCCATTTAGTTAACAACGTCGCCAGTGGTGAAGAAGTGGGCGTTTCAATCTGTCATTTTAGTACAACAATTCCTTAGTTCCGATTTTGTGTACTATAAAGTTAAGTTGGCCGCACTATAGATAACTTCTCACTAGTGTCTTGTGCCTACCATATGAACAATATATATATTTTTTATCGTTTTTACATGGCAATTTGTTGTATCAATAATAAGCCACTTCTCTGATTATTAAATTGTTTCTCCCTTTTCTTCCAACCATTAAATGACAATAAAAACTTAACAATAATAAAATAGACTAGAACCGTCTAGACTAGAATCTACAATCACACTTTCTTTTATATTTATTTACAAATTGTTAATATTCTATTTTTAATTAACTAGCTAGCTAGAGGTAGAGTTGCAACATTCAGCATAATTTAACATGCTGGCTGCCCACCATAAAACCATAATATTGCCCTATAATCAGGTTTCTGATCCCACTGGTGATGCTTATGGCAGTCAACGTGCTTATTCAAGTGTTTATTTAGAAGTTAAATAATAAAATTGTAATATCACCTATTATGAACTGCATATAGTACCTATGTCATATTTTATTATTAAAGAATCAACAATACCTAATTAAAAATAATTTTACTAAAATTCCAAATTAAACATCAATTTGTAAGCATAACTTTGAGGCACTTACTGTGGAATGGCTTTCCAAATTTCAGAAATCCTGTCTATTGACAGATCAAATGGTCCGATCAGGAAGCGCCCTGAATATTTAGGTCCACGAGAAGTCAAAAGATCAGCCCTAGATTTGGTTAGTATGAGACTGGCAAATGGTGAACGGTCCACTTTAATCTTTTCCGCCATAACTCCCGTAATGTGGACATCGTCAATCCAGAAATAAGGCACAGTCCGGGACACAGCTAGCAGGCGAAATATCACATCCTGGGAGTACAGGATAGACCAACCTGTAATAACAATAAGTATAAGTATGTATATTTTCAAATCTTTGCCAACAATTTTGCTAATAAGTAACTTTACCCTTGAATCACTCAACACTCAAATTATATTCTATACTATAAGATACTATATGGACATTATGATGTGAAGGGACTAGAAACAATCTACAACGTAAATAATAACAAAAACCTCACGAGGCCATACACTGAAATTGTCAAGATCACAAGGAACCAGTATGCCCCAGACACAACTTTTTGCCAAATAGGGTTGTTAGTGCATGGAATGAACTGCCGGAATCAGTGATCAGTGCTCCATCGATGAACTGTTTAAAAATAGACTGGATAGACATTACAAGAACTAAATATTGTGATATACACGCATCAGCTTGCAGCTGCTAGTGTATAATAAATAATAATAATACATAGGTGTACTAACCTGCACAATAAGTGGGATAAAATTCATCAGCATATTCTTCCTTTGACACCATCCATTTTGATTGCGATGATCTTTGAGCCTTTGAGTGCTTCATCACCTCACAAGCAATTAAGTCTTTGGCACCCCAAGGTGACAGCTCCCTTGCCAAAAACTCCCTGAACTCGTGGGAATTTACTACTATGTCATCATCGGTCTTCAAAACATACTTTGCAGAGGGACAGTGGTACGCCACCCATTTCAAGCCCATAACGTGTTTGTAAGTCATGTTACGGTATGCGTCAATGAAATTCCCTTGTACAACATCTCCGAATTTGTTACTTTCCTTTTTTATTAATTTCGATAATGTTACATTCCCGGAATCTCCTAAAAGGAAAACCACTTTGGTGGAGTCTATAGAGCGGCCCCATGTGTTCCTTATAATAGAGCGCTTTCCGTAATTGTTTGGGTTGGAAGCGACGATGATCAAGAGCAGCAAGCCCGCCTCGTACCCTTTACAGGGCTGCGGGTTAATTATAAATGAAAAATTTGACAAATCGATGAGTTGGTTATACACATCGTCCACTTGGTATTCTGTTGAGCTATAAGGACCCAAAAGTTTAAATTTTGGATCGCTTATACGTACAATTATGTTAGAAGTCGAATTAGAATGATTTAAACTGTCATACATGAGATATAGTATTGAAATCATAACCAAAACCTTGAAGATATTTAACATTTCAAATCGATCTGAGTTTTCGCGCTGCAACATCACTAACTGTAAAAGAACTGTTTGTGTGGTTTTATATGGAATTACAGTCACTTATTACTGAAAAAGGGTTTTAGAATAAAAAAAATACTACACAAAACCCAGAAAAGAAACGGAGGAAGTAATGTAATGTTGTTGTTATGTCAATGTCAACCACAGAATTATAGATGTCAACAAATAGTCAAAGTGACAACTAGAGGATCGCAAAGTACTAGAGACACGCACATAGTAATCAGGTAATCGGAATAGAATTATTAGGTATGCATGTAAAATCCAAAAAAGGCTAGGACACTGTTATCGGAACCTCATATTATTTTCCTTTTCGGGAGACAAATCAGCAAGCGGTCACGGGCGAGAACGCTGTCGAGAACATCATCGTCCACGATTCATGTCGGCCGTCGTTAACCGCGGGCAAAAGTACTAGCAAGAAAGTGACCTGTCCAGAGCTGGAAATTAGAGATGAAACGGATAGTTGTTTGGCCGGATACCGGATACCGGATATCCGGCCAGCCTCCTAGCCGGATAGCCGGATATCCGGCGGCCGGATATTTACAGGTTATGGTCTCTGAACAAGTTTGTACAAGCTGTAATCGCAGCGTGGGACTTTATACGACTGCATGTGTTTATGTAAATTAAAGTTTTCGTTTGATGTGAATAATTTGAACGTTGAACTGAACAATTCTTCCGCCCTTATACGGATTGATAGTTTCAAAATACGGGCTTACACATTAGCCCACAGCATCGTAGGGGATAAACGACATCGTATAGGTACTACCTCTAAATATAAAGAAATTCATATTTTAATTCAGGATAATACTTTTTCATTTTTATAATATCAATATATATCTTGATTGACTTTAAATTATTACACTAAGTACATTATAATACTAAACAGCACTTGTCAAAACTATACACGACAAAAATGCATATTTATGCTGATCAGCGGGTGTCACCCTGTTGGGCAGAGTACGTAATGTCCACACTCATGGAAGTTACAAAGTCACACCTATGCCCGAGAAAATTTAAGAACGCTCAATGCGATGGTGTGAGCATGTGCTCCGCCGCCCCAAAGATCACTTTAGTGCAAGAAGCCCTAAATTTGGCGACGACGACTGGCTGACGCGGAAGACACCCACACGCCACCTGGCTGACGGCGGACCAACGGGACCTGAAGGACAATATTATTGACGCTGCTACTGTTCAAAATAGAAAGAAATGGAGGAAGCAGACAAGGAGAGCTGACTCCAGCTAATGGAAAAGGCATAGTGCAAAAAGAAGAGACCAGAAAACTATTAAAATTTTTTGCTAACCTACCAAATGAACAAACAATACGAGTAGAATAGGTGTCGATGCCGACATAATCAATAGTTCTTTGATTTATAATTATGGTTTTTAAACGTTTTGATACGACTTTTTACTCGACTGCTACAGAAGGGCATATATTTCCGATGAGCAAAATCACTTTTATGGGCTTTTCATACAATTTTTACTATTCGGTATCCGGCCGGATATTAACGCATTATCCGGTATCCGGCCGGATAGTAAATTATGGCCGGATAGGCCGGATACCGGATAGTGGCCGGATATCCGTTACATCTCTAGTGGAAATATATTATGTAAGTATTCCATGTTGTGGGGACCAACATGAGACTTTTTTAATGCAGAAAACGATGACATTTCTAAGGACGAACTAGCGTCTCCGTCAGGTAACTGTCGATCGCAAAATTGTATTCAGGGTTGTACAAATGGAAGCTACTTACTTACTTACTTACTTATATTTTTGTGTTTCAAACAGTAGATAAATAAATATTTAATTCGAAAGATAATTCGCTGCGGTAAAATATACTTGGTAAGTATTACAATCTACTTACAGATACAAATACTCGGATTCAAACCTATGTCCATGGTTCATCCAGCGCGTCGTTATGTCCATAGTAGTTTCATTAAACAGACATAAGTTTCGATGGGATCACGTTAATATTCAAATGTCTATTCAAACTATTTGTCGCGAAGCAATGCAAATTAAAATCGGCCGGGTTGTACACAGTGCATTGCTATAAGGTTTGTAGTAGGTACATTGGGATGTATTTACTGATCACAGATTTGAAGTACTAGAGGTATCTATTAATTTTAAAATGGTACAAATAAGTCACTTATAGTATTGTAGATCACATGCTCTTAGTGATGACGAGACTTCACGTGATAGAAACCGTAACGTAGGTAGGTAGGTTTAAATACTTCACTCCAAAAGGACCAAGGTACCTAAGTAACGTGGTGAGGTGAACCATTTTCCCGCACATTTGCAGTTTGGTATATACAGTTAGGCTTAGGTACCTAAGGGATGTTCGTAGTCTAGTCGTAGGTATTAATTATATAAAAAATTAAAACTCCGACTGCCATTAAAAACTGAAAAGTTAAAACAAGCCGAATGTTGGAAGTGAATATACCTATAGTGCACATGTTAGTTTAATTTAAACTTGAAAGCAGTCGAGGGGGCCCCATTTTCACATGGACGGGGGCACGTCATTGGTACAAGGCGGCTCTGTACCTCCCGCCTCCGAGGCCGGCCCGCTTACGCCACCGACGAAGGACAGTGCCAGCAATTTAGTTACTGGCCACTAATTTTACAATCTTTAAAAAAATTTATACAACTATTGTACCATTTGTTGGTGGCCGATTGAACTGAAATTTGGTATACCTATGTAACTTGGATGACATTGCATAAATATGGTACGACGGAACTGGTCTGATGATGTAGTGATTAACGCAATATGATAACCCCATCGTGTTTGGGCTCTTTGGAAAGCCCATGACGGACTACACCGCGCAATAAAACCTTGTGACGAAAAAAATATTTTTCATTTGACAACCTATTTGCTCAATAAAAAAGAAAGCTCACAAACTTCTTCTAAATTTAAAAAGTAAGGCGAGTGGCCGACGTCGGAGCGCAAACGTGTTCGAGTGTCCCCCGAGCTGCGGTCGATGCGGCCAATAATAGGCTTGTGGGAACTGCTTACGCTGCGGGGTTAAGAGGCTCCGTGTACTGCATAAACATCTTGGAACTACGCTGCAGTTGGCTACCTACTGTTCTAGTTACGCTATCGAGTTTCAAGCGTGAGGCTAAAGGCAAGGGTAAAGGCAAAAGGTGGAGAGAACGCTCTTAATATCTACTTGAGGCAGTACTTTCTCGGTTTATGTGGACAGACAGACACCCTATTTAGAGAAAGAGTGTCTGTCTGTACGTATGTATGAATGAAAGGTCAAACCACAGGGAAAGATCTTATTTTGTCATCATCATCACAGCCCGTAACAGTCCATTGCAGTACTTAGGGCCTCTCCTACGAAAAGGGAGGTTATTGCCATATCTCCGCGCTTGGCAGGCGGGTTGGAGATCGCAGTGTTTAAATATGATAATGGAAAATACTGCTGCCCATTTTTCAGACAACGGGAACTCTTGATCTTTTGCCTCGAAAACATTAGTCGCCTTCTACGACACCCATGAGTGTAAGGGGTTGGTGCTATTCTACTCTGCCGGACACCACGCGGCTATTTTGTCATATCTTTCGCTTTCATCAAAACTTATTTCGATTTCATCAATAATATAGACTTGATAAGCCTATAGGCTTGTGGGAACTGCTTACTCTGCTCGCGGGGTTAAGTGCTCCGAGTATCGCATAAACATTTTTAAACTACGTTGCAATTGCCTACCAACTCTCCTAGTTGGATTATTCAACCCTGAAGTTGTAGGGTAGAGGCTGAAGGTGGAGAGAATGCTCCTAATACCTACTTGAGGACACATTGGCAATACTCAATACTCAAAATATTTATTGCATTCCAGGAAGATGTTATAATAATAATTGTTAAATAACATTTAGATACTATTATTCTAGTCTTATAGTTTTCTATGTACCTTGTCAAGGCAAAGCAACACAAGAGAGAGACGCTAGTCTCTCCCTTTGATAGTCACATATTACGTAAAAAAATAATTATTGTACTTTCTAGGTTTATGGTCTTCCCTTTCTAAATAGGAATGCCTGTCTGTACCACAGAAAATGAGATAGAGACCATATTTTGTAGGTATTCGATTAAAGCTTTTGTTAAAAGTACGAGTATGTCCTCCATCTTAACATTCATGCTTTCAACACAGATTGAAAATTCACCGACAATCCGCACTAGTACCTATTTCACTTAAAGGATTCCGAGGACTCAGAAGGACATTAGTGGAAGTTTTTGTCTTAATCTACACATTTGATAGGCGGTTTGAAATGTGAAGTGGCCGCAATTGAAAAAGATAACAAAAAAATATTCTCTCCATTTTCCGGTCTAAGAAGGTACTCTGCCTCATGAGTAGAATAGGTTGATGCTACATATTCTAACATAGGCAGAGTATTCTAGAATGGAAAAATTCGTTAAAACTAAACCGATTTCGATTAAACAATGCTAAGAACCATCTTGATCAATGGTTCTTTATATATAATCGCCTGTTTTCATCGAATCACGTCAAAAAATTACGTCTTAAGTATTAATTACGTATTAGGTTAAAATGCTTGTAAGGGGTCAGAGTAGACCTAACCCTTCTCCACTTCGCCCGGTCTCCAGTGGTTATATATTTGAACCACTCGCCTCAAGTCGCACGGCTTCCAATTTTGATTTTCGGCATGAAAATTTCAATAATCAGCGCCATGCATCAAAATATTAAATTATTCTTGGCGAAAATCAAAATTGTAAGACGTTCGACTGCAAGGAGTGTGGTTCAAAAATAGGGCCCCCAGCATCCTCATGTGGCAGCCCGCATTCGGTTAGCTTTCGCATTCTTCTCAGCAATGTCAGCGCTTCGTGGGCATCCACTCATTTCTAATACCGGCAATGTTTACGCAGATGAAGTCGCGGATGAAAGCTACACTTAAATATTGTAATTTGAAGAGTTCATACACCTTCTTATTTGAAGAGTGAAATCCTTACCTGTTGTTTTGAAATTGATATCTTTGTTTGGAAGCTACGACGTCACAGGCAGGTACAGAAACTAACGTAAATACTTAACACTCAAATCAAAATCAAATCAAATCAAATTATTTATTTTCCACACACAACTTAATAAAAAAAATACAAAGTGTTCCTTATAAATTACTTAAACTCTAGATACATTTAACATTAAGAAAATTACAAAAACAATTGGGGTGTGGAGGGTACCAATCTCAGTATAAGCTGAGCAGACACTAAGGACTACTCACCACTGATTTTCAGATGGCCCCTTCATTACCACGATGCATACACTCCACTGTTTGCATCGTGGCTTAGAAAAAGTAGCAGTCATCATTGGAGCCCAATGCGCATGTCAAAAATAAAGCATCCGGTCAAGTGCGAAACGTCCATCATTACATATCCCGCGCTTTTCCGAGAAAAACGCGCGCTTTCTTACTGACCCGGTAAAAGTGGAACTCTATCGTTATTTTTAAATTATTCCTTACACAGTTAGGTTTTAAGATCTAGATAACATAATTCATTTAAACATGGATTAATAGATAGTGAATAAATTCAAATAATAATGCAAACAAAAACAATAATCTGAAAGTTAAGCTTGGATCGAAATTTCTGAATAAAATGGTGAAAATTTGAAATTCAAGATGGCGGCACAGAAATTGTTATGGCTGACAACTGTGCTGTTGCGGCTTTGGTTCGGAGCCACGGACCTGTGCTATGCTCAGTGAGTTTTCTGTACTTTATACCTAATATTTATGAGCCATCTATTGTCCGGCAGAGTTGATACACCAACCCCTTCGACTAGCATATAACTGAAGTGTCACAGGAGGCGGATAAAGTATCTCTAATTAAGACACTGCGGCGGAGCTGATCTATATAGTAATCCTTACAGTGCATAAAATTAAGTCGCTTTCAGTTGCACGAAACAACTATATTTTGTACTAAGAAAGGCTTAGTATAATATAACTCTTAAGAGAGGTAGGGCATAGCGGGGTATCTCGTTCGAATTGGAGCCGCCCGACTGGGGAAATACCTCCATCTTACAGAATATCGCAGCTAAATAATACTCTTTTAAATAGTATTGTGTTTCTGCCGGTGAGTAAGGTTTCCAGTGCTCCATGGGGTGGGGCTTTGGGGAACCGTGGCTTTGGCAGTGGAGTGGCATTTGCCTTTTTGCTGCCAGAGCAACGTGTTATAGAGGTGGGCAACGCATTGGCGATACTCTTGGTGTTGCTAGTGTCTATGGGCGGTGGTGACCACTTTCCATCAGGTGGCCCGCTTGCCTGTTTACCTACCGTATGATATAAAAAAAAAAACTCTTAGATCGTCCCTGCAGCAGTGTCGTATGTAGTCTTTATATTTTAGTAAGAAAAGAAGCTAACCTCTAAGACCTCTATAGACCAGAAAATGGTCGACAGCGCTTTATGATACTATTTTAATCTGTCATGCGGAGAGATTATAGCAAAACCCTCCACTAATGTGGAGAAGGCTCAATTTCAGTAGTTCACTGTTGATTACGTTGATGTGAACCTAAGTGGGTCTAATACGCCATTTCGAAAGACTGATTTATAGAAAGACTAGTGGACTCGGCGCGACTTCGTTCGCATACTCCTAGTTTACCCCTATCTACCCTTTTTTCTTGCTTATTAACATTCCTCTGGAATCACTCTATCTATTATTTAAAACCGAATTAAAATATGTTGCGTAGTTAAAAGATTTAAGTGTAGGTACATAGATACGTAGGGACAGAGACGTTGCGGGAAGTTTTTTTTATGATACTATGTACGAGTATAGACGTTTCCCGGATGACAGTTAAAAGGTGTGGGTAATCTACACCTATTCTCTTCTATTACTCTAATTTACTTACTTCACTTGCTTAGCGACCCGAATAGGATTTTGGCCTCCGACACAAAGATTCGCCATGGCCCTATTCTGAGGGTTTTGTTCACAGTGAGAGCGGTCGTTGCTTCAAGAAATTAGTTATTAGTTACTTGGCCCGGCCAACGTGTCACTGTGTGTTTCCTTCCTACTTTCCAACCCCCTCCTGTTTGACGATTTAAATAAATATTTAATGTCCTAATCAATAAAGAAATTTGAGAGATAACTTAATACCTTGACGTTGGAATGTTGTCCCCCGTTCGGCAGACTTAAAAAACTTTCCGTAACGGGAGATATGCCTTATTCTTCATTGAAATATATTGATCTAAAACATAATTTTTATTATTGACTAGCTGTTGCCCGTGAGCTTGTTTATGGGGCAAACTAAACATGGTCAAAGTACTGAGAATACGATCATAAAGCTGTCGCCCGTTCGTTTGTCAGAATCATCCATGTGCGGTTCAAGCCGAAGCACATCTTAGGTGAGATGGTGTCGATACTTCTCTCACAGGTGCACTGGGTCCGAGTGCACCGTTTGTTCGCTATGATGCTGGCCACAAAAGTCCAGTATCATGTCTAGGCTTATTACCAAGTAGTACCTCGACGACTACCTCTGCTATAGGTAGTCGTCCCATTTTGGGTTGTCATCATGAATATGCAATGAGGAGCGTCGGTGGCCGAGCGGTTAGAGTACCCAACTCGTAAGCGAGACGTTCCAGGTTCGAATCCCAGCTGCGGCTATGTACCAATGACACTTTTCTGAGCTATGTAAACCAATTTGTTGAACGCAAATCAATGCTCTTACGGTGAGGGAAAACATCGTAATGAAACTTGCACATTCAGGGACTGAATGTGTAACCAAGATCCAATCTGGTTATGGAGAAGTCGCTCCACTATAATCTGCCATAATCCTGGATCATGGCCAAGGCGGCCCCTGGGCCCTCGTGCGCGAGATCACAACCGGGACATTAAGATGATTATTTTTATTTTATATCAAGAATTAGCGACAAATAAGATGTTATCTAACAGTTCACAGCTGGACGTGAGTCTCCTCCACATCCGGCGAGAGAATTCTCAAAAGAGAACGCCCCTCTAATCAGTCTTAAATAAAAATAAATACCTAGGAATTCAACTTTTGTAAATTTATGTTGCATTAAATTTTTTGGTGTTGCGAAAGTTCATGGACGGTGATGACCACTTACCATTACCATCAAGTGACCCTGGCTCGTTTGATTCCCTCTTTTAACAAAAAAAAACCTTCCGAAAATCCCTATTATAAGTAGGTAAGTACCTACCGCACCCGGATTACCGTGGGCATGTGCAAATACTCGTATCAATGCAGGACTCGAGTCATTGTAAAGGAAATATCCCCATTAGGATTTTGTAAAGTGGACCCTTAGCTGGGGTGAAGTGCTGGTATTTCTGCTCGGGATTTGTGAGATAGGGTCTGCTATTTTTTCATTATGAAATTCAAAATTCAAAAAATATTTATTGAGTAGGACATAAAATGTCTCTTTGAATCGTCATAGAGGAGGGGGTAGGAAAGTAGGAAGGAAACACACAGTTACATGTTGCCCGCCCGAGGACCGGACCGTGTCCGATAATACCAGACAGAGCCGGTCAGTGCCCGACAATGCCAAGGTATGTCATACTTAAGAAATCAGGAACGTCAGTGGCCGAGAGTGGTTAAGGTATCCGACTCGTAAGCGAGTGGTACCGGGTTCGAATCCCCCGAAATCGAAAGCCATGAGACCTATGACTCTTTTCTGAATTATGTTAATTAGTTGAATACTAATCTATGCTCTTACGGTGAGGTGAAATATCGTGATGAAACCTGCACATTCAGGCGTCTGAATGTGTAACCATGGTCGGGTCCAATCTGGTCGGGTTCCCCTGCTAACTGTGGTCATAGATGTCAGACGGCTGTAGCTCTACTGTAAGTAGCTAATCGGAGAAATCTCGGATGACCGGAGTGGTTAACACTCCCATTCCCTAAGTATATAAGTAGTTTATCAGTTATCCAACACCCATAACACAAGCGTTTCTTACTGTGGTGGTAGATGGCGCTGTGTGAATTTGTCCAAGAATTATTTTTTCTTTCTTTTTTATAGTCGAGATGGACTGCGGACCTTTGCCCGTGGTTACTTTTCATCCCAGAAAAGTAAAATTGTTTCGCTAAGCCTCGTAAGCTATCAGAGAAAAGTTATCAGATCCCAAGAAGCACCAAGCCCGTTACTCTACAAAGCCTAACTCTTCCAACCCTACACTAACCATTGGTCAGAAAGAATGTCTTGGCTGTTAAGTATGCATAATACATATAAGTATTACGCTGAATTCAGTGCTCGACCGATGCGTTGGACCATTAAGTAGACACAGTCTAAAAAGTCAAGCCTAAATCCATCTTTTACCTTCTTTCTTGTTGTATACAGACGGATATCTTAATTATTCAATTGATTGTTGATTTCGATCATCTTTAGTTTAGTTAGAATAAAGGCTTTTGGTGTTACAGTAAGTGTTTTAAATTGTTAATAATTGTATTGTATGTATTATGTTTCAATAAATAAATTTCAATGTACTTATACATTCAAATAAATAATCCTTTCGATCAATTTTACTTATAATTTCATAAAATCGCTTACTTTTTAGACGGAGTCTACCTACCTAACGTTAGAATTATTAATTCGTTCCTCTTGTTTGTAATGTCAACAAGACGTATGAGGCGCCGTATGACATCTGCTTTGTAATGAATATTTTAAGACTCGAATTTCGCCCTAAAATTAGGTCAATAAATAATGAATTGATACAACCGGAGCCAAATTCAAAACAACGCGGTCATTGTGGAACCGCAAACAAACTCGTATGCAGGGTTATTTTTAACTTACTCCATTGTTTTTGGATATTTTTAGAACATTTTGAAATGTACGGTGGCATACACAGTTCGCAGATACAAGGTGGATATGGACAACAGAAGCCTTTGTAGAAATATTTTGAGAGGCGCCTTTGTCTTGTTATAATGATGAGTATGTACATGGGCTAAGTACAGTCAGGTCAGCTGCAGAGAGAACGGACCCCCCCCCACCATACATTTAGTGTATACTAGGAACTCCTTTCACTCTGCAGCTGACTGTACTATTCAAAACTACAGGTGTTAACTCTTAAGTAAGCCCTCAATGTGCGATAGCTTTATGAATTCACTAGTTTTTTACCAGCGGGCCGCATGCTTGCCCTTGAATAAAAGTTTCAATAGTCTATGAACATTTGCAATACTGGGGATATCACATATACAGTACCTGTCAGTAAACGTGCCTGTATCCAATATAGGTTTTAGACTTTCGTGGTCATTCACTGCACATACATCTACTAGTATAAAATAATGTCGCTTCCCGCCGCTTGAGAGCGTCGGCGGCCGAGCGGTTAGAGTATCTGACTCGTAAGCCAGAGGTCCCGAGTTCGTATCCCGCTCCGGCCATGTACCAATGACTGTTTTCTGAGTTATGTACATTAGTTGCATACTAACCGATGCTCTTACGGTGAGGGAAAACACCGTGATGAAAACTGCACATTCAGGCGGCTGGATGTGTAACCATGATCCAATCTGGTCAGGTTCCCCTGGTAGCAGGGTCATGGAGGTCAGATGGCAGTCGCTCCACTGTAATTACCTGACCTGCCAAATCCTGGATCATGGTCATGGCGGACCCCAGGCCCTCGTGCGCGAGAGCACAACCTGCACAACCGGGACATTAACGTCAAGATGATTTTTTTTTAAATGTCGCTGTCCGCCCTTTGTCCTTATGCAGGTCTATATCGATGCGTCTATGTACGCTTTTTTATACTACGCAACGGATTTTAGTGTGTTTTAGCAATATACAGTGTGTGGCCTAGAACCGGGGCAAATATTAAAAAAGGAGGCTCTATAAGTCACCAGTAATTAAATCATAATGGTCCCAACTAATTAAATACAAAACTTAACTGTTTATTTTTTCCTAACAAATTTAATCGTAAATTCAATGTAATGCGAACAAAACAATAGTTCCGTTCAACTCGATCGAGTTCATTCTGCATCGTACTTATTCGGAGCTACTCGGAACGGCTCGTTGACATTTTATGGGTTGTGTCGGCTGAAATTATCTTATGCCCTGTACTACGACATTGACAATGTTAGCGATAATATCGTTTTGCAATAATCACGGATTATGAATAGTAACTTTAAATTCTTATTGTGTAATGCATGGGTTTTAGTTAACTATAATCTTTTCAGAAACAATACCAATACTCTAGGGAGTCTCTATATTCAATATTAGCCCCGGTTCTAGGCCCCACACTGTATAGAGTGATTCAAAATGAAGTAGTTGTAGAGTATATTTAGGATAGGTATAAAGGGGTACTATAGGGTAGGGTATGGGTAGGACACCCCGCGGACGAAGTCAGCACGGTTTTAATTCTCCTTAACTAGATATTTCGACGCATTTGCATGCGTCATAGTCACGAGTCGACTGGTGATGGAGTAACCAAAACCGATGTGAAAAACCCGACTTCAGTGACAATGCAGATCATTGTATTCAGATGCGTCTATCGCCAGGTCGACCCTGCTGACCTTCCAAGACCTGCTGCCGGACGACCCACGGCTCTACGACAAGATGCGGCCGCCCAAGATCAACGACCAGCCTACTGTGGTCAACTTCCACGTCACGGTCATGGGGCTGGACTCCATTGATGAGAACTCCATGGTGGGTGATATTTTTTACACAATTTATTTTTTCGTACAAGTTATAAAAATTGTTCGTCAAAATTTGCAAACCATTTTTCGATAATGTATTGGTATCCGATTGAGCTGAAATTTGGTATACCTATGTAACTTGGATGACATTGCATTAATGGTTGCGGCTGGCATGACCATATCGCTGGTCTGATGGCGGTCATAGAAACTAATGAACGCAATAAGATAACCCCATCTCTTTCCCATTATCTTCTACCATTCGCATCGACACCGTGCTAGCTTTTATTTGCTTCTGCTTTTATGTGTCTTTTGTTAATTTTTATGTACTTTTTATTTTCTTGTGTTACAAAATGTCGTGTTTTCCAAATTTTTGTGTTGTGGTGTTTCTGTTTGTGTAAATAAATGTTTCTTATTCTTATTCTTTTATTCTTATTCATCGAGTTTGGGCTTTTTGGAATGGTATTGATTAATAGGTACTATACCGCGCAATAAAAGCTTGTTATGAATTATTTTTTTCATTTGAGATATAATGCTGTGGGAACTGATTTGAATTTTAGGATAAACTACAGCCTATATAGCCTAGACCTGATGTAGGTACCTATGTTATATCTATATAAGCTACTATTCTGTAAAGATTTAATCAAAACTTACGTGTACGAGTATCAGGTGGTAGGACTCTTTCAAGCTTGGGTTCGCCTGGGTGAGTACCACTGCCTTATCTATTTCTGCCGTTAAGCAACAATGCTTGCATTGTAGTGTTCTGGTTTGAAGGATAAGGTGGCCAGCGTATTTAAAGGTATACAATGAGGCGGTTATATGCAGTACCTATGTGACTAAGCAACTTGTATTTCTGATTATAGACCTACGCGGCCGATATTTTCTTTGCTCAAACTTGGAAAGATTTTCGTCTACGCTTGCCAGAAAATATGACTTCAGAATATAGGTATGTACACGTCAACATGCACTCTTCCTCTTACCGATATTTTACACACATTTTAAAGGTATGTTCCGGATTTCCTACCGTTTACCTTTGTTTGTTTGTCGCCCCGTGACCGTGACGCATGCAACTGCGTCAAAATATCTGGCTACTCCAAACAAAGGTACGCGGTAGGAAACCAGGAACATACCTTTAAAATGTGTGATAATAACCGCGAGAGTTTAAAACATTATATTCCTTACATATCTTCGAATTTATTGTAACAAGTTATAAGACATAAGGTAGCCAGCGTAATTACACCCCCTTCCAGACATTAGCCGCAGATTACTATTCAAACTAACACAAATCCTTCCATTCCAGGCTCCTGGAAGTGGACTGGCTGAAACACATGTGGCGTCCAGACTCCTTCTTCAAGAACGCCAAATCTGTCACCTTTCAAACCATGACCATACCGAATCACTACGTTTGGCTGTACAAGGACAAGACAATACTGTACATGGTGAAGCTGACGCTGCGGCTGTCTTGCGCTATGAACTTCCTCATCTATCCTCACGACACACAGGAGTGCAAGCTGCAAATGGAGTCGCGTGAGTATTGTCCCATCTTCTATTGCAAACAAACGTACGGCCTGCCCGATGGTAAGCAGTTACCTTTTCCCTTGACTCGGCTATGAGGCCACCGACGCTCTTGCGACGGCTGTCCTAATGTTTCCTGTAAAACTGCCGTCGGCAATCCTTTCATAGTACAAAAAGTAAGTGTGTAACTTAAATAAATCAATGTGTAAGCGTAGCAAATTCAAAATGTTTGACATTTTGGCTGTTTAAAAATGTATCTCAGCAGGAAGACCACACTATCCAAACCTCTATCGAAATGCCGTAGTCAAGGCAAAGCCCGCACACCCCAGGGAATAAGTGCAAGAGTGGCCGCCACCGTCGAAATCCGCTTCACAACCTGACACCCGGGAAACTGACGTCCGCGTCATTGTGCCACATATGAATGCGTCATAGTGTCACGTATAAATGAGCGAGTACAGCGAGCTCGAAATTTTAAACTTACCTACTTACTGGAACAAAGGTACCTAAACAAAAATCACCTAATGAGGGAGCTATGAAAAGCTAGCGTGACTATTAAAAATTCAGATTTATGACATACCTAGTTGGAAGTTTCTGGCGGGCCGTCGGTTGCCGACCGCTGCTCAAAAAACATTAATATTCAAAGAATTCCCGCTATTATAACTGTAGTATTTTTATAAAAACATTATTTTGTGTATGTAGACCACCTTTCCATATAATTTAATAATCCCTAAAACTTTATGATATATGTTATATACTCCAATCAGAGCTAAAGTTAGTACCTACCTAGGTTCTTATATCATACATAAAACGGTGCATAGGTTAGGCGCCTACTTATCCAGTCGGACTCTTCACCTTGGAGTCCTTCCACCGATGAACCATATCTACCTAACCTTACCACAAAACCTTCATTTGGAGCTCTTGGATCACTCCAAAAACCACTGCGGCCCTCGAGAGATACCTCCACCGCGCTCCAACCGAGTTGAGCACTCTCCATTGCTCGTTACACATTCATTGTGGACAAGGGTGCTTTAGTAACGCCGACGTGACACCGTCAACAGTCTAATTATAATATCTTCGCGCCGACAGATTGCAGCTTTGATGTTTCGGTGGAAGAGGGTCTTATCTCGGGTTTCGGATGCTGTGTCGGGTGCGGATAGGCCGGGTAGGTAGGTACAGACGAAAATGGCACAAACAATGCAATAAGTAATGCTAATGTAACACTAGCTATAGGTCGACAACTTAACTGGTATATCGCCTGCGGTATGAGGGGGGCAGAATGGGTGACGTCATGTGACGTTTCGGGGCTGAGCACAGGGAGCACAAGGGACGTTTCTCAGAGCGCCCGCGCCCCGCGGACTCCGCACACTTCTCCGCGGTTGATTATTTTGCTACGGACTCTCGGAATAACGCACACCAGGTTAATTTACCGATGATAAATCCCGAGGTGGAGGCTTGAAAATGTTTGCTAAAAAAATTCATAGAAGCACAGGGGTTTCCAAAGTATGCGCCATGGAGAGGAAGGAGGGGCGCTGTGAGGCGCTCCCATCTTCTCGTCTCGAAACTAAACCTAGATATTCATTTGTACATATTAAATACTCATCATCATATCAGCCGTATGATGCTCACTGCTGGGAAAATGCATCTCCCAGAGATCTCCACAAAGGGTATTGCGCCTTCCGCATTCAGCTACACCTGCGATCTTTACCCGATCGTCGGCACACCTAGTGGCAGGCCCACTCACGCTGCGTCTTCTTTGCGAGAACTTTCCTGCCCCATAGGCCATCTGTTCTGCGAGCTATGTGCCCTTCCCGCTTGGCAATCTTTCGCAAGAGTTCGCTTGCGGATTTCCTTTTTCCTGATTCGATCGCTCAATGACAAAATGGGCGGTTTTTCAACACTGCAATCTCCATGTACCAGTGGCGCTTTCTGAGTTTGTACGATTGTAAATTGAACATCTTGGCGTTAATGTCCCGGTAGTGCTCACGTGCGCGAGGGCCCGGGGTCCGTCTTGACCATCATCCAGAATTCGGATGATCACGTAATTACCGTGGAGCGACTGCCATCTGACCTCCGTTACCATGTTAACAGGGGAACATACCTAAAGCTCTATCTTTGCATATATCGCATCCACGCGAGCGCTCGTCTTCTAATGCTTGTCTTTCTATCTCTAGCAACTTACATGAGATGGATGTGACCGGTTCAAAAATAGGGCCATTGAGCAGATTGCATCATGGTTAAAACACATTCAGTCGCCTGAATGTGCATGTTCCATTACGATGTTTTCCCTCACAGTAAAAGCATCGATTAGTGTTCAAATAACTACATACATAACTCAGAAAACAGTCATTGGGACATGGCGGCACAGGTTCGAACCCGGTACCTCTCGCTTACGAGTCGGACCACCGCTCGGCCACCGACGCCCCGTTGTGTATTACGTCAAATACGAGTGCACTGTAAAATGTGGGTTGCGCCCCGAGCCAAGCACCCTCCACTCGGAACAGTCAGCTCGATTTTTATCGGAGATCTGAGGAGGGCGGCTAATGGGGTGCCCACTCGGCCTCTGAATGAGTGTAACGATTCCGGTGAGAAGATATTGGTCTTGGAATATATGGTAGGGTTGCCAACAAATGATCGTGCAGTAGGTACAAAGCTGTAAGCTACTTTTTAATTTGTAGAATACAATTATAAAAATATTAAACAAACCTTACCCTAACAATGACAATCTAAAACTAACTAATGCGCTCAAGCATTACACCTGGCTAAATTCAAAATTTGCCCAAGGTCCCCAGTAACCGGATAAGTGCCCAGATGGCTGGCCGCATTATCCCGCTGGATAGCTAGGCTAATTTTCTGGCCGTAGCAGAGGCCAGCCTTCTGATTATTAGATTAATCGAGCAGACGCTTGGCTATCACCCTAAATATCTATCTATATGCGGCTGGTCCTAAATTTTTGTATTATGTCTGTATTGTAAATATCTCTTTTAATTTTGAATTGTTATATTCAATCCACTCTAAGCAATATCATTGTCTGCGACGTCGATACTTAAGTGCCTTGCATGACTTCCTCATACGTAACGTAACATATGATAGTTATGAAATAATAATAATAACAATCAGCTGTTGTCACAAGATTAATAAATCATGGACGATTGTGACAACAGCTGATTGATGAAACACATGATGAATTGAGATAGCAGTCGAGATCGAATGTTGAGGATTTGGCAAAGCCTTCAAAGAAACTGTGCATAATCATAAACTGTAGGTGAGACTGAACTTGGAACGTGATGTACGGCCAATCCGTCCTTCGCTAGAAAAAAGTAGTAAACTATTTTCTTCAAAATATCTGTATTTACAGACTATATGTAGGAATATAGAAACATCAATTTCGCGATATCATCTTTACAAGAGATCTCTCTTCTTCGTAAACTACACTAAGGTTTCATTTTTGTAACATTTTTGTGCGTACGATAAAGAATTCTAATTAATTAATTTCAAGTGACTGGAAATTAATGCACCAGTACGTTCAATATTTGCAACGACAAAATGCTAATTTAGTACAATACTTAGGTATGTTTATCCGCTAGCATAGACGAACACTGTTTTAGAATCCTTTATAGACAGTACTAATAGGTCATTACGCTGACTTTACAGCTAATTACTCTGCCAACGTTCGTTATCTCTATGATAATCGGAACAGCTTCGTTTCGATATCTCCTCGTTGGAGAGATGACGTAGAGCAGGGATGGCCAACTTGCGGCCCGCGGGCCATCTTCGGCCCGCGAATGGATGGAACCCGGTCCGTGAATATCAAAATTTTGAGTGTCGAGTTTTAAAGATTTTTGTTTGAAGATACAAAATAATTTGAATTATATTAGTTCTAACTCTTTGTGCGAACAAACATTTTCCATTGAAACTTTCGAAACTAAATAGGCTTTCGGATGACCACCTTTATTACGAAATTATGCAGAAACAACTGTGCCATACACAAGCCACATCCAATCAATGTATGTTTCAAAAAACCCATGTACCGATTTATTTCAGAAATAAAGGAGAATAGCCGAAAATTCAAAAACCTGGCACGCCATATATTCCGTTAGAAAATATTGGCACGCGATTTAAGAACTTTGCACATCCATGACTTAGAACAAGTATACTTACTATAGAAGAGTATCTAAGCAATCACCTCGGCGTCCATGTCCCGAATGTCCTCTTGTGCGCGAGGGTCTGGAGTCCGCCTTGACCATGATCCAGGATTTGATCAGGATTTTAAAAATAATATCCTACGCAACAGTATATTTACATACTTGATATTTACTTACTCAAATATATGCTAAACGACTGAACCGATTTTAATGACAATCTCTCCACTAAACTGTTTTTCATATCGTTTCTCATAATCGAAATCGGTCCATCCATTCGTTCTAAAATTACATACAGGCGACCCGACCCAGCTTCGCACGCGTGTTCTACGTGCATTTGATTATACCTAGCTAGAGATTATCTGAAGTAAAACGTTCAGACACCGACCTCGTTATCTCCGAACTGAAGTCTAGACTAGCCTAGACCTACCTTGTAACATTTGTACAGTCTGTTCCCTAACTTATGTCATCAGACATATTGACGACCTGGGGTTGTATTTTTTTAATCGCTCGCTTCTATAAGAACGGTTTTCAATTTTGATTTTCGGCATAGACATAGGTTAGACATTTGAATTTTTTGTATTAACTCTATTGCTAACCATAAAAATATATTTTAACAACGGCTTGTGTCTATTTTAACATATTTTAGAAGATATTAACTTATGTAAGCAACGTGGATAACAAGTGTACATTAGAATTAAGTGGAAACTTTACTGGCTTGTGTATAGCGCAGATCACAAATAGCCATATGTAATATCTTAACCTGTTTGTTTCCAATAAATAAAATATAATAAAATAAAAGACAATTGAATAACAATTGCTTCCCCATTATATTGTTATAATGATCGTATAGAAAAACAAACAATAAAATAAAATAAAACCTAAATTCTAAATATTTACAACAAATAAAAATCATCATCATCATGACAGCCCGTAACAGTCCACTGCAGGACTTAGGGCCTCTCCCACGAAAGGGGAGGTTATTGTCAGAATCTCCACGCTTGGCAGGCGGGTTGGATCGCAGTGTTTAAATATAACAATGGAAAATGCTGCTGCCCATTTACCAGAACACAGAGCCTCTTGATCTTTTGCCTCGAAAAACATTAGTCGCCTTGTACGACACCCATGAGTGTAAGGGGTTGGTGGTATTCTACTCTTCCGGATACCACACGGCCAAAATAAAAATACCTACTACCAAATCACAGAGAAAGTCCTCCCCAAACAGCACCACATGCAAATGTACCTATAATGAAAGTCCAATGAGATCCTTTGCACGAGGTAGGAGAATGAACATGGACCAAAACAATTTTCTCGAAGACAACGGCCAACTTCAGCAATGAAAATCATTGTATTATTTGAACGGCACAGTCAATAAAGTGCATACAAAATCACCAATATGATGACATATGTTACGGAACAGACTGTACCTGCAATTACAACGCAAACACCATACTCTATGTATGCACACGTATGTATGAGAGAGACGAGAATTTCAAAGGAGCAGTAATTAGAGGCAGATGTATTGTGATGCGCCCTTTAGCTCTCTGGTGGAAAACCAGAACGCATTTCTGTTGAAAACATTTCGCTGAAAGCTTTTTGAATGAGGTAGTACCTATGTTGATGATGTTTAGTAATTATGGAGAGTCGAGACACTATTTTTGACATCTTTATAGAACAAAGTTGTTTCATATGTATGTACATATGTAGTCTGTCCATATGTATGTAGAGCTCGTCTAATCTAAAATGACGCGCCCCACTATCGCATTAACGCACACAAGCGAGTTTAAAATATGGACGCAATACATATACAAATGCCGTTGTAATTGGTCATTCAGTTGCCGGTGAGACACCAACGTAGGAGCACGCGTCGTTCATTGGCTCCCACACAGATGAAGTGTCGTTATCAATATTTGCACTCACACATCGAAATCAACTAACTAAGTGGGGCGCGCCATTTTAGACTAGACGAGCTCTACGCTTAGATCTTTAATAGTACAAAATGGATTTTAATGCGGTTTTAATAATATATAGAGTGATTCAAGAGTAAATGCAATGGAGATGCAAGACAAAAAGGTAGGTAGGGGTAAAGTAGGTGTGGAGTAGGTGTAGGGTAGTTGTGGAGCAGTTAATAAAATAAATAAATAAATATTCGTGGACAAATTAACACAGCGCCATTTAGCCCCAAACTAAGCAAAGCTTGTACTATGGGTGCTAGATAACTGATATACTACTTAAATACTTTTTAAATACATACTTATTATACATAGAACACCCAGACCCGTAACAGAAATTAAAATTCATCATTTCAATTTCTGCCCGACCGGGAATCGAACCCGGGACCTGTAGGATAAGGAGTGTAGGGTAAGTGTATGGTTGGTGTAGTATAGGTGTAGGGCAAGTGTAGGGTAGGCGTAGGGTAGGGGTAGGGGAAGGTTGGATAAAGGTAGGGTAGGGTAGGGGTTGGGTAGGGGTAGGACGCCACGCGAACGAAGTCGCGCCAGGTCTACTAGTCATTACAGTATGTACACTTAGATCTTTTATACTATGCAACGGCTTTTGATGCGGTTTCTAACAATAGATAGAGTGATTGGAAAGGAAAGTTTATGTTCCGTGTGAGGTCACCGTTGCTCCCAGCCACAAGGTTTCCTTTGCTCGGTGACATGAGATCGTTCAAGAGTTCTCCTGTATATAAAAAAAAATCCTCTTTGTTCAAGAGGTAGGTATATTAGAGGTATCTTTAGAGATAGGCAACGCATTGGTAGCGCCCTTGGATTTGCTGATATCCATAGGTGGCGGTGACCACTTTCCATCGGATCTGCTTCCGCGTTCGTCTGCCGAATAACAAAAAAAATCATCCTTTTCAGTATCCCACACCACCGACGACCTGGTCTTCCAGTGGGACCCAGAGGTGCCTCTGGTGGTGGACGAGCACATCGAGCTTCCTCAGCTGGAGCTGGTGCAGAACAGGACCGCTGATTGCACGCAGGTGTACTCCACTGGTGGGTAGAGTATAGTTTCTTTTGGTATCAAATAAATAAATAAAATAAATAAATGACGTTTATTGCACATAAACCCATAACACGATAGGTACATTCAGATACTAAACAAGAAACAGTGACATTATAACGCTACCCGTGCCATGGGAAGACGTGCAAAGGGGTCACACTCAGCGTATGCCATGGCTGCAGCTATGGCGCTGGTTTTCAGTGCGCCCTACTTAACCCTATGAAAAAATCAATTCATCAAAGGTCACCATCATCATCATCATCTCGGCGTTATGTCCCGGTTGCGTTCCCGTGCGGTGCGTGAGGGCCTGGAATCTGTCTGGGTGAACATTGCGAGTAGGTAAATTTTTCCGTTCCGGTTTTAAGAATAAGGAAGGCAGCAAAATTACACGCATGGTCTTGGTCCACGCAGTGATAATACACTAGCGGTTTTGTTATATTATAGAAAGTGCATGATTCGCAGATATAATGGGCGACAGTTAAAAAGTCGCGGACCAGAAAGGAATTCGTACATTGACCTTGGGCTCTATTTTCGAGCCTCTAGTCTCGATTCGAACGGTTTTTAAATTTGATTTGCGGCATGAAAAATTCAATATTTTTGAAATCACATTGGCAATACCAAAATCGAAATGTTCATGGCGAATATTTAAATCAAAAACCGTTCGAATCAATGCAAGCTATTCAAACCCCAGATCACGTGACTATGCGGGAATGGTTTCCAAATAGGGGAGGGCTTTCTCTGTTATAATGCATGTAATAAATAAAAATATGTATATCTAAATCTTCCGGAATCCTTAGAGAAAACCGCTTAAAAATCCGTTATGTGGTTTACGAGGAATTCGCGGATATACAGAAATACAGACCCACCGAGATCGTTTAAAGACAAATTTATTCATTACTAGCTACCCTCGGCTTCGCACGGGTGTTTTTTGACTTTCTCTGTTATAATATATAATGTAATAAACTTAATATAAATCTTTCGAAACATATTCTTAGAGAAAACCGCCCATAAATCCGTTGTGGTTTAGGAGGAATTCGCGGCTATACAGCCAGACAGACACACCCGATCCCAGGTTTCATTTTCTCCCTCGGAAACAACTTTTTCGACTTCGAACTGCATGTACAATGAACCTAATTACACCCAACAAGTTAAGCAACGGTATTCTAAAAGGATTTTTACGTGAATGCATTCACAAAAACAGCGACCTACTTTTCATGAAAGGCGGGCGATGACGCAAAAAACCGACAATAAAAAGTAATGAGACGAGTTCTGTACTGTGTAATTATCTAGTCTGTAATTACCTATATTGAAACGGGCAAATATCTCATCTAGGTAATGTCTATAGACAGTTTAGTGGATAGGCTTTGAAAGTGGAACAGGTTAACTACGGGCTGCATAGCAATGCATAATAGAACATTCGTTATCAGATTACGACTCAATATCGAGTCTGCAAATAGGAGCGTCGGTGGCCGAGTGGTTAAGATGTCCGACTCGTAAGCGAGAGGTGCCGGGTTCGAATCCCACTGCAGTCATGTACCAATGAATCTTATCTTTTAAGTTATGTACGTATATGTATGTATTAGTCGAATGCTAACCATGCTCTTACCCATGATCCAATCTCGGCAGGTCAGGGGAACCTAGGGTAACAGTATCAACAGTAATTATCTGATCTGCTAAATCTTGGATCATTGTCAAGGCGGACCCTGGGTCCTCGTGCACGAGAGCAACACCGGGATATTAACGCCAAGACGATTATTACTTTTTATCGGGTCTACAAACAATAGAATCTCGGGGCTTCAAGTCATCATCATCATCATCTCAGTCGTGGTATACCCACTGTTGTACTGTTGAGACTTTCCCCCACGTTTCCCCCAATTAAATTTGTTCCTTTTGCATTCATCAATCCACCCTCGCTTACGAGTCGGATACCGTAACCACTTGGCGACCGACGTTCCTACGTACCTACTGTCATGTATAACTCCTTATGCCGTCTTCCAGGCAACTTCACCTGTTTAGAGGTGATCTTCAAGCTGAAGAGGCGCCTCGGGTACCACCTCTTCAACACCTACATCCCAACGTGTCTCATCGTCATCATGTCGGTATGTATGTATGAGTGTGTATGTAATGATCCCTTAATTATTGCTCATAAAGCCTGACCAGGAATATAAGAGGTCTGTCACTTCGTTCGCATATTGTCCTACCTGTAAGCGCTGTCCTGTAGTGGGACCATGGTAGTACGACGGATGTCGCCCGACCAATAGGATACCTTAAAACCTCCCGTTGCGCCGGCCACAGTCAGAAATTAATGTGTGGCCACAGTCGTACCACCGTTGCCAACTAAGACAGCGCCATTAACCCCCTCCTTCATGAATCACTGTCCGAAAATCCGTTCAGTAGACAGACAAACAAACAGACGCCGCGTAGGGCTTTGTTTAAAATATGTAGTGATAGTGACTTGCCTGATGGTAAGCAGTCACCGCAGTCGTTTGCTATACCAGACCCACGCGCTGTCCAGCCCGTAAAAACCCAGAAAATTACGAAATATTACACACTTTGAATTGCTCTCACGTTTTTTGGTTTAATTTAGACGACTTAATTTTGCCTAATGTAATATTAATGGCTGTGTGGTATTCGGCAGAGTAGAAATGCACCAACTCCTTGGGTGTCGTAAAAGGCGACTAATGTTTTCGTGGCAAAAGACTAGAGTCTCTGTAGACTGGAAAATGGGCAGCAGCGTTTTCCATTGTTATATTCATAACACTGCGATCTCCAATCCGCCTGCCGAGCGTGCGTCCCTTTCGTGGGAGAGGCCCTAAGTTATGCAGTGGAGTGATATGGGCTGTGATGATGACCGTCCTTCTCCCCGGCAGTGGGTCTCGTTCTGGATCAAGCCGGACGCGGCGCCCGCGCGCGTGACGCTCGGCGTGACGTCACTGCTGACGCTGTCCACGCAGCACGCCAAGAGCCAGGCGCAGCTGCCGCCGGTGTCCTACCTGAAGGCCGTTGACGCTTTCATGTCTGTTTGTACTGTGTGAGTATTGAGTACCTGCTGTGTAGTGTAACAAACTTATTTGATACGGTGGCCCCGGTGACCAAAACTGCAACAAAGTGTCGTCAATGTGGGTAAATGAAATTGAAAAAGCATTTATTGAATTAGGATTACGTTAATTAATCTCTTTTCAAAAGTCAAAAATCTAACGGAAAACAAAGGGAAAGTTAAGCGAGCCGCGGGATTTTGAGACAGCTATTTAAAAAAATAAAATTAATATTTCGGCGTGCCTGACTAGATAGCGTTGCTTAGACAAGATTTTCAAGTATTTAATTTGGTAACCAAAGTTACTCGGAAAGGTGTTTCATGAAAATATACTTAGTTTTAGTACCTTTTCCGTGAAGGAAGTCCGAAATGTCTACATTTTTATACATCTAACGATCTCGTTTTAATTAATTTCTGAGAATCGTGACAAATCCACACCATCTATTACAATTCTTTGAACTATTTTCCTTTTTAGTCGGAAAATCTCCCACTGAAATAAGATTTGGCGACTTAATTTTAAGTAATAATTTAGTAAATAATTGTTTACATGGTGAAGTGTAAAGTAGTAAGTAGCCGCGGCAAGTGGCAAGTACAGCGCTTGGCCACGCCCAGAGGGGGGAACATACGGTGCGGGCAGCGAGGTTACTTGCCCAAAAATATACTGTTTTCTATTTACTAAATCACTATACTACTTAATGGGCAACTTACTACTTGTATGGCTGTTTACACGCGGAGTTTAAGTTGACGGCTAAATTTAACTAAATTACTTGTAAAATTGAACCGTGTAAACAGCCCATAAAAGCTTGTCTGCCACCTTAGGGTGTAGAACACGGGTGCGAATGACGAAAGCACAAATAACGGTGCCTGACGTTTCGCGATGTTCACTTTTGTGCACAGTGACAAAAAGCTGCCGACGAGGATGGGATTCGAACCCACGCGTGCAGAGCACATTGGATTAGCAGTCCAACGCCTTAACCTCTCGGCCACCTCGTCTCGTGAGCGGACAGCCAATTATCAGAAGAGATATTGTACAATATCTACACGATAAAGAGACCTTCACACTGTGCACAGTGACAAAAAGCTGCCGACGAGGATGGGATTCGAACCCACGCGTGCAGAGCACATTGGATTAGCAGTCCAACGCCTTAACCTCTCGGCCACCTCGTCTCGTGAGCGGACAGCCAATTATCAGAAGAGATATTGTACAATATCTACACGATAAAGAGACCTTCACACTGTGCACAGTGACAAAAAGCTGCCGACGAGGATGGGATTCGAACCCACGCGTGCAGAGCACATTGGATTAGCAGTCCAACGCCTTAACCTCTCGGCCACCTCGTCCTGCCTGCAGCTGCCCAATTAGTAAGATCCAAGCGAGTCAGTTGTTTCATTGTTTACTCAAATGTTTCGGCAAATTGGGTTTGGAGGATGTTTACACAACTGTCTCGTGATTAATAAAATCATGTTGTGGTAACCATAAGTAAATTAAATAAGGTGAATAATTCGTTGAATACATTTTACTCACATAATTAGTTTGTCACGTGTGTGTGACAGACGGCAATGAGGTCGAATGCTTAAAGTTTAGAAAATTGACTGAAATTTAAATTTCTACTGCAACAGTCTTGATCCACTATAACTATAAACTTTTTGTTACTTGAGATATTAAAAACAAATTCGCTGTTATGTTTCATTTTACTCTTATTTTTTATTCAATACAAAAAAAAGTTGCTAACTTCCTTCTGTGCCCTGAGGTCCTGAGCCCGTACAGATTTGTCCTAAATGTGTATGCGGTTTATACACTAAGGATTACTATCCTTTCAAATACGCGTACTAACGCGAAAACAAACGCGTAGCGCCCTCACAGTCGTCGTACCGTACCGCGTAGTCACCGCGTCCTGTGCGCGCCAAGCCAATATAAAAGGATAGGTAGACTGTTGCTACGCGTCGTATAAACGCTCCCTAAGTAAAATAATGTTTTCAGATTCGTGTTCATGGCCCTGATGGAGTACTGTCTCGTAAATATTGTGCTTGGCGACGGAGCTGGAAAACCTAAGGTATCTAGTATCTTAGTATCGCCGTGTTTTATCCGACAGAGTAGAATAGCACCAACCCAGCACTGTGTCGTAAAGAGCTGGACCAGCGTATAACAGAGAAGGTCGTAGTGTTTTCTGCGGTGTTCTTTACAACACTGCGATATCCAAACTACCAAGCGTGGAGATTATGGCGAATACGATCGGAATGTCAGAATCGATCGGTGTGGAATGCGGAGAAAAGTCTATGTTCAGCAGAGGACGTACAACGTCAGAGATGATGAATGTTCGCATATACCCTCTACATTGCTTGCTGACACCATACACACCATCTATTAGGCTAGTTGTGTTCAAGACTCTATTACTGTCTGGATGCGGAAAGCGCAGGATCAGCCTATGCAGGGGACCCTATGTTCAGCAATGCATATCTTTCGGCTGATATGATGATGATGATGACTCAAGACTCTAATTACTTAGCAATCAATATTATCTGTTCCCAGGAACCAGCGGAGGCAGCCAAAGCCAGGATGAGAGCCATCAACATCGACAGGTTCTCACGGGTGTTCTTCCCGCTTCTCTTCTCGGTGCTCAACGCCACATACTGGCTTCAGTTTGCGCAATACATCTGACTATCCGAAGGCCATATACTCCTGGTAGCTGCGTTAGGTTTCTTAGTAGTAGCGATGACCTCACGCTGATGTATAACCGTTCCAACAGTCGTTATATAGGGGTTCAGGATCGATGAGGTCAGGTCCCAAAATGTCAAATAATGAACTGCGTTAGGTTTTTTAGTAGTTCCGATGGCCTCACGCTGATGTTTCTGCCGAATAGATGATTTCAAGAACCGTTCCAACTGTCGTTGTGTAGGGATTCAGAAACAATGAGGTCAGATTTCCAAGTGTAAAAATGTTATTATTATTATTATTTAAATGTGAAGTTATAAGCTCTATGTTTGGTCTGATAGACGAGATTTGGAGAAACATCTAATTGAGTCTAGATCTTCAAGATCAAAATGTTATCTTCTTCTTCTTTGGCCCCCCTCATTGCTTTTCAAATCTCAGTAGTACCTAGCAAGCAAACAAGCAGGTGACCTGATGGTTAATATGTGATCACCGTCCCCCATGGACATTTGCAACACCAGGGGTTTCGAAATTTTTAAATGGTTTAAGTTAAGTTTACCTAAGTTTATTTATTGATAACCATTGTTACTTGTCAAAATATTAGATTGATTCATAACTTTAAGGGTATATTCCGGGTTTCCTACAGCGTACCATTGTTGACGAGTAGCCCGATATTTCGACACAGTTGCATGCATCATGGTCATGGGACGACCATGTTTAGTTAGGGATGCCATCGAAATAACGAAATATCCAAATTTCAAACGTGAGGACGGATTTAGGTTATCGAATACTTGGTCACCAGTGATTCAGTCTCTAAAACTACTCGTCAACAAAGGCACGCGGTAGGAAACCCGGAACATACCCTTAAAATGTGTAATAATAACCGCGATAGTTTAAAACATTTTGATTCATAATTATTTGAATGAATGAATGAATGAATTCATTCATTCATTCATGATTCATAATTATTTATTCATTAAGTCAATATAATTTTACTTAGGTCTATCAAAATACTTGTTAAATAGTATAATAATAATATAACAATGATAATAACCAAGAATATAAACTACGGGATTAAACCTACAAGGAATAAAAATACTATTTTATGCTCTAATTCGTATTATGGAGAATAAGCGTTCGCATCACCCGTGATTAGGTCTGACGCGGTTCGTATGACCGAGAGGTCGATAGGACCCTGGGTGGAGATGGGTAGGTGCCGGGGAGAGCCCCCCCCCCCCCCCGTAAATGGAAAGAAAAATAAAACGATTGATTGATGTATTCTTTATCATATGTATGTGTATTATAGAACAAAGTCGTTTCCTGCAGTCTACGAATGTGCCTCTGTGTGTATGTATGTACGTTTAGATATGTAAACTACGATTTAAATGTGGTTTTCAATCATATATAGCGTCCTTGGTGTTGCTTATGTCCATAGGTGGCAGTGACCAGTTTTTTTTTAGCAAACAGGCAAGCGGGCCACCTGATGGAAAGTGGTCACCACTGCCTATAGACATTAGCAACACCAAGAGTATCGACAATGCGTTGCCCACCTCTATAACAAGTTGCTCTGGCAGCAAAAAGGCAAATGCCACTCCACTCAATCAGGTGGCCCGCTTGCCTTATAACATTTGTATGCGGTATAACATAAAAAAATAGAAAAAGCGATTTAACAGGAAGGTTTATAGGTAGGACAGCACGCGAACGAAGTCGCGTCGAGCCAGCTAGTAGAGTACAACTTACATAAATATTACCGAGGCATGCGCCTTCGTAAGGCCGACTTATCCCGCAGGGGGATTTTTTCCAGTCAACATTTGAAGGATTGAAAAAAAAAGTTGAATTCCCAAATTGAGGAATGAATTTCTTTGCAAATACTAGTACCTACCTATTTATATCGAACGGGAGTCTTGATTGTTTAACTAGTATGGTAAGTATCATTGTTGAGCAAAATAATTTTGTTAGATTGGTGTATAGTAGATTTTGGTGAATTAGACTAGGTACCTTTACTTCGAATTAAAAACCGTCCATTCCTAATGCGCTTATTACATTTGGCTAAATTCAGAAGCAAAAAGCCTGAGATCAAATCAAAATGGAATGTATTGCTTATAAAATAAGGTCAATTTTTGTATCACGCCCTTTGAAAAGCGGAGCGACGCGAATCATAATATATTTAATACAAAAATTGATCTTATTTTATTAACAATACATTCCACTTTTACTTGCTCTCACGCATTTGGCTTTCGAATTTAGTCGCCTGAATTTAGCCAGGTATAATAAGCGCATACTTCGGAAGAAGATTTCTGTAGTTAATGGATGCCTCCATGCCTCCATTCAAACAATAATCAAAGCTTATTAACAAATTAACCTTCAGTACAAGAGAATAAAATATCTATATAAGTATCCTATATAAGTTACCTATTATTTATCTATTTATATGTATATTTAAGACAAAATATTAACGATTAAGACGTTAGAAGCGTCGGTGGCCAAGTGGTTAAGGTAATATAGGTATATAAGGTAAAAAATCATCTTGGCTTTAATGTGCCGGTTGTGCTCTCGCGCAAGAGGGGACCCGAGGTCCGCCTTGACCATGATCCAGGACTTGGCAGATCAGATAATTACAGTGGAGCGACTGCCATCTGACCTCTGTTACCAGGGGAACCTGACCAGATTGGATCATTGTTCTGAATGTGCAGGTTTCATCACGATGTTCTCTCACCGTAACAGCATCGGTTAGTATTCAACCAATGTAAGTACCTACATGACTCAAAGTTTTTGGTACATGGCCGCAGTGGGATTCGAACACGGTACTTGATGCTTACAAGTCGAATACCGTAACCACTCTGCCACCGACGCTCTACGCAGGCTTTCGGGAGTTGACCTAGGCTAAATAAATTGTAAAACCAAGTTATTTAAAAAACTCCAAGCAAAACTAACCTTTAGCACATAAGAAAATAAAAGAAATTGAAATTATATTTACCTATCCTAATTATAAGTCCAGTAAAACGATAAAAAAGAACACGTCATTTGACGCAAAGTGACGTATCAGTTCATACCCACCTACGTAACATAAATAGGTACCTACCGTTAATTAAACGTAATTGTTACCTACTCAGCTGTTTTATTTTTACACTTGTAACACCCACCTAGTATGAATGAATCCATAATCAATCATTAGTACCTAATAATTAAAATAAATTAGTTACAATTGTGAATTACGCGTTGTAATCCCTATCTGGGATTACCCCACGGTTAGATTACGTTCCTTTAGAGGTACAAAAAAATAAAAACACCTATTTAATTATATTTGTTCAGTTTTCATTAAAATTGTTAAGTGAAACCCGGAGTATAATTAATAAATGAATAAATAATAAATTATTGATTAATATGCTTGCCACTCTGTCTCTAACAACTGGTAGGTAATAGTAGTTTATGCAACTGTCATATAATACCTAATTATATGCAGTTGCATACACTACTTTATGTACTACACTCATATTTTTATGTTAAAATATCGTACCTATAATTTTCTCAACTTAGCTGGAAGTAAGCTGCGAGTCAGTTCTGTTGTATCTACGCGTCGAGGATATCAAGCGGCGGGAAATTCACTTTACTGCTTTCACATTTATCTATTTATTTGCTTAAAATAAAAATAAAACATTCACAAACACAAACTACAACAATTACAAAAATTATTCTGTTCAGCGGGAAAAAAATTTACACAGAATATAAACAGGAAAATTTAAATTTGAATTTGTTAAAGACATCTAAGTATTCAGCCTACATTACGCCGTGTCCCGGCGCCCGACAAAAAATTAAAGTGTTGCATAATGATTAAAAAGTTATTTTACGATACAGCTGTAATGAAAATAGTATGGAAAATGCTGTATCGAAAAGAAATTTTTTAAAATTTTATAGCCTGCGTGAAAAAAGTGTACCCTTAAACGACTGTTTTCGAATATGTAATTGGAACATTAAGTTATGAGTGTAGATAAACTACTATTATATAGGTAATTTAAAATAGGAGCATATATACTTAAACTTTTTAAACATATTCCAGCCAGACTCGAACAGAAATTTAAATGTATTATTTCAATTTCCGCTCGGCCGGGAATCGAAGCCGGGACATTTTGCGTCACAGTGAACTGAATGATAAGTGTGCGGTATCACCTAGCATTGTTTGTTAGTGTTGTATTGAATTGAAACTAGGTTGAAACATGAATATTCAATGCAACAGCTTATTACAGGTGTTGGAGATAGATAGGTACTTATCTATACAAATGCGTGTTCAAGAGGTACTTGACAAATTCCAAACAGCCCGTAAACAATAGTTTTGATTTCTGAATATCTTTTGTCTAAGTAAAGCATAATAGTTTTACAATAGCCATGTCCAATGCAATAGTCACACTGTATAATACCTTCATTGGCACAATCAACTGTGTAAATATTTAGTTTGTCACATGATAATTTGTGCCGGAGATAAAGCGAGAAGTAAACTCTTGTTCACTTCACAATGACAAAATAAGCCAAAATACAAACAAACATCATTATCTTTGTGCGGAACGAAACGTTGAGTAGATTTTTCGTGCTCTCACATGCGTTCAAAATGTGGTGACCATACAACTTACGCCAAAAATTTATTATGTAATATCGCTTTTTAGCCAAAATCTATTCTCAAGAATTGGCAAATACATGTGTAACTTATAAAATCAGGTAAAAATATAATAGTTTAGATCAAGTTGTAACCTAGAGGACACGACAAAAGTAAAAGTTCAAGTTCATGGTCGCGATTGCGTGTATTTTCGAATGCACAGCGCAACTGTCACAATCAAAGTGACAAATCAAGATGTCAGTCGGTCGCCCGGTGACGTACCATTTGAACGTGTGAGTTCGTATCCTTTCGCGCTCGACCAAGCCAATTTGCATGGAGTTGCGTTTATTCAATTAGAAATTATCTTATTACAGTCTACCGGTCCATGCTCAGGATACAGGGGTGATGTTTGACCATACTCGGACTCTGTGCGTGACTGTGTCGTGTTAGAAAAAACTTTTGAAAAGTTTTTGCGAACTCTGTGCGCTCGCTTCGCACGGCCGCACGGTATTGTTTTGATTAAATAATAAACTGTTTTTGTGTGATAGTGCTTGACATTTGTTGTGACAATGAAGGAGGTACAAAATAAGGAGGAAGGATCAGACGAAGAGTCAGGGCTCGGCTATCATCATACTTTGGTAAGTTTGACTTTGTTTAGCGAAACTTTCTTTTTTCAAGAAAAATACTTGGCGAGGCCCTATGCGGCTTTTTTGCGTTTCCTGATTGATGTAGTGGCGGCTTATTACCGGTTCTATTACTTACAAACCTTCAATGAATCTTCGTTTACCTGCTGGGGTCACAGATTCATTATTTATTTATGGAACCAGGAATTTAAATTAGAATTTACAATTAGCAATCACGTTTGTACCTAGTCTTGAATAAAAATGAGTCATAGGTTGTGTTATCAAATTGAAGTAGGTACCTACTTACATATGCAACGAGATTGTGTACCTATAAAGCCAAGTCGTGGACAGTGTAGTATATTTGTTTTTGTGTTGTGAAATCACTGTGTGATATATGATCCAAATAAATACATTATTTTCGTGTCTGTGGCACTTGTAAGGTCAGATCAATAAAATTCAGTTAGTAGATACTTACTGTATCTTATGTTTGCATGCCATAGACATATGTTTTGTGTTATATAATAATGTCAAGGTCTATTAGAGATATAACTACAATATTATTGGTAAGTATGTATTACTTTATTATTATCTTATTGGTATCAACTAATAGGAAAGATAAATTGACACTAGTAAATATGTAAGAAATTAATATGACAATATGGTAGAATGTTATAATCATAAAGAAAAGAGCAACAGAGAAAAGTAAACTCTGTTTTTACTTACTTTTAGCAAACACTGTCAACTTTCTGCACTTCTCATGTGTTGTAGATTTACCCGGGGGGTTCTTCAATCAGGTGATTGCTAAATGTTTTACTGCCATCTATATAAAAAAAACAGTTACAATAAATAAGGAACATAATATGAACATATATGGAGGCATATTTATCACTATAAGGAATGTCTTTTCAGGCAGCAGCATTTTTTAATGTCATATGATAGGCAATGAGGCAAGCCGGCCACCTGATGGAAAGTGGTCACTGTTGCCTATAGCCATTAGCATCTGCCATTATCCCACTAGGTGGGATGGGCACAACATATTCTCTCATTCGTCATGATTTAATTGTTATGACACAGTTGTGGTTTCGCGTTCAGTTGTGGTTTCACGTATTATAAGCGGGCTTTTTTCAGGATTCGATAACTATAATAAATATTTATAATGAATTATGGAAACACCTGTTTATTTACCATAACTTAATTTAAAAAGGGTAAATATTTTATTTACTTATTTAGTATGTCATTACAAAACAGAAAATGAAAGTCTGTTGTCCGGTAGTTATTTCAGTAATGGTGTGCTAGATTAATTTTAAATAAAGGTTGCACATTTCTGTTTAAGTGCCAAAGCAATTTCACAGTCTTTTTGTACCATTTATAAATATAAATCAGGTCATTCATGTGAGATATTTAATGTTATAAGGTAGGTATGTGAAAGTTTTATGAAAGAAAAGATAGGGGTAGGGTAGGGTAGGGTAGAGTTACAGTTAATTAAATGGAAACTAAGTGCAAGTGGTACTTAATTAAATGTAATTAGTATACTGTAAACCGGTGGATTATTACGTGTTAATGGCTTACAACATGAGGATGTTGAACATCAGGCAAAACGGAGAAGAAAAAGTAGGAAAGCATACTGTGGCAGAAGCTGGGATTGACCACTCAGATGATTATGATGAAACTGGTGGCTTATTAATAAGTCAGAGACCTGATTGATCCAGGACCAACACTAAAACCAGGTCCAGGTCCTGGTTCACTTCCTAATTCCATTAATCTACTTATTTTATTATAGCTTACTTATTGCAATCCTTAGGTACATTGACAGACGGTGAACCATGTGTGTACATACATACATATGTACATATGTATGTTCTAACCTACATAAACAACTGTGTTGTATGTATTATTGCAATAATTGCATTCTTATTGGTTTGGTTTCTAAAATTTTCTTGCATTGATTGTTGTTTTTCATCAATACTTAATTTGCAATTTTGTGACCTACTTACATTGTAAGAATGTTCTTATTCAGTTTTTCAGATTACTTAAGTACTTAGGATGCTATTGTAAACCAACTTAGTAAAATAAATGTTCATATATGTAACAAAAAGAACACACTGAACACCCATAGTACAAGCTTTGCTTAGTTTGGGGCTAGATGGCGCTGTGTGAATTTGTCCAAAAATTTTTTTTTTCTGGGCATAATGATTTTCCGAAAGTCAAAGTATTTCTCCAATAGAGCATCATCATCATCATCGCGGCACGCGAGGGCCCGGGTTTCGCCTTCCTGCTCCTTTTGTTCCACTTCGCTCAGTCTTCGCTCGGTCTTCGCTCGTTTGTCTCCCTCTATTTTAAAAAGAGGTAACCAGACCGCGCCATTTTTCTTTCCTGCCAGTAGCTTTCTATTTGTTCGACTCTACCAGCTGGATGCGGACTGCACACGACCGGCATTTGTGGAGATCTTTGGGGGAGGCCTACTTGCATACATAGTTAAAAACAAAGTCGCTTCCCGCCGTCTGTATCTAGGCTTAGATCTTTTAAACGACGCAAAGGATTTTAATGCAATTTTCAACAATAGATAGAGTGATTCAATAGGAAGGTTTGTAAGCAAGAAGAAAAGGGTAGTCCTAGGGGTAAACTAGGTGTACGCGAACGAAGTCGCGCCGGGCCCACTAGTATATGATATTTCCTAGTAGTATTAATTAATTCGTATGTTAAGATTAGCGACTCAGTTATTAATGCCAAACGAAAAATAAATAACAACTCTAATAATTTGCATTGCATTGTTACCACGTCATGATTTCCATTTATGAAAGAAAATATTATTATAATAGTATAACCGTTATTTTACCAGTATGGCTCAAATTGACTGCCAAGGTGAGTAAATGACGGCTGCTCGCAGGCCCACTCGCACCAATACTTTTAACTCTAGATTTTATTACTAAGGTGTCAAATAAGTGTACGGCCTATCTGATTGTAAGCAGTTACCAGAACTAGCGTTCGACGGGTGGTTTTGAGGTTTCCTATTGGTCGGGCGACGTCCGTCCTACGACCATGGTCGCGCGACCGTTGTCAATTAGGACAGCGCGTAAGTGTTTACGAACGTTTGCAAAACCAGCCAGGGGTATCATGATAATATCACTAGGACTAATTCGAGGTTACGTATAACTCGTTATCACTTTTTGACGGGTGTGTTTAGGAAGGCTTCGCCACGCCATTTTCACTGTAGACTGATCTGACATCTATAGATAAAAACCCACCCCACTTTCAGATGACATAGAAAGTTTAAATTTGGCATCCAGCTAGGTAGGAAAAAACCAGAACACAATCAATTTATAAGATTTGGATTTTTTACTAATCAATTAATTTTATTAGGTCAAAGTTAGCGCCTTGCAAATATATTATTGTACTTCGTTCGCGTGTTGTCTTACTGTATAAACCTTCCTCTTGAATGACTCTATCAATAGATGAAATTGACCGCATTAAAAACCGTTGCGTTGTTTACCAGATCTAAGCGTACATACATACTTACAGAGGGACAGAAGGCGGGTAGCGACTTTGTGTTATACTATATGTAGTATAACACAAAGTAAATAAAATATTATAAGTAAATAAATAAAATATAACACAAAGTAAGTAAATGTGTAGTAAACTGGTGCAATTGGGCGTTAAAATTCGTAAAAGAGTGTGACATACGTCAGACAATCATACCTACTTATTTCTGGAATTGTTACTAACTTCATTAGCGTATAAGCTCTAGTTGCTTTTAGAGTTCCGTATCCGAAGAGTAAAAGAAGAAACCATATTACTAAACCTGCGCTGTTTGTCTATCTGTCTGTCTGTCTGTCACAGGCATCTTTGGAACCGCGACAGCCAGTACTTTAAATTTTCACAGAATATACTGTTTCTATGACCTCTTTAACAACAACTAATAAATATTCAAAAGTTAAGGGGAAGGGGGCATACGTATACATTATTTTTTCAGCGTGTTTTGGATAAAACTTGATGAATTCTACACATGTAGCTCTGGTAACAAAATCTTGATCATGCTTTTAAGCCGTTTTAAATAAAATTTGATAAATCGCATGTTGCTCTGGCCTTAAAACCTTGTTGGTAATCGTACGGAACCCCTTGTATGCGAGTTCGACTCGCACTTGGTCGGTTATACTTAGTTTAATAATGGAGAAAAGTAAAACTCCAAAGTAACTTCCCTCTTTAAAAAGTTTAAAATGGGATCAAACTGAATGATACAAATCGGTTGTTTAAATGTATGTGTTGTAATCCATTGTTATATTATTCTAAGGATATATATATATATAGCTAATGCCTAAAATCGGCCGGAAATGTGTGAATTTTTTATTACTTATACACATTTCCTAGGAATTTAATACATTACCTAAACAGGAATCGGAAATAAGTTAATTTGTGTCAGAATCAAATCTAAAAAATTTCGGAATGGTATTTTATAATCAGGCTTTGAAGAACTGAAATAATTATGTACGAAGACAAATTCTAAACGTTTATTGTTTGTAAATATTTTATTTACAAAGTGACCGCCATCTCACCTATTGGCACGTGACGACGCGGCCGAATATGAAGCAGCCCATTCACTCTAGCCTTGAAGGCATCCAGATTAAATTGATCAGGGAACGCACTCGCAGGCAACGCGTTCCACTCCTTAGCTGTACGCATTGAAAAGGTCGAGCCAAGGCTCGTGCGGATAGCTGGAAGACCCACGACATAAGGATGAAGCGCTCGCCCGGATCGTGTTTCCCGATGGCGGAAAGGGGCTGGCGGAATGAGAAATATTACGGAAATACCTACCATTGATTTATGGCCGTCATGATTATGCTCAGCCGAGTGGTGCCCGGCAGAGTAGAATAGCACCAACCCCTTACACTCGTGGGTGTCGTACAAGGCGACTAATGTTTTCGAGGCAAAAGATCTTAGAGTATCCGTAGAGTGGAAAATGGGCAGCAGCGTTTTCCATTGTTATATTTACAACACTGCGACCTCCAACCCGCCTGCCAAGCGTGGAGATTATGGCAATAACCTTCCCTTTCGTGGGAGAGGCCTTAAGTCCTGCAGTGGACTGTTATGGGCTGTGATGATGATGATTATGCTTGCTTAAAAGTGTTTTACTCTACACATCCACAATTTAGGTAGTGTTTTGCTGACGAAACGTTATGGCCAAATGTAGGTAGGTACAAGACTCGCCTTTGCTCTACTTAACTCATCACTATTTGCAAAGGTAAGTAAGTTGTCGATTTGTAGACAATGCCCTTCAATTAATACTAGTATAGTATAGTATAGGTATACTTACAGTAGGCATAAATTTCTGTAGGTAAGTAAGGTAACTGAGTATTGACGTTATCAAATATTTTTTACAGATAGAAAGTAAAGCAATTTCAAAGTCAGTTTTGCGATTGTCATTATCAAATTGATAGATAATAGATAGTATTACAGAGTAATAAATAATAATACTATACATTGAACCTGTGGAAACCTGCATACTCAGACGATTGAATGTGCAACCATGATCCTATTTGGTCAGTTTCCCCTGTGACTAGGGTCACGGAGGTCAGATGGCAGTCGCTCTACTACTGTATTTACTTGTTTAGCCAATTCCTGGATCTTGTTCAAGGCGATGTTTCATGTTCATGTGTGTGTTAGGTGGTGGACATGCTTTGTGACATGATGACAAGCTTTGCTTACTGTAGGGCTAGATGGCGCTATGTGAATTTGTCCAAGCATATAAATTATTTATTTATTAATACAAAATTTTATTTATTTGCGCCAATAATGCGTGCGAAGACACTGTTTGTATCATCAGATATCTAAAATCACTATATTACCTACTGATTGGTAGTAAAACCAATAAACTGATTAGATAATTTGAATATTTATTTATCGCGAGGTTCAAATTACATCTTTTGAGTACCCAGCTTTGGAAAGATAGCAAGGAGAACTCTGCATCTACACACTTCGGTCAGGAATAAAACTCGATAGCTTTATACATTGGGACATAACCATACATATAGAACGAAGCTGTCAATAGAACTGACAAATCCAATATCTCGAATCCGTGCTGCACGAGACCGGGGATATCGGCCCCGATGTCTAGTCCCGTATCTTAAGAGCATAATTAGTCCTGATGCTTTATGGCTGCGAGTCCTAATGGCCGGCGCTGATGAGGCACGTCCGCGAACTTCTTGCCAACGAAATAAAAATGTTGCGGTGGATGAGTGGCATAATAAGACTCGACCGAGTACGTATCGAGTACATCCTTGGCGTGCCTGACATCGCGGGCAAGACTGAAGAGTGCTGCGTAAGGCGGACCTCATTGGTACATGGCCGCAGTGGGATTCGAACTCGTATGTCTCGCTTATGAGTCGAATACCTTAACCATTCGACCGACATTCCCCATACCTACAATACAGTCTTTAGTCATTATTAATTAGTTGCTAACCAACAACTTGCGCAGAGATTGTAAGTCATAAATAATATTTATCACATTTAATGCGTTCGGCTAGCGCTGGCATGTGCAAATATATTTAGAGATAAGTATAATGTTGTTTAATTAGGATTTACTGATTGTGTACACTGACTTTATTGTATGCCACGTGCTTTTGGTAACGGAAAATATCTCTAGGAATGTAAAATGAACTCCCACTACGTAGACCTTCTGTTGGCGTCCACGCGAAGGTTCGAAAGAACGTTTCTCGCTCGTACGATTCGGATGTGGAATGCGCTCCCTGGCACAGTGTTTGAATTGGACTATAACATGAGATCGTTCAAGAGGTATATTGGCGGTCCTTAGAGGTGGGCAACGCGTTAGTACCGCCCCTGGGGTTGCTGATGGCCATAGCCGGCGGTGACACCACTTTCACCACATACAAAAACATCTTGAGACTTAGCGTAAAGGCCGCCATTTATGTTTTAGTCTATTAAGCAAAGCCTCCAATAGTACTTGCAGTGCCAATATGTCCCTTCATCGTCGATTCGAATCGACAATCTGTACCTTACTCTTCGGAGGGATTTGATAACGGACTTCAGAAAAGAAGGAGATTTGGTAGATCTGCATACTAATAACGTAACTCTGTTGCTAACATTATCTGATTTCAATTATTGAAATACTTACTTTTACGATAACATTGTTAGAAACTGAACCCATGAAATAGACGATACGATATGAATTTCAATCATTGAAATCAGAAAATTGTTAGCAACAGAGTTACATAATTAGCCTATAGGTTACTGTTAATTACTGTAGAGCGACTGCTATTTGACCTCAGGGGAACGAAACGCAGACGATCTTATATACTTGATAAAGTGGAAAATGGAAAGCAAATGTGTTTACCCACATAAATCTGTTATCTCCGAAAAATATTTTCTTGGTCTACCCTTCAAAGATAAAGTGATAAGAAACACATGACGGCGTCGCTATCGTACAAGGAATTGTTTCAATGATAGCGAATTGGATAAGATAAAATTATGACTATGATAATCCGACGAAAGTCAATGTCAACTGTAATGTTTTTATTTCACTTTCAGGAAGTTAAGTACACTTGTAGGTATTCTTTTAGGAAATAACGTTTGTCGCTCGTACGATTCGGATGTGAAAACCACAGTGTTTCATTTGGACTATGACATAGGAACGCTGGAATATTAGAGGCCTCCTTAGAGGCGAGCAACGCATTGGCGTTGGCTAATAATAAACACAAATGAAAATTCATAATTCTTAAGAGAGGTAGGGCATAGCGGGGTATCCCGTTCGAATTGGAGCCGCTCGAATGGGGAAGTACCCTCCACCTTACAGAATACCGCAGCTAAACAATACTCTTTTAAATAGTGTTGTGTTTCTGCCGGTGAGTAAGGTTTCCAGTGCTCCATGGGGTGGGGATTTGGGGAACCGTGGCTTTGGCAGTGGAGGGGCATTTGTCTTTTTGCTGCCAGAGCAACGTGTTATAGAGGTGGGCAACGCATTGGCGATACTCTTGGTGTTGCTAATGTCTATAGGCAGTGGTGACCACTTTCCACTGTTTGCCTATTGCATGATATAAAAAAAAACATTATCTGCTCGGCCGGGAATTGAACCACATGTTAACCCACTAAACCACTCAGGTCGTCCACCTACCTACATAATATTTTTTGTTCAGTATACATTTTTGGTGTTTTTGCCGACAAGGACACGCTCCAATGAGTCGTGGCAACGTTCGAGGCCAATGAAAGGTGTTAGTGGCTCGCGTTTCTGTCGATACGTACGAGGGCTGGTCCAAAAATTGATTGTTTTCAACCATTTTGTTTTAGTTTAATTATCGCTAGGCAAATGTTTAATACACGACGACGAGTGGTCAGTTGGTTGCCGGTCTGCCACGCAGAGGTCCCGGGTCCCGGGTCCTCGATTCCCAGCCGGGCAGAAATTGAAATGATGAATTTTAATTTCTGTAACGGGTCTGGGTGTTATATGCACATCTAATAAGTGTATATAAAATATTAATTTCAAAAATATATAAGGAGTTTATCAGTTTTGTGGCGCCCATAACACAAGCTTTGCTTACTTTGGGGCTGTGTGAATTGTACAAGCATATTAATTTATTTATTTTGACAATATTTATTTATGGTATTTGGTGTACCAAATAGAGGTTTTGTCATGTGCTCAAACTCACTGGCCGGCGACCTTATTTTACAAATGTTTGTATGTAGGTATGTATGTTGGAGCCAAATCTTACAAGCCTAATTTGAGCATTTGACACACTTCCCGGCGTCCAATTGAGCTGAAATTTGGTATAAAGTGGCTATAGTACTATCGTGTTTTGAGCTCTTTGTACTGGTCATGATGAGTACTTATTACCGTGCGATAAAAGCTTGTTTTGAAGAAATATTTTCGTCTGAGAACTTATCTCTGTTACACGCGCAATAAAATCCCTAGCACCATGGAAGGAAGGAGTACACGTATGTATTTAGATTCTCTTTGGTATGAAGCTAACGTCTTCACAGCCCATAACAGTCCACTGCAGAACTTAAGGCCTCTCCCACGAAAGGGGAGGTTATTTCCATAATCTCCACGCTTGGCAGGCGGGTTAGGATATCGCAGTGTAATAAATATAACAATGGAAAACGTTGCTGCCCATTTTCCAGCCTACGGAGACATGAAGATTTGTCTCAAAATCATTAGTCGCCTTGTACGATACCCACGAGTGTAAGGGGTTGGTGCTATTGTACTCTGCCGGACACCGCACGGCCAACGTTTTGCTGTAAGAAATTGTATGGTAATTACTGCTTTTAGAAATTCTACCTTACCAGTAAAGAAAATATATCAGGAAAGAGGCCCCGTTGGCGACCCAAGAAGTGACGGGTGGACATCGCTGATTCGGATGCGAGAGCCAACGGCTTACGACGCGAGAATGCCAAATACCAGGCAAAGTGGAGAAGAATGAGTAGGAAAGCGGAACCTGGCAGAGGCTGGGATTAGCGCTAGGACGTTGTGGGATAGGTTCGCCTTTGCTTTGTAAGTGTTTCCTTTTGAAATGTACTATGTTGTTGCAATAAAGAGTTTACATACATACATACATATGATGATGACTTACCACCGTCACTTATATTAGTTTCGTGAGCCGGACGGAACGACCTAAAAATATGGCTGCGAATGGCAGTCGCTCCAAATAACGTCATCAGGTTCCACCCTGATGTACTCCAGAGCCGGGTGTGGAATGTAGAACGTATTGCAGCCATTTTATAAGGTTATGTCGAAATTCATACACCACTCTCTCACGGAAGAGTGTTCTTTATATTTTTATTGTACTACTCAGGAGAGACGACCGGTGCATCGGTGGCCGAGCGGTTAAGGTATCCGACTGTGAGCGACAGGTATCGGGTCCGGCCATGTACCAATGACTCTTCTCTGAGCTATGTACATACTAAGGATGCTCTTACTGTAAAAGAAGACATCGTGATGAAACCTGCGCATTCAGACGACTGAAGGTGTATTCATGATCCAATCTGGGCAGGTTCTCCTGGTAGCAGGATCACAGAGGTCAAATGGCAGTCGCTCTACTGTAATTACCTAATCTGCCAAATCTTGGATTATAGTCTGGTAGAGCACAACCGGGACATTAGCGAAAAGATGACGATGATGATGACTCAGTGACAAATGACCTTACAACCAGACAGCCCACCAGGAGGAAAGCGGTAACTATAATCCTACGATATCTATGATTAATGAAAAATGCATAACCCAGGTGGTAGGACTCCGTCAAGCCTGCGGAGTCCGCCTGGGTGAGTACCACCGCCTTATCTATTTCTGCCGCCAAGCAACAATGCTTGCATTGTTGTGTTCCCGTTTGACAGATACAGCGCAATTACAGGCATGAGTCCGCAATTGTACTGTAATTGGCATGAAGTTTTGAAAAAATAAATAAATGAGGCTCTTCATCTTAGTCCTCACAGTGGCAATGTACCTGCGGTTCTGTATTTTGTTGCCTGCAATATAATTGCATAAAAGGTAGATATTTTTAATACCACTAAGGTAGCAAACAAGTTTGCGGCCTGCCTCATGGTAAGCAGTCACCGCAGCCTATGGACGTTTGCAACACCAGGGGCATCACCCACGCGTTGCCGAAGGGCGATGTTATGGGCGACAGTTACCGATTACCTCATCAGATGTGCGAGGACTAAGATGATAGGTACTACCTACCTTATCGTTCAAACCGGAACAATGCCAAGATCGATGCTTGGCGGCAGAAATAGATAACGCGGTGATACCTACAGACTGGCTCTTCGGGCTTGACAGAGTCAGAGCCCTACCACCGGTAACTTTGTACGAGTAGATATTACTATTCAGATTTAAGTCCGTCATTACTAAGTATAAGTTCGTCTGAAGAATAAAACAGCAATATTGACACAAATACCTTTATTTTCTGTTTCTTACAATGTTCTAAAATGCGATTTAGGCCGTATTATATAATAAGTATATATCATAAGAGACCGATGGCGTCTGCAAAAAAGAAAGATTTTAATTATAAAACAAATACATTTTTTAGGTTTTAAGGCCAATAACCGTTGGTTAATCTAAATACCTAGTATCCCATCCAGATTAGTTTACCACTTTCGCTGCGGCCGACTCGAAATCGGCGCTACGCTTGTCAATTTATTCCTGTCTATAACGACGAGCATAATAATATTTTAACACTATAATTTATATCGATTGACCATGTGGTGTCCGGCAGAGTAGAATAGCATCAACCCCTTACGCTCGTGGGTGTCGTACAAGGCGACTTATATTTGCGAGGCTAAACTTCTAGAGTCTCCGTGAACTGGAAAATTCCATTATTATGTGTAATGCGATCTCCAACCCGCCTGTCAATTGACTATGATACTATAACAGACTATACCAGACATGTTATGGTGATGATTATTATTTATACATATTTAGGTGAATAAACTGAAAACTGAAAGCACGACTCATCTGGCCAGTCCATTTAAAAGTGTACGTCATGAGAAAGTCTAATTCATTCATGAGCTGGGTTGTGCTACAGTCTCTCCAGACGGTGCAGACTATCGGTAGGTAGTTCTTGTTGTTGGTCCGATTTACTCCGAACCCAGATTTCAGAACCAGTTCATAGAGCGGTGAGGCCTTATTGCAATAGACAGCAATAAGCCTTCCAACAAGATCGAAATTATTCTTGTTCTTTGTATTTTTTCCTTTAGAAGTGGAAGAGTTCTAAATACTAGATTAATGCCCGATTTTACTAACACCAGATTTCCAGGAGTGGGCATCACCCACACGTTGCCGACCCCGTAAGAACTAAGGTTGCAGATGTATGAGTCTGGACCGTATGCGACTCCTCAGCACTTTTGTCGTGAAAAAACTAGTTGTGTTAGGAGTCTCTTAAAACTTAGGAGGCGTTGGTGATAGCGGGCATAATACGGCGGAACAAATATGAGGCTACAATGAAGCTGTACCGCTTGTACAAAATATTCTGTGGCTGTACGCAAACGACGCGCTTTGATAAAGCTTTTGTGTAGCATTATGTTTGTGTGACTGTACGCGCACAGTGTAACACACAGTTATAAAAAAGAATAGGTACGTACTTACCTTAAAATTAACCCTATTATAAAACAAACAGGAATTTCTTAAGTAGGTATATTTAGCATTTTACTACACACTATAGCTTCACGGGTTCACCTTCTGGCCTAATCTAAAGGCTGCTTAATAAAAGTTCATAAACATTAGTGGTACACGTCGATTTTTATATGGGAATGTACATAAAAAAATAAAATTTACATTGCCTTTGCGTCAAACCTTGGGTAATTACTTCACGATCATTATTATCACCCGGCCAACCGACATATGTCAGAATACTCAAATCCAAACAAAAATGGCCACTAGGAAAATAATTCCTGTTGGACAAACTAGTTGTACGTATTTTAAATATTTCGGGTTTACTACCCAAGTCCACAAGTACTACAAGTCCACTTCGTCGTAATATCAGCTACTCGTAAACCAAGATATTTAAAAGTATGTTCCGGGTTTCCTACCGCGTACCTTTGTTTACGAGAAGCCCGATATTTCGACGCACGCGGTAGGAAACCCGGAATATTCTCCTAAAATTAATAAAAATATTATTAATTTACAAGGAACCTTTTCCGTAAAAAGTCACCCCTTGGTTTTTACTTAAATTTCTGTGCTGTTTAGATATATTATGTATCTAAGCGCTCAGATGGCATGATGATGAAATAACTTTGAATGCTGAATTGTCAAGACCTACACCTGGCTCAGACTAAATGATGTTGGGTCCGTGGACTTCAATTTTCAACATTATTGTAGGTGTCGTCTCTATCCAGGCAGTCGTTACAGAGTCCTATCGGTATTGGTTGGAAATTAGGCCTATTCTTTATATGATTAATATTATTCCAATAATGTTCATGTACTTACTACTGGGTACTTTAAAAAAAATTAATAATACGTCAATAAAACATGTAGGGCGTAGGTAAAACATGAAGCTCACGCCTGTGTCCCACAGGTGGGGTAGGCAGAGACTATGGACCGCCACTTTGCTCTGTCCTGACACAACTCCCTAGCCTCGCATATCCACAACTCTTTTCATACACTTCCTTTTATTCATGCCACCTCGGACTACGTAAAACATGTATTACTATATAGTATAAAGTTTGTCTTCTATTACGAAATACGATAGACTAAGGTGACACTAGCACAATGTACTTAATAGTCGTAATAGTCTTCTTCGCGCATTTTGATTAATGGCAACACTTAGTTCTAATTTTTGCCACAAGAGAAGTAAAGCATACAAGGTACGACTATTTCTTAACAATTTATTTTGTAAATGATGGAATCCCATGTTATTATAGATTAAAACACTTTTTTACAGTAGTTCCACTAAATATATTATATTTATAAACTTTTAATTAATTGTGACCGGTTTGGATATAATCTTCTGGCAAGTTTAAAAATATAACATATTTAGTGGAACTAGTGCATAAAAATGTTTTAATCTATAATTTATTTTGTTGTACATTACCTACACACTCACACACATACACCAGGTCTTACAATCAAAAGTCAAAGCACGCACATATATAAATGGGCGCCCATTTTTATGCTTCACTCATGATTTAAGACAGTATCCATTATTAATTTTTCAGGTCCGTGCGTGTACCTATATTAAATATCAATTTAAAACATATTTCTACACTTGTTCTCATTTAATGTTGTCCCATAACTTATAACGGTAGGTAGAGCTCGTCTAATTTAAAATGACGCGCCCCACTATCGCATTAACGCACACAAGCAAGTTTAAAATATGGAAGCAATACATATACAAATGCCGTTGTAATTGGTCATTCAGTTGCCGGTAAGATTCAAACGTCGGAGCACGCTCCGTTCATTGGCTCCCACACAGATGAAGTGTCGTTATTAATATTTGCACTTACACATCGAAATCAACTAACTAAGTAGTGGGGCGCGTCATCTTAGATTAGACGAGCTCTACTATAATGATGTTATTATGTATGTTCCTATTTGTGTGTTTTAAGTCTTTATTAATCTATTATGGCATAGAAGAAACTGCGGTAGGTACTTAGGTAATTAATTTATAAACTCTTTATTGCACCTTTACAGGACAACTTAAATTTCTAAATTATCACTATTTATTAACAATTGTGAGACTAACGTTGAATTGAAATTATAATATATTATTACTAGCTTTTGCCGGCGACTTCGGCCGCGTGAAACTCGTAAACGTGCCGAACCCGTTCCCGCGGGAAACACATTTAATTTCGGGACTAATATGCTACAATACTGCCAAATCAGTAGTTTTTGCGTGAAGGAGTAACAAACATTCATCCTTACTTCATCCTCCGTTCGCATTCATAATATTAAGTAGTAGGATTTATTATTATTATAAAAACAACTTACTCCAACATTCTCTTCTTCTTCCGCTTCCGAGCGAAGCTGTTCAGCTTGAACAAGGACTTCTCTCTGAAAATAAAAACAGTTGTGTGAGTAAAGTACAGCTGTTTTTTCTGCATTTTTCAGTGTTTACAAGAAAATGAAACTTTGTGTCACAACGGGAATTTTCATTTCAGAATTGGAGGGACAACGAAACTAAAATTCCCGCTGTCCCATTCGGGGGATAACATTTGGGGGACAACGGGAATGACCCTAGTTCGTGACCAAGATGATTTGTGACGAATAGATGACGCTAAAGTAGGAAACAATTCGTACATTGACCTATTTCTACTTGTCTCTATTTCAAGGACGCGAGCGAGCATGAGCAAATATCACGTAACTTTTTATCCGCAAAAAATAGTTTAAAATTACGAGATATGAAACATGTCTTTATACTAAAATATGGCTATATCCTACACAATTAACTTTACTGTCAAACATATAAAAATTTTGCTATGAAAATTCGTGTATTGGCTATTACATAATATTATTTAAAATGAACACAACAATAACGTCCTATAAGTAAAGAGAAGTAAGAGAGAGTAAGTAAAAAAATTAATAATGATTATAAAAATATGTCATACAATATATTAGATGTATTTACAGCTTTAGTTAATCAAGGATCCGCTGTAGAAGATCAAGGTACAGGTGAGGTGGCGTTTGTAATAGAATCGATTCGTACCCAACATGCGGGATCTGTAATGCACAAATATATTTTTAATACAACTAAGGTGAATCAGCTAAGCTTACGGCCTGCCTTATGGTAAGCAGTTACCGCAGTCTATGGATGTTTGCAATACCAGGGGCATCATCCACGCGCTGCCGACCCCGTAAAAACCTTTTCGCCCCATTCTTGAAGAATTCCATCTTGTACTCCCCAGGGAAAACCTCTCCAGGCAGTTCGTTCCACAACCTTAGTGAGCGTGCGAGATAGTTCCTTTAGAACCATACCGTTCGCGATCAATTTGGCTCCAAGGTGTGATGATAAGACGCTTATATAAGTTGACTACTTTCTTTTGTGACGACCTGAGTGGTTTAGTGATCAACATACAGCCGTAATGACACGCAAGAGGTTCTGGGTTCGATTCCTGGCCGGGCAGAAATTGATATGATGAATTTTATTTTCTGTTACGGGTGTTCTATGTTGTATAAATATGTAGTATATCAGTTATTTAGCACCCATAGTAAAAGTTAATATTTGTTTGGGGCTAGATGGCGCGGTGTGAATTTGTCCAGCATTATTTATTTATAATATTTTATTTTATTTTAAATAATGCTAATAATTGAATACTCAAAATCAAGCTCAAATTCTCATTAGTTCGATATTTGGTTCCATAATCCATGTCGAGTCCATAGCTAAGTATTTATTAATATATATTGTATTCATTTTGAATAACATTATTTCCCTGAACGAGTTAGAATTTTATTATTTCTGATGTTTGGAAGTATGACATATTTTTATTATCATTTTTAACATTTTCTAGATACTTCTCTTTGGTGTAAGACTTTATTTTAGTATTAATTTAAATTGAATAAAATGATATATTCGAGTATAAGTAGGGGGTTTTTCCGACAGGTTCCTGTCGCTTAGGTTATTATGTGACTTACCTCCAAGTTTTGCTGCGTAAACATGTAACATTGTTATTATATTTGAATTTAAATATTTAGGAATAAAATTAAATATTCCCATTTGGTGGCCTAGTGGTGAGAGAACCCGACTCGTAAATCAGAGGTCCCGGATCAGAATCCCACTGCTGTTATGTACCACTGACTCTTTTCTGAGTTATGTACATTAGTTGAACACTAACTGATGCTCTTACGATGAGGGAATATATCTTGATGAAACCTGCACATTCAGGCGACTGAATGTGTAACCATGATCCAATCTGGGCAGGTTCCTCTGATCGTAGTCGCTCCACTGTAATTACGTGATCTGCCAAATCCTGAGTCATGGTCAAGGCAATTAGACTATAGGTGGTAAGTGACGATGTAGCCGAAGATGGAGCATGCCCATCTAGGGACAGCCTATTCACTCTAGCCTTGACGCGGCGTCCAGATTATAGTGATCAGGGAACACACTCGCAGGCAGCATGTTTCATTCCTTAGCCGTACGCATTATAAAAGTTGAACCAGAGCGGCTTGTGCAATAACTTAACAAGTCAAAGAAATCAGTTAACTTACCGCCTTATTCTCCAAGCGTTCCTGGTGAAAGGCATTACATGTTTAATAGTTTTTACTTTCTTCTTATTGAATTACCTAAATCTAATTAGTCTCATAACGTCCAAGATATAAAGGACTACGGACCTGCGGTTGCAGAAGTTAATGTATAAAATTTTGGAATCTGAAATGCAATCTTGAAAAATCTGGTAACGTTGGGCTAACTTCCTAATTGGGATCCTGTACTTACTATAGTAAGCCTCAAAAACCGGGCTAAGGCGAGTCGAGCAACGCACATCGTTGGGTTCCGTAGTTGCCTGTTATAAATGTGTACTTAGAAGGGGGCATTTTATGAGACTATAAGCTTTCTTTTTAGCAGCAGGGGCTTCATCAGGGTTGGACTCTGTCAAGCATGAGGAGTCCGCCTGGGTGAGTACCACCGCCTTGTCTATTTCTGCCGCCAAGCAATGATGCTTGCATTGTTGTGTTCCGGTTTGAAGGATAAGGTAGCCAGCGGAATTACAGGCATTTCATCTTAGTCCTTACAGTGTCAACGCACCTGTGGTTCTGCATTTTTGTTGCCTGTAACCTAAATACATGAATCGTTCCTAGATGTTATGGGCGACAGTTACCGCTTACTATCAGGTGCGCTGTCTGCTCGTTTGTCATTGCGTCGAAAAAAAAAAAAGGAAACATGGAAAGGTTTGTAAATGCATGGTAAGTCTATTGCATTAATTTTGACAATGGGCGACGAATTGTTCGACTATTTTACAGTAATACGAGTAGCTCACGAATTTGAAGAGTCTTATTAGCTGTGATAGTTTTCCTTCTAATTTCGTTCCTTATCTTAGAACAAAGTAGTTTATCCTTAAGCGTATTAAAAGATCCTCGGTTTCTAGGCCGATATTAATATCGTAATATTTTAAACTATCGTAGTTATTATCACACATTTTAAAGGTATCCAGCCCATACAGTGGAGTGCTGCTTCAACCTTCGTGAAAGCAGCGCATGGTAGCCGTTCACCTGTTTGCGGTCTTTAGCGGTAAAAAAAATATACGTCACTTACCACCTGACTATCTAGCCGTGCCTGGTGAAAAATATGGTTATGAAATTAGAATTTTATAGATATTTCAAACGTTTTAAGTAGGTAAATTGAATTCGTGTGTATAAAATAACTTGACATGTAATTTTTTTACCTAGTTAGGCACATGGTCAGACGTTCCGCCTCTTGGAAAGCGGCCACGCCTTTGAGGTGCCTGTAGACATGCCTTTTGAAGAAGCTCTTGTTGTAGTGCAAAAGAAAGACTCGTGAAGAAGGAGGAAGCTCATAGCTCTTGCACCTGCGCGGTAAAAAGGCTCCCGATGCCCGTACGTTAGTTGTATGTCAGGCACCCCGATTACGTAGATGTAACTACTGTTGTATCTTTTTAAAAACAAAAATCCATGGTGCGGTGGCAGAAAAGTGACAAGGCACCACACAAACGGCAAACAGTTCCACGGAGCATTCCCCATCGTACAGAAGGTAGAGAACACACAGAGGGTCAACATCTTTTCGGAGGCCTAAGGGATCCAAATCCCCTGTGGGTAGGGGAATTTTTTAGGGTCTCCACATAATTTACTGTCATCTTAGGTCTAATTTACGTCACTTACTGGGCAGACACTTATTGGGACTGAAATGTTTTGTCAAAAAAAGTGAATCTATCAAAAATGTCGTTCTGTCACAGAGGGTTAAGTTGCGAGGAACGAAGCGACGAGCTTGTTTATTGTTATGAACCACGCAGCGCACTAGCTATTAAATGGAGACATTGACAGTATCTTCCACTGATGTGGAGAAGGCTCGAGTCCAGTAGTGGATTGGTATGGGCTGTTGATGTGTGTTAACGGTGATATGAATTAAGTATAAGGATGTGATTCGCTTACGGCCTCATTCTGCAGGCGATCCTGAAATTAATGTTTGAAATTATTATTGTTTATCTAAAGGTACATAGTTTATAACAAAGTCTCTTGCCGCCGTCTGTCTTTAAACTAATATCTTTTAAACTACGCAACGAATTTAATTACGGTTTTCAGTAATAGATAGAGTGATTCATGATGATAGTTTAAAAGCAAGAAAAAAATGGTTGGTAGGGGTAGAGTAGGTGTACGCAAACGAAGTCGCGACAGGTCCACTGTGTATATAACTCAGAAAATTGTCATTGGTGCCTACTTCGCGGCACTGGGGATCGAACGCGTACCGAGTACTCTCGCTTACTAGTCGGATCCGCTAGCTATTGGAACTCCCACCATCGCTCAGTAGTCTGGTGGTCATTAATGATTGATTGATATAATAGGACCACGATAAGTCCGTATTGACTGACAGTAGTAAAAATTATAAAATGTGGATATGGCAATAATCTGTGGATAATCTGTCCTTGTCAGTCCTTCTTGTAAACATTCAGTTATTTGGCTTGAACTTGTACTTTTAGTTTGACTAAATCATGCTGAAAATTATCTCACTCACTTCCTTTTTAATTGTTTTGTCCATTATTTAATAATATTTTTCAAAACTCACGAAAATGTTTGTTATGACTTTTATGAATGACGTTCTATTACTTTTAAAAATCTTGTCAAAAGTTGCCATACTGAGATTTTTTTTAATAAGTGATTCGGACTTAGCGTGGTCATATTATATAATCTTTATTGTACCAAAAGAAAATATCATTTTACATAAATGTTACAGAGGTATGTAACACGGACTTCTCCCGTAGGGGGATCTGTTAAGCGAATCAATTCTCCGCGTATTTAAAAAAATTCTCTGGTGTCGGAGGCCAAGATCCACTTTGGGTTGCTGAGCCAGCGCAGTAAGTAATAAAAAAATTATCTTCAACTTACCATTTCTTTATTGAAATATTGTTGCTGTAAAAAAATAAAATACCTAAATAAATTATAAATAAATATGCTTGGAGAATTCATACAGGGCCATCTATCTATCCCCAAAGTAAGCAAAGCTTGTGGTATGGGTGCCAGACAACTGATAAATTACTTTTAATTTTTTTAAATACCGACTTACTTATTTCATTTTGTTTTATTTTATTTGTGAAATACAGGAACTTTAATATATTAGGTACAATAGAAGAGACTTCTGTGCTCTGCCGACAGGCATAAAAATATTGGGGAGATAGAATCAATTATCTACATTTAGTGCATTAAATACTATTATAAATTATAGAAAAGTAATATCATATTAATTATTATGTCAACCGTTGTTAGTTGAATTTAATAAGTTTAATGTACATACAACACCCAGACCCGTAATTAAAATTCATCATATCAATTTCTGTTCGACCGGGAATCGAACCCGGGCTCTCGTGGAAGACGTCTCGACGTTAACCATTCTATTATGGGGGTAGGAGGGCAAAGTTACAGAGATTTTTATCTCTTTGTTAGCCTACCTCAGCTTTCTAGCGCTTCGGGAAGAGCCCTTTGGATATTTAATTTTTTATACAGACTTGTACCCTCTCTTATCGTGTTTGGAGGGTGAAAGTCAAAGATTTCCTACACTTTCACTACACATATTATCGGGCTTGTTACCACAGTTAGTATTGTTTTTACCTCGATATTTCGACTTTTGCATGCGTCATGGTCACGAGTTGACTGCGTCGAAATATCGAGGTAAAAACAATACGCCTCTTGGATATCGTGGCGAAGCTACGGCAACGCCATCGGTCGGTTAACGGCGGCAACTCGAGGTCGTTTTTCTCGTAGACGTAAACATATGATTCGCATAAAAGTCACCGCACGTTTTGGATGTTTGTTTATTGTAACAAAAAAATCGATATTATGAGCCAAACAATTATTAAGTGTGGATTTCAGAATATTTACGCAGACTTTTTCGCGGAAAATCTGTGTCGAAAGGTAAGTAATTACACGAACTATGAAATATTATTTCAAATTCATTGTATATATAATTTTTACCACGTATTCATTTGATTGCAAGATAGCTTATCGTATTGCTAATAAAAGGATGTTAAATTTATTGAAAAATATTGAGCATAAACTTTTCCAAAGCTATCATGCTCAGGAGATTGTCGAAATCCGTGATGGTGGAGAAGGAATCATCCAGAGGAATCAGACCAGAGTAAGTAATCGACCGTACGACGTGAAACTAGAGGTATGTATTAATTATGAAATGAATTCATAGTTGAGTAATAATGTAAACAAATATATTTTCAGCAACTTTTCAACCATCCATGCAATTTAGAAATGGAAAATGAAGATATATTTCTTTATCAAAGAAATATATATGTATATTGAAGGAATAAGTATCATTCGGAAATGTGGAACCGATAATAATTTCATTTATTTACTTATTTATGATTTTATTGTCTTGCATCTACAATATATTATTATAGATACTAAAACAATGAAATAAAAACTAACTTTCACGTGAAACTTAAAAAAGTCAGATTTATAATTAATCATGATTAACATTCTGCATGTTGGTTTCGATTTTTTTTGTGCTGGTTTTGGTGCGTGTATTACTTGAAAACATGGAATACCGTCAACACTTCCTGTGTGTACATACACGTTATTGTAAACTTTTTGTGTGCTTTTTCCCGCTCTTCCCGTTTGTTCCCTATAGGAACTGATTGTTTTTCAGGTGAACCTCGATCGTACGGTACGAAGGACAGAATGCACTTGCAAGGCGGGTTTATCGGTTCGAGGTTGCAAACATGTAGCAGCGATCTGTATTTTTATAAATAATGAATGTACGCAATCGAAAATCGATCAACCGCAATGTTGGAATCAGCCTCGAGAAAGTCAAGTGGAAAAATTATAAAAAAGGTTGCACTATCGCTCAAATGTTCCCAGGTAAGGAACATCTGATTGATTGTAATGCAACGTATACATTCAACGACGTCCAAAATGTACCAGTATCGCACGAAAAAGGCCCACGAGTTGCCTAAATCTGCCACAACGCCGCGCCACTAGCGTTATCCAAGAGGCGTATACTAACCGTTGTAACAAACCCGATAATATGTGTAGTGAAAGTGTAGTGAATAACCACGAAAGTCTTAAAATATTTCCTATTTCTCGTGTCATTAGTGTGCAAATTGTGAAATGTTACTGTATTATCTTTATACACGTATTATCAAATATATAGGAATAAATCAATTGTAACCACCATACCATTAAAGGATAATAGTTTCTGATTTGCTGATATCTCACTGTACCTGTTTCACAAATAAATTATTTAATTTGATTTGGTTTTTTGTTTCCTTGCTACTGCTAATAAAATCCAAAGTACAAATGCTAGACAAACGATTTGTATGCTTATAAGTCTGCTACGTACTACTTAATCCTGAAAATATGGGCTTTCTTGCATTATCTACACCCAAGATATGAGGGTCTGAAAATTCGAAGAAACGCTTTTTGAAAAAAGTTAGGTGGTGCCCCTACTTCCCACGGGTTCTCTCGGCCTTTTTTATTATAGTATAGTGTGTAATACGTCTAAACCTTCAGAAATAAATTCTCTAACTGATGGTTAAAACCACATCAAAATCAGTTGCGTGGTTCAGGAGGAGTTAGCGGAAATACACACATATATATCCAGAAATCGACTTCATTCTATGTATAGATAACTCAAATATTATGAATAAAATAATATTTTATACACTAGTTCCACTTCAGGCAATTGCCTGAAGATGAGTAATTCGAAACCGGATGCAATTCAATAAAATTTCTATAATAATGTGGAACTAATGTTTTAAAGTTTAAAAACAGTTTAAAATTTAAACTATAGCTGTTATTATCGCACATTTTAAGCACCATGATGCATGCAACTGTGTCGAAATATCGGACTACTCGTCAACAAAGGTACGCGGTAGGAAATCCGCAACATAGGTACCCTTAAAAAGTGGAACTAGTATTCATAAGGTGATTTAATTAATTACAGTTAAGTGGTCAAGACTCACCAATTGCCTTTGTTTGTAGAGATTTAAGGCCTGAAACATACAAAAAATTATACTGTAGTAGGGTCGGGCGGGTGTCTCACATTTACCTAACCAGGCAGATAAGGGGTTCGTAGCAATTTTTTTTATTGCATACGGAGGCACACGGACGTATGGTCCACGTTATCGAAAGCGACCACCGTCGTCCAGTAGGCTAATTATGTAACGCTGTTGCCAACAATTTTCTGATTTCAATAATTGAAATTGTTACTTTCGCGATAACGTATGATCGATTTGATAGTTTCAGTTCGATAATACGGAATCGCAAAAGTAACAATTTCAATCAATTAAATTACATGACATCTGCAATCGAAAGGGAGCGGATGCGGTGCCATCCTTTTAATCCCCCCCCGCACAAACACACCCGCGCGCGCGTTCTTCCGCGACGTTGACTGATACTGCCACCCCAAGGTGGTCAGTATCACACGCCCCGTTTTGTGCATTTTGGAGAACCCCATGTTATAGTGCAAAGGAAAGATTTGAAGTTCGTCCCATTTGCAGTTCGTCGTGTGTTTATATTAAGACAGTGTGTGTAACAAATATTCCGTATACAAACATACGTTTTAGATGAGAAGAATTTAGATGAAGAGAATTATAAAAATATGGTCCACTCTTACCCGGTACTTGTGTTGCCGATTTAGTGACTGTGAAATAATAAAAGTAGGTCACACTGATTAATTATTTTAGACACCTAAAGGGCAAAAATAAAAATTATATCATATAGATGCCGTATTAGCTACTTGCAAGATAACAGTCATATAAATGATAATAAACAAACATTTGCGTAACAACATTAACAATCATAAATGTTATTGATATAATATGACTAATAGGAAGGTGACAGCGTTTTAAGCGAGATGTGAGATAATATCGTAATAAACGTTGTTTCTTTTTATCTATGAAATAACATTAGGTGTTTAAATATGAAATAGCCGTTTTGTATGGAGATAAGTACCAAAACTGTCATTTTCAAACAAGCGAATTTTTGCCATTTCTCGAAAACGGCTGATCCGATTTTAATGAAACTTCTTTGGCATAATCTTTTCGCGGCGTATTCGCGTTTGGATACTGCAGGAAAAATTCCACCTATCTCACCCCGCGCTGACTGCACAATGGCTAGAGATATTAAAAATCCTGCAGCGTCTGGACTGGGATAAGGTTAGTGGACCTGATAGTCTACGCCTTCAAAGTTAAAATGAATAGCCGTATGAATCTTTAGCCGCCTCGTAACTTACCACCACGTGATATGGGAGTCAAATGCTCGGCTAGTTCTTTGAAACATATAACCCCCCCCCCCCCGTTATTACGTTAATTCGTGGTAATAATTCTTTTATTTTTAAACATTGTTGTTTAAAACGTTCATCCTGCAAACTTGGTAACGTACTAATTGTTTTGTAGTAAGACGCATTTTAATAACTTCTAAACGAATTAAAATCAGTAGTACAAACTAATATCTCACAAATAAAACAAGGGGCTTTCAATAGGGTATCGGCCTTATTCGGCCGGACCTTGCCCATTTTGTCTTACTGTAAATTTTTATAATGATTATTTATTTATATTACTTAATTGTCTTAAAAGCATTTAGAAATATTCTATTTTTTAAATCAATTTCAAGTTATTACATGATAGGTACGTAAATAAAAATTGTAATATACGATAGTAATCACAGATATGCCTTGTAAGATGCGCGCGCTTGGGTTACCTGATTGTGGTGGTTCAGTGGTAGTACTAGACGTAATAGTATATCATAGTATGAAACATCGTAAAGCACCTATACAACTTTGCTAGTCGGGTAGTTTTTTTATACTACTAAGGTTGCAAACAAGCATGCTGTTTGTCTTATAGTAAGCAGTCACAGCAACGTCTATAGGCTGCGGTGACAGTTTATAGGCGTTCGTAACATCAGGGACATCACCCACGCGTTGCCGACCCTGTAAAAACCTTAGCAGTATGTTAGTATTTATAATATTGGCAAATAACTTACATTGTATGGACCGTATTGTTGTTGTACGCGATAATTTGCCTGCTAAAATAAAATAAAATACATAAACTTTCGCTACTAACCCAAATATTAAAGAGTCAGGTGCGGTGCTAACAAACGCGGCCAGATGAATCGTGCGCACACCACCACCGTGTATGGCCACCGATATAAACGTTTTCATAAATCAATTTTCCCATTCCAAAGAGCCCAAACACGATGGTATTATCTTGTTGCGTTCCTTAGTTCCTATCCGAACCATCCGACTCCATCATCAGATCAGCTCCATGGTAATGCATTGTTATCCAAGTTACGTAGGTATGCAAAATTTCAGCTTAATCGGATACCAACGAATGGACGAAAAATGGTTTGCAAGTTTTGACGGACAACAGTAACTTACGAACAGTGCAAGATAAGCAAAATCTTGTAAAAGAATACGCCTTATCTCATCACACATGCCCTTAAGGGATTCTGCGTATGCAATGAAATTAGATTTTCGCTGCTTAACTTTTTACAGTAAGTACTAATTAGACTTATCTGGTCCATAAGGTTTAAGCCGTGTGGTGTCCGGCAGAGTAGAATAGCACTAACCCCTTACACTCGTTGTTGTCGTACAAGGCAACGATCTAGAGTAACTTGGGTGACAATGCATTAATATGGTACCATGGTGCTTGTCTGATGATCGAGCCAGATGGTTCGGATAGGAACTATTGAACGCATCAAGATAACACCATCGTGTTTGGGCTCTTTGGAATGGGAGAACTGATTTATGAAGAGGTATATATGGCCGTGTTGTGTCCGGCAGAGTAGAATAGCACCAAACCCTTACAAGGTGTGTCGTACAAGGCGACTAATGTTTTCGAGGCAAAAGATCTAGTCTCCGTAGGCTACAAAATGGGCAAAAGCGTTTTCGATTGTAACATTTGTAACACTGCCATCTCCAACCTGCCCAGTGGCGTAGCATGAGGGGGGCGGAGGGTGCGGTCCGCACCGGGCGGCACTTTGCCGGGGGCGGCGCTGCGGAGGTGGCAGTTAGAAAAAAAAATTTAAATATAAAAAAAAGTTAATTTCTTTCAGTGTTTTTTTCGTCATTTTTTTTTTGTTGTTACCTAGATGCGAGCGCCGGTGCGCGCAGGTACAATCGGAACGTAAAATAGTAACATGCCAAATAAATATATAATATCTAACTACCAAACTTTACAAAACTTTACTCTATGTCAAAAAATGTTAATTTCACTTTTCAGGTTAGTGTTAATCAATAAAAGTACTCTTTTTACCATGCCCCAAATTTTTTATAATGGATTACAAAAATAAGAGGGCGGCAAATTTGGAATCCGCACCGGGTGCTAGTGACCTATGCTACGCCACTGAACCTGCCTGCCAAGCATGGAGATTATGGCAATAACCACTCTTTTCGTGGGCGAGGGCCTAAGGCCTGCCGTGAACTGTTATGGACTGTGATGATGAATGAAATTATATTTTCGCTGCTTACCTATTTATGGTAAGTACTTATTAGAAAAATCTGGTTCTTATGCAAGGTTTAAAATAATATTCTAGAATAATGAAATAGAATCTTGCTTGGGAGCGTCGGTGGCCGGGCGGCTGAGTATTTGACTCGTAAGCGAGAGGTACCGGGTTCGAATCCCGCTGCGGCCATGTACCAATGACTCTTTTCTGAGTTATGTACATTAGTTGAATTCTAACCGATGCTCTGAACCGAGGGAAAACATCGTGATGAAACCTGCAAATTCAGGCAACTGAATTTGTAACCATGATCCAATCTGGTCAGGTTCCCCTCGTAGCAGGGTCACGGAGGTCAGATGGTAGTCGCCCCATTACTTGATCGCCAAATTCTGGATCATGGTCAAGGTGGACCCCGGGCCCTTGTCCTCGAGAGCACAACCGGGACATTAACGCTAAGATGTTTTAATTTTTAAAGAAATATAATCTTGACTTACTGGCCTACTATTGCCGCGATTTGGTTCCTGTAAAGTTAGAAGGTACACATTATAGATACAGTAATAATTATTTTGGCGTTAATGTCTCGGTTGTGCTCTCGCGCGCGAAGCCCGAAGTCCTTGACCATGATCCAGGATTTGGCAGATCAGGTAATAACAGTAGGCAGTCGCTCCACTGTAATTACCAGACCTGCCAAATCCTGGATCATGGTCACGGCGGACCCCGGGCCCTCATGCGAGCACAACCGGGACATTAACGACAAGATGATTATAGGTAATAACAGTAGAACCTGACCAGATTGGATCACTTATTACTACTACACATTCAGACGCCTGAATGTACAGGTTTCATTACGGTGTTTTCCCTAACCGTAAGTGCATCGAATAGTGATAAACTAATGTACATAACTCAGAAAAGAGTCATTGATACATGGCGGAACTGGGGTTTGAACCGGGTACCTCGGGGTACGAGTTGAACCGCTTATTTACCATAAAGTCTCTGACGCTCTCAAAATGCTATGAGGTAAAATGTATGCGTGCAATAAAATGAAACGCTGTGCGTTGCCCGGTCAATATAGTTAATTTTTTTTATCCTACACAGTGACAAGTGAGCAGATAGCCCACCTGATGGTAAGCAATAACTGTCCCCCATAACACCTACAATACAGGCAACAGAGCCGCAGGCGCAGTGTCACTGTGAGGACTAAGATGGAATGCCTCATGCCTGTAATTGCGCTTTTCTATTTATGAGTAGAATTACACGAAGCCCTTTGACGTAGGACCTCTGAATACCAGAAAATTATTAGCAACGTTTTCTGTTGTGTATTGCCAGCACTGCAATCTTAGTAATCAGTCTTTCAGCATTATAATAAAAATAAAGTTTTAAGTTTTTTGGCGCCTCGAGCTAATCTCGGTCATCTGCAAAGGAGCTGGCATGGTGGACTGTACTATTTGGGTTGCGAAATTAAAGGAAATAACTCTCTTGGCTTACCACTAAAAGTTGCTGGAAAGTGAATTATGAATTTAGAGTAATTAAGTCTGGTAGTCTAGTAAGTCTGGATAGAGAAGACTCGCCTGCGCTGGTTTGGTCACGTGTTGCGTAATCCCCAGGGATACGTTGGAAATAGGTGCCTGAACCTGTCGGTATCAGGAACGAGGCCGGTGGGTGACCCAAGAAGCGATGGATTGACATCGCTGAGTCGGATGCGAGAACCAACGGGAGGATGCCGAAGACCGAGCGAAGTGGAGAAAAAATAGTAAGAAAGCGGACCCTGGCAGAGATCAGGATAAGCGCTAGGGCGATGATGCTGATAGTCTGGATGGAAGATGGGCAAAGTGTCCTGCAGAGCAGAATTGCGATAAGTTGGTTGTGGCAACGACCTGTAGGCTAATTTCGTAACTCTGTTGCCAACGATTGTCTGATTTCAATTATGGAAATTTTTCTTTTGCGGTTATGTATGATCGATTTAATGGTCAGAACGGATATATCGATAGACATTCATAAAATAAATGCATGAAGATTAATTTATTCATGTTCACTAATATCTCCGTTTGGACTAAGTTTTTCCTATGCAACCATATATTGTTGGATAGTAGAAAAAAATACCTACATACGACATATTATTTTTTATTTTTTTTTCTCATTTTTTTTTTTTTCTGGTTTAATTTATTTTAATTTTATTTTTTATATGTTTGAGCTAAATACTAAATAAATACCTTTTTATTTATTTATTTATTTATATAACTCCATTAAATAACTGATAAGGGTAGATTGTCTCCATGGCAACCTCATAGAAGGACCAGAGTAGGCAACCGATAGATTTTTTTCTTAGTTGAGTAATATTCTTTCATACAATGCGCGATTTTTTTGAATAACAGATGAGGGAAGATATTCTATGGTCAGATCTTAGACCAATATAGATTTTGTTATTTTGTGTGTCCTACATTATTTGCGCATGCGTCCACTTACTAGTGTAAGCACACTTTCCCCGAGAACCCAAAACTCAAAATAATGGCTACTGAATCCGGAGCACCGAATATAACCTAAACTAATGATTACGAATTTCCTAATCCTAATTAACTGGTACCTAATTGGTACAATAAAATAGACTTAAGCACTTGCTTTATTGCGTGTCAGAGTGTTTTTCAAAGGCCTAAATTATTACGATTAAATTAACAACGAATCATTTTTATTTTCAAGAAATTCGCAAAATCTCTCTTGCTTAAATTCTAAGGAATACATATATCTAAATTATAAAATAAATAAATATAATAAAACAGTTTTAAACCTAGGTACTATGTGATGGGACGCTAATAATTCAAATTCATAAAACATAACCCTCCTTTTGTCGCAGTCGGGTAAAGACCATTGGCGTCGTTCGAACGTTTAAATTGGCTAAACAATAACATGTGGCACTCACTTGAAATTCCGAAAACAAAAACCAATTTGTCACACGATATTATGTTAGTTTGAGTGAGCAATAAATTCCCAAAAAGGTCGAGCTTAATTTCAAGGGTCACACTTGTAAGTGTGAGAAAAAATGAAAGTTCGCATACCAAAATGTCCAATAAATTCACGCTGAGATATCGATATAAAAACAATACCGAGAAAGCGAACAAGCTAGCCTAAATATAAAAAACTATCATAAGAACAAAGGTTTCAAATACATGTATCCTAAGTCTTACGACTTAGGGGTGATTTTCAAATATGATATTACGCGGCAAACCGTTGGACAATTTCAGGGACGAGAGAGCGAGACAAATTCAGCCGGTGGTGAAACGGCGCGATCGCGAGAAGCGACGGGATTGGCAGATTGCACTCCCCGCCACGAGGGATGATGCGCAGGCGTCGATTGCCATCCATAACAACCAAAACACCAAACAACACAAGCAAAGAAGAACCTTATGTTAATTAGCGTAGATACTAAGATTGTTATTAGTAATTCTTCTCTATTATAATTAAGTCAGCGAGACGAATCACGGGGTAGAAGGATGACACTTCTTATTTCGGAGCGGAGCGAGGCGGCTGGACGAGCAGGAGAGCATTTATTGAGATCACATCTGAAAGTCTAATAATGTAAAATTATATTAAACTTTGATTTACTAATAAATTAGAGTCAGTGTATATTTACAGCGGCGACAAAAGTTAAGTTGATACCTTTTTTGTTTATGTAAATGGTTTAGGTATTAATTGAATCGATCTGATTAATTTCATCTATAAATTTCATCAATTTTCATTTGTATTCTCACTAGTAGAGATTTTATTAACATAGTTTAACTTAAACAAGATGGAAAGTAAAAGTTACCTAATCAATTGCCACTTACATCCAATTTTAACTGTAATTATTCACTATGAATTATCTCTAGAGATAATTAGACCACGGTAATATTTGAACAAAATATACCGAAGCCCATGTCTATCATCATCAAATCAAGTAATTAATGTGTCTGATATATCTCTATACGAGATCATTATGTGCTATTATAAAAGCCTATGTATATGTATGTATTGTGTGTACGTTAACGTTCATTATCACGTTAACTAGTCCCTGCGTGAAATACTCGTAATGTGGTATTATTTGAATAAAATTATACAAAACCTACCTATGTCTAATCTGCGACGCTTGGGAGTTTGTAATGTACTTACATTGAAATCATCATCAATAACGAATACTCCAAGATATATATTGTTTAAGTATATTCTGCATAAATGTATGATTAACTATTATTTATTTATAGAACTGAACTAGGTGTTCAGACCCCAATTTATTGACGAAAAGTTCTTTAAGATGGCTTAATGGACTAGTCAATACCATCTAATGGCTTAAACCAACGGTTTATTCATAATGTTATTAGACCAAAAGGCGTATGGGCTGTCCCAGCTTATACGACTCGTCTAATTAACGAATATACCTATAATCTATATTATTTTTAGGCCAAAAGGCGTGTGAGTTGATCAATCCCCACATGACTAGCCTAATACTGACTACCTGTTGGTAACGCGCAGCGTTAATGAGTCGAATACTTCACTGATAAGTTAGCATTTATATCGACTAATTGTTTCACATTAATTGACTTAATTAAGCTTATGTTTGATTATATGTTTTAACTATGCAAACCAAGTATGACGCTTTGACTTTCAATTATGTAAATGTAATGATTTGATTTGAACGAACAATTGTTTAAACTATACTAATTAATTAATTAATCATAATTAGACTTAATTGGGCGAAAATGGTTTTTGCAATACTGACCTGACGTTTTCCATTTTCGATAGGTATTGGCCCTAGGAATCGAATGGTCAGAATCACGAATTTCTCTATTGTCAGAAATTCTTGGTTAAAATCATAAAATAGTTTCAATCGTAGAGTCACAATTAAGTAAATAAACGTATATCTATATTTTAAACTCTACCTGTGACTTTAATTCATATTCCCGCATACCTTGACTAATTTTCAGTAAATTACATTCCAAGTTGACTGTAATCATCCAGACCTAATGATTGAGATCCCTAAGTAACTTCTTTCAGAACTAATGGTACTTAAATGCCTTAAATAAACTCATTTGCTTTAGAGGAATTCAATAAGAAATATCCACGTAAATTCTTGCAATTCAACGCATGGCATTCGAGTTTTGATAATTAGATTAAACCAATAATTTTTTGTTGGTTCACCCTAGTTGGTGCTATATTCAGTAAGATTGGGACACCACAGTTGTTGCGATCCTTCATCTCGTAAAACGTAGGGAAAAAGCTGTCCAAAGGATCCTAAACTGATACAAAGCATATACAGGGGCCCCATTTTCGGATGAAGAGTGGAGATGATTTGAATATATGTATATGATAACCTTACGGGGTTACAAAGAATGACAGCGGTATATCAAGGAATATACCTAGTTATCTTGCCAGGCCAAGGCAAGCTTAGGGAACCTTGGGGATCAAGAAAGCATCGACACCCTCTATCGTGGTACTCTCTGGAGCACGTGAAAGGAGGCAGGAACACATTAAAAGGTCCTAGTCTGGACAAAGGTTCAGCTAGGGGACTGGCTCCTTTGTGACCCACTTCAGGGGGCTCAACTTGCTGTCTTATATTAAATTATATTTTTATTATATCACTCGAATCATTGCCATGGACGTAGCGGAGTTTTATTGCAAGTTTCTGTCATCTCATCTTACATAAACACTAGAGAGCAACTAACATCACATTTTAAGGCATTTATAAACCAATCATCAAACCCGAATCTCATAAAGTTAAATAGACTGTCGTTGACGGCCTTTGTTCACCCATTTTATATTGGACTCACACACGACGGTGAGACCGCTTCATGTTATGCGTGAGGCGCACAGACCACGCTATCTGCTACGCTAGGATTCATGACACGTAGCGAGTGACTAGATCGACCTAGGATCGTTTCATCCATTGAACGTGAATAGCTTGACCATACATTTAGCATCGGGAACACCTCATCGGGTGACCGTTGCTCCAGAAGAGCTTCATAAGGCCGGACCATCTCAACCTACACCATCAAATAAATAGGCCCCCACAAACAGCCCCCCTGCCAAATGCGCCCAAGATTCCAGCCGCGTTACCCCGTTGCGATTAAATCCACAAAAATATATTAGTATTTGCTAAGATAAATAAAGCACAGTGCCGCGCATTGACATTCATTTTTCATAAATGGCAATGACCAACCTAACATCTACTTCCCAAATAGTATTAAAAAAATGGCTGACCTGACGGCCCTTGAATCATAAGTGTTTTGGATATTATTATTTGACGACCTAAGTGGTTTAGTAGAGGTCTCGGGTTCGATTCCCGGCCGGGCAGAAATTGAAATGATGAATTTTAATTTCTGTTACGGGTCTGGGTGTTCTATGTATTATAAGTATGTCAGTTATCTAGCACCCATAACACAAGCTTTGCTTACATTGGGGCTAGATGGCGTTGTGTGAGTGGTGTGTGGTGCCGCCACCTCAAAGAATAGCACCACCCCATCTCTTCCCGTGGGTGTCGTAAGAGGCGACTAAGGGACAAATCCGAAAGGTGGGCAGCAGCATCTTTCTGGGTAGATTTACATCAACTGCACTGCGATCTCCAACCCGCCTGCCAAGCGTGGAGATTATGGCAATGACCTCCCCTTTCGTGGGAGAGGCCCGAAGTCCTGCAGTGGACTGTTATGGGCTGTGATGATGATGGCGTTGTGTGAATTTGTCCACGATGATTGATTTATTATTTATTTATTGTTATAGAGGTAATCTAAGTCATTCTGCAATCTGATTCGATCTGCTTCTATAAATTATATAATAATAATCATCTTGGCGTTAATGTCCCGGCTGTGCTCTCGGACCCGGGGTCCGCCTTGACCACGATCCAGGATTTGACAGATCAGGTTGGAGTGACTGGCATCTGACCCTGCTACCAGGGGACCTGACTAGATTGGATCATGGTTACACATTCAGTCGGCTGAATGTGCATGTTTCATCACGTTTTCCCACACCGTAAGAGCATCGGTTAGCATTCAACTAATGTAGGCACATAACTCAGTAAAGAGTCAATGTTATATGGCCGCAGTGGGATTCGAACCCGGTACATCTCGCTTATGAGTCGGATACTGTAACCTCGGCTACCGACGCTCCGTGTATATATGTATGTATGATAATTATAAGACAAAGTGTTTTCCTTAAAAGAGTGTAAATGGAATACGGTAGGGTAGTCTTACCTGATACGCACGACTTTGACTGCGGCTTTGCTGATATTGATTTGAATTCTGGTACTGAAAACGGAACGTGGCACGAATTTTAGTCGGTGAAGGAATAAGGTTGCCGCCAATGTTGGCAAGCGAAGACAGTGCGGGTGGAAAAGGGTAACTGGCCGGGTGTTATGACCAGGTTACCAAGGGAGAGACAGTTAATTGTCGGAAGTTGTATATATGCCGCGGAAGCTGGCATACTTCTGTAACGCGATGTAGGACGTTCAGCGCCATCTATGTGCGGATGCTTGCCAACCTTGTGTTCGTGTACTCGTAATTTGAGTATCGTTGAGTTTCTCTATTAGAGCGATAGATGTCGTTACAAATTCATAATGAAGCACTGTTTAAGCCGTACTATTATAAAATTATGAGTAAATGTCTTAGCCGTGTGGTGACCGGTAGAGTAGAATAGCACCAACCCCTTACACTCGTGGGTGTCGTACAAGGCGACTAACGTTTAGAGGCAAAATATCTAGTCTCCATAAACTGGAAAATGGGCAGCAGCGTTTTTCATTGTTATGTTTGCAACACTGCGATCTCCAACCCGCCTGCCAAGCGTGGAGATTATGGCAATAACCTCCCCTTTTGCGGGAGAGGCCCAAAGTCCTGTAGTGGACTGTTATGGGCTGTGATGATGAGTAAATGTCTGTGACTGTGGTTTGTGCATAATCAGAGGTCGTACCGCCTATCTCCAATTGAACGTCGCCATCTTGATCCAGTCCTGTAGATTGTAGAGTAACATCACAGATTCCGTACCGCCTAACTCAGTATCGGCCAGAATGAATGAAATGAATGCCATTGGGCAGTATATTAAAGATTCGTCAGTTTGATTTTGTAACATGGTACTCTTATATAACATGTTAGTACTTTATAACAGAATATTTTCAGTTTATTTTAATACCTTGTAATTTATAAAACGAGAATTTAAAAATGTTCACTAGAGAGCATGAAAATGATGTTAGCAGAACGGAACATAAAGTCTACTGCCATGAAATTAGAGTCTAAACCACTTCAGGACGTTTTAAATCGTACAATCCTTTTAGTGAATCCGAATGCTATCACCCAAATGGGGGACAACGGGAATTTTAGTTTCGTTGTCCTCTGAATTTAAAAATGGGGGACAACAGGAAAAAATTCCCGTTCCCCTCTCTCAAAAATGTTACTTAATGCACCTGTGCCAACGTAGAGTCTATTTACGAGATAATAATGGTTTTTATACATTATTTGTTTAGCAAACATTTTAAATCACGCGTATATCATTTCTTTCAAAGACGTAATTAATGCAAATTAAATATTGTAACTTACGTTCACAAGGCCGAACATGACGAACTTTTTTCATAACAAAAATAATTAAATTAAAACATTTTTGAATTCGGGGGACACTGAAACTGAAATTCCCATTGTCCCCTATTCGGGGGATAGCATAACGGGAATGATCCATGTCCATTTTACAGGATAGGCTCTATTGGAGTAGAGCCTATACGAATTGAATTTTATGAGCTCTAATCTCTTTATTGCATCAATTCTACTCTATTGGATCAAGATGGCGACGTTATATTGCAATGCTGAAGATGAATGTAATTATTATTATAAACTATAATTATTAATGAAATGTATGAGGATATGAGTCTGTGAAACTTGAAATAAATGATATTTATTTATTTATCGGTGGTAAGGCCACAGAAACAAAGGAACCTATGCATATAACCTTTTATTTATTCTACGCAGTGACAAACGGATCACACAGCCCACCTGACCGCAAGCGCTAACATATACGATTTATGAATTTAGGTTTCAGGCAACAAAAATGCAAAACCGCAGGATGAAACGCATGCATCTCTGATGCTTTGTCACTGTCGTGATTGGCTGAAATGGCTCATGCCTGTAATTGCCTTACCCTTCACTCCGGAACACAATGCAAACATAGTTGCTTGGCGAAAAAAATAGATAAGGCGGTGGTCGGACCCAGGCGGACTCCTCAGGCTTGATATAGTCGTACCACCTGATAAAACTTTGGGGACTGCGGTGGACTGGTAGAGTGTCTCAATATATTTTACGGAATTTGATAAGATTGGTATCATCTTATTACACCTGCCATTTAACATGTACCTTACTGTATTTTTATATAAAAAACGAGTATATTATTATTATCTATGACTTACGCTTGGATATCCTAATGCTGATGAAACGGACAAGCACAAACAGGTAAGAATCAGTAAGTTCATGGTTCAATTCTTTTGCAACAATACGGTGTCTTGAACCTCGTAATTGAGCATGAAGCTTTCGTTTTTATATAGGTACGTATTCCAGAATTAATTTGGTCATACACAGTTTTGTTGTTGTAACGTTAATAAAATAATTAGCAAACTAAACGCACGATTCTAAGCATGCTAATCAATTATCAACCCGAAAAGTTGATAGGAAATTTGTTATTTGAAAAATAATAATATACCTCTAATGCATTTTCCACGGCAATTAACGAAGTTTCTGAGCAAGATTTTCTCCAAAATTAGGTATGGAGACGACCTTGGTATATCTATGCAGTAATGCTATATATGCTGACCCTCAAGTCGGTATGCTTTCAGTCAGGCATGATCCATTTGCGGCCACATAATCAATGACCATCAGTCCAAATAAGCTAGAACTACTAAAGTAAGATTCAATCACAGAATTTAAATAGATGCCTACCTACCTAGGAGAGTTCAATATGTAGCGACATCTATCGCTCCACTAGGGAAACTCAACGATACTCACATTACGAGTACACGAACACAAGGTTGGCAAGCATCCGCAAATAGATGGCGCTAACCGTCCTGCATCGCGCTAGAGAAATGTGCCAACTTCCACGGCATATATTCAACTTCCGACTATCAACTGTTGGGCCCTTGGTCCCCTGGTCACAACACCCGGCCAGGTGGGTAATTACTCTTTTCTACCTTCTCACCATCTTCGCTTGCCAACATTGGCGGCTACCATTATCCTGCACCACCAAAAATAGAACAAGTTCTCAAATTAAAATATTTTCATAAAGATTATTCCAAAGAGCCCAAACACGATGTAGTTATTGCGTTCATTAGTTCCTATGACCATCTTCCAACTTCATGACCAGAACAGCTCCATCGTACCACATTAATGCATTGTCATCGAACTTAAATAGCTCTACCAAACAGCCCGATAGCTTCGGTGGAAGAGGGTGAATTAGATGTTGATAGCAAAATTCCAGGACATACAAGTGACGTGAAATAATAAGCTTGTCAAAAGACAAAAAAATGTAGCGCGACAATGATAATCATGACCGAAGGGGGCGACAAAAAAAAGGATACTTTTGCTGCGTGAAAACTCCCAGGAACATCGCATCGCGTTGACGGTCTGCCACGCAGAGGTCCCGGGCTCGATTTCCGGCCGAGCAGAAATTTTAATTTCTGTTACGGGTCCGGGTGTTATATATATATAAAAATATGTATTTAAAAATATATAAGTATACTAGCGGACCCGACAGACGTTGTCCTGTCTACACGTCTTTAATTTGAAAATTTCAAACTTTTTTTACAAAATTGTGAATCTAAACCATTCCCAGATCCCCTTGAACACACACAAAAAATTTCATCAAAATCGGTCCAGTCGTTTGAGAGAAGTTCAGTGACATACACACTCACAGCAGAATTATATATATAAAGATTATCAATTTTCTGGCACCCATAACACAAGCTTTGATTACTTTGGGGCTAGATGGCGCTGTGTGAATTGCCCAAGCATATAAATTTAATACAACTGCATTGCTAGTTCCAACGCACAAAATCGCCCTTTTCGTGGGAGAGGTGAAAAGTTGTATGTTACACACGAGAGAAATTAATTTCTCGTGCCTTCAAATCACTCACTTAGGCTCAGTAGTCAGTAGTGATTTAAAGTCAGAACTCGCAGCAAACTTTGCTCTCTTGTATGTATAGCAAATAAGTATTCCCCATACGTAAGCATGCCGACAGCGTATTCCAATTTAACGCCCGAAAAAAAAGAAGGGTGTTATAAGTTGGACGTTTGTATCGGTGTACCTATCTGTGTATGGTGGTGTGTGTTTGTCTGTTGCGTTGTATCGTCGAATATTTTCTTTAATTGAAACTAGTGGACCCGGCGCGACTTCGTTCGCGTACACCTACTTTACCCCGTACCTACCCTTTTTTTCTAGCTTACAAACCTTCCTCTTGAATCACTCTATCTATTACCTACTATTTTTTTCTAGCTTACAAACCTTCCTCTTGAATCACTCTATCTATTACCTATCCTTTTTTTCTAGCTTACAAACCTTCCTCTTGAATCACTCTATCTATTACCTACCCTTTTTTTCTAGCTTACAAACCTTCCTCTTGAAACACTCTATCTATTACCTATCTTTTTTTTCTAGCTTACAAACCTTCCTCTTGAATCACTCTATCTATTACCTACCCTTTTTTTCTAGCTTACAAACCTTCCTCTTGAATCACTCTATCTATTACCTATCTTTTTTTTCTAGCTTACAAACCTTCCTCTTGAATCACTCTATCTATTACCTACCCTTTTTTTCTAGCTTACAAACCTTCCTCTTGAATCACTCTATCTATTACCTATCTTTTTTTTCTAGCTTACAAACCTTCCTCTTGAATCACTCTATCTATTACCTACCCTTTTTTTCTAGCTTACAAACCTTCCTCTTGAATCACTCTATCTATTGTTGAAACCGCATTGAAATTCGTTGCGTAGTTAGATACAGACGGCGGGAAGCGACTTTGTTTTATAAAAATGCTGTGTTTTATACTATGTAAAGAAGTAGTTTAACCGAGATGGTTCTTAGCTTTGTATAATTAAAAACGGTGCATAATTTAGAAAATATTTGAGTAGAGCTCGTCTAGTCTAAAATGACGCGCCGCACTACTTAGTTAGTTGATTTCGATGTGTGAGTGCAAATATTGATAACGACACTTCATCTGTGTGGGAGCCAATGAACGACGCGTGCTCCGACGTTTGAATCTCACCGGCAACTGAATGACCAATTACAACGGCATTTGTATATGTATTGCGTCCATATTTTAAACTTGCTCGTGTGCGTTAATGCGATAGTGGGGCGCGTCATTTTAGATTAGACGAGCTCTACCTACCTACCTATATGTAAACTTGGTAGGAGATTTTGCGACGTTACTCTGTCGAGGTTATTGCGCCATATTTAGTATTGTTATTAGATAATGTTAACTTTTTCAATAATGTAACTATTATCGTGTCGTGGTGTGGTATGTATAATAAATGTCTTTCTTTCTTATTATCGTACCGAATTGCCGAATCCAGTTAATCGCACGAGCCGCTTTGGTTGAACCTTTTTAATGCGTACGGCTAAGGAATGGAACACGTTGCCTGCCAGTGTGTTTCCCGATTGTTATAATCTGGACGCCTTTAAGGTTAGAATGAATAGGCTGTCACTAGACAGGCAAGCTTCATTTTCGGTCCCATCGTCTCTTACCATCAGCGTTCGAACCGCCTAACTCTGATAGTACGCCGATATCTTGATCCAATCCTGTAGAATGACGTCACAGAATTTGTACCGCCTAACTCAGTATCGGTCATAATTAACGAAATTAATGCCATTGAAGAGTATAGGTATAGCAACTTTCACATTTTGATTTTGTAACATCGTACTTTTTAAATTGAATAAAATTCTAGAATAATGTACTTCATAATAAAATACTGATTTATAAAACGAGATCAAGTAAAAACTAAACAGCTTGAAAATTATGTAAGTAGTTCTTACCATTTTTTTTTATGTTATACGGTAGGCAAACAGGCAAGCGGGCCACCTGATGGTAAGTGGTCACCACTGCCTATAGACATTAGCAACACCAAGAGTATCGCTAATGTAATCGCTCTATAACACGTTGCTCTGGCAGCAAAAGGCAAATGCCACTCCACTACCAAAGCCACGTTTCCCCAAATCCCCACCCCATGGAGCACTGGAAACCTTACTCACTGGCAGAAACAGAATACTATTTAGAAGGTATTATTTAGCTGCGATATTCTGTAAGGTGGAGGTACTTCCCCAGTCGGACGGCTCCAATTGGAACGAGATACCCCGCTATGCCCTACCTCTCTTGAACCATAAAATCCACTACCGTGAAATTTGAGTATAACCAACTTCTTGTCGTTCAAAATCGTACATTTCACTTCATTCTACTGGATAGGCTCTATTGGAATTTCAGATCAGTTGACAGGGGAACATGATCAGATGGGATCAGGCTAGGTACATATTCAGTCGCCTGAATGTGCAGGTTTCCTCACGATGTTTTCCCTCACCGTAAGAGCGTCGGTTAGTGCTTAACTAATGTACCTACATAACTCAGAAAAGAGTCATTGGACCATGGCAACACTGGGGTTCGAACCGGATACCTCGGATTACGCAACCCCTTAACCATTAGGAGATCATCATCTTGGCGTTCATGTCCCAGTTGTGCTCTCGGGTCGGGGTCCTCCTTGCCCATGGTCCAGGTTTCAGACGCCGGACGCTACATATTCCTGATTGTTCAATGTGATTGTTTCAGGTACGTCATTTGCTGCCACCGCAAACACGCCTGCAGCAATCTACAGGCACCATCTGTAGGCATGCTTACCGATGTCGTCGTCTTGAGAACAAAACCCTGCTGTGCCAGTATCAGGACTCTGTCAAGCCTGAGGAGTACGGCTGAAGGGGTACCACCTCTATATTTATGAATCATCGTAATCATGATAGCAGCCGAAAGACGCCCACTGCTGGACATAGGCCTCCCCCAGAGATCTCCACAAAGGCCGGTCTTGTGCCAGTGGCTGAAGTGGCAGTGGGCAGGTTAGGTTGGGTTAGCTCGAAGAACAGATGGCCGATGGGGCAGTAAAGTTCTCGAGTGGCGATCACCTACCGGAAGACGCGGCGTTGGTAGGCCTCCCACAAGGCGGACCGATGATCCGGTAAAGATCGTAGGTACCAGCTGGATGCGGATATTTATGAATGAATGTATGAAAATACTTTTATTTTTCTGTTTATTGAGGATCACTAACAATTTATACATTGTTACATAAATATGTAATGTAGCATTACATTGATTATGACTAACGAAATTAGCTAAGTGTTAAATTACTTAAAAGTGGCCACAGCATGCATTGGATAAGATGTGGAATGAGCTCATCCCGAAGTCTTTTGCTCTGTAACATGGGGTTCTTCAAAGGACATGTCTGCAGGTACCTCAAAGGCTGGCACCGCATCCGCATCCCTTAGGTTGCAGATGCCCCGAACGACGGTGGCCGCTTTCCATCAGGCGAACCGTCTGTCAATCCGCCTCACTAGGCAATAAAAAATTATGACTTCAAGAGAATAATAATAGTGTAACAGATAAAGTAACCGTAAAGATGGAAGAGCAATAAAAAATCAAGATATCGCATAGTTGATACTAGTTTTCCTAATAATAAAAAAAAAAAAAAAAAATTTGTAAAAGTTTACAAACTAAAATACAATACTACAAATTCATATTTCGCATTTCCAATCCAGTTCATAATTTACACTCGCGGAATGATGACATTCAAATATACCTGATGCAGCACTTTGGATACCCCAAGTATCCAAATGCAAAATATTTTAAGAGAAAGAAACGAAAGAAACATTAATTACACACGGACGCCGTGACATAGCAGTTTTACAATACAATAACATAAAAAGAATTAAGTAGTAAGGTACATAAAACTCTAGATATAATTGAGGGTATGAAGGAGCTTAAAATGAGTAAGTAGGTATTTGCTTTTCTTGCCGAGTTTTGTAATCATCATCTTGGCGTTAATGTCCCGGTTATGCTCTCGCGCACGAGGGCCCGGGGTCCACCTTGACCATGGTCCAGGATTTGGCGATTAGGTAATTGCAGTGGAGCGACTGCCATCTGACGTCCGTGACCCTGCTACCCGGGGAACCTGACCAGATTGGATAATGGTTACAAATTTAGTTGCCTGAATTTGTAGGTTTCAACACGATGTTTTCCCTCACCGTAAGAGCATCGGTTAGTGTTTAACTAATGTATATAACTCAGAAAAGAGTTATTGGTACAAAGCCGCAGCGGGATTCGAACCCGGTACCTCTCGCTTACGAGTAGAATACTCAACCGCCCGGCCACCGACGTTACAGTTTAAAGGACAGATGATCAATACAATTAGAAGTGACTTGTTGACACACAAAACTATTATGAAGGCTGCAGTTAGAAAGAAAAAATATTTTTAGCTATAAGATGCTATAACTTTTATTAGTGTAAGTCTTGTTGGTTGTCCTAAATAAATAAAAAATAAAACTGTCGACTGCGCCATCTATAAATACCTCTTGGAAAACTGCTCATTAGAGGCATGAGGCATAACATCTTAGTCATCACAGTTATATTTATTTATTTATGAATGATTAGTTAATGTTATGGGCGACAGTAACCGTTTTCTATCATGAATGAATAATTTATTGCTGTAAAATGTGGTACATGGTACCTAGATGTAATAATTTTTATACTCGCTTCTCATAATTTATCAGAATCTGGCATGCAATATTTGAGCATAATTAACCTAATTATTATTAAAGTGTCCGCAACAAATTCGTGTCGGGTGTCACTGAGTAAGTAAATAAAGGTTATAGTTCAAAGTCATTTATTTGTAACATAGGTGTGTATACATAACTTAGTTGTTAGAAAGTTGAATGTCTCTCTATGTCTAGCCCTATTTTGGGCATACAAATATTAAATTAGTAGGTATATAAGCATATTTCACACATTTCACAAAATTAATAATTAATAGCACTTATAATATTAATTTAATCACTTTTTCTACAAAGTCTGTGTAATTGGTATATACAACTTGTATCTTCTTAGTCGATCACTCACTACTGAGTATCGTGGCTCTTGAGTTTGTCAATCTTAACTAAGAAAAACAATAAGCAAAGCCCACTAACAAAGTAGCTAAGCTCTGTGACGAAGCGACGCGATCTGCTGAAGCTGTTTTGCCTGTTATCCACTTGGTTTCTACCAAAGATTTAACTTAATAAGAGTAAAAGCTAGAGAAGCTGAGAGTAGCACTAATATCACAATATTTAAACTATAAAAATTAACTTCTCTGCTGAAGATTACACATACATTATTGTGGGACAGGAAAATCCGCAACGCCGGTTATTCACTGCACCGCCGATTCTTCAGCATATTTCTAATGACGACTTTCAAATCATGGCAAAAGATAAAAGCTTGGAAATTGTTGACTATCATTGTTATACATAATCTGTGGTAACAGAGACCTCACATAGTGTTACTATGTTACTGACGCTAATGCTTGAGATGGCTTCATTGGAATTTGCAATCATGAACAGAAATCCATAATTTGTGACTCAATAACAAGCAAAATAAAATAAAAATATTCATCATCACATCACTGCTGCTGCCCATTTTCCAGACTACGGAGACTCTTGATCTTTTGCCTCGAAAACATTAGTCGCTTTGTACGACACCCATTAGTGTAAGGGGTTGGTGCTATTCTACTCAGCCGGACACCACACGGCCACAGTTTATTTACACATAAACGGTACGTAATTAATCGGCTCCAAAAAATCTTAATATTTTTCAGTATGCAAATTGTTGTATCGATTACGTTTCTAGTGTAAGTGATAAATACGCGTTTGCATACTTTGTCCAAACCTACAAATTTTTCCGTGAATTTCCCACATTTGCAATTTTTGTTCTACTCCACTAGTGAGTCACCATAGTGATAATTATCCTTTGATGCTAGTCGGCCGAAGACAAAATATCGACTTTATGTTATAAATAAAGAGATAGAAAAATAATTAAGTTTGCGTACGTATTGTCTGTTCTGAAAATTTAAAATTAATTGTATGAGAAGTATAAAATATGAGCAGTTGTTAATGGGAATAAGATCACGTTTTGCACGTGCGCGGGTAAATGGCCCACGATGCACGTACATACTTGGCTGCGCGGCATCCAGAGGCAGCCTGAAATGTATCCCATCTTCAAAACAATACACGTCGCACTGCAGTCTGTGTTAAACGCTCATGAGGCATAGTATGCTTAAGCCGTGGGATGTAAAGCGGTGAGTTTCTCCATCGATTATTCGAGTACACAATATACATCGAGTAATCCGGTTTATTCTATAATTACCTGATCTGCCAAATCCTGAATTATGGTCAAGGCGGACACCGGGCCCTCGCGGGCGAGAGCACAACCCGAACATTAAAGCCAAGATAACCATACTCGTACACAAAGGTTTAATTATACTTTAACACCCGACAAAATAAGTGCTTCACTGTAGGACGCACTGAAAACCAGCGTCATAGCTCCAGCCATGGCATGCGCTGAGTGTGACCCCTTTGCACGTCTTCCCATCGCATGGCTAGCGATACATTATGGTTATGTCACTGTTTCCTTTTTTAATATTTGAATGCACTTATAGTGTTATGAGTTTATGTTTTTTTTTTATTCCACTAAGGTGGCAAACAAGCTTGCGGCCTGGCTGGTGGAAAGCAGTCACCGCAGCCTATGGACGTTTGCAATAGCAGGGGCATCACCCATGCGTTGCCGACGTAAAAACCTTTTACCCCTATCTTGATAAATAATAATAATAATAATCATTTATGTGTAATAAATGTCATTTATTTATTCAATAAGAGGGGTGTTGTTAGGTTTACGTGTGTAGATATATGTGGCTCTGTGTATATTTGTGTCATCGCAGCTCCCGAACGCAGACACCGATTTCGATGCGATTTTCTATATTTCTTAGCCAGTTCAATCGAGATAGTTCTTAACTTAGTTTCAATAAAATTGGTTCAGTAGTTTGGGAAATAATTGAGTATATGTAAACTAAGTCGGGGGTTGTCCATAGTTTTTCGGTTAGGTTCAAATACGTACCAATATCCTTGATAGCTCAACGGGCGCTGGAACGTGAAGCTCTGACCGATACACCTGTTTCAAAAGATGACAGACAGTTTAAATACAAAACAAGACAAAAGAGGTAGTATAGCGGGGTATCCCGTTCGAATTGGAGCCGCCCGACTGGGGAAGTACCTCCACCTTACAGAATACCGCAGCTAAACAATACTCTTTTAAATAGGATTGTGTTTCTGCCGGTGAGTAAGGTTCCAGAGCTCCATGAGGTGGGAATTTGGGGAACCGTGGCTTTGGCAGTGGAAGGATATTTGCCTTTTTGCTGCCAGAGTAACGTGTTATAGAGGTGGGCAACGCATTGGCGATAGTCTCGGTGTTGCTTATAGGCAGTGGTGACCACTTTCCATCAGGTGTCCCGCTTGCCTGTTTGCCTAACATAAAAAAAAAGACAATGACGATAAATGCTCCACAATTTTATTTTGGCTAGCTCTACAGTAGCGTATGAATATTCCACCCTTATGTCGTAGATATGAAGTGTAGCAGCCGGATGGTTAAATCATCATTCTTCTCCACTTCGCCCGGTCTTCGGCATCCTCGCATCGTAGGCCGTTGGCTCTCGCATCCGACTAGGTGATATCAAACCATAGTTTCTTATGCCACGAGGCTTCTTTCCATATACCGGTCAGGGTGAACAGGAATCATTCCCGTTGTCCCCCTAAAGTTGTCCCCAAATAGGCTGTTTCTAAACGAACATGTTCCATTCTCGACCTTATCGCCAGTTACCATCAGGTGAGATGGCGGTTAAATTCTTTCCAAAAAAGAGAAGCATGTAACAAGGAGTTCTTCAAGAAAGGGGTGAAAAGGTTTTTACGTGGTCGGGGTTACGGGGGTTACGGGGTGTAGCCCCTGGTATTGCAAACGTCCATAGGCTGCGGTGACTGCTTGCTATCAAGCAGGCCGTAGGCTTGTTTAACACCTTAGAGGTATAAAATTTTTTTTTTTTTAAATTAATACTAACCACGGGGATTCGTATGTGGCGCTAGAAATGATATAACAACGATATATTCATAAGGCTTACTAATAAGTTAATGGCGTTAATGTTCCGATTGTGCTCTCGAGCACGAGTGCCCGGGGTCCGCCTTAACCATGATCTAGGATTTGGCAGATCAGGTAATTACAATGGAGTGACTACCATCTGACCTCCGTGACACTGTTACCAGGGAAACCAGATCAGATTGGATCATGGTTACACATTCAGTCGCCAGAATGTGCAGGTTTCTTCACGATATATTCCCTCACCGTAAGAGCATCGGTAAGCATCAACTACTGTACATAACTCAGAAAAGAGTCATTGGTACATGGCCGCAGTGGGAGTATAAAAATTGTTATTTTGAGATACTTATTACATTTCACTCATACCATTGATCCATTTAGATCTTAGTAGATGCTTTGCATGTACCAGACTGGTCATTGCCTGGGTCTACTACGTAATATTGGTACGTCCAGTCGGCTGCAGAATTACCGGATTCCCTAACACGCACGAGTAATAGCAATGAGGTATCCGGTTACCTGCTAGCGTCTGTACGTATGTCACTCACCGACAGGTATCGTTCCGTCAGAACTGACCCTGAAAAACAGAGAAGAAAAATGTATTCCCAAATCATTACATATATATTTTTATAAACACAATTGCTTCAAGTTGTAAGAGGCATTCGTTTACGAGCCGTAAACTGAAATAATACTCGGCGTTAGTTGTAATTGCGTAGATTAGTACATGTTCAGCGCAAATTAGAAATCGTGAGTGGTTTGTGGAGAGCGATTTTGCGGAAATCGGAAATCCCTGGTAGATAGGACAAATCCAATAAAATTAAACCATATTTTCTTTATTGAGTAGGACATATAGGACATTAGCCGTGTGGTGTCCGGCAGAGTAGAATAGCACCAACCCGTAGGGGTTGTAACACCAACTCGTGGATGTCATACAAGGCGACTAATAATTTCTAGACAAAACTTCTAGAGTCTCCTTAGGCTGGAAAATAGGCAGCAGCGTTTTCCATTGTAATATTTACAACACTGAGATCTCCAACCCGCCTGCCAAGCGTGGAGATTATGGCAATAACCTCCCCTTTCATGGGAGAGGCCCTAAGTTCTGCAGTGGACTGTTATGGGCTGTGATGAAATATCTCTTTTAATTGTCAAGGAGTAGAAAAATAGGAAGGAAACACAGAGTGAGTTGTGATCCATCCTAGGACCGCAGCACATCTAGAATAATTAAAAATTAAATTTACATCATTTACATGCTCCATCTTTGGCCGTATCATTAAGCGGACCCTGGGCCCTCGCTGTCATATTATCGTGTCACAGCACTAGTAAGCAAGCGTGCACATCCCTAGATTGTCTCTCTCTCTGGTGTGGTTAGCCGAATCAACATGGCGTTATATCTGTATCGCGTGAACTTAAAAAATAAATATTAAAGCGTGTCAAGTAAATTGAGTGTTTAATTCCTTACTATCATATTATACACAACATAATATAACATGGCGCAGCCGGTAGGATATAAAAATAAGGAGAATTAAAAGATTATGTGTATGAGTTCAAGTTAATTCCAAATTATACTGGGAAAGTAATTCCTTGTCGACCAGTGCCCATGAAACTTCTGGAGACTTACAAGCAGGAACTAAAACAATTGGAACAAAATAAAATAATAAGAAAAATAGAAGAACCCACAGAGTTTGTAAACGCAGTGGTGATAGTTAGAAAAAGTGATAAATCTCTACGTATTTGTCTGGATCCACAATATCTCAATTCTTGTCTTTTGAGAGAACATTATAAACTTCCAACTTTTGAAGAAATCTCTGCAAAAATGGCTAATGCTAGAATATTCACCAAACTAGACTGTAGCAAAGCATTCCATCAAATTAAATTAAGCGATACAAGTTCAAAATTAACAACTTTTCAGACTCCATTTGGAAGATATTGTTTTTTAAGAATGCCGTATGGTGTAAAAGTAGCCTCGGAGGTTTATTATAAGCAATTTTCTCGTCTGTTCGAAAATATACCTAATGTTGAGATTTTTATTGATGATCTAATTATCTGGGCAGACAATCAAAAAAAGCATGATGAAATTTTGGACATGGTTTTAAAAAAAAGCATCAGAATATAATATAACCTTTAATTCTGAAAAATGTGTGGTAAATACTAATAAATTGAAATTTTTGGGACACATTTTTACAGAAAAAGGCATTTTAATTGATGATGATAAAATTGTTATTAGAATGGAAAAACCAAAAGACATAACAGGGATTCAAAAATTGTTAGGCATTATTACATATTTGTCCAAATTTATTCCAAATGTAGCTGAATTGACTGCTCCAATTAGATTATTATTAAAAAAGGACAGGAACTGGGATTGGGGTACGGAACAAGACAATTGTTTTAAAAAAATTAAAGAACATTTAATATCAGCACCTATATTACGATATTATAATCCAAACTCACCTTGCATGTTGAGTGTTGATGCTAGCTGTAATGGTGTGGGTGCTGTTCTGTTGCAAGATAATCATCCAATAGCATATGCATCAAAGGCATTTACAGAAACACAGAAGGCGTGGGCACAGATCGAAAAGGAAATGTATGCCATGGTGTTTGCATGTGAGAAGTTTCATTTTTATATCATGGGCAGAAACTTTCAAGTAGAAACAGATCATAAACCTCTGATTCCTATAATGAAAAAACCTTTACCGCGCGGGGGCGCAACCGGGACATCACGTCAAGATGATGATGATGATCTTTGGCCGTATCGTCACTTACCAACAGGTGAGATGGCGGTCACATGCCTGTCTTCAATAATATAAAAAAAGGACGGTATGGCGATGTGACGTCGGACCGAACTGGACCAGCCTCAGTGTAATTCTATGAGGGGCAGAACTACACTACCTCTACTCTACCCTGTTCTACACCTACACTAACGTTAGAATAGATATTCTGTGCCAACACCTACCGTATCACGCTGGTGTAGTTTTAGTTTAGTTTTAGTTTATTTATTCTTCTTCTTATCGTGTCAATGATAAATAGGTTTAGTATATAAATGTTTTCTTATTTTATTATTACTTATATTATTCCAGTCCAAAACCGAGCGACGCGGATGGCACTGTCCGAGGTCTTAAATAAGTCTTCGAGTGAGCATGAGTCGGGGCAGGCCGGGCAGACGAGCAAATGCGCCATGGTCTGCGGCGAGGCTCCACATCCACATAACCACTGTTACATGTCAAAATTAATACACAATTGTCATACATATAAAATACACAATTGATACAAAACGTCAAAATTTATACATACTTGATATAATACTGCAAAAAGATTCATAATGACTGTCATTCATTATATAAATGTCAAATACATGTCAAAATAATTACGCTTATGTCAAAAGAATAATTGTTTAAACTAATGAACTACGGGATAAAATCCTTCAAGGAATAAAAAACATTTTAATTAACCACTGTTTTAAGCGGTACTTACACGCTTGTACGCTAGTATGGTAGATAACGTAGGATAATATAAATAAATAAATGTATTTGAACAAATTCACACAGCGCCATCTAGCCCCAAAGTAAGCAAAGGTTGTGTTATGGGTGTAAGATAACTGATAAAATACTTATATACTTTTTAATAGAACATGTGCCTAGACCTGTTGGTGTAGCTACCCATGTAGCGATGGATTAATATATCTCCGAGACGAAAAGCGAACCCAGCACAGCCAGCACAAGTGTGCTACCTTATAGCTATGCTGGCAACCCTATGATGTTGATGATGTGGTCGCGGGCAAAAACCTACTAGACAATACTTAGGCTGTAGCTAGTTTCGTTTGATACTGAACTCCAAAATATTCTAGTAAAATATATATTATACGTAAGTGTTAGTAATGTGCTTGAACGTTGTTAATATAGTATTATGTTCAATCACTAAAAGTATGTTATTGTATGTATTGAGATGGAGTCGAATAGCCAATTTATTGAATGATCCCGGCCTCGTTATAGTGACCGATAACAAAAATTAAGCAAAGGACGACGATGCTGGTAACTGGATGGGTGACCGGTTCGTAGTTTTAGGCTGGTCTAACTTCAGCACCGCAACGAGCTTGCCATTCTTTAGGCGTGCCTTCTAATACCGCTGGTAAAGTGAGGTAGACTATGATCTTCAGCTTGGTTGGCGCAGACTGGTTGTGAGCTGATTGGCATCCCGTAAATGTGTTTAGGTACATCCTCCTCCTCCGTTCGTATTCCTCATTTGTGAGGGTCGTGACCTCTCTCCCCTATAATCCTGTCACGGACAAAGACACACAAGGTACATATTTAGGAGTAAATTGTAAATATCAATATTTAGATGCGTTCACAACGTCGTAGTGCGGTTGTATCAAAAGTATTGACTGTGAATAGATACGTGCGTTTATTGATCGGCTAGGCTCATAAGAGGAGGTACAGAATTCGATCGCCAGTGTCGGCCACTTTTGTTTTATGTATACCGTAAGAGCATCGGTACCTGGTTTGCTGATGTCCATAGTCGGCAGTGACCACTTTCCATCAGGTGGCCCGCATGCCTATTTGTCTGCCGGATAACATAAAAAACCCACTGATGTTTGTATGGAAAACTGCACATTTAGGCCGCTAAATGTGATCCAAACTAATCAGGTTCCTCTGTTAACGTTGTCACGGAGGTCAAATGTCAGTCGCTCTAATGTAATTAGGTACAGTCAACAGTAGAGAGACCTGACGCCCCCCCACCATATATTTTATATATGCCAAGTTCCTGATCTGTCGAATCCTGGATCATACTTAAGGCGGACACAAGGCCATCTCGCTAGAGAGCACAATCAGCATTGACGTCTAGATGATTTTTATTTTATGGAAAGGCTAGCTAAAGACTGACTTTGTATTTCAATATACTTAGTTGGAAAATGAGCATCATCTTGGCGTTAATGTCCCGGGTGTCTGGGGGCCGCCTTGACCATGCGCCATGATTTGGAAGATGAGATAATTACAGTGTGGCGACTGCCGTCTGACCTCCGTGGCCCTGCTACCAGGGAACCTGACCATATTGGATTATTGTTACACATTCAGTCGCCTAAATGTACAGGTTTCATTACCATGATTTCTCTCACCGTAAGAGCATCGGTCAGCATTCAAGTAATCATCATCATCACAGCTTTGGCTCCACGTTTGGCAGTCGGGTTGGGGATCGCAGTGTTGTAAATATAACAATGGAAACCGCTGCTGCCCATTTTCTAGCCTACGGAGACTCTAGATATTTTGCCTCGATTCAACTAATGTATGCATAATATTAACAGATGCGCATACGGCACAAGCGCACCTACCTAAAGAAAAACAACACAGTGCACTACTATTAAATAAACAGTACTATCTGTTGTGATTGCGGGAAAATTAACTCTGTGACGTCGTTGTGCGCATACGCAGCTTTGTGTTTGCTGGTGTTCTCTTATCGCCGCCACTGCGCATGCGTGGCTTTGCTTGCTATGCGCTACTATTACACATGCGGTAATGAATGCAAGAAAGATAACCCGACTGGCAGAAAAAGTCACGCACTCACTCACTCGACACTTACCACCATTGGGGTTATTGGCTATCTTAGCAGTGGACAGTTGAATTTGACATATACTTCTCTAATTTGTCTCTTAGTCTCTATTTTTTAGTACTCTAATTTGGTAGACACACTGCGCTGGTTTGGTCGCGTGTTGCGTAAGACTCAGGGATACGTGGAAAATAGGTGCCTGAATATGCTGGTATCAGGAACGAGGTCCCGTGGGCGACCCAAGAAGCGACGGAGTGATATCGCTGAGTCGAATGCAGAAGCTAATGGCTTACGATGAGAGGACCGGGCGAAGTGGAGAAGATTGAGTAGGAAAGCGGACCCTGGCAGAGGCCGGGATAAGCGCTAGGACGATGATGATGATGATGATGAATCTAATTTGGTAGTCGCAATAGCCAGTGGCCAACGTAGATGACGTAGTGTAGAATTATTTAATGTCCAATTCTGGACATCAAATAATTCTAGGTGAGCTGGTCGAATGCCTGGCTAGTCTCAACTGAAAAAAAGTCGGATGAACTTCACCCATGTTTACATATACTCAAATATTTTCTACACTACTTAACCGATTTTAATGAAACAAAGCTAAGGACCGTCTCGATTAAACTGGCTTTCAGACAGAGACCGCATCTAAATCGGGAGCTACGATGCCACTCACAGACAGACACAGGGAGCCGCAGATACACATGTACGTCACAGTTATAATATCGTGTCATTAAGCACTGGACCAGCATATGTCTCAGCATTTGTACGAACGTGGTGATTTAGGTCTTTGAGCAACTATAGTCTGTATATGTATACGAAATATATTAACAATATCTGTATCTGTTATAGTACCTATGCTGTTGTCTTGCTTGTAATAAATTATATTATTGTATTGTTTGACATATTACCCATGTAATGCAATTATGGGGCAATCGGCCTGAAATAAATGATTTTTATTTTATTTTGTTTATTTTATAACACCCCTATTTTTTCGTCGGCCATAAGCTTGTTTGCACCTTCGTAGTATAAAAAAGGCTCCGATTTTTAGCCATAGACTTCCAATTTTCCTAGCATTCGCTGTAGTCGTAGGCACTAATTGGTCTTACTAGTTGTAAAAAACTGGAAATTTTGCTTCCCAATAGGCAAACCGATAAAGTAAGACTTCGCTGGTCTTATTTTCTACTGCGACCCGCTCCGAATTCGTACGGCTACCAAACTTTACAGAATCAGCCGTTGAGAATTTCATCGAAATTGGTTCAGCGGTTCGGGAGTACGTTTTTCTCCTCTGTTTCTCAGAATCAGTCCTGACGGAAAGGTGACCGCTGCTATCACTCGTGCATGTTAGGGGATCCGGTCATTCTGCAGCCGACTGAACTGTCGAGCAAATAGTTTTATGACTCGTGCTTTTAAATCACTCTCTGTACTACTACACTCTATATTACTAAAGTCTATTAGAATCACTCTACTTTTGTGATTCAATTGTGGACTACTTTGCTAGACCATGATTTAAAGTCGGCACTCGCAGCAAAAAATATCTTTGACCTCTTGTATAACAAATAACTATTCCTACTATAAATAACTATTTGACGACCTACGCAGAGCTCCCGGGTTCGATTCCCGGCCGGTCAGAAATTGGAATGAAAAATTTTAATTTCTGTTACGGGTCTGGGTGTTGTATGTATAATAAGTATATATTTAAAAATATAAAAGTTAGTTAAGGATCAGTTTTCTAGATCCCTAAACACAAGCTTTGCTATCTTTGAGGCTAGTTGGCGCTGTGTGAATTGTTTAAGCATTATAGTATTACTATTATTTCAATGTTTAAAACCATTGCCCTAAATGCGCTCGCACCAAATTGCGTCAGAGTAATACCACAGAGCGAGTGACGTCACTATATGCAGCGTCAGTGGCTGGGGATTGACTTGAAATATGACGGCTTTGCGCCGTCGTAATCCTACTAGATGCGGAGTTTCACCTCCGTGTCACGTGCAGAGTTTGAAATTGGGCGATTCGCGTATGGCCCAATGCTTCTTACGCGGCCGCCTTCTTCTTTCCTCATGTCGTCCACCACCAGCTATCCGCACGAGCCGTTTTGGTTCAGCTTTTATAATGCGTACCGCTAAGGAATGGAACACGTTGCCTGCGAGTGTGTTCCCTGATCATTATTATCTGGACGCCTTCAAGGCTAGAGTGAATAGGCTGTTCCTAGACAGACATGCTCTATCTTCGGCCGCATCGTCACTTACCATCAGGTGAGATGGCGGTCAAATGCCTGTCTTGCATAATATAAAAAAAAACGTTTATAGTGCGTACGGCTAAGGAATGGAACACGTTGCCTGCGAGTGTGTTCCCTGATCATAATTATCTGGACGCCTTCAAGGCTAGAGTGAATTGCTGTTCCGTCAGACAGGCATGCTCTATCTTCGGCCGCATCGTCACTTACCATCAGGTGAGGTGGCGAATCTAATAAACAACTATATTTAACACCCGGCGAAAAAAGAGGGGTGTTATGAGTTTGACGTGTGTATCTGTTGCTCTGTGTGTCGGTCTGTGACAACTATCCAACAATATTTCATTTTATTCATAAATTAATTTTCATATATTTATTTTATGAATGTTCACCGATATTTCCGTTCTGACCATGTTTTACCTCTGCAACTATACATTGTTGGATAGAGGAAATATATACCTTTAATTTGACATATAACTCGATTAAATAACAGATGAGAGAAGATTGTCACCATGGCAACCCCGTAGAAGGACCAAGGAGAGTAGGCAACCTATTGTTTTTCTTAGGACCGATTGTTCAATCCTCAGATAAACAGTCTGTTAGCATTTATTTGGCAGATAGCAAGTTTTTTAATTTATCAACTGTCAGTTAAGAGTTCTTTGACGAATAAAACCGTTATCTGGGGAATAAATCTATCTGTCTCTTTGAGCGCCAGATAGCCGTTATTCGACAGATAGCGCCGTGATAGATCAGTTGGTTTGAGGTTTTATTTTGCAGTTTATAAAAGAAGTAGGTAAATAATTTAGATATTTTCGTCAGCCTTGATGATCTAGCTATCCAAGAAGAGGCCATAATATATGAAATTATAAATCCATATCAAACTATCAAGTAAATGAGTCTCGGCAGTTGTGAAACTTGCAGATCGCTCTGTTTTTTATTTTCCATTGCGATTAATTGCAATAGGTTTTAAATCACTAAATTATAAACCCACAATCCAACCAAACAACAAATAAAATAACTGAAAACAACAATAAATGAATAACCAACCGAAGTTAGTGTTGCCAGAATTGAAATATTCGGTCAGATAAGTTATCTATGAGATAAATTACCATTGCAAAATAACTGATTAACACACCGATATACAGCCTAATAATTTTATTCGCTGAGTAGTTAACAGACATTTCACCTGAAGATTGAACAATCGGCCCTAAATTGAGTAATATTCTTTCGTATAATGTACGATTTTTTTAAATAACAGAGTAGGAAAGATATTACTTTGGCCGGATCTTCTACTAGGGTAGGACAACACGCGGCCAAAGTTACGGCATGCCAGCTAGTGTACTATAAATATTCAATTCACGCTCAATCATCGCATTGTTTGCGACAGTTTTTATGATTTCCGCTTTTAGGCCTAAGAAAGCACGTGCGTCGTTATACCGAATCATATGAATCAATGAGTCAACCACATTGTAAGTCTCAATAACCTGTTATTGTCTCACATACAGGTCATCAAACTTCGTAACCCGAATAAGTTATCATTTCATAACAAGCTTTTATTGCGCGGTATAGTACCTATCCATCAAGACCATTCCTAGCCCAATTACGATGGAGATATGTTATTGCGTTCATTAGTTCCTATGACCACCTTCCGATTCCATCATCAGACCAGCTCCATGGTACCACATTGATGCAATGTCATCCAAGTTACTAAGGTATGCCAAATATCAAAAAATTGTTAACAAATTTTGACGGACAACTTACATATACATACGAACAAACGGCGGAATCTGCGATCATTCCCATTGTCCCCTAAATGTGGGCCGCCAAAATCGGCGAGTGTAATAAAAGTTAAATTAAATTCGTTTCTTTCGGATGATAAAATACATAGAACGAGCGAATAATCCGAATTCTGCCGGTCCCGGGAAAGAGGCGCCGCCGGAGGCCCTTGGAGCGTTGGATTGACATCGCCGAGTTGGAATTTAAGAGCCAATGACGCGAGGATGCTGCCTGAGGTAGGGATGAACCGCTTTTTAACCCTCAACGAAACGTGTGGCTGTTTATCTGTGGCTCTGTGTATGTGTGAAGGTATATGTTATCGTACCTCCCGAATGGACGGACCGATTTGGATGCGGTTTTCCCTATTTGAAAGCCAGTTTAATCAATATGTTTCTTAGCTTTGTTTCGTTAAAATCGGTTCAGTTGTTTAGAAAATATTTGAGAATATGTAAGGTCGGGTATGTAAGGTCGGGGGTGATCCGACTTTTTCTGTCGGTTAGGTTATTTATGTCGATCAGTAGAAAAGCGGACCTGGGCTTCGATTCTGGTACGGAAATCGTCTCAGTTGCAGTAACATTACAATTGCAACGCATGTCAAACGTGTGATTGTTATTCAAATGACAGATGTTGAGTTGCAACTTTTATGAGTTCGAACTGTTCCACAATTCTGGTACTTTAGTTGCAATTATGGTTTTATATGGCTGTTGGCACTCCAATAAATAAATAAATTACTAAGTTGCATCTTTCTTAGTTGTCAAACTGCCTTCAATTCTGTCAACGAAGACGTGTCAAAGGTCGAACAATGATTTAACTGCAATTAACTGGGATGATGCTGGGACTGACTCGATACCTCGACGTAGTTATAGCAACATCACAGTTACATTGCAACATAATAACAACTGCGTAGCACACCAGAATCGGTACCCTGGCCTCAAATGGCCACATTAGCGTTTCATAATATGATTCATATTAATTTATTACAGACTTATCAGCAGCGTCGCTGTTGTTGACATTGACATGACAATTCAAAATGGCGTCACTTAGTTCCAGTATTGGCCACTGCATCAGATAAGCTTGTGGCACTCTAATATGAATCATAATATGAGACGCTAATGTCACTTTTTAAGCGCCCTGATCACCAAGTGGTTAAATGGTCACCGCTGCTTATGGACATTAGTAACACCAGGGGTGTCGTCCATCTCTAAAAATGGGATATAAGAGTTTTAAGACTTTCGTGGTTATTCACTACACTTTCACTACACATGTTGTCGGTAGTCAATGGTAGTGGTTCGAGAGTTCAAAGTGACGGTAATCGTCCAATCCGAAAGAGGGTGGACCGATATGTCTGTCCTTAGGAGCGATACACACAGCGGCACCAGTCAACTCGTGACCATGACACATGCAACTGCGTCGAAATATCGAGGTAAAAACAATACTAACCGTGGTAACAAACCCGATAACATGTGTAGTGAAAGTGGGATATAAGAGTATTCGGTAGGGATGGCTGGCGAGTTGGACTTGACCGGGATCGAACCCCAGTGCCGCCATTTACCAATGACTTTTTCTAAACTCTCTTAACATTTTCGCTGCGGCCGACGCAACAATTGGGTCGAAATGGGCGCTACGCGTGTGCGCACGACTCATATGGCCGCTCCATTTAATACACGCGCTACGATATTTTGCACTCTCTGTTATTTTAGTTAGCAGGGGAAGTGTAGTTCATTTTAAGCTTTTAGGTTTAGATCAATACCTACGGGTGCAAGCTAGTGTAATGCAGTTTTAATTACTCTATAGTGATTTGATTGGCTAAGAGCTTTGTGGGGGAAATAGGCCGTAGGCTCGGAGATATTACGGGTGACTCCCGCTCCAGGTCGTTCTTGGTGCACAGGTTGGCCATTGCGATTCAACGCGGTAATGCAGCGAGCGTGATGGGCACCTTTGCACCGGGAGCGGTCAGGGGCGGGTTATTTGGCTGACATAGATATATTGTTAAAATTTGTATTAAGTTTTGACATTGTATTGATGACTTTGTATTATTGTATTTTTATGGAATTTTATGTGCTATCTGAAATTTGTATTTGTTATAAACGGTATAAACAATTCGGCGAAACCTAAAAACGTTTAAGAACTACAAGCACTAGGAATGTTTATAATTATACGCAATGTGTTTTATTAACAGGTTTAATGTATTCAAATTTTTAATAATTATTTTTTTCGGCTTACTCAAAAATTGATTATTACGCGAGGTGAATAATAAATAATTAAGGTTGACCAAGGTCTTCAGCTTCCGCCTGCATTACATAGAATAGAAAACACTTATTTACAGATAATACCACCATAAACACATTACATAATCGCTTAGATATTGTAACACAGGCCTCCACCTGCGTTGGATGGGAATAGTCCGGTGCTTCCGGCTATTCCCATCCGTCCCCCGTAAGGGGGCATGGCGGGTCTACCGCGTAAGGCGGGCGCTCGTCAGAGGTGTTGTCGATGACAAGGCTTCGCTTGCTCTCGTGACACCTCCATTCAAACGATGCAGGAGCGCCGGGGTTTAGTGGGTAGACCGGCGAATACAGGGAGTCCCACACAGGCCCTTCGTCCCCCTACGGAGGGTAACGTGCGTAATGCATTCCCCGCGTAAAAAAAGGCCGCCGCTTCCGGACTGGTTGAACAGTCTCAGGAGCCGACTGGCACCCCGTGACAGCATCTTTTTTATTATAAATAGTTATTTTGAGGAGATAAGGAAACCCACTTGATACAAAGGATAAAAAAATCATCTTTTGGCGTTAATGTCCCGGTTGTGCTCTCGTGCACGAGGGCCCGGTGTCCCCCTTGATTATGTAATTACAGTAGAGCGACTGCTATCCTCCGTGACCCGTGTTGACAAGACTAGAGCGACTCGACTGCCATGCGACCTCCGTGAACCGTGTCGACAGGGGAACCTCACCAGATTTGATCATGGTTATACAATCTGTCGCCTGGAATGTGCAAGTTTCATTACGATTTCCCTGACTTGAGCATCGGTTAGTGTTCAACTAATGTTACTACGTAACTCAGAAAAACCGGCGCTACATGGCGCCACTGGGGATTGAACCTCGGTATCTACCTCTTGCTTACGAGACGGATCCGCTAGCCCGTAGGCTCTTAATATTTAGGTTCTTTGTAGTACAATATAATTGAATGAGAAAACTGATACAAGTTAGGTATAGGCGATGGTTAGCACTTTTAAACAGCCGTTGACTTCTCGTTTTACACCAACCAGACTTGCTTAAGTGCAACCATGCTTTCAGGGGACTGTCGGGGCTGCCCTGACACTGTTGTGCCTCGCCGATGTTTGCAGCAGCTGCATCGGATGGCTTCGCAGCTGTCCTGCGAAAGCGAGTCGCGTCATTGCTGGCCAGGGTGCGGGGCAGCACCAACACTCTCCTCAAAGTGATAGCTGGCAGGTTCGACGGCCCAATATTCAACTTCACTGGCTAAGCGACCCGAAGTGGATCATGGCCTCCGACACAAGAATTAGCCATTGGTCCCTATGCTGCGCCATTTGATCCCAGTTCGTTATCTGGAGTTCATGCAGGTTTGTCCGGACTTCGTCTATCCATCGATACATGGGCCGTCCAACCGGGCGCTTGCCGGCTATTCGGCCAGGTATGCACGTTTAGCTGCACGATCCTCTCCCATTCTTTCAATGTGTCCGAGCCAGCGACATATTCAACCACTTCGTCAGATATTGTCCACCGAAATAAGCAATTCGAATTTAGCTATGATAAATAAGTTTTCCTTACATAGAAAGTAAGTAAACAAACTAACACCTATGGACATGTATGTAAACCCTGCAAAGTCTGAAATAAACTATTTCATTTCATTTAACATCATCATCAATCTGGCGTTTATCCCGGCTTCTGCCAGGCTTCTTTCCGACTCATTCTTCTCCACTTTGCCCGGTCTTCGGTATCCTCGCGTCGTAGGCCGTTGGCTCTCGAATTCGACTCAGCAATGTCAATCCATCGCTTTATGGGTCGCCCACGGGGCCTCTTTTCTGATACCGACAGGTTCAGACACCTATTTCCCACGTATCCCTGAGGCTTACGCAACACGTGACCATACCAGCGCAGGCGAGCCTCCTCGATCTTATCTGCGATATCCCTCACGCCAAGGCTGCCACGGATATACTCGTTACGTACTCGACAGAGCCTCGTAACTCCGCACATCCGCCGCAGCATTTTCATTTCGTTGGCGTGGAGTTCACGATTTCATTTCGTTTAACAAAACTCCCATAATGTCACTTTGCTAGCTACTGCTTATATTTGTTATCTTTGCAAGCAAATATTGTGCACTCTTTTTCTATTACTTACCTAAATGATACTTAATCATCACAGTTGGTTTAGTGCTTGCTTCGACAATCTGTCGTACTTTTCAAATTGTATCAAGAGTTGGTGTTGTTATATCAATGAACTTTTAAATCGAGTGTTTCTATCGTTACTATTCAGTGATAAATGTCGATAAAGGTGAACGAATTCTGCTAGGCGATCACGTGAACCGGTCAAAGTGTTAAACCAATCGTAATAAATGCTAACTAACTTCATCCCAACAATAATATAATAAATTATTTAGTAATAGGTGCAATACGCGCCGGTGGCCGAGTGGTTATGGTAACCGATTAATAAGCGAGAGGCATCGGGTTCAAATCCTACTGCGGCCATGTACCAATGACTCTTTTCTGAGTGATGTATCTTGTGTGAGTGTGTCAGGGTGCGCTTTCCTTCTGTTTCCCTCCACTTCGTCCGGTCTTCGGCATGCTCGTGTTTTTAGCCGTTGGCTCTCGTATCAGACTCAGCATCAATTGTCAATCTATCACTTCTTCCTCCTTCGGAACCTCTTTTCTGATACCTGAGTTTTATGACGCAGATGAATCTTTCAAAAGAAACTACTTTTTTCGGATTAATCGCAGTTTGTATATATTCCCAGCATCAACATCGAGAATAACTTAGGTCATCTTAATTGGGAAGCAAGGTCCACTTTTGTACCACTTACATAATTGTTACGAGTCGCTGCGCTTTCCAAAAGGAGGATAAAATGGACCTTAATTTAAGAACAATACATTGCACTTTGACTAGCTCTCGTGCTTTTTGTGTTGAAATTTAGTTGTAAAACAAGCGCGTAAGCCATAGAATGCTAAAAAACACGACACAATTTTACGTACAATCTAACTAGATTTTCAATGAAATTGTCTTGTGTGGACGCACCAAGGGACAATCAGATTGTAGGCATGCCTATTTAGGCAATCTGATTGGACAATCAGATTGTGTCGTGTGGGAGCCCTTAGATGATTTCTAATTACCATGATGAGCAATACCTATTGCCTGATCACGACAAACTTTTCGGAACAAAATTTTCAACAATACGCAATTTCACTACATATACTAATTGGCAATTTCATAGTTTGACAAATTCTAAGATGAAAGCGGGTTATGACAGTGGTCACCGCCGCCTATGGACATCAGCAACAGCAGGGGTGCTACCAATGCGTTGTCCGCATCTAAGGAAACCTCTAATATACCTCTTGAACGATCCCATGTCATGGTCCAAAGAAAACACTGTGGCTGACAGCTCATTCAAAGTCAAATCAGCACCACTGAACTTTAAGTCATACATACAATGTACTTTGTAATGTAGGTACTTTACCCGTACCTACCCATTTCTCTTGCTTATAAATCTTCCTCTTGAATGACTTCATCTGTTGTTGAAAACTTCCTTAAAATCCATTGCGTAGTTTAAAAGATGTAAGTGTACATAGATACATTGGAACAAACGGCGAAAAGTGACTTTGTTTTATAGTATGCATAGATATACATTGGCCGTGTGGTGTCCGGCAGAGTAGAATAGCACCAACCCCTTACACTTGTGGGTGTCGTACAAGGCGACTTATGTTTCCGAGCCAAATATCTAGTCTCCGGAGGCTGGAAAATGGGCAGCAGCGTTTTCCATTGTTATATTTAAACACTGCGATCTCCAACCCGCCTGCCAAGCGTGGAGATTATGGCAATAACCTTCCCTTTCGTGGGAGAGGCCCTAAGTCCTGCAGTGGACTGTTATGGGCTGTGATGATGATGATAGATACATGTCTGTATTATGTATAGAAGTCCCATGCTGCGTCGGCCTGTGTGTCTGTTCGCGATAAATTCAAAAACTACTGAACGGATTTTCATGCGGTTTTCAAAAATATACAGAGTGATTTATGAGACAGGCTAAGATGTTTGGAGCTCTTTTCGAGATTCCTTTTATTATTTATTTATTTAAAACTTCATGCACATTACAGTACATGGCGGACTTAAAGCTACGTAGCTTTTTCTACCAATCAACCAGAGAACAATTACCAAAAACCCCCCGCCCCCTCCCCCCGCCTTAATGAAATGAGAAATAAAGAAGTTAGTCGGTAGAAATCTCTTAAGTAGTTAGTTTTGTAAGTAGCTTCCATTATATCTTGCAGAATCTGTGATAATTATACTGTTAATGTGCAATAAAGTGTTAAATAAATAAATATATTTTAAAGACTGAAAATTATAAATGAATTTTTTTTTATATCTTACATAAGGCTCTAAGATAGTTAAGCTGTGGATCTAGGTAAGCGCGTCAATCAATCAATACAATATTTTTATTTTCCATGGTACTTAAAATATACAGGTTTTAATCATGAGTAGCCCAGTACCATGAGTGCTCGGCCTTATAAGGCGTGCAAATTTACAATGTCAATATTACAAAAAATAAATAGAAATTCTTAGTAACATTAAAACGTAATTAGTACAAAAAATAAATTCAACATTTATAAACCCTTACTAAAAATAAAACAAAAAGTAAATATTACATTAATATTAATTGATCATTAATAAACCATTACTAAATTAAAAAATATATTATATTCGAAATGTCAAATTCTAAGTAATAAAATCCTCTGTGTAGGCTTATTATATTTGTTCGACCGTAAATTAATTGGTATAATACTGATAACGGCTACACTGCGCACGCGCCGCGGCGCGAGAATAGTGAATGAAGGATTGTCGTGACCAGCGAGGGAAAAACGGTGCGCGTCTCCGTTGCTATATACGACACGTCCTTGTCGTATCTTAAGGAAAACCTGGGGCCTGTAAAAACATTGTCGTCGGAAAATATTTACATGTTGACCGGTTAGTCGCTGCTAATGTCAATGGCTCTCAGAGGAGCGTCGGTGGCCTAATGGTTAAGGGGACCAACTCGTATCCCGAGGTACCGGGCTCAAACCCCAGTGCCGTCAAGTACCAATAATAATAAATAAATAAATATTCGTGGACAAATTCACACAGCGCCATTTAGCCCCAAACTAAGCAAAGCTTGTGCTATGGGTGCTAGATAACTGATATACTACATAAATACTTTTAAATACATACTTATTATACATAGAACACCCAATGATTATTTTCTGAGTTATGTACATAAATTAAACACTAACCGATGCTCTTACGGTGAGGGAAAATACGGTGATGAACCCTGCACGTTCTGGCGAACATGTAACTATGATCCCATCTGGTCTGCTTCCCCTTTTGACAGGGTCACGGAGGTCAGACGACAGTCGTTCCACTGTTATTACCTCCCACACCTCCCAAATCCGGGATCATGGTAAAGCCGGATCGCGGTCGTCGCGCGCGAGCGCACAGCCTAAACATTATGACAAGATGACCATTATCGATGGCTCTCGTTCGATAGAGTGAATCATCATCAACACCTCATAACAGTTCACTGCTTGACATGAGCCTCCTTACCATGAGCTACCTTAGTGGCATAAAATACCACGCTTGGCGATGGGTTGGAGAACGCAGTGTAGAAAATACTCAACAAAAAATGCTGTTGCGCATTTTCGAGTCTACGGGTGTAATAGACGGTCTGCCTCTGTGTTACTAGACGCCTTTTACGATAAGTAGGCGTCTGTGAATCGGTTGGTTCTATATTCTACTTTACCAGACATATAATTATGAATTAAATGTAAAATATCCGGCGCGACTTCGTTCGCGTGGCGCCCTACACTACACCTACTTTACTCCTACATACCCTTTTTTTATTGTGTATCTTCCTCGCTCTATCTATTGTTCAACAGTATTAATATTCGTTCCGTAGTTTAAAATATCAAAGCGTACATACATACATAGATTGAGACAGACGCCGGGAAGCGACTTTGTTTTATACTATGTAGTATGTACAGAAGAAGAAGCAGCGTGTTTAGCCTAGGTTGTAGTTTCTTGAACATCCTGTCTTAGACGAGACTCCTAATCACCAGTGGATACAACTGAGATTTATTCTAGTTGTATTACAGTAACGATTGGTTTAATTGATGGTTCATACTGTGGTGTGCGGTGTACGCCAATCATCACGTATATGACAATCCACAAATATAACAAACTAAACTTTATTTGGACCAATATAACAAACCGACACCGACGCAATTCTCCGAACTCCAGGTCAGTCAGATAATCCGTACCATATCGTAAAAGGCAATGGAAACAAACGCGTAGTCAGGGCTACGTATTCTGCCGTATGCCCCAAATGACGCCACCCGTTTCTCCAGTTTAGCACGGTTAGCACCAGTGTTCTCTGGCGCGCGATAAGCGAGAAAAGGTGCGACATTGATACTGCTATCTCTTTCATCTAAGTATTGAGAGAAGAAAACAAACGCTGTCTAGCGGCGCGAGATTTGTCGCGGGCACACTTGTGCTAGCCGTGCTGCTCCCACATAGCAAGAAGATGAACTAAATTTGAAACGGATTTTCAAGATTTACTTTAGATTAATCGCGCAGTAAACTCGCAGTAAACTTTGTTTTATACATAGTATAAAACAAAGTTGCTTCCCGCCGTCTCTGTCTGTCTGTATGTACTCTTTAATGCAGTTTTCTACAATAGATAGGCTGATTCAAGAGGAAGGTTTATAGCAAGAAAAAAATGGCATTTAGGGGTAAAGTACGTGTAGGGTATAACATCATCAGTAAAATTTCATTTCTGATATGATCCAATCTGGTCAGGTCCCCCTGGTATCAGGATCACGGAAGTCAGATGGCAGTCACTCCACTGTAATTACAATACAATACAATACAATACAAAAACTCTTTATTTGCACACTAGATTGCACTTTATTTGCACACATGGGATAAAATCAAAGAGATAGGAATGCTAGCGACCTTCATGGTTATAGAAGAGTGGTACTCGTCAGTTTGACAATCATTTTACTTGTCAGACGCAATTGTAAACAAACAATTTCAATTTATTTATTGGTAAAATATTTTTATATTTTGTGTTATAGGCTTTGTAATTTTATTAAATTAGTGAAGTGCTTTGAACCACTACCATTTATGTTTATTAAAACTCGTTGATTATCGATTGTAGAATGTGTATAGTATGTGAAATAAATGCGTAAATAATAATAAAATAATAAAAAGCAGTACAAAGGGCGGTCTTATCACTAGCGTGATCTCTTCCAGACAATCTTGGTATGGGAAGTAAAAGAAACCCAACCTGATCTGCCCAATCCTGGATCATGGTCAAGGCGGAACCCGGGCCCTCGTGCGCGAGAGCACTATCGGGACATAACGCCAAGACTTTTTTTTATCGTAACTGCCCTATTTGTACGCAACGCCTAAACGTAGGGCTCGATCGAATACAATAGGTAGCGTTAGGAAATGTATGAAGGACTATGAATTGTATGGGCGGAAGGAGTTCAGTATTCCTTGAAGGATTAGACGTCAATGTAGACAAATAATATGATGCATAATGATGATGGGTCAACATATTCAAATTATAATAAATTAGTTATTTGCCTATAATAAACAAAAAAAATGACAACTATAAAGCGTATCAAAGTTTCGGAATGGAGAGTCGTGACGTCACTTCCGAGTGAAATTTCACCTTCGGCGTGACGTTATACTACATTTCTACGCTCTGTATCGGCTTTATTTTATGTTTATGTAACAAAAGAAAAAATACGTGTCCAATATTTTTTGATAATCTACATGACGGACTAAAAAAATTTTTAGTCTTCATCTCTACTGTCGCTGATATCGCTTGCATTCGACTTGTCTCGCTAATACCCTTAGCGAAACAAGTCGCGATCTTATCCCTAAAAGAGATCTCGTCCAGCTGATCTCACATTTTGTGGAGAAATCATATTTTAAACGGGTTGCAACAGATTGCAATGTGTGGAATATAATAAATATCATCATCATTGTCATCGCAGCCCGTAACAGTCCACTGCAGGACTTAGGGCCTCTCCCACGAAAGGAGAGGTTATTGCCATAATCTCCACGCTTGGCCGGTAGCGGGTTGAAGATCGCAGTATTTAAATATAACAATGGAAAATGCTGCTGCCTATTTTCCACACTACGGAGACTCTTGATCTTTTGCCTGGAAAACATTAATCGCCTTGTACGACACCCATGAGTGTAAGGGGTTGGTGCTATTCTACTCTGCCGGACACGAGTCTACCTACAATATATTTCTACGTATAAATACCTATTAAATAAGCCATACATACAGTCATGTTAGGAGCGAGATGTAATGCTCTTTCAAACTATCTTTGAATGCTTTGGATGAATGTTTATTTCACACAATGAAAAATATTTCACCAAACTTCACTGCACACCACTAATCACGTGATCGCGTCAGCAGCCCACCAATCGCAGCTCGTGAGCGTCCATAACGCACCAATCACGTCGCCCAATTATCGCTCCAATTAGAGCCGGCAGATGTCGATAAACGCTATTATCGATAGCCGAGGACATACTAATGGATAATGTAAACTATTATGACTATGTGTTTCTAAGGTTGTAGCACAGGGTTATAAGGATGTTTTGACTGCGATATTGTTACAGGTGTTTGTATGCGGAACCGTTTTTTTTGTTATTAATTTACATGCCGAAACATTGTCTTTTTTTGGAATCAAAATCAGCTGTGGATTTATATTTTATGAGCATTTGTCCGCGTCGTGCAGGGATGTCCCTATAACTTGAGAAATATAGTCTTGTAAGAAGGTACCGCCAGGTAAGGTAAGGTGGCCGTGTGTTTTACACTCGTAAGTCGTAGGTGTCGTATAAGGCGATAAATGTTTTCGAGACAAAATATCTAGATCCTCCGTAGGCTTAAAAATGGGCAGCAGCATTTTCCATTGTTAAATTTATAAATCTGCGATCACCAACTCGCCTGCCAAACGTAGAGATTATGGAAATAACCTCCTCTTTCGTGTGAGAGGCATAAGTCCAGCAGTGGACTGTTATGGGCTGTGATGATGATGAAGAAGGTACATTATGCAGACAATATGATGTGGTCGGGTGTTGCGGTAGCACCCCTGGCTGGCATCTACCTCCTTGGCAAATTTTATCGAACCTGTTTAAACAGCGTGACAATGTAACATACAGACAGTTATACCGAGTAACTTTCCCATTTATTACGCATTAGTTAGCATTTGTCATACCTATGTAAAAATGTCATTGACATTTTTTTTATGCTGTCTAGGCATTTGACCCCCATCTCACCTGTAAGTGACGATGCGGCCGAAGATGGAGCATGCCTGTCTAAGAATAGCCTATTCACTCTAGCCTTGAAGGCGTCTAGATTATAATGATCAGGGAAGGTAAAAAAATACTTCAATATAATCAGTGATGTTATTAACAAAATTAAACGGTTTCTGGGAAATTACTCATCTCAATAGTTCACACCTCAACAGGTTACCACTAGGTAACTATAAAATTACCTATATCTCAGCTATAAAAAGTGAGAAAATTCTTAGTCATTTCTCTTGATAATTTATTATTAAGAATTTATCCTCCTGCGCGTGGTTTTGTATAAATTATTAGGTTTCCGTCCACGGCTCCGCATGCATGGACTACTACCAGTAACAGACGTTCAGTCAGTGGCAGTTGATACTAATCCTTACTCAGTATAAAATAAAGTCGCTTTTGGGGACGGAGGACGTGGTCGGACGTCCGATCAAGATCGGCTCCGAATTAATCCAAGAGTGATTTTATTTTGTACTTCAACTGCCACTGACGGTTGGTCGGCTCCAGCCAAAACGGAACGTTTGTTGCTAGTTTACATCTGATATTGCACAAGTGGGGGTAGGGTGGGGGGGATAAAAAGTAGCCTATGTGTTATTCCAGATCTTAATCTAGCTACCTACCATTCAAATCCGTTCACCCGTTTAGGCGTGAAGAGGTAACAAACTTTCGCATTTATAATATTAGTGAGATTAAGTCTATTACGCATGACAAACCGGTATTAACCGCATAATATAAGCCATTTTCAACTCCTAAAGTCTGCTAGGTTGTTTCTTATTATTCTTGTTTAGTATAGATCCGTTTATAACAGCATTGTTTAGCTGAGGTATTCTGGAAGGTGGAGGTGCTTCTCAAGTACTTGTTTATTTGTTTTTTAGTTAAGCACTCGTAATATCAACGGGATACTCCGTTATGCCCTACCCATGTCTATGGGTAGTCTATGTCGCGCCTGGCCCACTAGTAGTAAATAAAGATAAGTCTTTATATTTACTCCTAATGGACCCAACGGTGGATTGAAATGGATTCGTTCACGTGGCGTCCTACCTAACATTTTTCCTTACTTGTAAAACTTCCTGTTGAATCACTATCTGTTGTTGAAAACCCCATTAAATCCGTTGCGTAGTTAAAAAGAAGACGACGTACATAAATACATACAAATACATAATAGGGACAGTCGGCGGAAAGCGACTTTGTTTTCAACTATGTATAGATAGTGGGATAGTTGGACTATTTCATTCGTTCATGGAATAGTTGGCACACAAATATACAAAGCAACAAAAATTATAAATAAGCAGCCGTTGTTAAAAAGACATAGATGTATCTTTATTTGGTCTTGTAGCGTCATCTATCGCTCTAATAGGGAAACTTAACGATACTCATATTACGAGTACACGAACACAAGGTTGGCAAGCATCCGCATATAGATGGTGCTGACCATCCTACATCACGCTAGAGAAATGTACAAATTTCCGTGGCATATATACAATTTCCGACGATCAACTGTCGGATCCTTGATCCCCTGGTTACAACACCCGGCCAGATAGGTAATTACCCTTTTCCACCTTCTCTATCTTCGCTTGCCAACATTGGCGGCTACCTTATCCCTTCACCGCCAGAGATCCAATAACACATTCAACAAAACTAACGAATTAAATACAAAATAAGGAAGTAAGATGGAAATAATAAAAAAAGGAGTTCAATATCTTTCGATTCGGTTTCTATCTTTGTAAACTAGTTTCATCGACGTGGTGCTTAGTTAGAGTATAATGTAGACTTTGTCAGGGCTATTCTGACATAATATGTCGGTTAGGTTTTATTTACTTATATGCTTATGCCCAATCAAAATCCATTTAGTAGTTTAACATCCGCCCGCGGCGCCGCGCGAGAGCATAATCGGGATTGACGCCAAGATGATAATGACATCATTCAAGGACATCATCAAGAAATATTCATACATCTCATAAGCATCGCGTTTTTTTATCTATACTAGCCAAGCACTTGACCGCCGTCTCACCTGGTTGTAAGTGACGATGCGGCCGACGATACAGCATGCCTGTTTTGGTACAATCTATATTCACTCTAGCCTTGTAGTGTTTCGCGACTTCGTTCGCGTGGCGTCCTACCCCTACACGACCCTACCCCTACCCCACATTACGCTACACCTACCCTTCAACTACCCCTACATCTACTCTGCACCTACACTACACCACACCTAGCCCGGCTTCTACCAAATTCTTAAATCCTTTAAGAATGACGTTTAACGATTTTTTATGTATGAAGTTTTTTGTTAAAGTGTGTGCGTTTAAGAGCAAGTACTCTACCACTACCCTACATCTACCATACACCTACTTTACCTTTTTTCTTGCTTATCTACCTACCTCTTGAACCCAACCTCTTGAACGGGGTGAGCGCTCGTGCGCGCTGATGGGTCTGCATACGTTGCCCCCTACCTGGATGAGCTCGCTTAACTTTCCCTTTGCTTTCCATTAGATTTTTGACGTTTGAAAAGAGATTAATTAACGTAATCCTAATTCAATAGATACTTTTTCATTTTCATTGTGTAGTTTAAAAGATCTAAGCCTACATAGATACAGGGGCGTAGCTACCGCCGTATCTGCCGTATCAATTATACGGGGCCCCCGGGCCATAGAGGCCCCCGAACGTGTGTAAATAAAAATTCGTTTTCCATTGTTTCAGTTAAACTTTCCCTATTTCCCGAAAAAAATAATAATTTTATAGAGAATTTCAGACCAGGGTTGGGGGCCCCCTCCGCAAAAAAGGCAATTGAAATCAAGTGATACAATCCGTTTTCATTGACCTTTCGTTAAAGAGATATTTATTATTTTTATTGATAAAAAAAACAAGACAACGTAGTGCCCTTCACGCGCACTCATTTATTACTTCATTGAACTTTGTGTAAAATGTGCGCCTATCAGATGGCAAAAATGACAACAATTTTGATTTTCATATTTTCAGCACTATCGGTAGCACCAAAGGCTTAAGAAACTCCTTACTCCGTTCTTTCCTAAACGGGTCACATGAACATGGTTCATAATAATCTTGGCCGTGTGGGCCAACACATAATGGTCTTGGCTCACACGCAATCAATCTTTGAATTTGTCTGTTTTCAAGTTAATAATGGAACGTTTTAATAGTCAAAATATCAAGAAATTTCGAGTTTTTACGCTCGCTCATTAACTGTTCGCGAAGTTGATTTTATTATACAATCTCATCTAAAATTTCGAGATATCCCGGCGCTATCGTCATATTGCTGATTTTACTGTATTTTTTATTAAAATCGCGCAAGGTTTTAATGGATAAATTACAAAAATTTCGAGCTCGCTGCGCTCGCTTATTCAATGATATAAGTTATAATCGCGTAAGGTATTAATATAGCCAAGCCAAAGGCAATCAATATCAAAAATTCCTAGCCCTACCTAGCCTCGCGAACCTGACTGTTAAGAGTCTATTGTCACACAAATGTAGAGCTGGCTATGCTAGTCCATTTATTGACTTAAGCTAAGACTTGGATTTAAGTTACTCATTAGTACCCCCCCGTAGTTGAGGGTATCTGCCAGGGGGCCCCTACACAACTATTGATACGAGGCCCCCGAAGGGCACGCTACGCCACTGCATAGATAGACGGACGGCGGGAAGCGACTTTGTTTTATACTATGAATAGAAGTATGCAGTACTGGCCAGTCTCCGTGCCCCGTCAGACTAAGTAGCTCAATCACGGATGTCCTGTAACTATTATCCGGCTGAGCACCGGTAAGATATCGTTGTACAGCAAATTGCACGATAGCATTTCACACCTCATGAGCGTTAATGCTGAGACGTTTTAGATTTCGACGGAAATTGCTCCTGAGCCGCGGACGGAGTCCTATGCTACTTATTCTAGGTATACATAGTGAAACAAAGTCGCTTCCCGCCGTCTGTCCCTATGTATCTACGCGTATATGTCGCAGTGAAATGAAGAAACCAGGGGTTTCACGAAATCCCTAGGGATACCACGGTAGATGTCGAATATTCTTGTTTATTACGTCTTCTTACTAACAATGTTTAGCGGTATGATAAAATGCTAATACTCGTATATTATCAGTGATATGTCGTTTTATCTAAACTAAATCTAGTAAAATGTTTAAAAAGCAGACACTAGAGAATAAGATAAGAGCCATGCATTAGCTCGAGTGATTCAAGAGGAAGGTTTATTAGCAAGAAAAAGGGGGAGGTAGGAGTTAGACGCCACGCGAACAATGTCGCACCGGGTCCACTTACATCCATGCATCTCATTATTTTGGCGCACCAGGGCGCACGAGGGCACGAGGGCCAGGGGTCCTTGGCCTTGACCATGAACCAGGTAATTGCAGTAGAGAAACTGCCGTCTGACCTCCATGATCCTGCTACCGGGGGAATCTGACATTCAGTCGCCTGAATTTGCAGGTTTCATCACGATGTTTTCTTTTACCGTAAGAGCTTCGGTTAGTGTTCGACTATGTACATAACTCAAAAAAGAGTTATTGGTACATGGCGACACTGGGGTTCGAATCCGTCCACCACTTGGCCACCGACGCTCCTACAGCCGTGTTGGTGTACAACAATCAAATCTTTCCTCTTTGTAATATCAACATCACAGCCAATTATAGTCCACTGCAGGACTAAGGGCCTCTCCCACGAAACGTCCCCGGTTATTGCCATAATCTCTACGCTTGGCAGGCCGGTTGGAGATCGCAGTGTTATAAATATAATAATGGAAAATGCTGCTGCCCATTTTCAAGCCTACGGAGACTTTTAGATCTTATGCCTCGAAAATATTAGTTGCCTTATACGCCACCCACGAGAGTGTAAGGGTGCTAGTCTACTCTGCCGGACACCACACGGCCATAAGATTATAATGTTAATATATATACCTATATATATCGTAATAATTCGTTGCACTACCACGTACAATTAGCGTTCAAACTCGCGTGGCACCGTCGGCGACTGCTTGCGCCCGCGCCGCCCACATTGCCCAAGTTTCAGTTTCAGGATGCGTCCGAGCCGCGCGGCCTTTGCTCAGTTCGCCTGCGGACTCGACCGGCTGTACTCAGCCTCCGCTCAGGAAAAATACGTGCAGAAACGCCAAGTTCGATTCCACGGATAATGTATTTAAAATAATTGTAGATAATATTAAAAAATTATGATTTGTTTTCGGCCAGTGATATGTTTTTCTTTAAAAGTGATTGATTAAAGGACGTTGCTTGGTATTGAATTTCGGGTTCATGTTTGTAGGCGCTTGGGGTATGGATAGTGTGTCTGTATTACAGTGTTTATAGATATTTTGTGATTGAGGATCAGTTCTCGTTAATAAAATAAAATAATCTTGGCATTAATGTCCCGGTTATGCTCTGGCGCACGAGGGTCCGGGTCCGACTTGACCATGATGAGGTTTAGTTCTCGTTGATGTGTGCTATAGAAAAGTTGTCTTTTATATAGCTTTGATCTAGTATTTAATTTGCGCAGTTGTCTATAAAATAGAAATAATGATAATGTTTATTTCATGCTTTATTGTAAATACCAAGAAAGCTTCTGTCCTGTTACCGATCATCGACTGACAATCCATGAACTAGTCTATCAATATGACTACGTCGCTCTGTAATTATACATTGAAGTGCAACGTTCGTAATCTTTTTCTTAATTTTTAAATTAATACTTACCAACTATGAAAAATATAAAAAAATATTTAAATATCTATTCTAATATAGTATTACGGTAGACACCTCACTGCACACAACCCGATAATTTAAAACATGCTAAACTTATTTTTCGTCCGTGACCGTGCAATGGCGACAATCCGACTAATTTTATTACGATTATCGATTATATATTTTAATCGAACAAAAGAATTAGTATTATTATCGACTCCTCGCTTAGCAGTCTTGATGCCGAACACCTAACACGTATAAAATTATTATTATCACTGGCTGAAAATAAAAAGTACCCACCTAAATAATAAGGTACCTATAGGTACTTAATATAAAAAAAACTACGACAGTGTTCAAAAGCATAGGACAGTGAATAAACGAAGGTGTTCGAAAATCAAACGATATATTAAATTAAGTGCGACAAATGTAACTTAGATATTTTGCGACGACGATTGATCTTATTGTGTACGAAATAAACTCGACTTTGCCGTGAGTGCTAGTGAAGATGAAATGGCGGCACAACCAGGACCTCGTGTCCGGAGACACGTCCGACGAGGACCTTGGGCACACCTACCTTGGAACGCTGGTAAGTAAAAATGAGGAAAAATTAATGAAATATTAACAGAATTAGGAAGCTATTCGAGCGTCGGTTTTCTAATGTTTAAGGGCCCGACTCATGCCCCGAAGTACCGGGTACGAACCCTGTGCCGCCATGTACCAATGACTGTTACTCTCGACTCAATAGACATAGACATACATTTTATTGAGCAATAAGTACAATTATATCAAACAAGTTGTAACAATACAATACAATGAGTCGAACCCCTTAACTACTAGGCCACCGACGCTCGAGCGAATACCACAAAGATACATCACAACCTCGCAATTGTTGCACCTCCGACTTGTGAGATTAACAAAACTGAAAATCATGATAATAATAATAAAATGACTTGACTTTTTCTTCTAAGAACTCCCAACAAACGATTCGACTCAGTGGCAAAGCAATTCTTTTCATTCAATCCCCGTATCCACAGATAGGATAGATTCGGACGTGCCGCGCGAATCTGAATAAAAAGAAATAAAATAATATATTATTATAGATACTAATCCATGACCATTACCTCAAGTTCTCAAAAGAGCAATATTTTTTCATTACAAGCTTTTATCGCACGTTCTCTATGACCAGTCAGAGTACTTGACAAGACTAATTAAACGAGCCCATACTCGTACATGCGTAGTTAGGAGTTCCTATGGCCATCTTCCGTCTCCATCGTCAGATCAGCTCGATGGTATCACAACACTGCATTGTCACCGAACTTACATAATTATGCAAAATTAGAATTAAGCTCAATTGGAAACCGGAAAATGGGTCACATTTAATTTGCAAGCTTTATTACGAAAAATCACGGATATGTGAAACTTACATTGGATCGTGAGGTATTGGTTATTTCTGTACCTGACTGGATTAATATTGCTATACTAATTCCTTTTTACTAATGTAAGAAGGAATTCGAAAGTATGATGCCTCTAATACCGTATTAAATTTGTACATCATATTATATGGATACGCATAAATACCCATGCTCATAAATGAATTGTAACGAAATGGTTATCAGTAATGTTACAATTTCTGTCAATATAAATAAATAAATATGATCATCGTCATCATCAGTGAATTCATCATGATCATCACTGCCCGTAACAGATCACTGCTGGGCTCTACCTCTTCCACATTAATTTCTGGCTAACGACCTGAGTGGTTCAGTTGGTTTGCATGCCGGTCTGCCACGCAGAGATCCCGGGTTCGATTCCCGGCCGAGCAGAAATTGAAATGATGGATTTTAATTTCTGTTACAGGTCTGGGTGTTGTATGTAAAAAAAATATATTAAAAAAATGAATATATGTGGTCAGTTATCTCACCCATAACACAAGCGTTGCTTTCTTTGGGGCTAGTGGCGCTGTGTTTATTTGTTTAGTACTTTATTTATTTATTTAATTGATTTTACAAATAATCTAATACAGAAATAGTAGTTTATGCAACTGTCATATAAAAGGGGGTATTAAAACATGAGTGTCTGTTTATTATACGAGGCGTAGCTGAGTATGATAATAGTTTGACACGAGTGTTTTAATACCTAATTATATGCAGTTGCATACACTACTTTATCTACACTCTATTATTTTTATGTTAAAATATCGTACCTATAATTTTCTCAACTTAGCTGGAAGTAAGCTGCGAGTCAGTTCTGTTGTTCTACGCGTCAAGGATATCAAGCGGCGGGAAATACACTTAACTATATTCACATTTATCTATTTATTTGCTTAAAATAAGGAAAAATATTCACAAACACAAATTACAACAATTACTAAAAATATTCTGTTTAGCGGGAAAATAATTACACAGAATATAAACAGGAAAATTTAAATTTTGAATTTGAATATGTTAGAGACATCTAAGTATTCAGCCTACATTACGCCGTGTCCCGGCGCCCGACTAAAAATAAAAAAATAAAAGTGTTGCATAATGATTAAAAAGTTATTTTACGATACAGCTGTAATGAAAATGGTATGGGAAATGTTGTATCGAAATGTAATTTTTTAAAATTTTATAGTCTGGCGTGATAAAAGTGTACCCTTAAACGACTGTTTTCGAATATATAATTGGAACATTATGCTATGAGTGTAGATATAAATATTTACAATTAAATAAAATTAAACACTAATACTAAAATATTATATATATAAAAAATCATCCACACCGTTGTCCCGCGGTATGGTGCCCAGAAAGCTAGCTGCGTTGACTCGTTGGATTGCAATACTTATCCTCTGTCCGAGGAACGAGCCATTTATTTATTATATCGCAGTATTGAAAATATTCAATATTTTCATACGGTAGGGAAACAGGCAAGCGGGCTGATAGTAAGTAGTCACCGCTGCCTATGGACATCAGCTAAACAAGGGGCATCCAGGGGCGTCACCTCTATGAGAACTCTAGCATATACTTTGCATAGTATAAAACAAAGTAACTTCTCGCCGTCTGTCCCTCATTATCCGCCACCGCCACCGGGAAACGCGATCTGGGCGAGCGCTTCATCCTTATGTTGTGGATCTTCCAGCTATTCGCCGGAGCCGCTTTAGTTCAACCTTTATAATACGTACGGCCGAGGAATGGAATGCATTACCTGTGTGTTCCCTGACTATTATAATCTAGACTGTTCCTAGACAGGCAAGCTTCATCATTACTTACCACCAGGTGATATGGCAGTCAAATGCCTGGCTAGTCTAATTATAAAAAAAAGGACATTGAGATATTTTATGCTACACAACGGTTTTCAACAATATATACGAGTGATTCAAGAGAATACACTTATAGGGTGAGACAACACACGAACGTAGTCGCTGCGGGCCAGCTAGTTTATCATCATCATCATCATCATCATGTCAGCCGAAAGACGTCCACGCTGGCCATAGGCCTCCCCCAGGCCATCTCCACAAAGGCCGGTTCTGTACAGGCCTTGTTCTGTTCGTCGAGCTATGTGCCCTGCCCACTGCCATTTTAGTATATTAAAGTATATACAATTAAAGTTATAATATTTTTATCCAAACTTATTATTATTTTAAACACGTTTCACGACAAAATTATCTAGAAACGAGTTTGTTTACGAATTTACGTTCCACCTCGAAAATAGACCGGAATCTTCATATATGAGGGTGATCGATCATATTACGTCAAGGCTACCAAGGAATCTCGATCATGTGATCATCGGAGGTCGCTAATTGTTCATTAGTAGCTCAATGTGGTGCGAATTAGGTGCCGGTAAGTGGGTGAGCATACGCGTGACGTAGCTTGCTACCAAGGTCGGGTTGTAGGCCATACGGTGGTAAAGGTCGTTGAAATGTAATGAAATTTGATTGAATATGGAGTTTGGGTCACGTGATTTTGCAGTTCGAGATGCACTAATTTTTTTTCCTACCAAATTCCTACCTTTTCAGACGTATATCCGTAATTGATCTGCATTTTCCAATATGTAAAGATATGATAATAATGCTTATATATTAAAATAAAAAAATTAAATTAAAATTATGTCATAAAGGCAAGTATCATTAGATAAATTCGCAAAATAAAATTAATTGTCATTATTGAATCTAAAATTGTAATTTGAAAATTATAATTGTAAAAGTATTATTAATTAATGTCACTGGTCAGGTCCCCTTGGTAGCATGGAGGGCAGATAGCAGTCGCTCCGCTGTAATTGCCTAATCTGCCAAATCCTGGATCATGGTCAAGGCCGGCCCCGGGTCCTCGTGGACAACCGGGACATTAACGCCAAGATGATAATATTTTTTTTTTATTAAATCATGTCACTCAAAAAATTATTTCTTACTGATATTGTAAACTAGAAACAGACGTTCCGTTTAGCTAGAGCCGACCAACCGTCAGTTGCAGTTGATACTATTGCTTGCGCTACAATTGTAGCCTGAATGTGCAAGTTTCCTCATGATGTTTTACACCGTACTAAGTTGAAAGAAAGTAGTTTTTTATATATTTAAGACAAGGCATTTGACCGCCATCTCACCTGGTGGCATGTGACGATGCGGCCGAAGATAGAGCATGCCTGTCTAGGAACAGCCTATTCACTCTAGCCTTGAAGGCTTCCAGATTATAGTGATCAGATATAATATAATGATAGATGTCATAGAAGTTGGACATGTTTAATACACAATATCTAGTCTTGCGTTAAGGGTAACAATGCATTAACCATTCTTCAATCATCCACCCTTCCAAACTTTACTAATAGTCTAAACATCAGTAGATTAGGATTAGCGGCACTGGGTACCGATTCTGGTGTGCAATGCAGTTGTTATTATGTTGCAATGTAACTGTGATGTTACTATAACTACGTCGAGGTATAGAGTCAGTCCCAGCATCATCCCAGTTAAATTGCAGTTCAATCATTGTTCGATCTTTGACACGTTTTCGTTGACAGAATTGAAGGACAGAAAAGAAAGATACAACTTAGAAATTTATTTATTTATTTATTTATAGGAGTACCAACAGCCATATAAAACCATAATGCAACTAAAGTACCAGAAAACGAATTGTGTACAAGTTCGAACTCATGAAAGTTGCAACTCAACATCTGTCATTTGAATAACAATCACACGTCTGACATGCGATGCAATTGTAATGTTACTGCAACTGAGACGATTTCCGTACCAGAATCGAAGCCCTGGTCTAGGAGCTGCGTGTTTACGAGACCGATAACCAAGTTTAAGCAATGCTGGCCATGTTCGGGAACTGGATGGGAGACCGTTTCAGCACGGCAACGAGCTCATCGCCACTCGTTAGGAGTGGCTCCAATACTGTTGGTGAAGCGAAGTTGACCAAGGTCTCCCGCTGAGGTATATTTTTGCTTTGATTGCTTATCTATATGTGGATACAAAGAGCATTACCTCATCATCATCACAGCCCGTAACAGTCCACTGCAGGACTTAGGGCCTCTCCCACGAAAGGGGAGGTTATTGCCATAATCTCCACGCTTGGCAGGCGGGTTGGAGATCGCAGTGTTTAAATATAACAATGGAAAATGCTGCTGCCCATTTTTCCGACTACGGAGACTCTTGGTCGTTTGCCTCGAAAACATTTGTCGCCTTGTACGACACCCATGAGTGTAAGGGGTTGGTGCTATTCTACTCTGCCGTACACCACCACGGAGCATTACCTACTCCTACTTATTTGAGAAATAAGACGTTATGTTGTGGTGTGGCAATAACCCCTTTTCGGTCAGGTTATACGAGTTATAAGCCGTTCGAAAACCACAAATGCCTATACATACGTAATTTATGAGACTCGCCAAAAGCATTATAATAAAAAATATTAAAAAATCCTCCGAAAAAAAGAACCTTTAAGTGTGTTATGTTATTCAAAAACTTTTTCTTTATGTTGCGAAAAGTTTGTATATTCGAAATATTGATGTCAGCGTTCAGAAATTAGGGTTCCATACCAAAATACAACAAATCCGTTTCCTACTGACGCGTTTTGTGTATGGCACCTAAAGTCTTACTTAGAAAGAAAATATACATATTTTAATGAATCAGGCGGTCCGCGGGCCAAAACCAGACCGGGCAGAGACGCCTGAACTCTCGCCAAAACTACGGTTCCTGACGGAGCCCTGTTCTTTTAAAGTTGTAAACGTGTTACAAGATGCAAAATACCGCCTCTCCATCTACGTCCGTATCGTCACATACGGTTAAATGGCTGGCTTTTAGCAGACCTAGCAACATACGCTCCAATTTGGCTGAAGGCGACCAAATTGGAGTAGTCTTTACCTTTCCTTTCGCTGTATAAAACTTACCTAACTAATCCTTACCTTTCGCTGTATAAAATAAGTCGCTTTGCGTGCGAAGGATGTGGTTGGACGACCGACCACGGCTCGCCCGCGCATCCGAATTAATCCAAAAATGACTTTATTTTGTACTTCGTAAGGATTAATATCAACTGCCACTGACCGTTGGTCGGCTCCATCCAAACTATAACATAACAGATGTTTAACTACAACTAATACGATAAATAGTGGATACGGAACCCGTCACGTGTATGCCCGACACGCACTTTGCCGGCTTTTTACGTACCGGTTCCTCGTGACTCCAAAAAACTTTTGAAAATACGTCTTCTTTCCTGTTTACACGATGCAACAAGAAAATCTGGTTTGGCAACGTCGCGCAAAAAGCAGTTAAGTACCTATTTATTTGAGAAAAAAAGGACAACATAAACATTTGAGGCAATTGTGGTCGAAGACCTGTATGAGGATGTGATTCAAGCGATATTTGATTGAAGCGGCTGTGGTGATATATGTAGAAAATAGGTAGGTATATCTTACAATGTAACTAGCCACAAATACCTATACGGAACGTAAGCTGAAGCCAAAGGTTTCGCCGAAGGTGCTTCTTTTACCCGAAGGTGGCCTTAGCCGAAGCCTTTAAATATGATAAAATTCTACTACTTAATTAAACGTTACTAGTTGCCCGCAGAACATGGCATAAAATTGGCTTAAGGTTGAGTTATTTAGGACCATAAAACTTGAGGTCTGGTCTGTCTTCGACAACCGTTTTTATACAGACACTAGTGGACCCGGCGCGACTTCGTTTGCGTACGCCTTCTTTATTCTTACATACAATTTTTTGTTTATAAAGCTTTCTCTAAAATCACTATCTATTGTTAAAGATTAATTACCTACATAACTAAGAACACTTGCCTACCTCAGTATTCAAAACACTTCGGTCATGTGATTCGTTCCGTATCGTATTATTTATATTATACATAAGTAAATTAATTATGTAAATAAATATTATTTGCATATTTGATAACATCTGTGACAGCTAAATAGGTCACAACCTATATCGCCTCCCGCGTACCGGCTTATCTGCGAAATATAAGCAGGCATTCGGGAGTAATGTAAGTGAGGAGCGTCGGTGGCTGAGTGGTTGAGGTATCCGACTCGTAAGCTAGAGGTACCGGGTTCGAATCCTACTGCGGCCATGTACTGATGACCCTTTTCTGAGTTATGTACATTAGTTGAATACTAACCTATGCTCTTTCGGTTAGGGAAAAAAACATCGTGATGAAACCTGCACATTTAGGCGATTGACTGCGTAACCATGATCCAATCTGGTCAGGTTCCCCTGCTAGGGTCACGGAGCACGTTTAGCAGTTGGTCCACTGTAATTACCTGATCAGCAAAATCCTGGATCCTCGTCAAGGCGGAATAAGGTGGCAAACAAGCTTACGCCCTGCCTGATGGCAAGCAGTCACCGCCGCCTATGGACGTTTGCAATACCAGGGGCATCACCCACGCGTTGCCGACCCCGTGAAAACCTTAATAATATTAGTAAAGAAGTACCCCCGAAAACATCCATGCGTCCTTATAAACTTTCGCATTTATACTCGTATTATTACTAGCTTTTCCCGAACGACTATTTTAAATGACCTTTCTAATGTATGAGAGCTAGTACTACGGAGAGATCAAGCTGTATCCCTGGTTCCTCCCAACCGAATTAGATGAAACGTGGCCTAGACTTTAAGCTAGACCCAAACTTACTACCAAACTGTGAAAAACCCTCCATAATAGATGCGGCGCCATTTTAATATTTCTTTTAGTTTAGATGGTTTATTAGGGTTCTGGCCGTGTGGTGTCCGGCAGAGTAGAATAGCACCAACCCCTTACACTCTTGGGTGTCGTACAAGGCGACTAATGTTTTCGAGGCAAAAGATCAAGAGTCTCCGTAGTCTGGAAAATGGGCAGCAGCATTTTCCATTGTTATATTTAAACACTGCGATCTCCAACCCGCCTGCCAAGCGTGGAGATTATGGCAACAACCTCCCCTTTCGTGGGAGAGGCCCAAAGTCCTGCAGTGGACTGTTACGGGCTGCGATGATGATTAGGGTCCTATATCGGTTGTTCCAGTTTCCAAAAATAATTATACTCTATATGTTGCCCAGGCCCAATAGCTAACAACAAAAAAGTATCATTTTAAGCCTTCCAATAGATACGGACGTAGATTAGCCTATACAAACGTACAGACAAAATTTTTAACAATTCTTATTCTATTATAACTATTTCTATGTCACACTAAATTATTTTTTGTAAATATATTCAATGTAGAGACACACCTTTTTTACTGTTTTATTAATATTATTATACAGGCTGTTACATAATATATGTATGAAGCCGTGAACCGGATAAAGTGCAAAATGTATGAAAACGATACGTACAAAAATTCCACGTACGACAGAAATAATTGTACCTATCTTTTTAATATGTTTTGCACTCCATATTATGTTACACCCGTAATATATATCCAATAAATCCAATAAATAATCCATAATATTCCCCGCGACTTGATGACTTGAACATGAACTCACCGCTTTTTCACATGTAGCTACTATAATTTATTGTAAGTACCAATAGGTATTTATTTCAATATTGTAGTTAAAGCAGGGGTACTACGTGCCGATTGTAGGCAGCAGTCAATTAGCGAAATCGGCCATTCGAAAATTTACCCGTAATTAGGTGATAAGTGCGGTGCAGAACAGTTTTTTGCCGAAATGCTAATTTGGCGATGATGTGCGGTTGGGTGTCTCGTGGTTCCAGTGAGCGATTATCTTTCGAGCTATTTTTATGTAACAATAATAATATAAACGCACTGGCAGCTGAAATGAAAATTTTACTTATTATCGTGACGTATTATGCCACATCGAAAATAAGGTGGGAAATAGGTGCCTAAACCGGCCTGTATCAGGAAATAGGTCATGTAGGAGACCCAAGAAACGATGGATTGTGAGGATGCCGAAGATCTGGCAAGTGTAGAAAACAAAGAAGGAAATCGGACCTTGGCAGAAGCCGGGATTGACCGCTCGAATTACGATAATGATGATTATGCCACATCGACATTATTGCGTGCCTCATTGAGTAAAACATAAGGATATAATTAATATTTTGTAACCTTCTTTTTACTATGTTCTGACAATAAAAAGCTTTAACGTTTGACTTTAACTTGGCTATCAAATGATACCGCATAAAATTCTGTTTCGTCCGAAAAAATTGAAGAAACCATTTTAGAATAAAACATAGTACAGTACATACAACATGTCACTAGAAAACATGTGACATTACAATAACTGCCGGCGTTTACACAAAATGTGTGGTCATTTAGTTAATAGTCCGATTTCGCTAAATCGCGACGACTCCCGGCAACGATAATGTTGATAATACGCTGGCCTTTTGTAGAACTATTTGCTTGTTGTGGAATGATAACAATAGTTAGTGACGTTTATGTCAGAAAGGTTGGAAATCTGCGCTATTTTTTTCTAAAATATTCTAAGAATTATCTTCTGTTTAAGCGAAGCTTTGCATTTCAGATGAAGCAACTTATATCAGATTAATCGACGCTCTGCCCACGGATCTACACGTGGTACACGTACATCATAAAGTTGTCAACTGAATCGTCATCATTGTCACTTGTACCTATGCGTCGCCAAATATGGGGCGAATAAAGTGTAAGTCAGAGTTTAGTCCATCGACTCGATAAGAAGAAGTGAGGGAGGATTTTGCTTTAAAGCAATGTCCACGCACGCCTGGCGTGAGAGTTTGACGGAGATCGAACGTTGAAAACACACTGCAGACAATGCAGCTGTCCATATTCTGGTTTTACTATTCGAGGGTCTTAGCTGTTTTTATGATTTGAAACATATACATATCTGTCTCTCCTTACTGGTGGGAGTTTATCATGGGTTATTTAAGACAGATAAAAATATAGGCATTGCCCCGCCACTCGTTCCCACCGTTGCGACTCCAGTTTAGCAAGGGTATACAGCGAGTACAAACTAATTCTGTCTAGAAAGTCGCAACAAAAATTAAGAACTAACGATTTAGATGCAGGAAACATCGTATCATACTTCTCGCTAAAGACAGCGGCGACATTGGCTATGGAATTGACATGGACGTGTAAAAATTTCGTGAACCTTCGCGAGAGCTGCGTGTTCATAAACAGCGTAATTCATAACTCGATCAGCTGTTCCGGCGCCGACAGGCACGCGGAAGCGTCGCGTGCGCGCGCGCACTGTCAAGTTCGCAGTTACGCGGCCGTTGATGCGACCCATTAGCGGCTGTTATCGTAGCTCGCTAAAACAAAGTCGCTTCCCGCCGTCCCTATGTTTCTATGTACGCTTAGATCTTTTAAACTACGAAAAATTCGGTGGTAAACTATGGATAGAGGGATTAAAGAGGAAGGTTTTTATAATCCTTGAAAAAAAGGGTAGTTAGGGGTAAATTATATCTATGGGCCTTTATCTCCTGAAAAATAAAAAATAAAAATATCGTAGGTGTACGCGAACAAAGTCGCGCCGTTTACTAGCGAGAGATATTATAACATGTCTCATAAATGTAAAAAATTCGTGCACTGTCAAGTTCGCAGTTACGCGGCCGTTTATGCGATCCATTAGCGGCTGTTATCGTAGCTCGCGGCGCATGCGTAACGCTGCCCGTGACAGTTTCTCAGCCTGGGGTGACCAATCTTGCTCATTTTATAGCAACCGTGCTCGGTATTCGGCATCCTTGGTGCGGAGTTTGTGGGCACGCCTGTCGTCCTTTATTCCTTTCTAGACTGTGTACATTTTCGAATTTTTCTTGTACTCGATGACGTAGGATAACCTACGGCGACCTCACAGTTTATACTTTTTTTTTTATCATTTATTATTTTCACATTTTTTAAAAAACATACGGAGTTTACCGGACTGTGCGTGCAAGACGTGGCCATACCATCAAAGGCGACACTCTTGCAGCTGCTGCTGCTTATCTGCGGTGTCTCTGATGCCAAGGCGTTTTGGACGTGGTCTTTTCGTGATACTCCACACACCCACCGCAGCATCTTCCAAGCCAAGCCAAGGCCAAGCCTCGCCAACGTACCTTTAGAAGTGCAGGTCTAATGATGGTCTTATAGACCTGTCCCTTCAGCTCTTCCTACATTTGGGGTCACAAATGACACCGGACACCTCCTGCCATTTAGTCCAAGTCGTGGATATTCAGGCTTTGACGTCGCTGTCGATGTCCCCGGTTGTGCTATGTACAGATCCCGGGTATCTGACCTAATCCGTGCGCACAATCACATCTTCGCCTATGCGGACGGGTAGGGGATCTGTACTGTTGCAGGCTATGTACTCCGTCTTAGTTACGTTTAGTTTCTTCAGACTGCTGACTGGCACTGTGTATACCTTGTTCCTGTCTTGAGTGTCGCGACATCTGATCCTATCACGTGGGTAGAGTATCTAGTATCATAGATCTTGCCTTGCCGATGCATTCAGATCATCCCATTATAATAACTTTGCGTGAAATGCTGGAATTGGTCCATGTCATTCCCAGTGGAATCTCATGCATATTCTTCAATCGATTATGAGTTACTGATCACACCTTTCGCACCCGCGGCATGTGTAGTCGTATAGTCTATATTGTTGATGGTAGGAGTGACGTCTTATGATGTTGGAGGCCAAGATCCTCTTTGAACCGCCTAACCCTTTCTATTTCTGCCGCCAAGCAACAATGCTTGCATTGTTATGTTCCGGTTTGAAGGATAAGGTAGCCAGCGCAATTTCAGTCATGAGGCATTTCATCTTATTCCTCACAGTGACAACGCACCTGCGGTTCTGCGTTTTTGCTACCTGCAACCTAATCGTATGAACTGTAGATTTACCGTTCCGTACGTACCGACAGTTACCACTTACCATCAGGTGGGCTGTGTACTCGTTTGTCGCTGCGTAGCATAAAATGCAGTTTAGAAGCAGCTACAAGTGAATGTTGGAATGGGACAACGAGTTTCCAAATGAAATGCAACATTTCGCCTGTAACTCGGTCTTGCACTGAAATGCCTTCACATAAAAGTGCCACTCTGAAGTCATCCAAATGTCATTGTGACGTAATTTTATCGGTGGTTTCGCGGCCCTGGTAATGTGCACTTTACGCCACTTGGGCGAATTGGCCGCTGCAGGATGTAGATGAGCGTAGGCGTAACCTCGTTGAAGGTTTCAGATAAAATCTCCAGTCGCCAGTTAATCGCCGGGTGTTCGTAGGCGCCCAGGGTTCGTGTAAGGATACTCAAAAGTTTGCTCACAAGATTATACGGATATGGACTGCGACCTAAATATATGCACATGAAAAACTTAGCTTACTTTCAGACACTTTCGGTTGTAATGGACCGTTGAAAGAAAGGAAGTATATTTATTCGTTAAATCAACGGATCTAAGCACTTTTTAATATCATAAAGAGGAAAACGTTTGAATATTTGTGAGATTGTGAGTTCATTTGTTGGCGGTAATCTTCGAAACTACCGAACCGATTTTCAAAATTCTTTAGGTACATCTTCCCCTACTTTTCATACCGGAAAAATAACTATTGCAGATAGTTGAATATTTACAGAAATTCGAACTGCACGCAGTAGAAAACCGCGGAAGAATTCTAGTATCTGGTATCATTCGTCGAGCCAGGTCGTTTGTGAATTCTCATGTAATTTACCTAATCAGTCTGCATCCTCAGCCCACGGTAACGACTAGGACAGTGAGCATTGCGTAACCATTTGTAATGCCCCATTTGCCCCTTTTCGTAGCCAAAATATCGTAGCTAGCAATTAGGAATATAATAACGTAATTAGGAATAAAAAAAAATCCCTTCTCAAGCCAGCTAATAAATGGGTATAGAATAAGAATTAGAATATTTATTGCCACAAGACACCACGACACGACACAAATAAAGAAAGTAAATAATTATACAAAAAAAATAACTCCTACATAAGTACACGCACACCTATATTGATTCCGGTGGCCATTAACCCGCCTCCACCCAGGATCCTATCGACCTCTCGGTCATACGGACCGCGTCAGACCTAATCACGGGTGATGCGCACGCTTACTTGCCGGTGGCTCTTTAGGCGTGCGCATTTCTTCACACCCACAAATCCTGATAATGCCCTAGCACTCTCCCTTATTGGGCTGACACCACATGCACAAAATTCTGCCCCGTCGGCCAGCTCCCGTTCTCCTTTCTCCCCTCTCTCCAACGCTCCTACTCTTCCTCGTCCTCCACTCTCCTCGCACGATACCAAGCGCACGCGAATTCCTTCAACCTTGCGAAGTTCGCCTCCGAGGACACAAGGTCCGTGAAGTAAACCGGGCCCGCCTCCTTCCGCTCTAACCCAGCAAGCATGATGCTGCGCTCCCGCTCGTACATATCGCAATCCCACAGAACGTGGTCCCTACTCTCTAATTCCCCGCATGAGCACTCCGCTGAGTCGCTCAAGCCAAGCGCCCACAATCGCGCTCTAAACGCGCCGTGACCCGTCAACATCTGGGAAACAACATAATCGGGCTCCACCCACGTGGCCCCCAATCTACCACGCACGCACGGGAAGAAGCGCTTGAGATCCGCGCCCTTCTCCTCGGCATCCCAGCGCTCCTGCCAGGCGTCAAGCGCCTCATCGTAGGCGGCTCTCTTTAATGCGGTTACTTCCCTCCCCGCCAGCCCGTCGCGACTCGCTTCCACTTTTCCCGTCCTCCCCACCTCCAGGTCCGCGGGCAGTACACCAGCAAGCACTGCCAGAGCGGCGGTACTTGTGGTACGGTACGCCTTCGTTAGAAGGATCAGTGCCGGGCGCTGAGTTCTGAGCAGACGGCTCTTCACCACGTAAAACCCAACTCTACCGCACCATACTGAGGCAGCGTACGCCACCGTAGCGACGTACGTGCCAAAATACAGTATCCTAAGCGCCCTGAATCTAATACCCCACGACGACGTCGATACCCTTGCCACCTTCCCGAAGCATCTTGCCGCCCTATCCCCCATATCCTGCGCGTGGGCCGCGAACGAGTGCGTCTCGTCCAACGTCACCCCCAAAACCTTGACGGTCGTGACACTCCTGATTGATTTCCCTCCGAGGCGTAGCACAGGAGGACGTTTAAGCTTCCCTTTAAGGGTGATCGTTGCGCTCTTCGCCGGAGCGAAGGCCAACTTGTTCCTGAGGCCCCACTCTGTTACCAGGCGCAGGGCCTCAGCCCCATGCCGCTCGATTTCCGCTCTGGAGTTCGCCTCAATCAGCAGTGTCACGTCGTCAGCGTAGGCCACGGCCCGCACGCCCTCCGGCCACGGAAGGCGCAACAGGTCGTCCATCAATATGTTCCACAATGTGGGCCCCAAGACCGAGCCCTGGGGGCACCCCATTGTGGAAGTTTTCCCAACGCACTGACCCCCCGCCCACATTCCCACGCGCCTATCACAGAAGTACGAGCAGAACATGCGATACATGTTCGGTGGGCAGCCACCCTTATTCAACTTGAGCAACACCATGGGCCACCATGCGTTGTCGAAAGCCCCGGAGATGTCCAGCATGATGGCCTGGACGTACTTGCAACAAGACGCCCGTGTTGACTCAAGTATGGCGTTAAGCGCCGTTACAGTGGATCGTCCCCTAACGAACCCATGCTGGCCGTCGGATATGCGAGTGTAGAGACCCGGCGTACACTCACACATCACCCTTTCGAGCACCTTCCCGAGGACGGGAAGGAGGGTCACGGGTCTATAGGCTTTGGGGTCAGTCAAAGCCTTCCCATTCCCCTTCGGAAGGACCACCAACCTACCTACTTTCCATATACTTGGAAAGACTCCTTCTCGCACGCACTTCGCCATGAGCTCCGTGATTTCAGCGGCGGATACTTTCCAAGCCGCCTTGATAATGCGCGCGGTGATCCCGTCTACCCCTGGGGCCTTATTTGGTAGGTCCTTCACGATACGTCCTATCGTTAATCCGTTCAGCGGTTCAGAGTCCCGACCCTGATTCCGGTGGCCAGTGCAAAAGGATCCCCTCAGCTAGCGAGATATTGCTTTACGTTTCTCCGGAATCAAACCCGAGCATAGCGTAGTTTACCTAGCAGGCCAGCTTTGTACCCATTGCACTCGAGTTGTCTCCTTGTACTTGGTGATAACATTCGAGGATGTAGATGAAAAAGACAATGAACGCACGCAAAGGATACTGTAGAAAATGTAAGAGTCTCCGCAATGTTTCTTACGCCAAGGCTACCAAACCAAATTTAGGGAAACCAAACTTCTCGCGAACGTGGGCCCGGGGTCCGCGTTAACCATGATTCAGAATTTAGCAGAACAGTGGAGTGACTGCCATCTGACCTCCGTGACCCTGCTACCAGGAGAACCTGACCAGATTGGATCATGGTTACACAATCAGTTGCCTGAATGTGCAGTTTTCCTCACGATGTTTTCCCTCACCGTAAGAGCATCGGTTAGTGTTCAACTAAGTGGTACATGGCGGCAGTGAGATTGGAATTCGGCTCCTCGTGTGCAAGTCGGATACTTTACCACCAAGCCATCGAAACTACCGAACCATATCTACCTACCTAAACCAAAGATTGTTGACGCGGAGTCTAAAATACCTCACGCGTATAGAACATATCGCAGAGGACTTGCAGCGGACACGGTCATTATATTATTATGTAATTCAGTGTTACCACTAGTAATTCTCTCTAGACTATAAAGTACTAAGTCAAATCGACGGTATCAACGCACAAATTTCATTAGCGCCTTGCCAAACTTGCTACTCGTTTTTTTAGTTATAACTCCGACGACTCTCGGGTATTTTTATCTCATATATGTTTTATCTTCGACATTAGCGACACGGCGGTCAAATGCCAGCTTAATACCTAAATGTAAAAAAAAACTATTCATTTTCTATACATACTATAAAACAAAGTTACTTCCCGCCATCTGTCCCTACGTATTTATGTATGTATTATGCAGATATTTTAAACTACACAACGTCTTTTAATGCGGTTTTCGACAATAGATAGAATGATTCAAGAAGAAGGTTTTTAAGCAAGAAAAGTAAGGTAGGTAGTGGTAAAGCAGGTGTATGTTGTGGTAGGACGTCACGCGAACGAAGTCGCGCCCGGTCCATCAGTTGCTGATAAAACAAAGACTATTCCTCGTGTGCGCACGCGTAAAGGACATTTGTAATGATCAGTCGGTAATTGCATGTCGCTAATTAGACGATCGTGAAGAGGCGTGTGCAATATTCGCTTCAGTAGCTTGCTTTATCTGTTGAACTGTAAGAGTTTTCCTGTTTGACAGGTCTCTGTTTCTTCCGCGATTTCTTAGGACAGTATTTATCTTTATGATAATAGATAACTGTGTCGTCATTGGAGCGTCGGTGGCCGACGACTCGAAGCGAGAGGTACCGGGATCGACTTACTGCAGCCATGACCAATTACTCTTTGCTGTGTTACGTACATTAGTTGGATGCTTACCAATGCTCATACGGTGAGGGAAAACCGTGTTCGTGATGAAACCTGTTCAATTCAATTCAATTCCAAATTTATTTATTGATTAGGACATTAAATTCCGTTTTAATCGTCAAAAAGGATGGGGTAGGAAAGTAGGAAGGAAACACACAGTGACACGCTGACCGCCCTATGGCCGTGGATAAACCCATCCCACGCCAACCACGACCGAACCGTGCTCGACAATGCCGGGCAGAGCCGGAACGCGCAAGGAGACTAATATTTTCGAGGGAAAAGATCTAGAATCTCTGTAGGCTGGAAAATAGGCAGCAGCGTTTTCCAGCGTTTTAGTCCTGCAGTGGACTGTTATGGGCTGTGATGATGATAGGCTAACTGCTCACCCTATGGACGTTGGACCTGCATATCCCTACGGGCGTATAGATGGCAGCCAGTATGCTTGTCTGCAGGTATTTACTAAAACATTTAATCTATGCATGTTATGTATATTATGTAACACAAGTTTATGTAATCCTTCCAAGGTGTCCTTATCATAATATGTATACTGAGCATTAACCTCGTGAGATTCTATGTATGCCCGAGATGCGGCTAAGCACGACTGCAAACAAATCCTCGCGTGACTCTCTAATTGTATTGGTATTGTTTACTTACGGTTATTGTTAGACGAGGACCGTACCGTCTTTTCTTATGGAGATTTGGACTGATATTAACACTCATATAAGTTGTACACTAAGATGCTCTAACGCTGAAGGAAAACATCGTGAGGAAACCTACACGTTTAGGCGAATCTTGCAGATCAAGATTCCCCTGGTAGCTGGGTCATTGAGGTCAGACGGTAGTCGCTCCACTGTAATTACCTGTAGAATAATTACGTAACTCTGTTGCCAATAATTGTCTGATTTCAATGATTGAAATGATCACTTTCGATTCCGTATCATCGATTTCATGGATTCAGTTGCTAACAAAGGTTCATTGTAATAAACGGAAACGATTAAATCGACCATACACAATCGCTAAAGTAACCATTTTAATCATTTAAATCAGAGAATTGTTAGCAACAGAGTTACGTAATTTGCCTACTCTGATCTGTCTGCCATATCCTTTATCATGGTCAAAGCGGACCCTGAGCCCTTGCGCGGGCCAAGATTATGATGAGGAGTTTATTATAAACTTTTGCCTTTAGTATCTGTAGGATACATTGTCATAGGTAATGATTGTTTTTTAATTTTTAAATGAATAACGACTGGTACATGAGTCAGCAGTAAGAACGACAATGTGTACCATACCGCGATCACATGATGTTTGCGGTTTTATTTGATGTAAGTATGTAGATACATATTTATCCTCAAACTGTATTAATCTCTGTTGACTAATGCTACCTACGCTGTGGTTTGTTTACTGCCTCTCAGTTACCTTAATATTAAAATTATCGTGGTGAAAATATCCATGTTGGCCGTGTGGTGTCCGGCAGAGTAGAATAGCACCAATCCCTTACACTCGTGGGTGTCGTGATACGACTAATAATTTCGAGGCAAAAGATCTCCGTCGGCTGGAAAAAAGGCAGCAGCTTTTTCCATTATATTCATAACACTGCGATCTCCAACAGGCCTGCCAAGTCAAGGCCTGCCAAGTATGGAGACTATAGCAATAAGCTCCCATTTCGTGGGAGAGGCCCTATGTCCCGCAGTAGACTGTTACGGGTTGTGATGATTATGATGATGTAAATATCCATTATCCATTATTATCTCGCGCGCGAGGAACTAATTCGCTGCCTGTTCAGACTTCTTAGGGTTGATCAGAGTCCTACCACCAGTAGGTACCAGGCTTTGGTTGGAAGATTAGATTGAGCAACGCATTGGTAACACCCCTGGTGTAGCTGATGTCCATAGGTGTTGACCACTTTCCATCAGGCGGCCCGCTTACCTGTTTGTCTGCCGTATAATATAAAAAACGGTTTCTCTTGTAGAAATTAGCTTGTCTTCGTGCGAGGTATGCGTATTTGCTGACGCATTATGTTTCCATACAATGTAATTTATAAGAATATGTATTGCGACATAAAAAATTAGTTTGTAGTCTGCAATAAATTAAGTGACCTCATTGTTAGGTATTGCCTTTGACCTATCATCGTATGCGACATTGACCCACTTACGTTATGCTTTCCTTTCTGGGTGTCATAAAATGTTCATGCATTGTTGGTAATGTGTTTTATAATAAATAAACTAATATAATAATAGTGCTTGGAGAATAAAAGGAGATGTATGAAATGAGTTGTGGATATATGCGAGGCTAGGGAGTTGTGTCAGGACAGCGCAAAGTGGCGGTCCATAGTCTCTGCCTACCCCACCTATGGGACACAGGCGTGAGCTTTATGTGTGTATGTATGCTTGGACAATTCACACAGCGCCATCTAGCCCCAAAGTAAGCAATGCTTGTGTTATGGATGCCAGAAAACTGATAAACTGCAATACCTATGTTGCTACTGTAGATTTAAACCTAGAGTACCTCTGTGTCGCGTGAGAAGAATGGAGGAGGAGTAGGAGCAGAAGAATTGGTAGAAGACGAAAGGAAGGAGAGTGCGTGGGTGTAACATCAGTCTGTTAATGCAGTAGGTATCAAGAAGTGCGATTCCCATAGAGCCAACGGCAAGTAAGCGCGCGCACCACCCCTGATTAGGTCTAACATCATCATAATCTTCGCGCGAGGGCCCAGGGTCCGCCTAAATAATCAACTTAGAGTTGATGTCCCGGTTGTGCTACCTCGCGCAAAAGAGCATGGGGTCCGCTTTAACCATGATCCAGGATTTCACAGAGCAGATAATTACTGCGGAGAGGCTGACGTTTGATCTCCGTGACCCCGCTTACCAGGGGATCTTGACCAGATTGGATTATGGTTACACATTCAGTCGCCTGAATGTGTAGGTTTCATCACGGTGTTTTCCCTCACCGTAAGAGCATCGGTCAGAATACAAATAATGTACATAACTCAGAAAAGAGTCATTGGTACATGGCCGCAGCGGGATTGAACCCGGTACCTCTCGTTTACGAGTTGGATACTCAACCGCCCGGCCACCGACGCTCTAATTTATATTTGGCGGTGCAGGGTTAAGGCAGCCGCCATTAATGGCAAGCGAAGATGGAGAAGGTGGAAAAGACCAACACCATGTGACCATGGGACCAAGGGTCCCATCGATGTTCCAAATTAGGTCTAATGGTATCCGTAAAACCAAGAACTGGATAGGACCCTAGGTGGAGGTGGGTCAGTACCTATATGATAATTGTATGGTATTACCAGTTTCACATTGACCTACGCCAGTTTAAATGCATGTTTAATTAAAGAATTAAGCGAATCCGTAGGCGGATCTATGAATAGCGATGTCCTTAATTCTATTTTTAGGGCTAGACGAGACATTGGCTAATTAATAATATCTACCTACTTCACTTGTGCTAAGAGTTGTGTGGGCCAGTTCCAACAGCATCCTGGCCACGTTGGCGGACAGGCTAAGCCGCCAGTGTATAAACGACTGTTGGATGGATCACCGAAAGTGTATAGAAAAAAAATGTGGATGGTGATATATTATGACATTCGATATATTTAATTACTACTTTATTAGAATATCATTGCTACTAACCCAATGTTTAGATAATAGATACTAACTACATATGAGTCTTGATACTTGAAATAAATATTTAATTCATTCAATGGCGGAAATAGTGTGAAGTTTCCTTCAAACAGGTTAATTTACTTATCAATAATGTTTGTCAGGAAAATGCTAGAACGAAGATGAGTTATTTTATTTACGTATTGTTGACAATTAAAATGAGTAATAGTTACAGTAATTCAATTTATTCAAGCACTTATTATAAAGGTAATCAAGCTTTTAGAATCACTCTATGCTAAGTTATACCTGGTGGTATAGATAGTAGATTTAATTGGAATGAAATAGTAGCATTATATTTATTTATTTATATTTATTATTTATTTATTATCGGTATAGTATTAGCACAGAGTACATATTCAGTATCATGTTCCTATGGCCCTCACCAGGTAATTTGTCCACAAATTTCGTTCGAGGACTGTTCTCGCCTCACCTTGCCGATAAGTGGTCACCACTCGCGATGGGGCTACATGGCCTGCCCATATTGTCACTTACAGGCGTCCAGCGTATAAATATCGTCTTGTATAAGGTTGTTGATCTTCCAGCTATCCCCACGAGCCGCTTTGGTTCAACCTTTATAATGCGTACGGATAAGGAATGGAACCTGCCTGCGAATGTGCTCCCTGATCACTATACACTATATACCTGTCTAGTTGTACATAAATATGTATGTATAGTATTGTATTATTATTATTATTAAAAGTTTATATTATATTTATTATATTTTATTTGAGAAGATAAGTATGTTTAAGTATTTTAGTATGTATTCTATTTCGCGCACGTCGATCTGCTTTACTTATCTTATCTATCTTCTGTAGGCCTGCTGGAAGAAATTTCTTTTAGAAATAAGTAGTGCCTGTTGTGTCGTCTATATGTATGATTTTTCTCTATGTATTTTATTGAGTGCAATAAAGTGTTAAATAAATGAAATAAATATAATGCGGACGCCTTCAAGGTTAGAGCGAATAGGCTGTTCCTAGACAGGCATGCCCCATCTTCGGCCGCATCGTCACTTACCATCAGGTGAGATGACGGTCAAAGGCCCGGCTTGTCAAAAAAGAAAAAAATAAGGTGCCCTATGATCAACATAGGTCTAGTATACATATATATAGACTTTAGCCAAATGGAAAGTTCCAAAAGGAGCATTATACCAAATTACTTTTGTGAGCAGTAATTATACGTACAGGCTAACATTTATTCATATTTCTGCTATTAAGGAAAACTGTGTTATGCAATTAGGTTTACTTGCTTCTGGTAAAGGAATCATGCTTTTCCTCAAGTTGTTTTCTTTGCGGTTAACCGACGTTATTACTACTTACAATTTTATTATTGTAAGATGAATTATCACTTTCCTGTTTCAATTGATGTCTCTTTCATTCATTAAACAGTTCGAACTGCCCATTATCCCCTATTTCACAAGCTTTTATTTACTTTACAATGTTTGTAACAATGTAGTACAGTTGTAAAATCTTGCAAGCGTAATGACCGACTTCCCGTCGTTCAATTGAGCTGAAATTTGCTATACCTATGTAACTTGGAGGATAATGCATGGTACCATGGAACTGGTCTGATGATGGAGTCAGAAGGTGGTCCGCTTGCCTATTTGTCTGCCGTATACCATAAAAATACCATAAGTATCCTCTTCTGCCCTTTTCCCGAAAGAAAGGAAAGTCGCCGCAAAACCTCAGACAGAATTCTACACCTTAATTATATGTGGATACTTTACCCCTACCTACCCTTTTTTATTTTTTTTATTTAAAACTTTATTGCACAATAATACAATTGGCGGACTTAAAGCCATTAAGGCTTTATCTTCCAGTCGACCAGTAGACAATGCAGAAAGTGAATAAGTAGGTGCTTTATAAAGCGTGATGATAGATTGTAATTTACCTAAATACAATACTAACTACATCAAGATAGAATAAACATATATTATATTGTAATATATACTATACACACATACATATATTAAAAATAAAGATACTTTATACTATTTATATTGACTTTTTGGCCTTTTATGTATTAAAAAAAAATTTTTTTCTTCTTGCTTATAAACCTTCCTCTTCAATCACCGTATCTATAATTGAAAACCGCATTAAAATCCGTTGCCTAGTTTAAAAGATCAGAACGTACATAGACACCTACCTATGTAGGAGGACAGGCGGCGGGAAGCGACTTTGTTTTATACTATGTATAGATATTAATGAGTAAGATAATGTGTCCACACCATTTACGTATTTTGCTTAACATAGCTCTGATCGTTATCAACAGATAGCCCTCCTGCATTTAGCATCTCATTCCAAACTAAATGCGGATAAACTAGCCTTGAATACAGCCTTTGTGTACGGCAGATATCCCGGCTTAAACTCAAGCCGTGGTATTAAAATCGGAAAGTGGCTATGTCTATTTGCCGAGCTAATATTGCGTTTCTACTCGTTTACTTTGGCTATCTGCTTATCTGTGGGGAGATTTAGGATTTTATGCTCAGACTAAACAAGTATTTATAGCGGCATCGTGTGCTAACATTTGCTGTCTTCTAGCTCTTGATCGTGTGGACCAGTTTTCGTACCATCAAATACCTATCGGAGCGTCGGTGGCCGAGCGGTTAGGGTATCCGACTCGTAAGCGAGAGGTACCGGGATCGAATCCCGCTGCGGCTACGCACCAATGACACTTTGCTGGGTTATGTAATTTGGTTGGATACTAATCGATGCTCTTACGGTGAGGGAAAACATCGTGATGAAACCTGCAAATTCAGGCTACTTAATTTATACCTAACCCTGATCTAATCAGGTCAGGTTCCCCTGGTAGCAGGGTCATGGAGGTCAGATGGCGGTCGCTCCACTGTAATTACCTGATATGCCAAATCCTGGATCAGGATGGGCCCTCATGCGCGAATATACAACCGGGACATTAACGCCAAGATTTTTTTTATACCTTTCGGTGATAGTAGGACTAAAGGCAGAGGAATCCGCTTTAGGAATAACCCTTGTCATATTTTGATAACTTTGACATATTTGGCTATGTGGTGTCCGGCAGAGTAGAATAGCAGCCTCTTACACTCGTGAGTGTCGTACAAGGCAACTGGTAGACTGGAAAATGGGCAGCAGGATGTCCATAGGCGGCGGTGACCACTTTCCATCAGGTGGCCTGTATGCCTGTTTGTCTGCCGGATAACATAAAAAACGCAGCCTTTTCAATTGTTGTATTTATAACACTGCAATTTCCAACCCGCCTGCCAAACGAAGTCGCATTGTGTCCACTAGTAATTTTCCTTTATTAAAGTTTGTGGTAATGAATAGATGACAGTTTTGTAGTGGATCATGGGAAAAGGACTGAAGGATTTTGATGAAATCTTACAGTTTTGTTACTACACCAGATTACCCTTACAATAATACATTGAGTATTTACACTTACGAGCTTAACTATCGCAGTACTCTATAGTTTCCATATAGGGTCAATGTCCACCAGACCAGTTAAGCGCTTTTGAACGTAGGTATATAGTTTTAATAGGCATAATAATTTTCCAACTCAGGATTTAAGCGTTATCAATGAGGGTCTGGTCTTTGCTTTGACGATGATATATACTTAGTGTTTGGTATTAGATACATAACATGATGTTAAACAAAGCAAATATTATATGAACAAAAATAGCAAAAAATTGTCTTACTAAAACATGCAAACACTTACCGGGACCCTTATGTCAAATATCTTTGTCAAAAAAGTCAAATATTTTGGCCAATACGGTGGCTGCCACCGTGTAGATTACGTGACTTACATATATAACCCAAAAACTGCTACAAATAATTGCTAGTAGTTGTTAATGTGGCCGTTTTTTAACATTTTGGTCAGCCGTTGGGACATGGTCGACGAGTAAAACATAGCTTATACATTTCTGGCGTTACAAATCAGTCTATAACTTCATAAGTTCTTAAGACATTTTAATTAGGTTATTGCGGTATAAGACAACCATAACCTCTGTATTTTAAATTCTTAAATACGATAGCATTTTTCATTAGATCGCGCCGCGGATCGTAGTCTATAACGTCAGTGTATAACAGTCTATAACGTCAGTGTATAACGTGCATATCTCCCGTTCCAGATGTATAAATTATCTATAACCCGTTTCTTATGTATAACTTGTCTATCAGTACTATCTCGTTCCAGATGATAAATGTGACATAGACATGATTTATTTTGATAAATGCTTTTACATATTAAGGTATTTTAAGAACACTTCAATACTAAACTACAACAAAGTAGGTACAAACACACAGATACAATAAATCATGAACCAATGCGATGCCAAAAAAAGCTGCAGCCTCTGATTCATATATATACCTAACGTGTCTATCGGAGCTATCTCCCGTTCCATATATATTATGTGTCTATAACCCGTTCCATACGTATAACGTATGGATGATATCTCTCGTTCCAGATGTATAACGTGCCCCATCTCCCGTTCCGAATGTCTTACGAGCTATCGGTGCTATCCCGTTCCAGATGTATTGTAGCCCGTTCCATATATATAACTTACCTATCCCCCGTTCCAGATGTATGGCCGCTACCAGCGCGACCTGAGCGAGGCGGCGCGGGAAGAGGCGCGGCGCCTGCGCAGACTGCGGAAGAAGCGGCGGAAAGACGACAAGCAGCGGCAGAAGGAGATCGAAGCCACGGGGAAGTACCGGCCTAGGGGGAAGCTGTTTAAAATCGTGGGTAAGCTGTCGTATCGCTTCTAATGCTAGCTCTACACTACTCACAAAGTTGACCAAGGTTAGGCGAAGAATGTTGGCGGTTTTTGCGCACGAGTCAAAGGACTCGAAGTTGTACGAATTGCCTTTCTACACTACTCGGCTGATATCTTTACTTCAGTGTGCCATTTCTTTTTCATCTCTATTTTTTTTCTTGTTTGATAAACATGCACGTAATTATATTAAGCGTCCTTCGGACTTCGGTCAACTTAACTGAGTACTTGCCGAGGAACTTTGCGAGTAGTGTAGAGGAGGCATAACGTGTTCTTTATTTATTTCTTATCAGAGAGAATCAATCGAGCCAGCGAGTCACCTGATACAAAGTGATCACCGTCGCTCGTAGACACCCAAAACACGGGGAGTCGGTATCTTGCTTTTGAGGCTCGTTTCTTAAATGTTTTGATGTCGTAATTGTCTGAAAACACCACTGCTGCAATCTCGATCCGCAGTGGTCAACCGCCACTCATCCAGTAGCCGTATTCACAATGGCTCGGAAATCGGATTCGGATACGGAATCGACAAAAGACCCCGCAAAAGTTCTTAGGAAAATGTGGTTTCAGTTAATTTTGATAAATAGAGTTGTGATAAGTAGAGTTTCCGTGGAATCTATCAAGATTCTGAATAACAGTTTTCGAATCGATCGACACGGATTCGCCGCTCACGAATATCGTGTCGAATCGTTCGGAAACGGTTTCGAATCATTGTGAATACGGCCACAAGTGGCATGAATGGAATTTGTGCTAATGTGTTTGTGATGTCGTAGATGCTAAACGGATTAAACGATATTGTTTTCGACGTTTGTGTCCTCTCGTTGGCCTTTGTCGTCCACTTTAATTTTTTAAAATTAGATTATGTTCGCTCGCGGTCTAGTCGGCGTGCGAGCCGATTTTCGACGAAAAACTGCAAATGGATGTACAAGCTAGCCGCGTGGCACATGTGTAGTAGAAACTCGCAGTTTTTTTAAATATTTCCCCTGGGAGAGGAGTGATGACGTCATCTTTTTTTGTATGGTTTTATTCTGAAACCTGTCAAATATGGTATCGGCAAGATGATCTTCCTCTAAGAGATTAGTCATCAGGTTGCCTTCTACGACAACCGTTAGTGAAAGGGGTTGGATGCTATTATTTCTATTCTAAATACCCCTGACGTGAATACTATGACTAGTCCTAGATGTACGCTTCTATACTATTTCTCTTACGAGATGACTGATGACGTCATACATTTTTGGTGTAGGAAAATTGCTTATAAATGCGATATATTCAGTATCAAGAAAGGTTGATATTTTATATTTAGGGTACAGCGCGGCAATGCAGCTTCAATAATGGGCACTTTTGAGCGTGGCACTACTTGGGGAGGACTATTCGAATAGTTTTCAACTTTATTTGACGATGTTTTATCACAGCAGATTATAATTATATTGTTCGTTTCTTTTCCTCCATTTCTTTGATTCATTTTGGACGAAGCATGATTGTGAATTAGTTTATGTTGACAGTTGTATTTTTGACATTGTTTTAACGTGACATGTATTTAAATTGCTTTATGTTTAAGGGTAGGTTACGTTTCTCGTTCTTGTTTCCGTGCGCCGCTAATATTGTTTTTCTTGCCCAGGGTTACTATGGAGGAACACCCTGGCGCGGCTTGGCGAGGACTGGATACTACTGGCCCTGCTGGGCATCATCATGGCGTGCATCAACTTCGCCATAGACCAGGGCATCGCTGTTTGCAACAATGGTATGTGAACTAGAACATTGCAAAAGTACATTTTATGCAAGGATATAGACGTGACTTTATTTGATCCAACTTCATTTAATATATACGTTTTCAAGTGGTCCCTCACATACTCATGACTTAGGTAGTAAGCTTATTCCCGTTTTCACTAAAGATAAAAATCGTTTAAATCCGATGCGCAAATACTTTTTAATTACTTAAAACGAAAAGATGTTTCGCCATCCGCTAGCAAATAATAAGTTGATTGAGCTCTGCTTATTCTCTAGGCACATTAGCGTATCTAGGGCTATTTTCCAGGGGGGGCCTGGCCCCTGACGTGGCCGAAGAAGCCGAGTCAATCGACAATGTACAGTCAGTGAGCACCCGATCCTAGGGTGGGCACCAGACCATTCTGGGGTGGGCACGGCCCACCCGCCCCCCCCTCTTCCTACCCCTATAGGCATCGTCTAAAATGACAGTAGCGTTCTGTTTCCCACAGCAAACTAATTTTACCCGGTGGCCAAAACTGGAACTAAGTGTCGCCATTTTGATATGTCACTTGTGGCACAGTGTTGTAAACAACAGCGACGCTGCCACCGGTTCAGATAAGTTTGTGGTACTCTACAGTTTCCCAATATTACAACGCGAATCCATAGATAAATCTCGCCTAGAGGTAGAGGTTTGGTGAAATGGACAAATTGGGTAAGGCCATTCCTAAAGATAAGAGTTTCCTAGTTAGGTAATGCTTAATTCGAATTTAGTGAAAACAGGTGTTAGAAACCTTTTCCGACAAGAGGAGTAAGAGACTATAAATCGCCACATTGCATTGCTCTATTCCTTAATCTCTATTAAGAACTGTCTCCCAATACACCCGGTCATATTAATCGTAATTTTATCTACTTAATCAATCAACAAAAGACTCCCAAAATAACAACGATAAACATCATAAATTAATAAAAAATGAAATATGTTTTTATGGTTCCACGCACACCTAGGATGGTGACAAGGTAAGTAAACATTATTATTTATGGTCTAGCGAATTCACACTGATTCAGGACATACTGTGGGGCCTTGTGATAGTTTACAGACTCTGTTATTTATGAACCTGTTTGCACAATGTATTAGTGTCATAAATTATTTCCTTCATGTAAGATATTCTCCAGTAACGGATAATTTCGCGAGTTTATCCGTGGTATTGTCGATGGTTCTCATACGCAAGAGAGAGAAAGAACTATGAAACGTTTGGGAGTCACATATACGAAGCCACGGACTAACTCGCGACATTGTAGTTTGACATTTCATCGATCAATTCGGGAACGCGGCTCGTTTACCAAAATCGACCCCGCTCGAGACTGGTTGAAAGCGCTGTCCTAATTGGGAACGGTCGTACGACCATAGTGCTGCTACGGGCGGTTTTGAGGCCTCCTATTGGTTGTGCGACGTCCGTCGGACGACCATCGTCGTGACCGTTGCCAATAGGACGGCGCCGAACAGTTCAGGGCGCCGTGACTGTATTTATTTATTTTTTGTAATCTGGTCTCTAATGCTGTGTTTCCGTTCCTCAGCGCGCATGTGGATGTACAAGGACGTGGCAGTCACGAGGTTCGGCTCGTACGTGGCCTGGGTCTCGCTACCGATCTGCCTCATACTCTTCGCTGCAGGGTTCGTCCAAATCGTCGCGACGCAAAGTATAGGTGAGTTTCGTTTTTGAGTCAATCGTTAGGGCAAACCAAAATACCGTCGGTGAAGGGGTCCGAATCGTACACAGAGGCCGCCATGTACCAGTGACTCTTTTCTGAGCTATGTACATTAGTTGAACACTACCCAATGCTCTTACGGCGAGGGAAAACATCGTAAGCAACCCTGCACATTCAGGCGACTGAATGTGTAACCATGATCCAAGCTAGTCAGGTTCCCCTGTTTACAGGTATGCAGAGGTATGTATATATATATATAAGTCTTTATTGCGTATGACTTTATAAAGAACATTAACATTAGAGGTCCGATGCCAGTCGCTCCACTGTAATTGTGTGATTTGCAAAATCCTGGATCGTGGTCGGGGCGGACCCCGGGCTCTCGCGCACATTGACGCCAAGATGGCCAATCAGTACTCAAACCGTAACATAGGAGAGATATCTTGAGGTGTCATAATGGACCTGGCACTGCAAACGGCCATAGGCTGCGGTGACTGCTTACCTCAGACAGGCCGTAAGCTTACTTCTTTTGTTTGATATTATCTTCTTGAAGAACTCCATGTTCACTTAAGAAAACCTGAACTTGTATCTCTTGCTTATCTGTTGCTTTCATCCTCAAAGGCTCGGGTATACCTGAAATGAAGACGATACTGCGAGGAGTGCATCTCAAGGAGTTCCTCACGTTCAAGGCGTTGGTGTCCAAATGCGTCGGGATCACTGCTACGCTTGGCTCTGGCCTTCCGCTTGGTAAAGAGGTCAGGATTGTATCTATACTTTTTTTACATGTAAATAAAAATTCCGGACAAGTTCGAGTATTGAGGACTTAGAGGGTTTAAAAAAGACAATAAATTGATGTCTATCATCCACAAACAAATACCCAACAACAACAAAAAATTCTTCAGCTTTATTATATTAGTACCAGTATTCTACTAATATGAATAAATGCTGAAGTTGTCTGGAATGTTGTTACTTCTTCACGCCTAAACGACTGAACGGATTTTGATAAAATTTGGCAGTAATGTAGCTTATAGCCCAGAATAACATACGGGCCCAGAATAATACATATAGTTTATCCCGAAGTTCCCGCTGGAGCGGGGCCAGCACGCAATAAGCGAATTTTTCGTGAGATCTAGTAGATGTTACCAATTAATTAAAAAATTAAGCTTTTCCCAAACAGGTGCGACATAACGCGCGATATCGCATGCGTTTTTGCGATATAGCGTCCCCCCCATTCCACATGCGTTACTATCTTACTTCTCTCCCGCAGGGCCCGTCAGTCCACATATCCTCCATGGTGGGCTCCTTACTGTCGAGAGTGGCCACCACATTCCAAGGGCGCGATGAGAACGAGTCGCGCACCACCGACATGCTGGCGGCCGCGTGCGCGGTGGGCGTGGCTTCGTGTTTCGCCGCACCTGTTGGAGGTATGTCTACCACTTCTGTAAATCCCATCGGAAATATGCTCGAAGAACAGATGGCCGATGGGGCAGTAAAGTTCTCGAGTGGCGACCACGTACTCCGGTACGTAGATCTTCCGAGATGTAGCGTGGGGAGGCCTCCCGCAAGGTGGACCGACGATCTGGTAAGGATCGCAGGTATTAGCTGGATGCGGCATAGCACATGACCAGCCTTTGTGGAGATCTCTGGGGGAGGCCTATGCCCAGCAGTGGGCGTCTTCTGGCTGATATGATGATGATGATGATGAATATTCAGGTGTCATCGGTGTTTGTGACTGTTTTTTTATTGCCTAGCGAGGCACACGGTTATTTATTTATTTAAGTAAGGCACACCAGCAGAACAGATAATGTTACATTATAAACGGTATACACAAAATAGGTGGTTCTAATATGAGTTCCATATTGGTGACACAACATTCGCGTTCAGTGTGTTGTTTAAAACAAAATAAGTCAAACAAAGAAAAAGGATTTAGGTTCAAATTAAAAGTTATATAGTTATACGGTTCGAATCTACTGAACATACATACTTTTATTTAGGTTTTAGATTGACATAGGCCTTTCATATCGATAAAAATTTGTCCCGCGGGTCAGCTGAATGTTTACAAGATCCGAACTGCGCGCGGGTGACAACTGCGGGGGATTGCTAGTATCTATATCCATATATAGTATAAAACAAAGTCGCTTCTCGCCGTCTGTCTCTATGTATGTATGTATATACGCTTAGATCTTTTCAACTAAGCAACGGATATTAATGCGGTTATCAACAATAGATAGAGTGATTCAAGAGGAAGGTTTATAAGCAAGCAAATAATATACGTCTACGCGAACGAAGTCGCGTCGGGTCAACTAGTAATTCATACAATGCCACGCGAAGGAGGATCAATTCTAAATAATATATTATCTGGAGAAATTAGTAATATTTTCCTCACCTTTTCATGGCTGAGACATAGGTTATTAGATACCTATGCCCTAGTGGTAACCTGGTGAGTGAACTGTTGGGATGAGTAATTTCCCAGAAACCGTTTTACGTTGTTAATAACATTACTGATTTTATTGAAGTACCTTTTTACCTACGACATTTTTACATAGGCATGACTAATGCTAACTAATGCGTTATAAATGCGAAAGTTACTCTGTCTATCTGTCTGTGTGTTTTATTGTCACGTCACGCCTAACCGCTGGTTAAAACTGGTTAAATAAAATTTGCCTATTAGATAGATGACAGCCAGGGGACCTACCGCGCCGGGTCCACTAGTGTAGTATAAAAAATATGCAATGCCCTACCGTTGTTCGCCGTGTGGTGTCCGGCAGAGTAGAATAGCACCAACCCCTTACACTCGTGGGTGTCGTACACGGCGGCTAATGTTTTCGAGGCAAAAGATCTAGTCCCGGTAGGCTGGAAAATGGGCAGCAGCGTTTTCCGTTGTTATATTTATAACACTGCGATCTCCAACCCGCCGGCCGAGCATGGAGATTATGGCTATAACATTCCTTTTTGTGGAAGAGGCCCTAAGTCCTGCAGTGGACTTTTATGGGATGTGATGATGATTAATCATGCTGAAAATTATCTCCCGCACTTCCTTTTTAATTGTTTTGCTCATTATTTAATAATATTTTTCATAACTTACGAAAATAAACAATCAATTATGGCAATACCTCCCTTTGCGTGGGAGAGGCCCTAAGTCCTGCAGTGGGCTTTTATGGGCTGTGATGGTTATACAATGTCCTCTGTTCCAGGCGTATTGTTCTCTGTGGAAGTAACGACGACGTACTTCGCCGTCCGCAACCATTGGCGAGGGTTCTTCGCTGCCTGCTGCGGTGCAATCGTGAGTACAGTTGTTACTTAGTAATAATGATAATTACAGTATTTTATAAATCGGTTCCTTGCATGTTCTTGGATTTTTTTTTTATTTCTCCTCATTTGATGGAGTATAAATTTGTAAATAGCTTACTCATTGTTTATAGTTTACAAAATATCTTCTATCAAATGGATATACTTCCTGTTTCTATTTTGCATATTTGTAATTGTTCTCTATAATAATAAGATAGTTTGCTCTGGGGTGGAGACCTGGTGACCTGTAGCACAGGTTTCCCTAGTTCAGGCACCAGTCGCCACAAATATGTATACGTATCCAACATGTTAATAATGTAGAGCTCGTCTAATCTAAAATGACGCGCCCCACTATCGCATTAACGCATACAAGCAAGTTTAAAATATGGACGTAATACATATACAAATGCCGTTGTCATTCAGTTGCCGGTAAGATTCAAACGTCGTAGCACGCGCCGTTCATTGGCTCCCACACAGATGAAGTGTCGTTATTAATAATTGCACTCACACATCGAAATCAACTAACTAAGTAGTGGGGCGCGTCATCTTAGACTAGACGAGCTCTACCTAGTTTCATAAAACATAAAAATATTATGTACCTATACATTGTTGTGGAGAAATAAATTGATTATTTATTATTATTTATTTATTTACTTAAGAACTGGTGGCGCGAGGGAATGTCATAAGCACATAATTGACTGTAAGGGCGTAGGAACCATTGAATACAAGAATTAATCTACTTTGTAGCGATGGTAGACGTTGAGACTCACAAAACGTTGCACTGCCCGTGCACAGCCTGGCTTAAAAAGCTTAGACATTTCGTAGCAATAAAAATAAAATAATCATCTTAGCGTTAATGTCCCAGTTGTGCTCTCGAGGACGAGGGCTTGGGGTCCGCCTTGACCATGATCCAGGATTTGGCGATCAGGTAACAATGGAGCGACTACCATCTGACCTCCGATATTTCAACGCAGTTGCATGTAACTACACTTTCATCACACATATTATCGGGTTTGTTACCACGGTTAGAATTGTTTTTACCTCGATATTTCAAAGCAGTTGCATGTATCATGGTCACAAGTAGACTGATACAAGTATTGTCGTTGTAGTATCACGTAGTAACACCATAGCTACCTCTAGCTACTAGCGTCTGGCCTCACGATACAGGCCTGCCCTAGTATGGAGGCCATAATACCTTTCCATTTATCTGTAACACTATTTGATGTACTGGAAACGTGTAACAACATTATATGTACTTAATGAGATTTTTTCAATAAACTTGTTTGTATTTATGTATATTCATCTCAGGGACAGGGCGTTGCCGTGTCTGGTCACTTCCCATCTGGTGAGCCAAAAGACAGTGGTCTTTTTGCCGTCTGTTCTAAAAGAAGTCCCGCACCTTGGTCCCCAGAGTGTCTATAGGCGGTGATCACTTTCCATCAGGCGATCAGCTGGCTTTTTGCCCCCATCTATTCTAAAAAAAGTCCCTTGGTCCCCAGATGTTCCGACTCCTCTCGGTATGGTCGGGCGCGACGCCGACGGTGAAGCCGCTGTTCCCGACTACTTTGCCCCAGGACTTCCCGTTCGACCCACAGGAGTTCGCTGTGTTCGCGCTTATGGGGTGAGCTGGGAGATACGAGACTTAAAATGGGCTTGCGATGATTCGATTTGTAATGTTATACATATTACTAGCTTGATGAAATAAATGCGATGGACGTCCCTAAGGTCCCTAAGAAAAGTGTGTAGAGTAAAATTGATTTTGCAAAGATAAATTGAGTGATTGAGTGAAAATACAGTGATCCGTGACAGGTGTAGCATGAAAGATTATGTAGTGGCATTTTTGCCACTACAAAAGATTATAAAGATGGATGTTGAGATGGTTCGGGCATGTAGAGCGAACGGATGAAAGAAGAGGTATATAGCGCGAATTAGGAAAACCGGCCCTTAAGAGGCCGGACAAGAAAAATATTCACTGATCAAATCAATAATGTTTTAAAAAATCTGGGGTCCTAATAAGAAACCTGAAAAGATCAGTTATTTTTGTCCGCCAGCACGGTTAGCACAAGTGTGCCCGCGACATTCCGTTTGCTTGCTTCTTTAAATACTAAGATGAATGAGATAGCAGTAACAATTTCGCGCCTTTTTTGGCTTGTTGCGCGCTAGAGCACATTTGTGCTCGCCCGAAGGTGGAGCATGTCTGTCTAGAAACAGCGTATTCACTCTAGACTTGAAGGAGAACCTGAATAAAAAAGAAGTAATGCTGTATAAATAATAAATTGTAAATTTGACATTGTGTTTATATGTATTGTTTTTAGTTATTGTTTACCTAATTAATTACAGTTTGACATTGTTATAAAATTATCTTAAATTTGTACGCCGAATGGCAGGTTACAGTTGGGCACACTTATATCTAATGTAACATCTTTTTACCTGTGTTACCACAAATAAAAATTAATTGAAATTGAAATTGAAACCATCTTTGAAAGAACTGTCCTATGTTTGTTTGTGTAAGAACATAATATTATGAAATTACTTATTTTATTCGATTTTTTCAATAAACTAATTAGTATTTTATTTGTATGTCTGTCTAGCATCGTTTGTGGTCTGCTGGCTGCGCTGTGGGTGTGGCTGCACCGGCACTACGTGCTGTTCATGAGGAACACCAAGGGACTCAGCAACTTCCTGCAGAAATAGTGAGTTCTTTTATGCTACTCAGTGACGAACGAGCAGACAGCCTACCTGATGGTAGACTGAAGGCCACGGGACTGCGCCCGGCTGAAAATCGAACTAAATTTGACTAACAATGTCAAGTTCAGCCACAGTACCGACCGACCACAACCAATATAACCGACAACAGCGCTGTCAGCAAAGTTTCGTGGCCCTCAGTCTAAGTGGTAATTGTCGTCCATAACATATTAATAAATAAATATTTATTTCATTGACAAAGAGTACTTAAATTTATATTTGCTGGAGTCTCCTTTTAGGCAAAGTCTGTGTCAGGAGACACCGTTTCTACAGTACATAATTTGGATATTTTTTAGTTGACTAAAAATGCTAGCTAATGCTAATAATAATAAATGGAAAATTTATACTAGTCAACAAAAATTTTTAAATATATAATTCATACATATAAGTTGCCAAAAATGCAAAACCGCAGATACGTCGTCACTGCGAGTGACAACGCACCCATGCCTCTCACTCATGCCTGTGATTTCGCTGGCTACCTTATCCTTCAATTCAATAACCGGAACACAACAATGCAAGCATTGAGGAAATGTTTTTTTAGTGTCATTTAATGGAGATTTGTTAAGAGTGACATGCGTGCCAACGGACTCACTATGAAGGATGCCGAAGACCGAGCAAAGTGGACTAGACATAGCAGGAAGGCGGACCCTGGGCACCCGCGTGTAGCGCGGGGGCGCAACCGGGATTTAACGCCGAGATGATGATGATGATGATGTGGCTTGAACTGTCAAATTCGAGCTGTCACAGCGCGCGTTTGACATAAAAATGTCCTTGTCCGCAGTCGGTTCATCTACCCGGGCTTCATAACGCTGGTGGTGATGTCGATCATGTGGCCGCCCGGGATCGGGAAGTACATGGCGGCTGACATTGGCAACAAGCCACAGGTTAGTTCACCATATTGTTACGTGTTAGGCGCTGTCCTGATTGGCTACGGTCGTGAGATCATGGTGATAAGACGGACGACGCCCGACCAATAATTTGAGGTCTCAATCCGCTCGTCGCATGACCATGGTCGTACGACCGTTGCCAATTACGACAGTTCCTTAGTGTTCGTTATTGGAGAGAAACAATGACAGGTTCCTAAGGTTTATTCTCTTCTAATGTTTACACGTCAAGCTGATCTTCCACAAACGCGGTCTCTTGTAGTCCGTAGGTATCGCTGAAGTCGTTGGATGTCGTAGGTACTCGTAGGTTTCGCTCGGTATTAGCTCCGAAGTTACCTCTCCGGTAGTCAAAACTGAACTATCTGTGTATATTAGAGGTCTCTTTAGAGGCGGGCAACGCATTGGTAGCGCACCTGGTGTGTTGTTGCTGGTGTCCTTAGGCGGCGGTGGCCACGCACCATCCTCATGGCCTGCTAGCCTGTTTATCTTTTTTTATGGGAGGCACGCAGACGGACTGTCCACCTGATGGAAAGAGGCCACCGTCGTCCAGAACATCTGTAACCTAGGGGGAGCGGATGCGGTGCCGGCCTTTGAGGTACCTGTAGACATGCCTTTTGAAGAACCCCATGATATCTGCCGTATAACTTCAAGAGAAGAGGCGCATAGCGAGGTATCTTGTTCGAATTGGAGCCGCCCGACTGGGGAAGTACCTCCACCTTACAGAATACCGCAGCTAAACAACACTCTTTTCAATAGTATTGTGTGCCAGTGAGTAAGGTCTCCAGTGCTCCATGGGGTGGGGATTTGGGGAACCATAGCTTTGGCAGTGGAGAGACATTTGCCTTTTTGCTGTCAGAGCAACGTGTTATAGAGGTGGGCAACGCATTGGCGATACTCTCGGTGTTGCTAATGTCTATAGGCAGTGGTGACCACTTTCCATCAGCTGGCCCGCTTGCCTGTTTGTCTGCCGTATAACATAAAAAAAAATATCACATACCATTTATTTCAAGTTTGTCCAAACTGTGACGTTATTAATTTAATTTACAGTCATTCAACATTTATTTTATTTACATTTAACTATTATATTAAATGAAATGTAAATTGTGATATGTAAATTAATGGGAGAAAATAAACGTTTATTTATTTATTTATTATTTATTATTAAATTTACGTGTGATTGTGTTTATTTCGAAAAGTTTTATGACATTATTTAATTATCTTATATTATATTATTATTATATAATTGTGACTTGTTTATTTATGACATGCGCTTAACCACCGAAACGTCCGGGGTGCATGCGTACCTAGTCTCATGCGTCCGCTAAATAGTTACGCTACCCGGCCGTGCATTTTCGATAAAAACAAATATTACCCTTGATGAAAAATTTCTTATAGAGCCGTATAATAATCTCTATACTATCGTGGATGAATAATTTAATACAGAACTATCATCAACATCTTGTAGAACAAATGACAGCCGTCAAACTGTCAACAGTTAACAAACTGACTTTGGGTGTCTTGTTCCCTAGGACGGTTGACAATTTTTTTTCGAGTCCCATGGACGTGTGGGAAATATGATCTAAATTGCATTGACAAATAAATCATCTAATCTAAGACATACCCATCCCCCCAGGTGCTTTCGATGTTCGCGAACTTCACGTGGGGCGACGAGTTGACGGCCGAGCAGGCGGCCATCGTGGCGCACTGGCGCACGCCAGAGGTCAACTTCTTCGGGTGCCTCGTTATATACTTCTTCGCTGTGGTGAGTGCCTTTACAGGGATCCTACCAGGCTCTGGACCTCTGTTCCTGTCGTTGTCAATCAAACACAACACACACGTGCACACACGCACGCACGCACGCCCCGGTACTAGTTTTAAAATTATTACTTGGTAAATTTTTTTGTTATTTTAAATTGTACGCTTATCTAAGACGGGGGCCAGGAGGTCCATAACACAGGCTAACCTAGTTCGGACTCCTATCTCCCAATCAAGTATTTGATATTTTAAATGTTTGTAAACATTTTTGGAGGAAAATAAATAAAAAAAGTGTAAGGAAATGGGTTTCGCTCACTGCTTTCAGGGGAAATCTTCAGAAACGAACTATCGAACTAACAAATAAATATACTAACGAAGATATATGAGCAATTTATTTATTAATCTTTTTAAATTAAATTTTAATGCTATCGTTATAAATGCCGTTGGATCTATCTTAATATTATTATATAAAAATAATCATCTTGGCGTTAATGTCCCGGTTGTGCTCTCGCGCATGAGGGCCCAGGGTCCGCCTGAACCATGATCCAGGATTTGGCAGATCAGATAATTACAGTGGAGCGACTGTAATTTGCCCTCTGTGACCCTACCAGGGGAACCTGACCAGATTGGATCATGGTTATACGTTCAGTCGCCTGGATGTGCAGATCTCATAACGATGTTTTCCCTCACCATAAGAGCATCAGTTCGCATTAACATAAAAGAGTCATTGGTACATGGCCGCAGTGGGCATCAAACCCGGTATCTTTCGCTTACGTCAAATGCCTGCGTACAATATTATAAATTTGCAAGCATAATGTCGGTATGGGTGGTGTTACCAACACTACAGTTTCCTCCCTCTCTCCCTTCATTTAAACCTAATCATATCACTGGTGACCGCTTACCAACAGGTGACCTGCTTCTTGTTTGTCTCTCTCTATTATAAATAATATTTAAAAAAATATGTAGATAGAAAATCATAATGTTTCAAAAATCAACCTCACCGCGATAGTCAACATGACAGGTGAAAACTGTCACTCAAAGCAAGCTCGCTGTAAAATTCTTCGTATACCTTTCTCTTAAAGATATTCGAAGAATTCATATTACTGCCAATTAACTTACTACTTAACGGTACAAAAATCAACCGACGAGGATGGGATTCGAACCCACGCGTGCAGAGCACATTGGATTAGCAGTCCAACGCCTTAACCTCTCGGCCACCTCGTCTCGTGAGCGGACAGCCAATTATCAGAAGAGATATTGTACAATATCTACACGATAAAGAGACCTTCACACTGTGCACAGTGACAAAAAGCTGCCGACGAGGATGGGATTCGAACCCACGCGTGCAGAGCACATTGGATTAGCAGTCCAACGCCTTAACCTCTCGGCCACCTCGTCTTGTTATTAACTAGCCAATAATTTGACCATTATTTTACGATTATTATGTTGACACAAGTGTTTAATTGAGGAACTTAATTTATGAACGAATTACCCATTGAAATTTTTCTTAACTTTAACAGCATTTCCGCCATGTTTAATCAGCTGTCAGTCTGAATTCATTGTCATAATTTATTGGCCTACTAAAGCCAATATTTGTTGATACGTATATAACTGTCGCATCTGATGCTAAGGCTCGTATGGTGTCCAGTAGAATGTACGATTCTCTTATATAAACCCAATACGAGGCAAATTAGTTACGATCTTGTCACTTAACCGACAGAAAAGCGTCGGAAAACCCCCGACCAAATAGACATGTACCCAAACTACTGAATGGTATTTAATGAAACAAAGCCAAGAACCATCTCGTTTAAATTAGCTTTCATATTTGAAAACCGCATCGAAATCTTTTGGTACAGTGCCATAGATAAACACTCATATTCACAGACACACGTCAAACTCACAACGACCTGAGTGGTGCAGTTGGTAGGTACATATACAATATATGGTGCAGTCCGCTACACTTAGGTCCCAGGTTCGATTTCTGGCCAAGCAGAAATTTAAATGATGAACTTTTATTTCTGTTACTCGTCAACATTCGTAATTGGCTACTCATCTCGGTAAAATGTGTGATAATAATCGCGATAGTTTAAAACATTGTGTATCTTCTTTATTTTATTATTAAAGTTCGGATTATTAATTTATTTTGACATTTATATATTTTTAGATCAGTTTTACCATTGAGTTAATTTTTATAAAATTTTGTTTTTATTTTGACGATATCTTTTATAGATATGTGATGATCAATATAATATTATTATGTAAACTGTAAAAGAGTAATACATTAATCTAAATCGATTAGAATTGATGTTTCCCATTGCCCTTCCTAAGCATGCTATCGTGCACACTGCCGGTTCCTGCGGGGATGTTCGTGCCGGTATTTAAGATGGGCGCCTCGCTTTGACGGTTCACCGGCGAGAGGTTTTTTTATTTGAAAGCCATTTTATAAAAATAGTCCTGGGCTTTGTTTAATTAAAATCGGATAAGTAATTTAGGAAATACTTGGGTACACCTATATTTGGTCGGGCGTTTTCCGACGCTTTTCTGTCGTTTGCGACCTGTGATGATGAAGTAGTTTATCAGGTATCTAGCACCTACAACGTAAGCTTTACTTAATTTGCGGCTAGATGACGCTATGTAAATAGTCGAAGCATATAAATAAAAATTGATGTCTCTTATTCGAATATTGCTATCTAGCACCCATAACATAAGCTTTGCTTGCTGTGGGGTTAGATGGCGCTGTATAATTTTAGGTAGCATATTAAAAACATAATTGTTCTTTCGCAGTACTTCCTAAGCATGCTATCGTGCACGCTGCCGGTGCCCGCGGGGATGTTCGTGCCGGCGTTCAAGATGGGCGCGTCGCTCGGCCGGTTCACCGGCGAGGTCATGCACTACTTCTGCCCGCTAGGGGTCGCCTACGGCGGGCATATACAGAAGATTCTGCCGGGTGAGTTGGATACGTTTTGTTTCATATTGTAAGGCAGTGTCGTAATTGGCAACAGTCGTGGGATGGACGGTTTTGAAGCCCCCTTTTTGGTCGGGTAACGCCCGTCGGATGACCATGGTCGCACGACCGTTGCCAATTAGGATAGCGCCTAAGAGTTTCGTAAGTCGAGTAAAAGGTACCGCGGTAGAATACCACTGCGGCCGTGTTCCAATGTACCAATGATTCTTCTCTGAGTTATGTAATACCAACCGATGCGTTTACGATGATGCAAAACATCGTGACGCAACCTGTATATTCAGGCGGCTGAATTTGTAACCATGAACCAATCTGGTCAGGTCCCCCTGTTTGCAGGGTCACGGAGGTCAGATGGCTGTCGCTATGTTGTAATTACTTTGTCTGCCAAATACTGGATCATGGTCCAGTCGGACCCTGGGCCCTCGTGCGCGGGAGTATAACCAGGGCATTAAACGCCAAGATGATTATTTTATTTATTTTACTCTATTGCCGATTATTGATGATTGTGACTGACATAATGATTGTGTTCCCCGCAGGAGGGTACGGCGTGGTGGGGGCGGCGGCGTTCACGGGTGCCTTGACTCACACGGTGTCAGTCATCGTCATCGTCATCGAGATGACTGGACAGGTATGGCGCTTACAAGCTTTTATTTAACTTGCACTGTTCGTATGTTTGTCGTGTCTTATCAGGAGGTAGGACTCTGTCAAGTCTGATGAGTCTGCCCGGATGAGTACCACCGCCTTATCTATTTCTGCCACCAAGCTATAATGCTTGCATTGTCGTGTTCCGGTTTGAAGGATAAGGTAACCAGCGAAATTACAGGCATGAGGCATGTCATCTTAGTCCTCACAGTGTTAACGCACCTGCGGTTCTGCATGATTGTTATCTGCAATCTAAATATGTGAATTGTGGATGTTATGGGCGTCAGTTACCATTTACCATCAGGTGGGCTGTCTGCTCAAATAAATTTCGGCAAGCGAATATGGAGAAAGTGGAGATTAACCTACTGGCCGGGTGTTGTGGCCAGGGGACCAAGGGTCCGACAGTTGATCGTCAGATATGGTATTTATGCCGCGGAAGTTGGCACGCTTCTCTAGCGCGATGTAGGACGGTCAACGCCATCTATGTGCGGATGCTTTCCAAGCTTGTGTTCGTGTACTCACGAACAATGTCAAATTGTATGTATTCAATTAGCCCAAATGCTATATATTTATTCTAATCGAATTTAAACCTTATAATCATGTATTTCATCGAAAAGTCGGTGATTTCTTATTGTGCTGTTCAAAATTTTTTGCTATTTTAGTTTTACAGACTAGATAGATTAAAAACTAACGGTGTCCATAGTCTTATACATACTAAGTTTTGATAGTATAATAATAGTCGTTCTCAACACCTGCCGCATCACCCGCAAGTTCTTGACTTCTTCGATCATCACATCTTCGGTGATACAGTTTTGATAACATCTTACAGTTAGCTCGTATCACGTTTGGCTAAGGCTCGCGTAGTGGGATATTGTACCCTTTAAAATAGAATAATAATAATAACTTTGTCTGTCTGTCCATAGTTGACCCACCTACTGCCTATAATGGTGGCAGTCCTGGCGGCCAACATGGTGGCAGCGCTATTGCAGCCATCGTGCTTTGACAGTATAATACTCATCAAGAAACTGCCATATCTACCTGATCTGCTTAGCTCTGCTAGCCGTGAGTAATTTAGTATAATCTATGTATAAATACCAACCGACACATTATCGCACACGAGGCCCCAGGATTTGGCAGATCACATAATTACAGTGGAGCGACTGCAATTGACCTCCGTGACCCTGCTACCAGGGGAACCTGACGAGATTGGATCATGGTTACACATTCAGTCACCTGAATGAGCAGGTTTTATCCTTATGTTTTCCCTCAGCGGAAGAGCATCAGTTAGTGTTCAGCGTACATAACTCCGCCGTGTGGTGTCCGGCAGAGTAGAATAGCACCAACCCCTTACACTCGTGGGTGTCGTACGAGGCGACTAATGTTTAGAGACAAATGATCTAAAGCCTCCGTAAACTGAAAAATGGGCAGCAGCGTTTTCCATTATTATGTTTGCAACACTGCGATCTCCAACCCGCCTGCCCAGCGTGAAGATTATAGCAATAACCTTCCCTTTTGTGGGAGAGGCCCAAAGTCCTGCAGTGGACTGTTACGGGCTGTGATGATGTACATAACTCAGAAAAGAGTCATTGGTACATGGCCGCTGTGAAGTTCGAACTCGGTATCTCGGTGCGCTTACGAGACGGATACCTTAACTACCCGGCCACCGACGCTCCGATAAATAGTCTCATATCTACATGATGATGATGATATGATATCAGGTTTATCTTCACAAAATTAATAAAAGGTAAAAGTAATCAACTATTGTTGAAGGTTATAGTTGCTGAACATGTCAATTTGAATTTGATTTGATCATAAAAATTATGAAAGTCATCTAGATAAATGGACAATGAGTTAGGCACAAAATTAAACCCAAAACAAGTCTAGATCTAAAGCCTGTATCTATTTGGTAAACGACATTACAGCATACCACAAAAACAAGATTCACCCGCTACCGCGATGTAGAATCCTCTCAACGACATCTAGCGGAATTAAAACGAACTATTTTATTTAGCCTATACAAAAACAAGGAACACTTTGATACCGTGTTTTAACTCCGTGGTAGCGCCATCTAGCGATAAAGTACTACAAACAACCGTGGTAACAAACCGAATATGTGTGATCATTTATGGATTCTGTAGTTAATGACTTATAATAATTTATAATAGTTATCATTCTAAGGACAAATTTTTCATTCCTCAGATAAAACTGCCTGATAAAGTATTATAATCTTTATTTTCGTCTAAACAGTATACAAAGTGTCAATGTCAAAATTAAAATTAAATAGGTATCTGTAAGTAGATCACATTGTCGTTGCTTTATTTATGAGACAGTTAATTAAACAGTGTCTGTAGTCGTTCACATCAAATTAGTGCTCATATTTGGTCAAGAACACTTGGACAAATATAACATGTAGGATCAGGAAATTTTTACAAAGTTTTCACAAGACGAGGTGGCCGAGAGGTTAAGGCGTTGGACTGCTAATCCAATGTGCTCTGCACGCGTGGGTTCGAATCCCATCCTCGTCGGTAGGCGTTTTTGATACTTGTGATCTTTGCGGCTTAAGATATCTGTAATAAAAATCTGTTATATTCCCGCAGGTATGTACGACATATGTGTGGAGGACTTCATGGTCCGTGACGTCCGCTACATATGGAATCGGATGACGTTCCAACAGCTCAAAGACATTCTGAAAGAGAACAAGGTATGTTATATACCTTATGTGGCTTTAACGCTTTGAAATTAACTGTTATTTGTTGAGTTCAAGCCATAGGCTCGTAGTCAATTCACATTAAAATTTTTGCATTAAGTTTTTCATTAGAATAATATGTACGATCGGTTAACTTACTAAAATATGATGACGTCATCGAATTTAAATAGACTGTCTGTCATCATCATAAACCAAGGGCCTAATTATCGCGCGTAGACATCTCGAATTCGACAGTTTTTTTAGCCACAAATCTGCATTAATTACTATGGAATCTCTATTGCAGCCTAAAACTATTTTCTCAGCTATGTTCTATAGTCGTGTATTGTCGGAGATCAATTTCAGTGACGTTTTAATACATATTTGAGGCTAGAGAAAATGTCGCATTTGAGATGTCAGAGTTCGAGAATTCGCCTTCCACAGTGGTCTTTACGCTTCCTTCTACGCCCGGTCTTCAGCATCCTCGCGTAAGCTATTTATTGTAAATGTTGTTCTCAGGCAATTACGAGTTTTCCCTTAGTGGACAGTCCGTCATCGATGGTGCTACTGGGGTCCATACACAGGTGGGAATTGGTGCGAGTGATCGAGAAACAGGTAAGAATAATCGATGATGATAACTATATATTATCGTAAATTTAAAATGGGGGCTATCACACGTCCAAGGTTCCACTAGATGGCGCCACTAGCGAGTAAGGTCCGGTGTCAAAATACGTCGCGCTATTGGTCAGAATCTAACGGTCAGAGTTGACAGTTGGATTTCAGCTAATAGGATGGCGTTATTTTGGCAGTGACAAGACTTTCCTAGACAGTGGCGCCAACTGGTAAGCTCAAAAACTATAGCAATGTTTATGTGAATGTGCTTGAGGTTAAAGCGACATCTATCGCTGTAATAGAGAAGATCCTCGTACGAAGTTTAAGCATGTAATGTTGGCAAACATCGTATACAGATGGCGCTGGTCAACTCCGAATGTATATGCCTGACATATTGTCAGGTGTGGACCGGCTCTTTGGCATTGTTGCCTGTTGTGGTGGGGTTTGTTGGCTGTTCTGCCTACCATTGTCAGGCATTGTCAACTCTGTCTGAACATGTCTGTCTAGTCACTAATAATTAAAATATTGTAAGGCGCTGTCCTAATTAGCAACGGTCGTATTACCATTGTCATGGGATGAGCGGATTCGATATCTCTATTGATCGGGCGACGTCCGTCGTACGACCGTGGTTATGCGTCTGTGCCAATTAGGACGGTGCCTAAGTCTTATGTTTTTAACCGATTTAAATTTCGTTTTCACTGTTTGCCTTCATTTTAAAGCTACTTCCATATTTTGTTACATAAACATGGCATATCCAATAATAATCCCCATCCCTACTCTAAATACGTATATCGTATCGTAGGTGGGTCGTTCCCGGCGACTCCAAGTGGCAGCGGCCTGGCTGCGCGCGGCCGAGCGGAGAAGGGATGAAGAGCGCCGCCGAAGGCCTTCCAGATTCGAGGTATGACACACACACCCACACACACACACACACACACATTTTGATTAAATAAATAAATATCCTTGAACAAATTCACACAGCGCCATCTAGCCCCAAAGTAAGCAAAGCTTTTTTTAAGGGTGTTAAAACTGATAAACTACTTATATACTTTTTTTTTAATACATACAACACCCAGACCCGTAACAGAAATTAAAATTCATCATTTCAATTTCTGCTCGGCCGGGAATCGAACCCGGGACCTCTGCGTTTCGACCGGCATGTTTACCAACTGAACCACTCAGGTCGTCAGAATTAATGGCAACACAGCTATGTCGCCAATTCTTGGCCCTTGGCACAACATTTGACGTGTAAATTTAGGTTTATCAAAATAAATGAATTGAACTGAATTAGAACGAGACAGCGCTATACGTGCCACATAAGCTTGTTTTGTTTTAAGCAGGGCAGTTCTGTTTAGGTCCTGCTATAAGAGCTGATGCTACGCCCCCTGACTTCTCAAAGTGACCACATGTGCTATGAAACTGACAGTTGAGAAAATGACTCGACAGACATATTTCTGTCGCGGCGCGAGCTGTGTCGCGGGCACACTCGTGCTCGGTTTGCTGGCCTTACTGATAATGCTGACCAACCTACAACCACCGACCTAACTACTAGTACTAAAGTACTAGCCAAACTAACCATGCTGATCGCCACTGACCATGCTGGTCTAACCAACCATGCCGACCCTAAGTCAGTCACTGGTCTAATTTGTCAAAAACTTATCTGCAACGTCGCTGTTGTTGACATTGACATGACAATTCAAAATGGCGCGACTTAGTTCCAATTTTGAATGAATGAATGAATAACGCTTTATTGCCCAATTAAAGGATACAATGGGTACTTAAAACCAACCAGCAATTTTGGTCACCGGATCAGCTAAGTTTGTGGCCTTCTAATATGAAACGCTAATGTGGCCTTTTTAGAAACCCTGATCACATATGAATAGTAGAAGTTATCGACGATGCTATCCGTTTGTCACTATACTCCTAAGAAATCTCTTACCTATATCCAGGTCACGCCCGCTCCTGATATGCTGCAAGTTCCTGGCTCCGGGATGACGAGAGGATCCTCGTTGACCACCAAAGATCAAGGGGGATTGATACCTGGTGAGAATTATGGAATTATTTTATGTATTTTCGTTCAACCTTCGTTTCGTTCAGCAACAATGCTTGCATTGTGGTGTTCCGGTTTGAAGGATAAGGTAGCCAGCGAAATGACAGGCATGAGGCAAAGCACGCGGTTGTTTTATGCGCAGATCGCAGCGTCAGACGAATGCGATCAACGGATGCGTCTACCGCGTCTACGATCCAAAACAAGGCACCCTTTTTTTACGGCAAACGCATGCGCTAAACGCTGCTGCGAGCGCATTGACATTTTTTCTACGTGTGAGCTACATAGTGCAATATTGTTTTATGCGTTTGACGCTCCGTTCGCAGCGATATTTAAATTGTTTGCGAATATGCGCAACCGCTAACCGCTTGCGTTGAACGGACACGTTTCGCGCAATAAACAAGGAAACTCCTTGTATAAACTATGAAGATAAAATATTGTTATATGTGCGTGTGACGCATTGCGTCTCACGCTGCGCTTGCCGCTGCGTTAACCGCGTAAAACAATGGTTTATCATTATATTACCTGATTTGAAATGATCTGCGTCTATCGCATTGCGTGTAACGTAGCGTTTATCGCATAAAACAACCGCGCGCTTAGTCATCACAGTGGCAACGCACCTGCGGTTTTGCATTTTTGTTACTTGCGGCCTAAATGTAAGAAACGTAGATGATCGTTATGAACGACAGTTACCACTTACCATCAGGTGGGCTGTCTGCTCGCTTGCTTGTCACTGAGTTACATAAAAAACCTTTATAATGCGTAGGAAATGGAACACGTTGCCTGTGATTGTGTTCCCTGATCATTATAATCTGCTAGAGTGAATAGGCTGTTCCCAAACCATGATCCATCTTCGGCCGCATCGTCGCTTACCATCAGGTCAGATGGCGGTCAAATGCCTGGATAGTTATTATAAAAATACATCGGGTTATATATAATTTAGTATTCTTCTTGTATTTCTTTTCAAAGTGGTTTCATTACATTGTGGTCGCTAAACTCGTACAGTACCCCGAAAAACGCTTAAGAAATATCTGATAATACCCAAAGTGGCGGTCCATAGTGTACAGTTGTGGTACAGAGGCGTGAGCTTTATGAAGTATGTATTTTACCCGCGACAGTTTAAAACAATACAGTTATTACGGTGAATTAATTAAGTTCACAGTCTCGGATAACGCCATGTGTCACGCTTACAAGAAAATACAAGAACCCATAAAGCTAGACACGTATGTTTAAATTCTTTACTTAGATATTCAGCTACAGATTTAATCCTACTAAGTTTTACAAATGACAGCTACGTGAGTATTCTGGACAATTCACAGCTCCATCTATCGTCAAAGTAAACAAAGCTATTGTAATAAAGCTACTGTATTTCGGTTCGTAATTATAATCAGTGAAACGACAGCACGTCCTATAAAAGAAAGATAGCGATGCCTCTAACAGCGTCTTTAGCTGCCACGCGTGTGGCAAAGATTTGTTCATACAATTCCTTCGCTGACTCTCCGAAATATAACCTTTTTTTTACTTGAGGAAAATCCATTTACGGATATCTAAACGGAGATGATTTTGTGAGACTCGCCTGTCATTGAAAATAAGAAATATTATCATAAATACCTATAAAATATCGACACATACCACAGGTTGTACCTGTTTAGGGCTTTGCAGTTCAGCGTTTATCAGCTCTAGATATCTAAACATCTAAACTGTATAAAGCAAAGTCAAAATAGTTTTGATTACCTCAGTCACGATATATGATCAATGATCATTACTAGAGTTGTTATTGAAGCTTGAAAATCTAGATTTCGATTGGATTGGATAAAAAAAATATTTAACAGGTTTCTAGAACCACTCTGGTTATTGTCGTTTAGCTTAACCGTCCTAATAAGAAATGTTCAGAATAATGCATACAGTCAAAATTGGAACCATAATTTGTTTGGCCGTCGTTTTCAATTTCTTTAACTTTTTGAATAGACAGTAAATAAGGTAAACGACCTTCTTAACGCAATTCGTCGTTCTCCCAGCCCCAGGTCAGCTGTTCCGCCCCAAGTCGATCCTGAAGAAGACCAATTCCTTCACCCTGACCCGCGGCTCCTCGGGCGGCTGGCCCGCCTCGCCCGCCAGCCCGCAGCCCTCCGTCTACACCACCGTCACCGGCGCCGAGACCAGGTAGGGGATGGGGAGTGCAGGTAGCGACGCCTGGGGACCGCGCCGAGTCCTCGGCTCGCCCGCCAGCCCGCAGCCCTCCGTCTACACCACCGTCACCGGCGCCGAGACCAGGTAGGGGATGGGGAGTGCAGGTAGCGACGCCTGGGGACCGCGCCGAGTCCTCGGCTCGCCCGCCAGCCCGCAGCCCTCCGTCTACACCACCGTCACCGGCGCCGAGACCAGGTAGGGGATGGGGAGTGCAGGTAGCGACGCCTGGGGACCGCGCCGAGTCCTCGGCTCGCCCGCCAGCCCGCAGCCCTCCGTCTACACCACCGTCACCGGCGCCGAGACCAGGTAGGGGATGGGGAGTGCAGGTAGCGACGCCTGGGGACCGCGCCGAGTCCTCGGCTCGCCCGCCAGCCCGCAGCCCTCCGTCTACACCACCGTCACCGGCGCCGAGACCAGGTAGGGGATGGGGAGTGCAGGTAGCGACGCCTGGGGACCGCGCCGAGTCCTCGGCTCGCCCGCCAGCCCGCAGCCCTCCGTCTACACCACCGTCACCGGCGCCGAGACCAGGTAGGGGATGGGGAGTGCAGGTAGCGACGCCTGGGGACCGCGCCGAGTCCTCGGCTCGCCCGCCAGCCCGCAGCCCTCCGTCTACACCACCGTCACCGGCGCCGAGACCAGGTAGGGGATGGGGAGTGCAGGTAGCGACGCCTGGGGACCGCGCCGAGTCCTCGGCTCGCCCGCCAGCCCGCAGCCCTCCGTCTACACCACCGTCACCGGCGCCGAGACCAGGTAGGGGATGGGGAGTGCAGGTAGCGACGCCTGGGGACCGCGCCGAGTCCTCGGCTCGCCCGCCAGCCCGCAGCCCTCCGTCTACACCACCGTCACCGGCGCCGAGACCAGGTAGGGGATGGGGAGTGCAGGTAGCGACGCCTGGGGACCGCGCCGAGTCCTCGGCTCGCCCGCCAGCCCGCAGCCCTCCGTCTACACCACCGTCACCGGCGCCGAGACCAGGTAGGGGATGGGGAGTGCAGGTAGCGACGCCTGGGGACCGCGCCGAGTCCTCGGCTCGCCCGCCAGCCCGCAGCCCTCCGTCTACACCACCGTCACCGGCGCCGAGACCAGGTAGGGGATGGGGAGTGCAGGTAGCGACGCCTGGGGACCGCGGCTCCTATTGGTGAAAACCGCATGAAAATCCGTTCTGTAGTTTTTCAGACAGGCAGACGCGGCGTAAGACTTGGTTTGGTATTACCGTGTGGTGTCCGGCAGAGTAAAATAGCATCAATCCCTATACTCGTGGGTGTCGTACTAGGCGAGTGTGTGTGTTTTCACACATGTCTGTGTGTTTTCGAGGCAAAAGATCTAGAGTCTTCGTAGGCTAGAAAATGGGCAGCAGCGTTTTTCAATTTTCAAATTTACTACACTGCGAGCACTAAACCGCCTGCCGAGCGTGGAGATTATGGCGTCAACCTCCCCTCTCGTGGGAGAGGCCCTAAGTCCTGCAGTAGACTGTTATGGGCTGTACCGGAAGACGCAGCGTGGGTAGGCCTTCCCACAGGATAGACTGACGACCTGGTAAAGATCGCAAGTACCACCTGGATGCGGAAGTCACAGGACCGGCTTTTGTAGAGATGTCTTATCGTATTGTGTGTCTTGAATTATATGAGAAACACATTAAATGTGAACTCCAACGAATACTGCTGTCAATTATCCATTTAAATACATAATTTTCATAACCAAATTAGGCAAGCATTGTGGGATAAGCTCGCCTTTTCAATCTATTTTATATGACATTTCTCATATAGTTTTAAGGTATTTAATGCAATAAAAGTCAGTCTAAACAGTCTTTAATTCTATTGTGTTATAGGATCCGCGCGGCGTTCGAGGCGATCTTCAAGCGGTCGTCGCTGCTGCCGGACGTGGAGGGCGGCGCGCTGCAGCGGAGCCCCTCCATCAACAAGAAGGTGCAACTGGTGAGTGGGGGGACGGGGGACGGGGGACGGGGGACGGGGGACGGGGGACGGGGGGAGCTAGCCTCGTAGGGGGGAAGGAGGGGAAGCAATGCTCGTAGAGGGGTAGGGGGGAGCTGTACTCTTAGAGGGGAAGAGGGGAGCTGTACTCGTATAGGGGAAGGGGGGAAGCCATACTCGAAGAGGGGAAGGGGAGGGGAAGCAATGCTCGTAGAGGGGTAGGGGGGAGCTGTACTCGTAGAGGAGAAGAGGGCAAGCAATGCTCGTAGAGGGGAAGGGGGATAATATACTCGTAGAGGAGAAGGGGAGGGGAACTATGCTCGTAGTGGGGTTAGGTGGGGAAGCCATACTCGTAGAGGGGAAGGGGCAAGCTATACTCGTAGAGGGGAAGGGGGGAAGCCATACTCGTAAAGGGGAAGGGGCAAGCTATACTCGTAGAGGGGAAGGGGGGAAGCCATACTCGTAAAGGGGAAGGGGCAAGCTATACTCGTAGAGGGGAAGGGGGGAAGCCATACTCGTAGAGGGGAAGGGGCAAGTTATACTCGTAGATTGTTCACTTGCTTCACTATTGTAAGTTTAAATAAAAATAATCAAATAATCATTTTGGCGTTAATATCCCGGTTGTGCTCCCGAGAACGAGGGCCCGGGGTCCGCCTTGACCATGATCCAGAATTTAGCGATCAGGTAATTACAGTGCAGCGACTATCGTCTGACCTTCGTGACCCTGCTACCAGGGGAACCCTGACCTCAGACCCCGACCAGATTGGATCATGGTTACAAATTCAGTTGCCTGAATTTTCATTTTTATTGTATTTTTGAATGCTGACGTGTACATTTTTAATTAATGAAATAAATAAATATTCGAGTCGCGATTTATACAGAAGAGGCGCGGCAGTGGCCGTGCCCACGTCTCGGTATACGGAGCGAATCACTAGACATGCGCACACTACTTAAAGGTGGCCTCTTTCTACATCGCGCACTTTCTTGACTCTCTACAAGTTATATATATTCTTGTCCCTTCGATGTCACTTCACCCTTAGGAAGGGGGGCGGAGACAGATCAAAGAAATCTAAACTGAACTGCGTCTACGCTGCGTCTCTTATGTACAAACCGCGACTTAAAGTGGGCTTTAGGCACCGATAATTAGTGTCCGCTTTTCTACACTTACCTCTCCGCGTCGCCCGGTTTTGGGCATGCATACAAGAGTAAATCAAGTACAAGAAAACAACAATCATCGCGTACAAGAATAATTCCACTTTGTAGCGATAGTAGAGGTTGTGCGCGGGCAGACCAACGTTTTGTGGGTCTCCTTAACCTCTACCAACGCTGTCAAGTGGATTGTTTCTTGTACTCGATGACGTAGGATAACCCATACACCCCCTTACAGTCTCTTAACCTAAGTTATCAATCTCACAAGCATCTAGACCTTGACCTTGTCGCTACTACCGTACTTTAGTTGTCTCATCTTAATCCTTTTAATTGATAAAATTATATTTGACATGCTTTTTTTTTTGTTTAAACCTAGCTACATAATTATTTATTTGATAAGTATTTATTATGTTCTGGATGAAATTTTAATGTAAATTTACATTAATTGTATTTAATTGCGATACCTACATACATGGTAACTTTAACCATGTGTAGCTATAATAGGAACTGTAATTTGTTGTGTATTTTGTTTTGTGAAAATTAAAATTAGGTAAGATTGTATACGATGGAGAGACGAATTGTCGGCATTCGACAGGGACTGTCAAAACCATAGCAAACCATCGCAAAGTATGAAAGATTAAGGGGGGAGGCCTTTGCCCAGCAGTGGCATGATTTAGGCTGATATAAATAAATAAGATTGTATGCTATGTACTAGGGATGTTACGGAGGTGGTTTTATCGGAACCGAAGTCGGAGTCGGAGTTTCTAAATTTGGTTTTTCGGAGTCGGAACCGGAATCTGAAGCGGAATCGGAGTCGGAGTCGGAGTTGGAGATAGTAGCGGTGAAGAAAGATGTGTTAAGGGCAGGCAATCAAATAAAATAGTAAAAACATTAAGCAATTAGCCTCTAAAATTTCAATTAAAAAATAATAAACATATAGGTGTCACAAATAAAAACAAACACATTTTTATGACAGTTAGCAATTTAAATCAAATTAATTGACTCCAGAAGGAGCAAATTATATTTAATAAACAACAGCTTTGCAGCTTTGTCTCCGTCCAATCTATTTCTTAACGGATCATAGATTAGGCGAGTACCACTAAAAAGTTGTTCGCTTGCTACTGAACCTGGTGGACACGATAAATATTGGAGGATAATCGGTTTAAGGGATTGGAATTTTGTATTTCCATTCACTTTCCACTAGTTCCAAATCAAAAACAGATAACTTTAATTGACACACCGCACAAAACAAAACAAACCATCCGTATTGCGTAACAACAAGTGAAATATTAATCGATGACAGAACGCGTGCTTTTCCAACGACATGCATTAACCTGTTCGTACAGTTCGTACATGTTGACCGCCGCCGCCGCTATCTGCTATGGTTCGACCTCCGATTAAAACCTCCGATTTAAAAGTATCGGAACTATTCGGAACCGAAGTCGGAACCGGAGGTGTAAGATCAATCGGAAGCTTCGACTTATCGGAGTCGGAGTCGAAGCTCCGTAACATCCCTACTATGTACCCATGACTTTCAATAAGTGTTTTTTATTTTCAGTATTTATATTGATTGATTGATTGATTCAGCCCCGCGAACGTGTCTGCGATATGTCCCCCGAGGACCAGAAGGCGTGGGAGCAGCTGGAGATGGGGAAGGAGATCGACTTCGACCGCATGCTGCAGATCGCCAGGAGACGGGAGGCTGTGAGTCCTACTCTTACTCTTACTCAATTTTGTCAGAATGAGTATAATAAGTATAATCATATTTTAAGAGAGGTAGGACATAGCGGGGTATCCCGTTTGAATTGGAGCCGCCCGACTGGGGAAATACCTCCACCTTACAGAATACCGCAGCTAAACAATACTCTTTTAAATAGTATTGTGTTTCTGCCGGTGAGTAAGGTTTCCAGTGCTCCATGGGGTGGGGATTTGGGGAACCGTGGCTTTGGCAGTGGAAGGATATTTGCCTTTTTGCTGCCAGAGTAACGTGTTATAGAGGTGGGCAACGCATTGGCGATAGTCTCGGTGTTGCTAATGTCTATAGGCAGTGGTGACCACTTTCCATCAGGTGGCCCGGTTGCCTGTTTGCCTATCGTACGACATAAAAAAAAAAGATCATTGACGACCTGAGTGGTTCAGTGGTCAACATACCAGTCAGCCACACAAGAGGTCCCGAGTTTGATTCCCGGCCGGGCAAAAATTTAAATGATAAAGGAGACTGGGCAAAAGTGGTCTATGAACCAGCAGCATTACGGTGATAACCTGTAGGTTGGGGTGCCTCAGCTGCATATTTGTACAAGATGGCATCAAAATCTGTATCGGCAGTTTCGTGAAAAAAGCTTTTATTTGTCAGATTTTTGTATGACTATAAAGGCTTTTTTCTCGAAACTCTCGGGACCGATTTTGGTGTTGTGCGGCATAAGAACATAGTTGATGGTGCTCTATCTATACTCCGTAACCAAGTTGCTGCTGGTTCAAAGAATACGTCACTTGTCATACAAATGTGCGAAAAATATCAATTTTCTCAACACTGAAGGGTCCGATTTTAATGTCGTGCTGCATAACAATAGAGCTGAAGGTGCTCAACCTATACTTCGTAACCATGTCGCTGCTGGTTCAAAGAATACCGCACTTGTCATACAAGTATAATAAATGAATGCTTTTTTCTCGAATCTGCCGGGTCCGAATTTGATGTCATACAGTATAAGAATAGAGTTGAAGATGTTCAACTCATACACTGTAACGATTCCTCCATTGGTTCATAGTTAAGGGCACTTCCCATACAATATGTGCCAAGTAAAGATCTGTTTTTTTTTTTAAGAATTTCCGGTCAGATTTTGATGCCCTTCTCTACAAGGATGTATTTGAGGGTGCTAAATGTAAATACTATACCGATTATGTTATTTGGCTATAGTCCACTTCCCCTAAATACTTACCCAGTCTCCTTTAATTTCTGTTCCGGGTCTGGGTGTTCTATGTATAATAGGTATGTATTTAAAAAGTATATAAGTAGTATATCAGTTAGCTAGCATCCATAGTACAAGCTTTGCTTAGTTTGGGGCTAGATGGCGCTGTGTGAATTTGTCCACGATTATTTATTTTATTTTACTCACACCTTGGAGCCAAATTGGTTGCAAACCGTGCGGTTCCAAAGCAACTTTCTCCCGCGCACACTAAGGTTGTGGAATGAACTACCTGGAGAGGTTTCAACATGAAGTTCTTCAAAAAAGGGGTGAAAAGGATTTTACGGGGTCGGCTGGTATTGCAAACGTCCATAGGCTGCGGTGACTGCTTACCATCAGGCAGGACCTAAGCTTGTTTGCCACCTTAGTGGTATAAAAACAACATTTTTGTTAATGTCAAAGTTGTTGTCTGATGCTAATATTGCTCTAATCTGTATCTAGCAAATGAAATATGATGGAATAGACGTGATATAATAAATGTCTATGGGTAATATAAATAATCATCTTGACGTTAATGTCTCGACTGTGCTCTCGCGCACGAGGGCCCGGGGTCCGCCTTGACGATGATCCAAGATTTGACAGATCAGATACTTACAGTAGAATGACTTCCATCTGACCCTGCTACCAGGGGAACCTGACCAAATTGGGTCATGGTTACACATTCAGTAGCCTAAATGTGCAGGTTTCATTATTATGTTTTCCTTCACCGTAAGATCTAACTAAGTATATATTTTGAAAATATATGTATAAGTTGTTTATCAGTTTTCTGGCACCCATAACACAACCTTTTCTTACCATTGGGCTAGATAGCGCTGTACGAATTGTCCAAGCATATTTATTTTTAATTTATAATCTAAAATTTTCTCTTCTTGTCCATAGAATTCCGATGACGCAGATTGCGAAGACGAAAACATATACATCTGTCATATCGACCCGGCGCCATTCCAGCTTGTTGAAAGGACTTCGCTTCTGAAGGTAAGGAGTAATGATAATTATCATCTTGGCGTTAATGTCCCGGTTGTACTCTCACGTACGAGGGCCCGGGGTCCGACTTGACCATGATCCAAAAAAAATCAGATTTATAGGCTAATTACGTTACTCTGTTGCTAACAATTCTGTGATTTTATATATGTATGATAGATTTAATAGTTTTAGTTTATTGCAATAGAACTTCGTTAGCAACTGCACCCATGAAATCGATGATACGTAACCGCAAAAGTAACAATTTCAATCATAGAAATCAGGATTGTTAGCAACAGAATTGCGTAATTAGCCTACTGGTAATAACAGTGGAGCGATTTCCGACAACCTGACCAGATTGGATCATGGTTTCACATTCAGTCGCCTGAATTTACAGGATTCATCACGATGTTTTCCCTCACCGTAAGAGCATCGGTTAGTATTAAACTAGAAAACTACATAACTCAGAAAAGAGTCATTGGTACTTGCGGAGTTATTTGTGGCGGCACTGATGTTTGAACCCGGTATCTCTCGCTTAATCGTTGGACCTCTTAACTAGGCCTTCGACGCTACATTTGGAGCGCTCTCTAGGTAGCGTCTGAAAGTAATCTCTTTTTTAATCTAAATGATTTTCTTGAAAACAAAAATTAATAAAATCATACTCTTCCTTAACTGTGTACGCGGGACAAAAGAACACCTCTTTTGTATTTAATTCTTCTTGTAATTAATGTATTGCTGTATATAATACATTATATTATTACAGCTGTTTGATAAGTCATTAAATATTTCCGTGATGTTGACGCACGTCTTTTGAAGCAACAGTTTTGTGAATTAAAGTAAATTTGAACATGGATTGGATATATACATAATTGGCTGTCCGCTCACAAGACGAGGTGGCCGAGAGGTTAAGGCGTTGGACTGCTAATCCAATGTGCTCTGCACGCGTGGGTTCGAATCCCATCCTCGTCGGCAGCTTTTTGTCACTGTGCACAGTGTGAAGGTCTCTTTATCGTGTAGATATTGTACAATGTCTCTTCTGATAATTGGCTGTCCGCTCACGAGACGAGGTGGCCGAGAGGTTAAGGCGTTGGACTGCTAATCCAATGTGCTCTGCACGCGTGGGTTCGAATCCCATCCTCGTCGGCAGCTTTTTGTCACTGTGCACAGTGTGAAGGTCTCTTTATCGTGTAGATATTGTACAATATCTCTTCTGATAATTGGCTGTCCGCTCACGAGACGAGGTGGCCGAGAGGTTAAGGCGTTGGACTGCTAATCCAATGTGCTCTGCACGCGTGGGTTCGAATCCCATCCTCGTCGGCAGCTTTTTGTCACTGTGCACAGTGTGAAGGTCTCTTTATCGTGTAGATATTGTACAATATCTCTTCTGATAATTGGCTGTCCGCTCACGAGACGAGGTGGCCGAGAGGTTAAGGCGTTGGACTGCTAATCCAATGTGCTCTGCACGCGTGGGTTCGAATCCCATCCTCGTCGGCAGCTTTTTGTCACTGTGCACAGTGTGAAGGTCTCTTTATCGTGTAGATATTGTACAATATCTCTTCTGATAATTGGCTGTCCGCTCACGAGACGAGGTGGCCGAGAGGTTAAGGCGTTGGACTGCTAATCCAATGTGCTCTGCACGCGTGGGTTCGAATCCCATCCTCGTCGGCAGCTTTTTGTCACTGTGCACAGTGTGAAGGTCTCTTTATCGTGTAGATATTGTACAATATCTCTTCTGATAATTGGCTGTCCGCTCACGAGACGAGGTGGCCGAGAGGTTAAGGCGTTGGACTGCTAATCCAATGTGCTCTGCACGCGTGGGTTCGAATCCCATCCTCGTCGGGAACCTTTTTACAAGCTTTTATTTAGTTTTACATTGTCACTATGTGTGTACGTAATGAAATCTTGCAAGTTAAATTTGACCCTTTTCATACTGAAATTTTGGATACTTATGTAAGTTCGGTGACAATGTAATGTTATGATACCAAATAGCTGATCTAATGATGGAGACGGGAAGTAGCCATAGGAACTATGCATGGTAAACCCATCGAGTTAAAATACGCATGGTAAACCCATCGAGTTTGGGCTAGTTTGATTAGTATTGTCAAGTACTCTGACTTATCATTTAGACCAGATAAATTTAGATTAGATAATAGACAGATTTAGAAAAAGTATTTTTACATTTTAATTTGAGAATTTGTTTGTCAACTTTGAAAAATATTTTTTGATCACCTGAGCGTTTCTGTTGTTTAACATACCGGTCTGCCACGCAGAGATCCCAAGTTTGATTCCCGGCTGAGCAGAAATTTAATGATGAATTTTTATTTCTGTTACGGTTACATGTCTAATAAATATGTATTTAAAAATATATAAGTGGTTTATCCATTGTGTGGTAAACATAACACAAGCTTTGCTTACTTTAAAGCTAGATGGCGCTGTGTGAATTGTCGAAGCATATATATTTTACTTTATTTTATTAATATTCTCTGTTCAAACACAGGTCCATTCGCTGTTCTCGACACTTGGTGTGAAGCGGGCGTACGTCACAGCGATCGGCCGTTTGATCGGTGTGGTGTCACTAGCAGAAGTAAGTCCTGCTGCATTTGCATAGTTTGGGAGTGAAAGAAGCGAGAGAAGCTAAGGTCTTCTCTCGATTCTTTCTCTTCTCAATTAAAACGATGTTTTTTGCTGTCTACCCCTACGCGAAAGAGACGTGGTTTTATGTATGTATGCATTTTTTACATAGTGGGTATTTTTAATCAGCAATCTAGCTTCCGTTTTTCAGAAGTGGATGTACTCGAATTCGTTCATTTACACTATAGTTCATTCGCGATAAGAAAATAATGAGTCATCGTTGCCCGCCGGCCTAGCCCCGTCCCTCGACCAATCGGGTCGCAACAAATTAGAAAGCTAAGCTCACAGTGACCAGTTGACGGCAGAAAATAATAAAATGAATACCTCGCCGGTTAGAATAAACAATACTAGACTGGCTGCTGAGCAAAGGGATATCTTGGACTTTATTTTTAATTTAAAACAATTGAGTTCATTTATATCCACTAAGAAACTTAACTTAATTCTATATTTATTATTATATCTAGCTTGAAACTAACTCACCACTTTCAAGATTATGATGATTTCTAGATTTCTAAATACCAACTATTTCCCCCCCAGCTCCGCAAAGCCATAGAAGACGTGAACTCCGGTGCACTAACAGTCGCCAACCGTCCGGAGCCGCCTTCCGAGCCCGCGCCCACCTTCATCAAGGTGGTGAGCAGCGAGCCCGCGCCACCCACCGACAGTGAGACCGCCACGCTCACCACTAAGGGGAAGTAGAGTGGTCACGGGGGAAAGTGGTTACCAGTGAGGGAAAGGGCGATTGCAGTTGAGGGAAAGTGGACAGGTTTACCAGTGACTGAGAATGGAGTGATCATCGTTAGGTAATTGTGTGGCTACGATTACCGTCGACGGAAAGTGTGTAGGGAAAGTAAGGTGAAGTGGAGTGATCATCGTTGGGGGAAAGTGGACAGGTTAACCAGTGAGGCAAAGAGCGATCGACGTGGAGGGAAAGTGGGCAGGTGCACCAGTAAGAAGTAGACAGTTCATCGTTAGGTAATTGTAGCTACGTTCACCGTCGAGGGACAGTGGACAGGTTCACCAGTGAGGGAAAGAGCGATCACCGGTGAGGGAAAGACGATAGGTTCACCAGTGAGGACAATTGTAGTGATCTACGTCGAGGGAAAGTGTTAAAAAGTAGTAAGCTCATCGTTAGGAAATTGTAGCTACGCTCACCATAGAAAGTAGAACTCTCACCACTAAGGGAAAGTGGGCGCGCTCACCTCTAAGGAAACGTAGCTACGCTCACCATTTAATAGAAAGTGGACTCACCACTATGGAAACGCTACTACTCACCATAAATGGAAAGTGGCTAAGCTCACCATTAAGACAAAGTAGCCATGTTCACCTCTAAGGGAATGTCACCATTTATTAGAAAGTGGACCCACCGGTAAGGGAAAGTGGCCTCACCCACCATCGCCAATTACTACACTCGAATCGGTGAGACGTTACGTTGGGATCTGAGGTACGATTGGCTTGGTCTATGACAGTGTTTGTTGTAGTCGTTTCGTAATTTGGTTTCTACCGTAATCTATCGATATCGATAGAAACCGTAACGAAATTATAGTGATAGATTGTCATAGAATGTTATTTTGGCTATGGACGTATTCGGCTGTGCCGTTAGAGATAGGAATATAAGTTATGCAGATACGTTATGGTTGCGTCTATACGGAGTTCTCCATACAAGTCGAAACTATTGCCTTAGTTTTAATGTACGATGTATGAATGTAGTAAAAACTATTTTGTGTATAATTTGTAGTATTGAGCGTTTGACGTATCCGTTATAGGTTTTATTATTATTGTATCAATATCAAATTAGTTGCCCGTAGATTAACTTAGAACCTAAATTCCCAATGCCAAAACATATAAACGGGCGTACCTATAACCAGTATAAAAGGAGCTAACATAACTAGGCAAGTCTATAGAGACGCTAGCTCAACTTATACTGGTTTTTGGTAGGTCGATATTGCGGTGGACTGTCCTTTAATTTACTATAGAGTCTGCGGGTGGGGAACCGTCGTAATATGAGAGGGCGCTGAATCACCAGTAATGACACTGTCAAATATAAAGTATGTTAGTTCCTGTAAATGTTTCGCCGCTTCTCTTTCCACACGGATTACAAATGTGTTGTAATCTGTGCTCAGCTTTTTGGAAACTATAAAAGACGTGGTTTAGCTTTGAATATATTGCAGGAAAATATCAAGTGGCGCAAATAGTTAAGGTAAAAAAGAAAACAGATCAAGAGAAGCTTGTACATATAAATGCTTTCTGTATAAAAACTTTTCCTTTTGATATATTCCTGCATAAAGAATGAGATTGTTTGTGATAACTTTATTATTAATTAAGCATAATTTTTTTGCATTTCCGTTGGCAGACATAATAGGTAATTTAATTTATTATTTTACTTTGTAGATTTGCTACCGAATGTACTAATAAATATAGAATAAAGTGCCTTATTTTGACATATTATAATTGTACAGGATAGTGTAATCAAACGTTTTACCCTCATTTCAGCCATTATGTATCATAATGTAAATAAAAATTATAACATATCTTCCTGTACCACTTACGAAATTCTTCCGAAAGGCTTGTGATGACCCAAATCATTCCAAAAGTTATTTTTAGATATAAGTCTTTACTTTAAGATTATTTATATTAGTGTCAATTGTGGAGTTTAACTGTCAAATTTATTTATTCTGTGCAACTGCGCCAGTTATTTTTATATTTAAGAGAAAATGCATTTTCGATTGTAAGATTTGTAAGTTTTGGAATTAATTACATCTGAAGCAAAGTGAAGATACTCCTGTCGTGAAATGAACCAGTCGCGGTAAGATATGTCCCAATGTCAAAATGACAGGTGTACATTTTACCCGACTGTGACAGAAGTTCTATATTTTTCGAGCGTGTTAATTCGTCATTTTTTAAATTTTTCATTTAAATTTTTTGCTTCTCAGTTTTTAACAGCAGTCAGGGTTTTTAGTTTTTGTACAACGTACTTGTCACAATTTTTATTTCCCTGCTTTATTCAATTGGATCAATCTGTACCAGCAATATTGTGCCATGTCAAAAACCCGTGTTATGAGCTAAATTTTCAATAACTGGGTTTAATTTACAGTAAAATGTAAAAACTCCGTCCAAATATTTTTTTGACGATTTAAAACTTATATAATGTAATACTATTCCCGATTGACATACTGAAACTGATTGTTTTCTTTTTACGTACATTTTTGAAAAGCAATAAATATCTTTTATTTATTTATTTTAACCACGTTTAATGTATTTGACTCCGTGATATATTTTACACCTGTGATGTTTAATGATGTTTGAACTGTGATGTTTAAGTAGTTTATCTACAATTTAATAATTACTGTTTCTTATGATGTCAGTGCTGGAAATTCGTAATTATGGTGCACGAACATTTTCAAGTTTTATACAACGTCAACATCTACGTTGAAATTTCAACTTTATTGCCACACTTCATAGAGTTGAACAATTATGCGCTGTTCAAATTGGCAACTGTCTTACGACCATGGTGGAGAGACGGGCGGTTTTGAGGTTTCCTATTGGTCGGTCGACGTCCGTGGTACGACCATGGTCGCACGACCGTTGCTAATTCGGACAGCGCCTTTGTCGTTTCCAAAAAATCGCAGTAGTGCCGCCTGTGGACGTCGGGGATAAATAATAATGTCCAAATAAAATATTCCAGTATAACCCGCGTAACGAAAGAAGACTTTTCAAATGGCAGTGAAGGGGATTTCGCGCAGGTAATCGTATACAGCGCAAGTCGAACCACGTGATCCGCCAAGTCTCTTCTTATTTGACACTAGTTTTACCTATAGCAGATTTTATGAACGCGTGAATTGTAAATTCGTGAAATACGACTATTATTTTGGAACATGTATAGGTACATTGTTATTGTATTGTAACGTTTATTTATTTATTTATTTTAGTTTATAAAATCTAGTTATTGTCAGATAACACAAGACAGTGATTACATTGTAATATTTTTACTTGTATAAAACTCGCAAATACATAAATGCCTTATTAAGACTTTTCAATAAACTTTCGTAGTCTATAAGCTGAACCGAACTTATGAATAATGAAATCATGTACCTTTTAACTAAAATAGAAAAGTTTGTTATTTCGCGCATTTTCGTAAATATTATATTTATTTTACTTTATGAGAATATACCTGTTATTATGTAATTTTGTTTTCTTGACAGTGTAATTTATTAAAATATGTTTTTGCCCTTTACTTCTTCTCAATGTAGTCGTTAGAACAAAGTAGGTTAACCGACAATTGCCAACAATTCTCTGATTTCAATGCTTGAAATTGTTACTTTTGCGATTACGTTTGATCGATTTAATAGTGTCAGTTTATTGTAATGGAAGTTCCGTTAGCAACTGAACCCATGAAATGAATGATACGGAATCGCAAAAGTATCAATTTTAATAATTGAAATCAGAGAATTGTTGGCAACAGCGTTACGTAATTAGCATACAAATACAAATACTTTATTAGTAACAGAGTTACACGTCAAAGTGGCAAGTTGGTACCTAGGAAGTATCTTTATAAGAAACACATTACAATTCATTATAATTTACAATGTCGACGCCGTAGACTAAACTAAATTATTCATAACAAAATATAAAACGTGACGTCTACGTGTTATAGAGGTGGGCAACGCATTGGCGATACTCTTGGTATTGCTAATGTCTATAGGCAGTGGTGATTACTTTCCATCAGGTGGCCCGCTTGCCTGTTTGCCTACCATATGACATAAAAAAAAATAAAAAAATGACATAATTTCAAATTATTAAAAATCATTCACAATAATTAAATCATACGCAATACAATAATAAAATGTCATAGTTTCAGTTATTAATGTCATGATCAGGTAAAATTGTCATTTCAATTCATTTTACACTATGTGGAGGCAATTTACAATCTACAAATTTGTCAAGGTCATAGAAACAATATTCTAGTAGCCAATGCTTTAATTTGGATTTAAATATGTTGACGGTAGTAGCATTTCTAACGTTCTCCGGCAGTTTGTTGTAAACAGTAGGCCCTAGCACGTAAACAGACCGTTCCGACTTTATTAGCCTATGGCGCACTGGAAGAACTAAGTATGGCATACTGAGCACATTGCAAATGAATGCTGGTTGCGCTGAACTGAATCCAGGGTTCCTATTTTTGAACCGCTCGCATTCACGCGAGCGCTGCCTTTAATATTCGTGGCAAGTTACTAGAGATAGAAAAGACAAGCATTAGAGGGTGAGCGCGCGCGTGCACTACCTATCTCTTTCACACTCGTGGTAAATTGCTAGGGTTGGAAAAGACAAGCATTAGAAGGCGAGCGCTCGCGTGGTTGCGAGCGGTTTCAAAAATAGGGCCTTATACAAATTAGAGCATATACAGTACTGTTAGGTACTCATTGATAAATAACCAGTTTCCTTGTAATCATATTATGTTGATAATATTATCAACATAATATTATTACAACCTAGTTGTATTGTAGCAGAACGTGATTCCAGTGAGTTGTTGATATTATTAATAAATGTCAAAGAATAATTTTTACAATTACGATCCAAGCTAATTAAGTGGAGATAGTAAATGAATTAATATAGCATTTTGTTATTATTATCTGTGAAATAAGAGGAAGTGGTGAGACTACCAAAGACCACCGTTATTAGGAAGGCTCGAAGAGCCATGATAATAATACGCCGAAATAAATTGCTAACCGTTATCTTGGTCCACTTTGGAATACGAGTAGTTAGACTATCTTAATAATGTCAGCTCATAGAAAATTGGCTTCTGACCAGTTCATCTTATCCTTCAAACTGGAATAGAAATAAATATTAGGCTTCAGAAATAGATAAGGCGGTGGTACATACACAGGCGGCCTCCTTAGCCTTGGCAGAGTCCAGGGTCCCTATTTTATATACAGCTCGAACGCGAGCGCTCTAATGCTTGACTTTACTATCTCTTATCACTTAGCAACTCACCACGAGTGAAAAAGACATAGATAGCGCTTGCGCGGATGCAAACGGTTTCAATAATATGGCCGAGATAGAAAAGACAAGAATTAAACGGAGAGCGCTCGCGTGTAAGTCGCTAGAGATAGAAAAGACAAGCATTAAAAGGCGGCGCTCGCGTGGATGCGAGCGGTTTCAAAAATGGGCCCCTGTGTGACGCGGGCGCGATAACCGTCGGAGCCTCATCATAATCGCGATGCTCTTAACCGAAACTTTAGAAGGTAAAGCCTGAGAAAGCCACTAGCGCATCATATATCCACACTCTACAGCTTTTCATAGCTTCCATTGTTTAGTTTCATTTATGTTATGCCTATTGATCAGACATTATTTGTCGTGAGGATAAGTTGGACGGTGGCATAATTGATAGGACCAAGTCCGGGATCTAGGTGTAATTCTTGATTATAAATTGAATTTTATTGCACAATATGAGCACATCGCTGTTAAAGCTGTGAAAATGTTGGCCTTCATATATAGAGCGTGTAAGCCTCTTAAGTCAGCTGCAGCATTTAAAATTATTTACTACGCATATGTTAGGAGTTTACTTGAGTACGTGTCCCCTGTGTGGTCTCCAATTTACGCGAACCACCGTGGTAGATTGGAGTCCATACAGAAAGCGTTCCTTAGGCGTTTTAATTACATTGCTGGGTGCGAACGATTAGGATATGAGGAGTGCCTGATTAAATACAAAATGGTTTCCCTTGAGGATAGGCGTTTGATTGCAGATATTAGGTTTCTGCGCGATGTACTTCACGGCGAGGTGGATAGTCCAGATTTGCTGTCCCGGATTTCGTTCTGTGCGGGGGATGCGCGCGTGCGTCGAGGAGGTCGCTGGCCTCGCCTGCTGGACTATGGTCGAGTACGTAGCGGCTACGCCCTGGGCTCACCCATCAATAGAGCTATTGATGTGTATGAAGCCCGCTTCTCCCGTACGGTCGATGTATTTCTACTTCGGCGGGCTCAGTTTGTTAGGGGAGTGCAGCAAGAACTTCGGTCCGAGTGACACATGACACACGACACACGACACACGTACGCACACACACACACACACACACACGCACAAACAGGTCGCATGGGATAGGCCTGCATTTCTATTTCTATTTCTGTTTCTGTATTTTTATTTTTACCTCATAAATATCTAATGTAACTCTATACCCAGCAGGTATATAACAGCTATACCTGCTGGACTGCAATATGGCTTGATTTTCAAAATTTTAAACCGCAGTTTTGTTATTGGCATTGCAACTTTGAATTGTACAATTATAAATAAATTTTATTGCTGTTAAACTGTATGGAAATAAATAAAATAAAATAAATAAATAACTCACGACCTTGGTCATCTTCGTTTCGCAAACGGCATTAAGTGGACCCTACCCAGTAGCAAGCTCGTAGCGGTGTCGAAGTGAGGTTGACCAAGGTTTCCCGCTGGGGACCCTGGGACTGGTTGAACAGTTTCGCGAGCCGATTGGTACCCTATGACGGTGTATTTCGTATTGTATTTATATATAACTTATAGGCGTAGTTTAAAGCATATTGCGAAAAGAAGCGTTTCTCTATACAATTTGTGATCTGTTGCTTTTTGTTGTAGTAAACGAATGTTGTATGGAAATGTGTTGTTTGAGTTTTACGATCCTGCCCCCACTGCCTCTCCTTTGGGAAATTAAATATTACGGTAGGTTTGGCCGTGTGGTGTCCGGCAGAGTAGAATAGCACCAATCCCTTACACTCCCCCCTTAACGACCTAAGTGGTTCAGTGGTCAACATGCCAGTCGCCACGCAAGAGGTCCCGGGTGCGATTCCCGGCCGGGCAGAAATTTTACTGATGAATTTTAATTTCTGTTACGGGTCTGGGTGTTCTATGTATAAAAGTATATAAGTAGTATATCAGTTAACTAGCACCCATAGTACAAGCTTTGCTTAGTTTGGGGCTAGTTGGCGCTGTGTGAATTTGTCCACGATTATTTATTTAATTTTATTTATTTTACTCGTGGGCAGCAGCGTTTTCCATTGTTATATTTATAACACTGCGATCTCCAACCCGCCTGCCAAGCGTGGATGTTATGGAAATATCCTCCTATTTTGTGGGAGAGGTCCTAAGTCCTGCAGTGTGGGCAGTTATGGGCTGTGTGTGATGATGAGGTAGGTACCTAAAGGCCGGGACCCACGTGCAAGTCCTCACCTGTTGCCGTATGGACAGTGAGGGCGCCATAGTTATCCATCGAGTACAAGAATAATTTCACTTTGAAAGAAAACATTTATTACAAAGGACGCCACGACATGATAATTTACATTTAATACAAAAAAACTGGTACATAAAATATGGAAACAATTATAGGGTGCCCATTGCATTTTTCGTTGGCAACCAGCGTAAACGGACCCTCCTCAGCATAATGTTGTGTCCGCTTGCCACAACCACAACGCTGGTTTTTAATGCAAGCAATACCTACTTACTTTGTATCGATAGTAGAGGTTCAGGAAACCCTAGACAGTAGCGATATTAGCGATTCTCTGTCGGTTAATTATGTCTTTCTTTCTCTTTCGTATAGGAGCCATAGATACAATACTACGGAGTAATTCGTCAATCTGCCAAATTGAAGCCGATGTCGCATCGCCTTCATAGCCGATTAGGCTACTAATTTGTAAACCGCTCGTGTTCACTACCTATCTCTTTCACACTCGAGGTAAGGTGCTAGAGCCAGAAGAGACAGGCATTAGAGGGCTAGTGCTCGCGTCGATGCGAGCGGTTCAGAACAACGGGCCTCAGGTGACGATCTAAAGTAGCGAATCGATACTTTCTAACTGTTTACAGGAAAGGGTAAGTAGTCACAAAAACACCGATTGGTTAAAATTTTAGATAATTTATTTAATTGCTTAAGTATTTTCTTTTTAAAACTCACTCGATGATAGTCCATAATTTTTAACAGACATTTTAGACTTTAATTAGCTTAATTCCTATAATACTTAGATGCTATTTATAATATACTTCGATAATTTCAAAAAACAACAGGCAGTTATCTCTACACCCTTTCCATTAGATTCAATATTTTTTCTGCAAGAAATCACAGCAAACTAAGTGCACATATCCAAGCACTGAAAGAAATATAGGTATGTAAAAAACCTACTACGAGTAGATAGATACCTACTTAAGTAGACAGGAGGTACCTTACTTATCACTGACACGATATTGTAATAGAATGTAAATACTTATTTCATAATTCTCCTTAAACTATAGGAACTCGATCTGGGCCCAGTTCCGCGATACGGAGGTAAGTAGGCCCTCAGCCTAATTTATTTAGGGATACATTCACTATACCTTTGCGGAATACGGAAAAAATATTGCGTGCCTATAATATGTATCTAAATTATTCTCCAGTCAGGAAAGTAGGTAACAATCGATATTATCAGTTATGGAAAGTATGAGTTAATACTCAAATGTAAGAAAATATACGGTCATGGGGTGTCAATTGGTACCTGATTCTGTTCAACCAGCCTCTGGGTGCATGAAAACCACATTTTCCTTAGAACTTATGGAGAAAAGTGGGTAATCACTCTTACCTACTTATAAATTTATCTATTCCAAATGGTTTTCAAGTTATAAATTAGAGTACGGAGGTAATTTTATACAATTTCCGGATTTATCTTTCTACTTAGGTAGAGCTCGTCTAATCTAAAATGACGCGCCCCACTATCGCATTAACGCACACAAGCAAGTTTAAAATATGGACGCAATACATATACAAATGCCGTTGTAATTGGTCATTCAGTTGCCGGTGAAATACAAACGTAAGTAGGAGCACGCGTCGTTCATTGGCTCCCACACAGATGAAGTGTCGTTATCAATATTTGCACTCACACATCGAAATCAACTAACTAAGTAGTGGGGCGCGCCATTTTAGACTAGACGAGCTCTATCTAATTATGAAAAGCTGTCTTTATAGTGGAACAGGGCCCGTTGTTACGTACCTAAATTATAATTTCTCAAACTTAAAAATTAGTAGATATACATTGTATTCTCTACATTCAAACAGATCACACTCATCGTGACCGACCCAGTAATTATGGTTTTTGCTCCTTATATTATATCGTCAGCCAGTATTGATATCTAAGTAGGTAATGAAACTTGAAAAGCATATGTTTCAAATCTCAAAATATCTCGTCGCACTACTTTTCATGCTTATTTTTTATACTAGACGAAGCCAAATGTAGTTATTTAAATTTGTTGGATCTGTATGTAGCTTTACAAAGGTTTCCCTAGGTACTAAGTCACGGAACCGTTAGCCTAAAACTAGCAGCAGACGCCCCGATTTGACAGGAGCCGACCAGCCGTCAGTTGCAGTCGATACTAGATAATCCTTACAATGTAGGTACAAAATAAAGTCGCCATTGGATTAATTCGGATGCGGACCATGTCCCCCGCACCCAAAAGTGACATTATTGTATACTGCATATGGATTAGTATCAACTGCAATTGACAGTCGGTAGGCTGATCTATGAGGCTGACTTCTGTTAGAGAAGATGCACCAATTATTTGCTTGATATCACCAAAAATTTAAATTTCGACACGAGTATCGTTATCTTACTTATTTGCCTACCTAATTTTCACAGTTCACTAAGTACCTAAATTATAAAGATTAAGATTAATCTAGCACATAACCTACAATAAGAGTTTGATAATTTATCATACTAGATTACATTAATGTAAATACGTTAATCATACGCATAGGAATGGGAAGATTTTCACTAAAACTTCTACTGATAAAGGAAAACAGCTACCTAAGATAGGTAGCCTATTTAAGTAGGTATATATTTAGTCATAATTTTTTAACTAAAAATGTACCTTCCGACCCCTACGCGTATTAAAATCCTTAGATCATATAAGTATCCGAGTTAAGTATTTATAAATAACATAAATGCATCTTTAAATTAATTAAATAGATTACCAATATAGGATATGGTATCACAACTTATACAGAAATCGATACGAATAAACTCTAAGTACCTCTATTGTTACTGTTTAATACATAAACTTTGTTGTAGAAAAAGGGCACATGGGCATTTTTCATACAATCGAGCCAATTCGGAGAACTTGGATCTCCCCCTGGGAACTTTCTGGGTGCAATCTGATTATGAACATCTAGAGCTTGGATGGACAATATTATTATAACAACTCATTCGATATTTTCTCAAATAATTGTTATAGAGTCAAAGAGTCTAGTGGAGTAACCGATTTGGGTAGTGTTACTTCGTTCATTCTAAGCAATATCTAACAGTCTATGGTAAATGCAGGCCGTTCACTTGTTAGCCACCTTTGTGTTAGGAACATAACATGTTACAGGTAATTTATTCGTATCGATTTCTGTGTATTTGGTCATACATTTTGACCATCTCTCTAAGAGATTTAGAAAATGCTTTTAATACAAATACAATTCAACGTCACATAAGTATAGTGTGTAAAGTAAAGTAATGCCAGCGCTGTGTTATTGCAAGCTCCTAAATTAACTAACTAAATATCACAAAGTACCATCTTTGTATCATTCATTCACAAACCATCACTATTCTTGAAACCGCTCGTATTGACGAGAGCGTTCGCGTGCGCTATCTATTTCTTTCACACTTGTGGTAAGTTTCTACCGATAGAAATATTAAAAATTGTTCCATTCGAGGCAAGCGGTTCAAATATAGAGTCCCTGGGACCCTATTTAGAATCACTCGCATTCTCATGCCTGTCTTTTCTATTCCATCGCATTGGTCCATGATTTGTTGTGTTTGTGTGTTTGTACCTACTTTATTTTTGTTTAGTATTGAAGTGTTCTAAAATTTTCATATTATGTAAACGCTTATGGATTTTTGTGATGTCAAAATAAATCATGTCTATGTCTATGTCTATTTCTAGCAATTTACCACGTGTCTGAAAGTGATAGATAGCGCACGCAAGCGCTTCAAATTCGCGCTTCAAGAGCGCGATTCAAAAACAGTGCCCCAGACTGTTGAAGTTAGAACTGCCAATTGCCATTCATCTAACTGAAAGTCTCATAAAGTTTCATCACTTTAGTAATAAATTATTCTACCTACTATCTACGTAATTAGCTAGCTTGGTAAGTTTCATCGCAATGAAGATCCATACCTACTAAAATTGTCCTAAACGTTGTAAGTAGCTGATTTTTAATGCTCCGAAAGTTTGTTAGAAAAAATAATCAGTATGAAACTACTTCCGAAGCCAAGAGGTATAATTCATCTACCTATAATAATTTACACACGCACACTTTGGTGCATTGAAATAACTGTCCCAAGTTTCGTTTGCTACAACATTATCATGGTATCACATGCAGCCACAGGATTCTATCACCATGTTGGGCAGGGTCTTCTGCGTCACCGTGTCGTTGGTCCCCATGTACAGCAGTTGCAAGGAGCTGAAAGTAGTCGGCGCGCAACAAGGCTTGTACTCAGCTCTCCTTTCCTCATTGGAGTGAGCGTAGAAATATTTCTGTAAAGGGGAAACAGGTATTATTATAGCTGTGGGTTCTTACACGAGTTGTATCAGTGACTTTATGGATCCCTGCTGAAGGTGGCACAGCTAGGTATTTACTTTGCTCACATCTGATCGTTTCCTATCATAAATCTGAAACTACCTACATGACTGTGTAGCGAGCAATACCTGAGGCTCTATTTTTGAAACACTCGGTTTTCAATTATGATTTTCGGTATGAAGTTTCAATATTTTATAAATTATATTAGCAACACTGAAAGCGAACCATTCAAGAATAGAGCAAATCTAGTTCCTTTAAATTACTTATGTAGTTACTTATTCCACTTCAAAAAGCAGGAAAGCGGATCCTGCCAGAAGCCGGGATTGACCGCCAGGATAATAATGATTTAAAATTTCTATCTACCTTAGTTTATTTTGTTAAAGATTAAATAATATTCTAACGCAACAAATACATGTACAATGTCCTCACCCTAAGGACGTGCTGGTGGTTGACGTTGGTGTTGGCCATAGTGGCGATGGAGGCGCAGCTGCCTTTGCAGAAATAGGCGTGGTATCCTGCCGGCTTGATGATCCAGTCGTCCCAGCCGACTTCCTTGAAGTTCACGTATAGCCGCTCTCTGCAGCATTCGTTGGTACTCGAGGAGCATTCCAGCGAACGGCTGCGGCGCCGCTTGCCCGCATACTTGGTGTACAGCACCAGGAACGGACGCCTTTTCTCGTCGAAGGAGAGAGGTGCACGACGATTCTGGGTGGGGAAAAAAGCCTAATGAAAAACTGGTGTGACATTTTATTATTTAGTCACAGCCCATAACAGTCCACTCAGATTAGATCGTCTCCCACGAAAGGGGGATTATTGCCATAATCTCCACGCTTGGCAGGTAGGTTGGTGGTAATAAAAAAGCGGCTGCCCATTTTCCAACCTACGAAGACTTTAGATCTACGGAGACGCCTCGTACGACACCCAAGAGTGTAAGGGGTTGGTGCTGTTCCACTCTGCCGGGGGCCGTATGATCAATCTCTAGGCGTTGCCGCGTTGGGGCGTTAAGTAGGGCGTAAGTTCTGTAGCATATTCTGCGATATCTAGTCCAACCTCCTGTCTATAGCCTCTATACACAAATTTAAAGTTAAAGTAGGTAATATTGTAGTGGCAACGAGCAATAACGACATTACAAAGGCTTTAGGGAGCCGATGGGGATGCAATAGGCCTATAATCGATTGGCGTGGAAGGCAAGAGGGGAGGCCTGTGGCTCCGCGATGACGATGATGTTGAGTTCAACAATTAACAAATTATAGGTACTGGCTGTTGTTGTGGCTGCGAAAGTAAATCACGATCTTCTCAGTCTTACAACTAATAGATTAAAGCGGATGATGCATATAACAAAGTCAACAAACCTGGCAAGTCCTGCAGGCGACGTGCAAGGTATGCAGCCTCTCCAATCCCTCGAGCCAAATGCGCACCGCCCAGGCGAGCTCGACGCGCACCCATCCCTCGCCTATGTCTGTCTCCTTGATGGCTATAGGCTTGGTCTTCTTGAACTTCTGCTGGCTATCCCAATGAGCCGCCTCCGAGATCACGAATGTCTGATTGTACTCGTCCAACGGGTCTCGAACCTGCCGGGATTGGAAGTATATTAATGTTTAGTTTAGCTAGTTCAGGTAAGTTTTTTATGTTTTTAGTGGCATCTATGATGGAATCAGAAATAAGGAGATCCGCAAGCGAATAAAGTCACCGATATAGCCCGAAAAATTGCCATACTTAAGAGCACCTAGCTAGCAGAACAGATGGCCGATCGGGCAGTAAAGTGCTCGTATGGTGATCACGCACCGGAAAACGCAGCGTGGGTAGGCCTCCCATAAGGCGGACCGACGGCTTGGTAATGATCGCAGGTACCAGCTGGATGCGGAAGGCCCATGACCGGACTATGTGGAGATCTATAGGGAGGCCTTTGCCAGCAGTAGGCGTCTTTCGGCTGCTAGTATAATGATGATAATGACATGCACCGAGCGAGCGAGTCATTAAAACTATTGCAAAAAGTTTGTCAGAGGTGCCCTGGAAATATAAAAAACTGTTCTGTTTTGTCAAGAAATAATCTAAAAAATAAAAGAAGCCTACCTTATAAAACCAAAGCTCGACGACAGTCACTTCTTCAGGCTCCACATCCGGAGGCAGCTCAAACTGCAGACACGCGAAGGGATAGCGCCCTGAGGTCAGGCATTCTCCTGAAATCAATAGAGAAATTGTTTTGTAACCATTGCATTGTCAATCATGGTTGAAGTTCCTATAAATTATTTCATCAAAAGGTTGGTTCGAAAGTTGTTGGGGAAAACACAGTCGTTGGCGACAGATAAATAATGCAGATGGCTTTAAATTATTTTCCGTCCATGTTCTTAGAACTCAGGTCCTTTATGATAAGGGCCTATATCAATGTTTACGCTTAAAACGAACTTTTGGATCAGTTGTTTACTTGTTTTCGCAAATAAATCGCAGAATATTTTATTTATAAATAGAATCGGTAAACAGGAAATTTAAAGCTTGTATTGTTGTGTTTATTAACTCATTAAAATCAAATTGTTCGCGTGCCATATCTACAGTTCCAGAGGTCGTGGAATGAGCTCCCTGATATACAGTATAGGTTAAACCCCAATAAACCCGACAACATGTGCATGAAAGTGTAGTGAATACCACGAAAGTCATAAAACCGCATGGGGTGTTACAGAAAAGGTTTTCATTATGAACACACAAGGCATATACAGTGAACAGTATGGAGGCTGAGTCGTACACTTGTTTGTCAACTTATGCTCGATTGCACTTAACTTATGTGACGCTTGAGTTGATACTTAAAATCGGTTTAAAATGCTCATAACAAGATAAACACTGCACCGACTATTGGTAGCACTGCACCAACTGAACTCTGTGTTGTACTCTCCAGGTAAAATCTTAATCAGTCGGTGTCACACCGTCGTTAAGTGAAATCTTAACTTGCTTAGTCACGCTTGATTTTGATACTTCTAAATGCTAAGAGGTTTTCCCTGTGTACAATTTTCTTCAAGAAAGGGGCGAAAAGGAAAGATTTACAAAGGGCCGGCAACACATGAGTTGTAAAGGCATTGTAAAGGTATATAAGAAAATAGCGATCTGCCAGGTGTGATTTATGGCATTGCCCTCCTCTGATGTGTCTACAGTGGACTGTTATGACAACATGAGTGGTTCAATTGGTTACCATGCCGGTCTGCTACGCAGAAGTGCCGGGTTCGATCCCCGGTCGGGCAGATATTCAAATGATAAGTTTTAATTTCTGTTACGGGTCTGGGTGTATGCATAAAATATATATATTTACCTATAATAAGTAAAAATTAGTGTAACAGTTGCCTGGCACCCATATCATATGTTTGGCTTACCTTGGGGCTAGATGGCGTTGTGTGAATTTATTTATTTATGGGCTGTTGACGTGATATGAGTATGTGAAATTATCTTACTTGATACCCTCATCATCATTAGTTTTCGGTTTACAAAGCACCTTGAGAATGAGCAGGTAATATATAAAGTCAATAAACAGTAAGTGTACTATAATTGTAAAGCTTTATATGAACCCAAAGAGCGGCGACAACCTGGAGAAGCTGTGTGTGAGAACCTGGAGAAGCTGTCCTGATCACAGTCGAGATTTCGAAGCCCTATGCGCTGGTCGGATCAAATTCACTCTGCACTAAACACCTCGGTCTATGATGCTATCCACATCGTCAAGGACAGGGCAAGATGGCGCCGAATATTCCACAAAAAAGTGCTTAAGAGAGGTCACGACCCTCAGCATTGAGGAGATACGATGAGAGGAGGAGAAGGTTATGTCCAAAATTGACGGCTCTGGAGACGAGCCACTGACTTCAAATAATACCTGTATTGTTTTAGGTCAGAGATTCAAAAGTGATTGAAAGATGTGTTTATGGTGTATGATAAATAAATGTATTCTATTATATTCTTAATCCGACGATCTATTAAAGATCGCAGGTACTAGCTGGATGCGGAAGGCACAGGACTGGCCTTTGTGGAGATCTCTGGGCGTCTTTCGGCAGATATGATGATGATGATATTCTAAATCAAAGAAGAACACTCGTGAAATAGTTAAAACAAGTACTAAACACAATAAGTAAGTATAAGATCAAGTTCCGGTTACGAATCGTAATCGCGGTACCCTTGCGCGAGATAAGGTGCCGCATACTGAAGTAACAACGCTTTATAATTGAGAGCTTGTACCTAATTATAATTATAATATAACGGTATAAACTTACTACACGGAGCAGTTATCGCGAAAGACCTCTGGGGGCATTCCTTGGGCCAATTAACACGGGTCAAACGACTCTACGCTGTTAATGATGAGTATACCATTACCTACAATCGTGTCATGTGACACGATAAGTTTTGGAACGTTTTGGAATGAGAGGTGACCATGGAGGTGACCCTTGGGCGACGCGTGGCATCGAAACGACGGCATACGACATATTTTCGTTAATAACATCATTATTTGGGTAATAGATTATGTTAATAACATCATCATTGATGACCCGAGTGGTGCAGTTGGTTAACATGTCGGTCTGCCACGAAGAGGTTCTGGGTTCGATTGCTGACCAAGTAGAAATTGAAATGATCAATTTTAATTTCTGTTACGGCTCTGGGTGTTTATATCACAGCCCGTAACAGTCCACTGCAGGACTTAGGGCCTCTCCCATGAAAGGGGAGGTTATTGCCATTACCTCCACGCTTGGCAGGCGGGTTGGAGATCGCAGTGTTTAAATATAACAATGGAAAATGCTGCTGCCCATTTTCCAGACTACGGAGACTCTTGATCTTTTGCCTCGAAAACATTAGTCTGGGTGTTTAATTATGTTTAAAAGTATGTATTTAAAAGTATATAAGTAGTATATCAGTTATCTAGCTCCCACAAGCTTTGCTTACTTTGGGGCTAGATGGAGCTGTATAAATTATTTGTTGTTGTCGCTTTTTTGATAAAGGGAGCCAACTAGCAAGCACGTAAAGACTAACTATACAAGATCTGTCAAGAATATCTAGAGGGAGCTACTCTATTGCTGTTACTTGCTGTGGCCAGTGTAAGACATAAGTTCTAAAAAAATCCGTACCCATATATCTATAGTCAGGCTCGGGCTTAACATCCCAAGAGTGAAACCATTTAATCTCTCTTTCACGACAAGGTGCGAAAGTGCCCAGTGTTTAGGAATAAAATTATAAAAACGTGCTTGTGTCAGGATGAATGGGGTACGTAACTAATACACTGAATGGTTTAACATGGAACGGTGTTAGACAGGGATAATTTGGTGAATTTCTGTGTGAATGGAGCTCTACATAGATTTATGAACAGCCAAATTGTGTCCAAAAAGCTGACTGTTCATGGAGGAGCTCGTTCCTACATTAATGCATGAAACCGAAAGTTTGATACGGCAGAAGAAGCATGAAAGTAGTATAAATGCAATTAAAATGAGTATGGATATGGTAAATATCTACGAGAGATGAAAGAAGAAAAAACATTAAGGGAGCGCACTGGGGTGAAAAAAGATGTAGTGCTTAGAATAGAGAAAGGAATCCTGAGTTAGATTGGTGAGTATATGTAGTGAGGATGAATGAGAGGAGTGTAAAGAAAATAGATATATGGCAGGAGTGAATAAAAGCTTAGGAAGGGAAGTCCAAGACGTACGTACGTAAGTATTGCGATGATACTGTATAGTAAGGTCAGAACAAGAGCACCCTAACGGTTGACCATGTACGAAAAAGTTGATGTGCAAGAAGCGAGAGAGCTTTGTCAGGGCAGTTGCAATTGGAAGAATGTGATCTCTGCCTACACCTATGGGAAAAAGACACGACGTTATTTACCTATGTATTTTTAATGAGGCGACCAGCAACTCGATTACAAAGCGTGAAGACTATGGTAAGCTCTTCCACTGATACTCACGCGGAGACTCAGGCCCAAAAGTAGCCGAGTGATGATGATGAAGTCCTACCTTAACGTTCAGTTTTAGGTACATGACTATCTTAAACGCCGAACAGAGGTGAAAAAACTGCAGCAATTATTTATCGCTTTATCATTATGTTTACACAAACTCATAATAAGTTTTATCTCGGTACAATTAATTTTTAACTGCTGGGTCCTTGGACAAGAGTGCGCAGATTGTTTACAATGTTTCATGCAAAAACTGCGTAGGTGTTTGTTTTTCTGAAGATTAGGTTAAGTCCAAAGTGCATACTTTCACCATTTGCCAAGAATGTTTGCCTTACGCAAGACACCTGCCTGAGACACGCGATTTTAATGTGCTCTCTGTGCTCTTACAGCATTTTTCCCACTTTTAATTAAAATCTTGTCAGTCCATAATAATCATCTTGGCTTTCATGGCCCGGTTGTAATCTCGCGCAATAGGAGCCCGGGGTCCACCTTAGATTTGGCAGATCAGATGGCAAACAATGGAGCGACTGCTATCTGACCTCCGTGGCCCTGCTACCAGGGGAACCTGACCAGATTTGATCATTTAGTCGCCTAAATGTGCAAGCTTCATCACGATTTTTTCCCTCACCGTAAGAGCAACGGTTAGCATTCAACTAATGTACATAAATAATAAAATGTCATTGGTACGTTGCCGCAGTGAGATTCGAGCCCGGTAACTTTCGCTTACGAATCGGAAACCTTTACCACTAGCCTACCGAGGCTCTTCTAGGCCATCGACGATGGATAAATGATGATGGCAGGTAACTTGCAATAGCATGAAACTTATGTTCTCTAGTTTTTATCAACCAATTGGTAGACATATGCATAGATACTAGCGGTGTTCAGGATGTAGCTTAATAGACAAACAAACGAGGTATCTAAAACATTTATAATTAAATAAGGAAGAAAACAAACTAAACCAGTGAGTAAGTAAATAAAATTATCAGTGTAGTGTTTATCATTTTTTCGTCGTGTACCACTCATGTATGTCACAAATAATTATAAGTGTACGTTTATCGCTTAGCTTGACCCCACTGAGGTGCACTCGGTGAGTGCGTGATCTTCTCGTTACAAGCATTTTTGGACATGAATGTGTAAAAAGAATCTATATGGGTATACATATAATACAACCACAAAATAGATAACTTAGCAGGCCGTTCTTAATTTTGTGATACAACAATAAAAAGGGTGTAAACATTGAATATTTTTACAAAAAAATATTTAGGGCGATTAAAAAATAGTACTAGAATAAGAATGAATGAATAATGAATGAACGAAAAAATGGGATTAATAAATCGAAATGACAGTTACAGCGCTAGCATTAACATCTATGTTAAATCTTTCAATATATTTCGACAAGGTTCCATCCCATTTTGATCGAGCGCGGATTAATCTGTGACAAAAGCTGTTGATATCGATAAAGTAATTAAAAAATATACATGAAGTAACTAAACCCGGTCAAACTTGTCGGCTTGTCAAAACTGAAACTCAAACATTTTTCTTTGAACTTGCCCAACGAATTACATCAACAAAACTTTAAGACATTCGTTTCATTTAACTAACGACGTCTTCATGAGATAAAGTCCAAGGCGGTTAAATGTTAAAGTATCGACTTTTCTTCTGCTCACTTGTTTCCGATTTAGCTATTGAAAGGGTTTCCTACCATTATCCAATATTTAAAATTGGTGGTATTTTGTCTTTTTACCGTCGTACAATTTGCGAATACAACTCATCAGGTGCGGTTCACCAGAACCTCGTCCGTTTGCCAGCAGGGGGAATATATTTGAATCGCTCGGCTAGATCCGGGCGGTTATACATTTTGATTTTCAAAATGACAATTCGATATTCTGATGCATGATGCTAATTTTCCCTATTTTTGAACGGCACACTTTCTTGCCTACTTGATTAAAAATAATTGGTGGGTTTACAAGACATCGACTGCGCTGTCTTATTTGCAACACTGCCATATGGTTGTGAATGACCTCTAATTGCCTAGTCAACCAAGATCAGCCGTTACAATCGACCAATAACTTGATTTACAAAGTAAAATAGTATAATTATGAAATAAATAAGTACCACCCTTACAATAAAAATAACGTAACGTGTAAGCAGATAATCAGAAGAGATATTGTACAATATCCACACACAGTGCCAAAAAGTCTACCGACGAGGATGGGATTCGAACCCACGCGTGCAGAGCACATTGGATTAGCAGTCCAACGCCTTAACCTCTCGGCCACCTCGTCTCGTGAGCGGACAGCCAATTATCAGAAGAGATATTGTACAATATCTACACGATAAAGAGACCTTCACACTGTGCACAGTGACAAAAAGCTGCCGACGAGGATGGGATTCGAACCCACGCGTGCAGAGCACATTGGATTAGCAGTCCAACGCCTTAACCTCTCGGCCACCTCGTCGTTACTACCTATTAACGAATAATTTAACCCACCATACTTATAAGGTATTTATTGTTTAACTGTTGCATGTCGAAGGTTTGTGTATTCAAGTGTTCGATCATTATTGTCAATTTATCCGTTTAATTATTCAATATTCGGGGTCAACTATATCGTTGGTGGCCTAGTGGTAAATTTATCCGACTCGCAAAGCGGGAGGCAAAGGGTTCGAATCCCACTGCTGTCATGTACCAATGACTCTTTTCTCAGTTATTTAGATTAGTTGAACACTAATCGAAGCTCTTACGTGATGGAAAATATCGTAATGAGTCCTGCACATTTAGGCACTGAATGCATAACCATTACCAAATCTGGTCAGGTTTCCCTGGTAGCAGGGTCACGGAGGTCCGACGGCAGTCGCTCCAGTGCAATTAACTGATCTGCCAAATCTAGACTATCCTAATAATATCATAAAAATTAAATGAGTCGTAACCGTTACAGACCACTAATTAAATGAAAAAAAATATATCTAGAGAACATCTAAGCCCAGCTTGCACCAAATTCTTCAACATGTTTAAAAATGACTTTAATTTTTTTTTAATGAAGTATTTTGTTCGAGTATCAGCTTAAATGCGTTTACAAATTTGATGAAAGCCACCCTAAACCTCAAAAAGTTAAAAATATCGTCGAATAAGTTTTTGATAACGATTTTATATAAAAAAACTAAGGCTCACATATATTTTCAAAATTTCCAACTTCGTTCTCGGTTGCCAAAATAAGAAGGGGCGGATTTTTTTTTACCTGGCAAACAAGCTAAAGGCAAACTACTAATTACTAGTTTTTTCATGCCACTAAGGTGGTTTGCAATAACAGGGGCATCACCTTTTCACCCCTTTCTTGAAAAACTCCATGTTGTACTCTCCAGGGAAAAAACCTCTCCAGGTAGTAAATTCCACAATCGGGGAGTTGGAGGAAGTTTCTTTAGACCCGCGGAGATCGCGACCAATTTGGCTCCAAGGTATGAGGATGAACGGATGGATGAAGAATGTCGGCGGCACTAGTACTAGGTTTTAATTTTTTTTTTATATTAACCAAGACAGACATTTGACCGCCATCTCAGCTGGTGGTAAGTGACAATGCGCCTGAAAATAGAACATGCCCGTCTTGGAACAGCCTATTCACTCTAGCCTTGAAGGCATCCAGATTATATTGATCAGCGAACACACACGCAGGCAACGTATTCCATTCCTTAGCCGTACGCATTATAAAAGTCGATCCATATATGTAGAATTTAGATTTAGAATTGTGATGTCAAAATAAATAATACCTATGTCAATCTCTATGTCTAATCGTGCTCGAGATGCGTAATTGCCTATTATTATCAATAATAATAATAATAACGAACCAATATCCAACCGTGTCATTGATAGTGGACTCCAATAGATACGGCTTAAGATGAAACTCGTGTCCGACCTCCGATCCTAAGATAGTGTTCATTATAAACGATAGGTTATGGAATATACGCTTTCGTTTTTATTGCAATAATAGCGTTTAAATTAGTTGAATAGTCGTACTGTTTCTTGGACTGATGAGCGTGTTAATTAGGGATAATTATGATAAAACACGTGATTAACACTTTGATCGTTTATTTACAATTTATCTACCTATCGGAAATCATAAACAGTGGAGATTTGTTCGAGTGTTGACTGAAAATAAAAATGAAATAGTGTTTATTGAATTAGGAATACGTTAATGAATCTCTTTACAAACGTCAAAATTCTAGTGGAAAGTAAAAGGAAAGTTAAGCGAGCTTATCTAGTAACTTTTGACGACCTGAGTGGTTCAGTTGGTTAACATGCCGGTCGCCACGCAGAGGGATCGGGTTCGATTCCCGGCCGAGCACAAATTGAATGATGCATTTAAATTTCTGTTACGGATCTGGGTGTAGTATGTATAATAAGTATTTAAAAAATAGTATATAAGTAATTTATCAGTTATCTATCACCCATAACACAAGTTTTGCTTACTTCGGGGCTAGATGGCGCTGTGTGAAATTTTCCAAGCACATTTATTAAAAAATAAACCTGAAAATTGACAGGGATGCCAGACCTTTATGGCAGACTAACACCCGTACTCTTTACTGAAGCGGATGCTACACGTTCGATAATTATCGTAATACGCGAGTTGCGATTCCAGATCACGATATTTATCGAATGTGTAGTATTCACGGATTGTGATACGGAGCAGAGGATACCTAGTAAATCAGAAATCCACTATCCGTATCAACGATATGTTAGGTATCGCGATAAATATGAAGGGTATAGCATCCGCCTTAGTAACGTTATCGAATACGGGTGTTACGGTCAGTTTCTCGTACGTTTAATCATCAATTAAAATTCGCCATCCTTGTCTATGGTGAGTTGTAGACAGAGACGGAAATACTTAGATTTAATCGATAATTAACATTGACAAGCGTTTCAGAAACTGGGCATTAGTCTGCCATAAAGCTATGGCACCCCTATGGTTGTTATTGTTGCGAATTATTCTTGTTTGTTTTCTGTCAAATTTAGTTCCATTTTTAGCCGCGAGCAAAGTTATCTTGCACGCACTCTACCTACTAAGAGAACTTCCTCGGATTCCATTTTCATTCTCATCATTTATTTTTAATATATCTACGCGATGTTATTGCTAAAATACACATCAAATACAGGCATAGAATCAAAAATTGCAAACAATAAATAAATGAAATCAAATAAAGAATGAACGAATTTTACATTCAACAATTAGAAGGTCAACCAACGCAACCTTCCACAAACCAAACACAGAACTGGGTCAACTGCAAAAAGTATCATTACATAACCATGATAATTACATCCGATAAGTCGATGATACGTATTATTGTTTGAAAGTTCACGCTAGGTACCTACGACATTATCGTATCGACACCAAACACGCGCTTATCAACCTTTTACTGATGATTTCCGTATTTTACTAACATTCCTGGCCTTTGACATTTGTGAAGGGCTATTGGAGATCGTGTCAAATTGGCATTTTGACTCATCCGTCACATCTCAGACCGACTCGGACCGAGCGTGGATGATTATAGTACAACGAACTTATAGTAAAACATGGCGTTGTCCCGGTTGAGCCCGGGGTCCGCCTTGAGCATTATCCAGAGTATAGCATGGTCATAATCTAGGGTTTAACAGATCAGGTAATTACAGTAGACCGACTGACATCTAACCTCCGTGCCCTGCCAGGGGAACCTGACCAGAATGGATCACGGTTAACATTCAGTGTTGTTAATGTCTATAGGCAGCTGTGGACTTTCCATCAACATGGCTAGCATAATTGTCGGCCGGCGGCGCGCGACGTATATCGCGCTGCAAGAGAGCGTTTGTTTCCTTTGAGCGCATTTTTCGTTTATCGCGCGTGAGAGCAAACTTGTGGTGGCCGTGCAGGCCTGTTTGTTTATCGATGACCGTAATGCCATACTTCGAATTCCCAACTTACACTGATTTGCAGCAATTATGTAACATAGTTTACATTACGTTATCTTTGTGAGAACAATATATCCGGTACGGTATTGGCTTTGTCTTTATCATAATGAAAACTAACGTCATAAAAATTATTCAACAACGAGCCTCCTTAAATGAATGGCGATTTTTCCGTTATTTAGCTTTAGACTCTGTCAGGCCGTAAACTAGTAACAGACGTTCCGTTTTGGCTGGAGGCGACTAACCGTCAGTGGCAGTTGATACTAATCCTTACAAAGTACAAAGTAAAGTCACTTTTGGATAAATTCGGATGCATGATCGAGCCGACCTTGATCGGGCGTCCAACCACGTCCTCCGCACCCAAAAGCGACTTTATTTTAACGAGTAACAGACGTTCCTTTATGGCTGGAGCCGAACCGTCAGTTGCAGTTGATACTAGGTAATAATTACGCAGTACAAAATAAAGTGGCTTTTTGTGTGGGGGACGTAGTCGGAAGTCCGACCAAGCGCATCCGAATTAATCCAAAAGCGATTTGATTAGTAAGGATTAGTATCAACTGCAACTGGCGGTTGGTCGGCTCCAGCCAAATCGGAGCGTATGTTACTAGTAGTATCAGTTATGTGTTATCTAGTTCTGCCGCCAAGCAACAAGCTTGGATTTGCTAAGTAGGTAGGTATTTTGTATGGTAGTATAGATCTATGACGAGTATAATCGATGCTATTTATAAAGAGCAAATGTTTATACGCTTGTGTTTTGGTACTTTTTGTCTCGGAAAAAATAATAGGGTACCGCGGGATAATTGAATGTTCACAGAGAGCCGAACTGCCATCTCCTGAGACCTCCGTGACCCTGTTAATAGAGGACCAGATTGGATCATCATCGCCTGAATGTATAGGTTCCTTGGGGTTTTCCTCACCGTAAGAGCATCGGTTATCTAGAGTTCAACTAATGTACATTAGTAGATACACTGGTACAAGGCAGACCACGGCAGTGATCGAATTCGGTACCCCTTGTTTATGAGTCGGAGCCGCTAACCATTAGGTCAGCGACGTTAGATTTAAAATAAAAAAGATGCATCTTGGCGTTAATGCCCCGGTTGAGCTCTCGTGCACGAGGACTCGGTGTCTGCCTTGACTATAATCGAAGATCAGGCAATTACAGTGGAGCGACTACCATATGACCTTCGTGATCCTGTTTGGCAGCGGAACCTGACCAGATTGGATCGTGATTATACATTCAGTTGCCAGAATGTGCAGATTTCATCACGATGTTTAGCTAGCTAGAATTAAAATATAACGAAGGGAATCCTTCACCATAACACATAAAAAAACGGAATAGAACAAGAAAACATAACAAAAACAATAACACGGTAACAGATTTCCCCAAAACTTCTAATTTGCTCGTTAGACACCTAATTGTTACTATCAAAATGCTGTCCAAAGTGCAAAGCTTACTAGGACAAATACCGCTACAAGAAACGAAATGTAAATATGAACATTTATGTGCGAGTAAGTGCAAAGTCCACGATGCGACCACGAGTACTCACCTGAGCAGTTACTAGGTATAAGTTTAGGTATAACAGGTTGCGTAAGAAAATATTTTGTTGCGTCACTATTATACCCATGAGGAATGACATTTAATTTTATGTGATGGAAGGTCCAGGCTGTAGCTGGTAAATTTTGATATTATTTGGTTACCTACTGGGGATCTTGGGCAATTTTTTTATGTTTAAACAAGGTATTTTTTTAAAGAAAGGATATTATAATAACTTCAATATTTATTTATTTGGAATTGAATTTATTTATATTGAATGCCATTATTAATGTGATGTAATTTTTTACTTAATGAAGTAATTGTATTTTATTAACTTGACACGGAAAATTCGAATTTATTAATTTTACTAATATAGTCGTGTAAGAGAAATCGTGTCGTGTCGTGGATAATGGTCCGAAATAAATGAATATTTGAAATAAATGAAATTCTTCATAGTTAATTGTTTTTACTCTTAATTGCCTTCACCGCTCATCAAAGGTCTTATCGGCTTATCAAAGGTTAGCTGGAAGAAATCCCGTTGTGGGATAAGCTCGCCTTTGCATTATAAACTGTATTTTTATTTCCTGTAATGTTATTAATTGATGCAATAAAGAGATTACATACATACATACATACATAATTTATTCAATCTCAACAATTTCTTACGTTAATTTCAAATCATCTATAGTCGTACGTTATATGAAAACTGAAACTAGACATAGACATAGACGTAACTTTATTTGGTCCAATAACACATTCAAATACTTAAAACTAACATAATAAATACATATTAGGAAAGCAGGGCGATGCGTCCTCGGACCAAATTGGCAAAATGGCAGCAGCCGAACACAGCGCAAAACAAAACAAAACTAATCTATGTCTGTACTTGGATGATGTTTGAAATAGAACTAACGCAAAAGAATCCACAGCAATAGTTTTTAGAATTTAGGTAGGTACGTGTGTTTGTGTGTGTACCTAAATTAAATTTCATTTTAAATTCTCTATACAAAGCTACAAAACAGATTTCTCACAGATTCAGGGCTTAAGGAGACTTAGCCGGGGATAGTACAAAATTTGCACTCTACAATTGTACAATTGTAGAATTTGAGCTATCGCGCACGAGGGCCTGTGGTCCGCCTTGACCATGATCCATGATTTGGCAGATCAGATAATTACGGTAGAGCGACTGCCACTCTGACTTCCGTGACCAGGGGAACTTGACCAGATTGGATCATGGTTACACATTCAGTCGCCTGAATGTGCAGGTTTCATCACGATGCTTTCCTTCGGCTCAATTCACACCGGAGTAGCGCGCAGATGTCATTAGAAACTGCCATAAATAAATGTACCTATAAGGACCGATCGCAATTGCATGCGGCTGACGCGTGCGGCTGACGCGTGCGGTCGATGAGACAGTAGTTTGTATGAAGACGGCTACAGGCGACCGGCGCCTGTCGAAGACCTCGAAACATTTGGATACAGCGACTATTGTCGCATAGGCTCCGTGTGTTTGTCGCACGTGATGGCAATCGCTTGGAAGTTTCGTGATTTCATCCGGGTACGCGACACCGCAGAACACAATGGTGGCCACACCATCATGCCACTGAATCAAGTGGTTTGTTAAAAATAGACTTGATGAAGCCAAGCTTTGAGGAAAAATTTTGGAAGAACGTAATGTCATTTACCATCAGGCAGGCCGTAAGCTTGTTTGCCATCTTAACGGTATAAAAAAAAAACTTGACAGTGTGTGGGGTTTAGCCTTAACAAGCCTATTTGTTCATGCCACTGGTTCAAGTGGTCATGCCACTGGTTCAATCATATTATGGTGGCCACTCAGCGTGACCATAATGTTATTGGTGACTACTGACCGTTCATTCTGACCAAAATAATAAAATGGTATTTTATTTTTACCAAATTAAATAAATAAAGATTTTTTTTATGTCCAAACCAAACAGGCAAGCGGGCCGGTTAAAGGGAAGTGGTCACCGCTGCCCTACTCTACCCTACACTTGGCCAAGGGTAGGGTGTAAATTGTCTCAGTCTTGCCCTTCGAACGATTACATTCACTCCTGCCACATAATATATAAATATGTCTTTTTCGTTGATCTCAGGCCTCAGGTTGAGGCAGGCCTATTATCTGATTACATGTTACTCGTGTAAGCTAAAACATATCCAGATTAGACAGTTAATGCTTACTCATCCCAGAATATAATTTACTTTCGATTTTCGATAAGTGAAACTTACCTGAGAGAGGATGAATGAGAATTAAAAAAATATATTAGAGCAAATGTGTCAATGCAAAGAAAAACGCCAATTTCATAGGTGATCGCGCGCGGATTATAAACGTCCGTGATTTTGAACAAAAGTGTGACCTAATAAGGTCAATGTATCAAGGATGTTGTACTGTGATAGTGTATAGACAGATCTTGATAATATAGGCAGGCGTTTTATCTGATAAGGTGTTACTCGTGTACGTGAAATCATATCCGGAACGAGCAGTCAATGCTTACTCATCCCAGAATATCATTTTTGCAAATGAATTATTTTACAATTCGTGAAGTCGTTAACTAATGCAAATTGTAGGGCTCTAATACCTCTAAATCCTGAGTACTCTAATACCTATTTGTAAAAAAATAAAAAAAAAACCATAAATGTGAAGATGCTATAGGTATATTCGACAAAAGTAATGGTGGCTTGGTGTAATGGGTAGGTACGTTCTAATTGTTTTAGGGCATGTCCCTTGTCAATGTAAGTAATCAAGAAAGGAATATTTTTTATTTCATTTATATTAGATTAGACAGTCATTTAACCACCATGTCACCTGTTGATAAGTGACGATGCGACCAAAGATGGAGTATGCCTGTCGCGGAACAGCCAATTCACTCTTGCCTTGAAGGCGTCCAGGTGACAATGATCACGGAACATACTGGCAGGCAATTGAGTCAGATTCCTGCCCCGCCATTTACAAACGCCTAATATCTATTTTTATGCAAAATCGCTACGTTGCCGTTTTGCCGCGTGCTTGATGTAAGGACGATGGGATAACTATTTTAAACAGGTAAAAGCCACTATACAGAATACCATCTAATTCTCAAACAAAACACATTTACAACGTGTTAACCTCGGCATTTTGTTATTATTATTAATTTTTTTTTTTTCAATTTTAAATTAAAAAAAAGATGTAAAGGTAAGAATAATAAATGTTTTTGCTTAAGCATGTATAATAGGATACCCTGTGTTTCAGGTGAAAAATTACAGATCTTAATATAAGTAAGAACAGTTTTATATATAGTTTTATTAATTTTATTCCGACGTTTTGATCATTTTATAGTTCTCAGTTCAGGTAGTTTCAGTTTTATTTCAGTTAGTGATTGTGGTGCGGTGGTGGTGTCGATTAATTCGTTTGTATTTAGTTTGATATGCCTACTGTTATCGATTTACATTTAAAGTTGTTTTTGCCTAAATATTATATTATCTACTATTAAGTCTATGTCTACAAAAAATATATTACGTTCGAGTTTTTAGGTGCTTAGTTATGTTTTCTTCAATGTAATAAATATATTCGGACTGCTGCCTATTTAATAATAAGTATCTTGCTTTCACTACTTTTCCATCTCTGACGAATTCACAACTGCCATCCACACACGCTGACAACCACTTTCCAAAAAGCAATCCAAAGAGAGTAAAAAACTCACCTTCAACTGGGAATATGATCTTTTGCTCCATCCTTCCGTAATAGTCATCGAACTCTGATGGCTTGTCCGTGCCAGCGCTGAGTGTCTGCCCCTGCGCTACTGGCACAGGGAGGCTATTCACGGGCACTGCCAAATCCGGCTTCTTGCTTAACCGTAGCTTCTTCAATATCTGCTGCTTCACGAACTCCAGACGAGCTTCAGTGATCTCTGCAGCTGACAGCGCGCCATTCGCGCAGTTGGAGCAGCCTCCTAAAGCCTCGAAGGAGGCCGACGTAAACACGTCTGCACTGAGAAGGGCTACCAGCACGATCACCCGCGTCGCCATGGTTGAATCTTAGGAAGCAGTGAAGGCGGGACACGCATGCGTACTTGCCGCGGCGGCGCGTTACTGCGCCTGCGCGGTGCGATGCGCACTGATATAGTGCCCACGCGCCGGCGGCCGGCGTGCAACAGAATCTGTCTCGATGTATGGCGAAGAGGTCAGTGTTCACAGAGTTTGCGATTCGGAGAATTTTGAGAATACTCTATTGGTATATATACGGTGCATTAGAACCAATTTTGTATAAATATGTTCCGGTTTCGAAAGCTGACACGTATTTTTATCGGTTTTGTTTTTGGATTAAAATATTAGATACTGGAGAATGTATACCTATAAGGTACTGATACAACACAGGCTTACGCAATTTTCATAGAGAATTTCGTGCTGAAGGCGCATCTAGTCTTCTCTTATTCCAATGCGATCGCCGGTCAAAGTCCAAGCGCACATGTGATGAACTGTAGTTTCCCACGTACTGTCAATATTAGAGCTATTCCACATCCAGTTGCGGTTCGAAGAAAAGTTTTACAACGTGTTTTTCGCCTAAAGCTTCAAGCGAAAAATTCGTAAATTTTCAATTTATAGTTTTTGTACGACGTACAGTAAATTAGCAGTTATTTTAGACAATTGATAATGATAGGTGGTAAAATTACGAAGTACATCAAAAGATTTGGAACTGTTGAGACTAGAGTTGCCAAGTTTTTAAAGACCAAATGTAGTATTTTCGGGTTCAGGAGCCATAAAAATATAGTGGATAGGGAATTTATTAGAAAAATATCTAGTATTTTAGTAGCAGTGAGTCCGATGGTAACTACAGTGAATCCAGATTTTAGATAACTGTTAGCCTACTATATTAAAATTGTAAAATATTAGAAGGCGGACACCTAAAACAGTAGGATACGGTCTATAAGCACAGTAATAACTGTTAATCCTATGTGTTGTTTATTAAATAGATTGATTTATCTTTTTTCCCTAGTTTTTTTTGTAATTATAGAATTTTTTAATTAGACAAAACAGGAGTTTGGCCGCCGTCTCACTTGTTGGTAAGTGATGATGCGGCCGAAGATGGAACATGCCCGTCTTGGAACAGCCTACTCACTAGCCTAGTAGTAGCCGTATTGTCGTGTCGCGGCGTCTTTGATGTAGTAAAATCTTTCTATTCTATTCTATATTATATAGTTATTATATTATATAGGGTGGCAACCCTAGTTGGGAGCCAATGTGTTACCCTGTGCCATCCTGGATCTCTGTGGCAGATTCACCTTTATTTTACTATTTTTTTTCTATTGTCGTGTCTCGACATCACTGATATAATCACCCCTTTCTATTCTATTCGATATTATAAAGTTGGCAACCCTAGTTGGGACCCAATACGCTACCCTGAGACACCCTTTATCCCTGCGTCTATCGGCGCTCGCTGCGCGGACGCCGCGCGGCCGTTCGCCCGCGGGTCACCGATAGCGCGTACTTGGACCACGGACCCGACGTGTGGCATGGACAGATTGTATGTAACTATTTGTATTTTATTAGCATGTTTCTGTCCCCAAGCTTGTAAATTTTAGACAATTACATTAAATCTGTACCTAAATTCATTCATGCCAAACTCTATATTAATACCGAATTAAATACCTACATAATAGCTTACATCATCATCATCATCATCACAGCCCATAACAGTCCACTGCAGGACTTCGGGCCTCTCCCACGAAAGGGGAGGTCATTGCCATAATCTCCACGCTTGGCAGGCGGGTTGGAGATCGCAGTGCAGTTGATGTAAATCTACCCAGAAAGATGCTGCTGCCGACCTTTCGGATTTGTCCCTTAGTCGCCTCTTACGACACCCACGGGAAGAGATGGGGTGGTGCTATTCTTTGAGGTGGCGGCACCACACACCAATCACTCAAATAAATATAAAATAGTAGGTTAAGTGAAACCAGTATTTAAGATAACGTGCACTATGATAAGTAATCGTGCAAATTCACTTTTAATAGGTAAAATATCTCATTTAATTATAATTAATAGTCTATATAAAGTACAATTAGATAAGTAGAAAGAAGAAAACAGAAAATAGTAGGTTAAACCTACTTTCATTGTTCTATATTTTGACATAAGCCTGCTCCCTCTAAAATTGCTGCTACCCGGTTCCTATTCATCATCTTGGCATTAATGTCCCGATTGTATGCACGAGGGCCCGGGGTCCGCCTTGACCATGATCCAGGATTTGGCAGATCAGGTAATTACAGTGGAGCGACTGCCATTTGACCCCCGTGATCCTGCTACCAGGTTAATCTGACCAGATTGGATCATGGTTACACATTCAGTCGCCTGAATGTGCAGGTCACATCACGATGTTTCACCGTAAGAGCATCGGTTAGTATTCAACTAATGTACATAACTCATAAAAGAGTTATTGGGACACGGCCATAGTGGGATTCCCACTCGGCCACCAATGCTCCAACTCTAATTAGTGTATACTACAAAATAAGTCAAAGTGCTCATCAAGAGATAAATTATTGGATATTCTTGTCGACCGCAACAAGTAGCTATTCTTGCGACAATTTGTGCGCGCGAATGGAATAGAGAGCAATTTTTTGCACCGCGAATAATGGTATGGCATTGATGAATATTGAATTAATAATAAATTGATATTAAACTAATAATTAATGAAAAAGGAACAAAATTGGTAACTTAAACATATACAAAAATAAGCGCTCATCAAGAGATAAATTATTGGATATTCTTGTCGACCGCAACAAGTAGCTATTCTTGCGACAATTTGTGCGCGCGAATGAAATAGAGAGCAATTTTTTGCACCGCGAATAATGGTATGGCATTGATGAATATTGAGTACGACCATGTCTCAAGTTATCGATCCCAACTCAAGTGGCTCCCAATTCGACTACGTAGGAATGCTCACATCCTTTCCACTCTTTATAATATTCTTTATAACCCGTTCGCTCCTTTATATATCTCTGAACGTTTTCATTTCTCCCGTCCACTAGACAAACATTGCCGTCCCAGTGTACGAACCTCAGTAGCAATACCTCCTCACCATTCCGATTTATATTCCTACTCCTTTACTGTTCATGCTGCAAGGTTGTGGAACACTCTGCCGTATGAAATACGCGATAGTAAATCTATCGGTATTTTTAAGAAACGTGTGAAAGAGCACTATCTCTCTCTTAGTTCTTGAAAATGCGGGGTACAATGCCTATAGATAATTTGTAGGTATCTATGTATTTTTTGTATTGGTATATGTAGTTTATTATATTAGGTTATTATAATATGTGTATGTATATTTAGTTAGATATTGTGCATGTCTAATCTGCAACTATTAATCACATATCTCTTTGATAGGCCTGCTGGAAGAGATTTCTTCTAAGAAATAAGTAGCGCCTGTTGTGTCATCTATAACTCTGTATTTTTCATCAAAGTTTTATGTGTACAATAAACTGAAAAAAAAAAAAAAAAAATTGATATTAAACTAATAATTGATGAAAAAGGAACAAAATTTGTAACTTGTACATATACAAAAATACATGTATATTTTTTAATACCATTTCCTAAGAAAGGGAAACTTTACCAACCGCCATTTATTAGTGCATATAATAAAATAGGAAGGTACGAATAATTATCACTTGTGTCATGTACGCTTTTAAACTACGTAAATGACACAAATATTTGGTATAACTTTAGAAGTAAAAGATGGTATTATCGTCAGTAACGGTCTTTTCTATTGAGTTACATCAAATACGTCTTCGTAACTTCTGAACACTTTATTATAGATCAGCAATTGCGTCTTTATCCCTTATGGATTTTAGAGAAAATATTAATTTATCAGAGGTATCAAAATGTCAATTTCGTAAAAACTGACAGTTGCGCCCTTTTTTCTTATGACGACAGTATAGGTAGGTTATCCCGATTTACAATGTTATTTATTTTATCTAATCATTATGAAAAACAAAGAGCATAGATACTCGAAATAACACTGAAATAGCAAAGCGAAAGGAAATAGTTATCTTCACTTTTTTTAACCGGACCTTGATAGCGATCACTAAAATAAAGTGCCGCCACAAAGCATTGGCCCCTATACTATGCACGAGTTAGCACAGCTTACACGCGCCAATACTCAGCAGCGGCACTGTATCACGTGCACTAGGGCTGTAGTACAGACTTTGCCCCCGGATTCTGTTACGTTTGCGGGCCATTGTGCGGCCTAACGAGGCTGTTATGGGTATGATAAGCTCTATGGTGTCTACCAGCGACATTTGAGGGCAAAGGTTGTATAGTGACTTATATGGTGCGAATAAGAGGCATAGAAAAGCCACACATACAAAACGGTAGCTGTTTATTATGTTTAATAGCTACACATCTTACACCATGTACTTATTAGTCCTAAATATATGATGATGGTTATTATCATCATCATATATTTCAAAGTATAACTCTTGTCGGTGGGCCAATCGCCACTTCTAACTAATAATACAGGTTGTATTTTTATTCTATGCAGTGACAAACAAGCAGACGGCACAGATGGTAAGCGGTGACTGTCGTCTATAACATGTACGATTCATGCATTTAGGTTGCGGGCAACAAAAAGGTAAGAACTAAGATGAAATGTCTCGTCATGCCTGTAATTGCACTGGCTTGGTCCTACAGAGTCCTACCAACTGATAAATGTATGTTGGCTTCGCGACTTTGTAAACGGAAGGATTAATATTTGTATATTTTATAGGTAACGAAAGAAAATAAAGAAATAGCAGATTTATACGCGTCTTATGCTCGATTTACATTAGTCAAGTGTGCGAAGTTACAAGTTCAACGCCAGCGGTGTAAACCGATCAGACAGTAGCGAGTCAGACATTGTACATTCTTTATAAGTCGAGACTCCATCTGTGTTCTATGTCGAATATCTTAGGTTTTTACAAATCCGTGCGTATCGCTTGATTTTAGCAGTTTGTCATACAGTGAGTCCCGATTTTTTATATTACAGTCTTTATCGCCTTTCGTTCTCAATAGTTTTGTTAGTTTTTTAATTCATATTTAATATTTAACTTATAATATTTTTTTATGTTATACGGCAGATAAACAGGCAAGCGGGCCACCTGATGGAAAGTGGTCACCGCCGCCTATGGACATTAGCGACACCAGTTCTGATTTTCAAATAAAGAAAACTGCATCGAACCCTGTTCACATATACACACATGACAGACATACAGATACACACTTCAAACTTGTAACACCCATCTTTATGCGGCTGAGATTAAAAAGTGATCGATTACAGTTGATCATCTGTCATTGTATTGATTTATATCAGGTGATAAGGCTCTTTCAAGCCTCAGGAGTCCGGTTGGGTGAGTACCACCATCTTATCTATTTCTGCCGCAACAATGCTCGCATTGCTGTGTTCCGGTTAGAAGGATCGCAATTACAGGCAGGAGGCATTTTCGTCTCGTGACCACGGTGGGTGTAACCCTACTGAAACGTCGGGAAAACAAATCATAAAGGTACGTCGCGTCCAAGTCCCGTCTAATATAATAATATAGGAGGCATTTTATCTTAGTCCTTACAGTGACAACGCAGTTGCGGTTTTGCATTTTTTGTTGTCTGCGACCTAAATGCATGAATCGTAGATGTTATTTGACGACTTGAGTGGTCCAGTTTGTTAACATACCGGTCGCCACACAGAGGTCCCGGGTTCGATTCCCGGCCGAGCAGAAAATGTGAGTTACTAGACTACTTATATATTATTATTTTTTAAAGAATAGATAAATTAATTATTTGATGTAGTATATCGAAGCACTGAAGTGTTTGTACGAAAACGCCACTATGTCAGTTCGTCTCCAGGACAGGACCACAGAACCTATTCAGCTGCAGCGAGGTGTTAGACAAGGTGATGTCATATCACCGAAGTTGTTCACCGCTGCACTGGAGGATATCTTTAGGCTTCTGGACTGGGACGGACTTGGCATCAATATTAACGGCGAGTACCTCACGCACCTCAGATTTGCTGACGATATCGTAGTCATGGCTGAAACCCTGGAAGACTTGGGCAAAATGCTCGATGACCTCTGTAGTGCCTCTCAACAAGTAGGTCTTAAAATGAACATGGACAAGACGAAAATTATGTCGAATGTCCATGTTGTGCCTACTCCAGTGACAGTTGGAGGCACTCCACTTGAAGTTGTTGACGACTATACATACCTAGGGCAAATAGTCCGGCTAGGTAGGTCCAATTTCGAGAAAGCTACGCCACATATTTTCGTCCCAATTACCGCAGTGTCTCAAGACGAAGGTTTTTGACCAATGTGTGTTGCCAGTGATGACTTACGGATCTGAAACGTGGCCACTCACTATGGGCCTTATAAGAAAGCTCACTGTTGCCCAAAGGGCAATGGAAAGAGCTATGCTCGGAATTTCTTTGCGCGATCGAGTCAGAAATGAGGAGATCCGCAAGCGAACCTAGGCCACCGACATAGCTCTTAGGATTGCCAGACTGAAGTGGCAGTGGGCAGGGCACATAGCTCGAAGAACAGATGGCCGATGGGGCAGTAAAGTTCTCGAGTGGCGACCACGTACCGGTAGACGCAGCGTGGGTAGGCCTCCTACAAGGTGGACCGACGACCTGGTAAGGATCGCAGGTACCAGCTGGATGCGGAAAGCACAGGACCGGTCTTTGTGGAGATCTCTGGGGGAGGCCTATGCCCAGCAGTGGGCGTCTTCTGGCTGATATGATGATGATGATGTAGTATATTTACATGTTCACACTTGTTATAAAACTTATATAGTAATATGATACAAATCGTAAAGAAACATTAGCCTAATAATAATAATAAATTATTACAATAAATGACACAACCCGCCATTGATTGTTCCCGGCGCAAAGGTACCCAGCAGCATTCCCGCGCTGTACTATCTACTACATCAGACCCGTAACAGAAATTGAAATTCATCATTTCAATTTCTTCTTGACCGGGAATCGAACGCGGGACCTTTGCGTGGCAGACCAGCATGCTAAACAACTGAACTATTTCTGTGTGGACGCAGTAGTTTGGGGCTATATGGCGCAGTGTGAATTTGTCCACGAATATTTATTTATTTATTTTATAATATACAAGAGCAATTAGGCCTGTTTCACAGTCTGACTAGTGCTGACGAAACACGTCCACAAACTCCACGCCAACGAAATAAAGATGCTGCGGTGGATGTGTAGTGTGTGGACACGGCTTGATCGAGTGCTTAACAAGTACATCCGTGGTAGCCTTGGCGTGAAAGATATCGCGATTTAGATCGAAGAGGCACGGTTTCGCTAGTGTGATCACATATTGCGTAAGCCCCAGGCATACATAAGAAATAGGTGCCTAAACTTGCATGTATTAGAGAAGAGGTCCCGCGGGTGACCCAAGAAACTATCGATTGACATCGCCAAATCGGACGCTACAGCCCACGGATTACGACGTGACGATGCCGAAGATTGGCCGTGTGGTGTCCGGCAGAGTAGAATAGCTCCAAAACCCTACACTCGTGGGTGTCGTACAAAGCGACTAATGTCTTCGAGGCAAAAGATCTAGTCCCCGGAGGCTGGAAAGCAGCGCTTTCTATTGTTATACTCGTATTTATAGCACTGCGATCTCCAGCCAGTCGGCCGAGCATGGAGATTATAGCAATAACCTCTTCCCCCTTTCGTGGGGGGGCCTTAAGTCCTGCAGTGGACTGTTATGGGCTGTGATAATGATGATGATGATGCCAAAGATCGGAGAAAGTGGGGAAAACAAAGTAGAAAAGCGGACCCAGGCAGAACGGGCTTCTGCCAGTGTCCACTTTTGATCCGCTAAGGATTGACCACTCAGTCGTATTAAAAAATTATAGTTGGTAGGTACCTATATGAAGGTCTATAATCTTTTTAGCTGTTGTTTGTTTAGTTGGCTGTTTATTTTTTCACTGGGTTAATATTAAGTTGTTTTAAAACAGATAATTTGGGGTTAACGCTCTGGCGAAACTCTGGAGGCAACAATCTCCAATTGGGTCAGCGTAAGCTATTTAGTATTTGTTATGAGTTGTGTGCCTAAGTACCCGAAATACGTAGGAATATTTTGTAAAGCAACAAGTAATAAAGATTCGATCCATATTATTGTTATATGACGCAAGTTTACGTATTGTGCGTATCATTCATCATTATAAGGTTCGATCAATTGTTGAAAACCTCATAGCGTACAAGTGATGGCATGACTCATGCCATGGGTAACATTAACATAAGTAGTCTGGTCCTGTAAAGTAGACCCTGTTTTGATTTTCTTTAACTTATAGTGATGGGCTTTTGTTTCAAAAAATAACAATCGAATTATTAGAATAATTTAGATCCGGTTTTCGAATGAAATTTTTACCATCAAATAATTTAATTCATTAATGAATTATTCGAATGAGAATGATATCGTCTTTTAATTTATTTATACTAAACTAGCGGCCCGCCCCGGCTTCGCACGGGTAGTAAACCTTAACAAATTATACACCTGAACCTTCGTCATGAATCACGTTGTCTAAAACCGCACTATGTAGTCTGTGTGTGAATACCGCATGAAAATCCGTTTAGTAGTTCTTGAGTGTATCGCGTACAGACTGACAGTATGACACGCCGTGGGACTTCGTGTTTATAATATGAAGTAATTATATTATACTTAAGTATGTTCTGAGTAGTGTCCCGTTACAAACAGGACACCATATTACGATCACAAAAGTTCCAACCGTCTCCTCAACCATTTTAGAGGGAAGGGGGCGACCCGGCTCCTGACGGCCGTATTTCTTGACATTGACTCCCCCCTCCCGTACGTATCCCGTGCTGCCTAGATAGCCGAGCGGACTGAGCGGCGAACACGCGACTTTTTTCTAATATTCACATTTTTAAACTCGTGATATCTTTCGAATGGAATGTCTGAATTGAATAATTCAAAAAGTTATATAAAGGTATTGAAGTAGTCGTGAATATGAAGTAATTGATTTTGATAAGGATTAATACCAAGGTACAAATAAAGAGCGTTTTTTAGCGGCGGCATTTCAATTAAATTTTCAAAATAAAAGAACACTTATTGTGACATAACTATAATAGTTAGACATATACTGTCGCGACACTTTTTGTAGATAATGATGTGTTCTGCAAAGTCCTAGTACATTATTTTGTTCTATCATCAATAGTTTTCGCAGCGCACGCGATGTAAGGAATTTTTTGGGTATTTTTCTACACCTTCGGTTACATTGTTCAAATTTTACCAAGGATCCCTAATTTTTTCAAAATGAAATGTAACCTATGTCAAATTGGAAGAATGTAGCATTCTATTGGTGAAAGAATTTTTTAAATCGGCCCAGTACTTTTTGAGCCTATTCATTACAAACATACAAACATACAAAAATAGGTACAAATCTTTCCTCTTTATAATATTAGTGTAGAAGTGTAGATTAGTGTAGATAACTATAAGATTATCTGATGACTTTAGTATCTGTAGTTTTATACTCACTCATACCTACCCAGTTTCTTTGGGAAATTGATGAGAAGTTGGTTGGTATAAATATGTGGAGCGCTGCCTGGCTCTGCCTGGTATTGTCAGACACGGTCCGGCCTTCGTAGGCGTGGGGTGGGTGTGCTCCGGCTCTGGGATGGACAAAGTGGCACTTGTGGCAAGACACACATCTTTCCTACTATTATATCGTCTCATTTATGTGGATTGAAGAATAATGTCCTACTCAATAAATGAAATTGAAATTTTGAGCTTTAGTGAGTTGACACATATTGGATCAATCGATTTAATTAATTTCATGTAATATTGAAACTTAACCCACATGTTTTTTTCACTCGAATAGTTCTTTTCTACAATCGAATAAGTCGAATAAGTGACCATTCCAATAAAAAAAATATATATATTTTGCTTGGACCAATTCACACAGCGCCATCTTGCCCCAAAGTAAGCAAAGGTTGTGTTATGGGTGTTAGGTAACTGATAAACTTCTTATATACTTTTTATAAATACACCCAGACCCGTAACATAAATTAAAATACATCATTTCAATTTCTGCTCGACCGGGAATCAAACCCGGGACCTCTTCGTAGCGACCGGCATGTTAACCAACTGAACCACTCAGGTCGTCAAATGAATCATACATATTCACCCATCGCTATTAGGGGGCGACGCCTAAAGACAGGCGCGATAATGACGCGTCAGCAGGCAGCAAGTTGCTTTTGCGCGCAATAAGCAAGAGAAAAGGCGCGACATACATACTGCTATCTCTTTCATCTTAGTATTGAGAGCAAGAAACAGACGCTCTCTCGCGGCGCGAGCTGTGTCGCGGGCACAGATGTGCTCGGACTACAGATTGCAAGCGGCGCGTTGCGAGCGACTGGGGCCGGGCGGGCACGCGCCGCGCTGACGCACTCCTAGCGGTACTACGATTCGTAATTATACTCAGATGAATGGTGTATATCTGCACCCTCATGGGCGTCTCTGGTCTTTCATTTCTTTAGGTTTTAGGGAAAAGTTTTATTCGCAATGGAATGACGTAATGATAGATACAGTCATCATCATCTTGGCGTTATGTCTCGGTTGCGCCCCCGCGCAGCACGCGAGGGCCCAAGATCCGCCTAATGATAGATACAGTACCATGTACCAATTACTCTTTTCTGAATTATGTTCGTATGTATGTAGTTGATACTGCCGATGGAGACGGCAAGCTGAGAATAGGGTGCATTGGCGCTTATTGAGGTAGGCTTATGTCCACAGTTCGGCTCTGTGGGTGTAGGTTTACTATCCACTGGCTGATGATGATTGGATGATTGTAATTCTACTGCTTACCTACATTTATCCTTCAAACCGGAACATAATAACGTAAACATAACAGGCGGCGCTAATAGGCAGTGGAGCATCCATGCGGAGCCTTGGCGTGGTGTAAGATCGAAGAAGGTCGAGGAAGGTCACCAACAGGTGAGATAGCGGTCAAATGCCTGTCAAGTAAAAAAAGTGCATTAAAGTGGATGCTGGCAGAAGCCGGAATTGACCACTCTTATGATGATAATAGTGTACTCCTCATGCATGACGAAGAAGCCAGATAATGTAATTATTATCTTACACGTGTCCTACACGGTGACACGCCCCGACCGCATCGTCCCATGGCGCGAATTGGCCTGACCCCGAATTCCTCAGAAATAATGTCACGATAAAAATGCGATAAAGCAATACTTAAACTCATTACTGTTTTAACTACGTCGCTAATTACGATGTTGTAGCCAATGTTTTCATTGAGACAATCTTTCAACCACCGACCAAAAATATGGGTGTGTTCAACTCAATTAGTTTATTTCGTTTCCACGTGTTAGTAAATACAAGTCCTTAAATATATATTACTAGCGGCCCGCCCCGGCTTCGCACGGGTAGTAAACCTTAACAAATTATACACCTGAACCTTCGTCATGAATCACGTTGTCTAAAACCGCACTATGTAGTCTGTGTGTGAATACCGCATGAAAATCCGTTTAGTAGTTCTTGAGTGTATCGCGTACAGACTGACAGTAAGACACGCCGTGGGACTTCGTGTTTATAATATGAAGTAATTATATTATACTTAAGTATTTTCTGAGTAGTGTCCCGTTACAAACAGGACACCATATTACGATCACAAAAGTTCCAACCGTCTCCTCAACCATTTTAGAGGGAAGGGGGCGACCCGGCTCCTGACGGCCGTATTTCTTGACATTGACTCCCCTCCCGTACGTATCCCGTGCTGCCTAGATAGCCGAGCGGACTGAGCGGCGAACACGCGACTTTTTTCTAATATTTACATTTTTAAACTCGTGATATCTTTCGAATGGAATGTCTGAATTGAATAATTCAAAAAGTTATATAAAGGTATTGAAGTAGTCGTGAATATGAAGTAATTGATTTAGATAAGGATTAATACCAAGGTACAAATAAAGAGCGTTTTTTAGCGGCGGCATTTCAATTAAATTTTCAAAATAAAAGAACACTTATTGTGACATAACTATAATAGTTAGACATATACTGTCGCGACACTTTTTGTAGATAATGATGTGTTCTGCAAAGTCGTAGTACATTATTTTGTTCTATCATCAATAGTTTTCGCAGCGCACGCGATGTAAGGAATTTTTTGGGTATTTTTCTACACCTTTCATTTCATCAATTGTTCAAATTTTACCAAGGATCCCTAATTTTTTTCAAAATGAAATGTAACCTATGTCAAATTGGAAGAATGTAGCATTCTATTGGTGAAAGAATTTTTTAAATCGGCCCAGTACTTTTTGAGCCTATTCATTACAAACATACAAACATACAAAAATAGGTACAAATCTTTCCTCTTTATAATATTATTATTAGTGTAGATTATGTTAGTACAAGATATGGAACCTTGGTAGGGTGTAGCAATAATTAATTACATAATAATACCGAGGATGCAGAGTTTGAAATTAAATGTCAACTTCATTATACTAAATTTACAATTACAAAAAATCGCCAATAAATCATTAAAAATGTCATAAATACATAATAAGTAATGCAAAATGTTAATATTAATAAAAATGGCCCTAGTCATTTAATTTAAATGTTAAGTTTTAAACTTATATATTTATCTAAGTCAAGTTGTGTTAAGTTTGACACGTGGATCTGCTTTGTGTATCTGTCTGTGGCATCGTAGCTCCGAACGGATGGACCGATTTGGATGCGGTTTTCTCTATTCGAAACCCAGTTCAATCGAAATACTTCTTATCTTTGGTTAATTGAAATCGGTTCTGTAGTTTAGAAAATATTTGAGTTTAAGTAAACTTGGTCGAGGGTTATCCGACTTTTTCTGTCGTTTACGCTGTCTAGGCTAGTAAAGAACTTCTGTGATTTAGAAAGGTAGGTATGTAGATACTGTTAGAAATTGTAGACATAGTCCAACCCTATAGCTCATTTGACGTTATGCCCCATTTACATTGGTCAAGGACAGTGGCGAGTACAATGAGATGTTTTCCAGTAAGTACTGTCAGATTGTATCAACAATAATCAAGATATGGCGGTCTCATTAACTTGAAAAGACTAAAAATTTTCATATCCTTATTTCATTATTAGGATAGAATTAAAACACTTGGGCATTGTCCTAACTGGCAACGGTCATGTGACCTTGGTCGTACGACAGACGTCGCCCGACCATTAGGAGACCTCCAAACCTCCCGTCGCACGACCATGGTCGTACGACCGTTGCCAGTTATTGTTGCGCAATTAGGTTAGCGCCTTAAAATAAGTTTTATTTTAATTATAGTGGAACATATGTGAAAAAGTCTTTTAATTCTCCTAGGCTATATTGATAGACCGCCAAGTTAAAATGTAATTTTCGTTTTTATTTGTCTAAAATTTATCTCGAAATATTGAAATATCTACCGGAATTAGATAGTTTAACTCTATTTATGCTCAGAAATTATACAAAAATATACAGAGAAAACTCAAAATAATCTCAGTTGTTTGCGCGAACAGCTGATTCGACAATTGCAATGCGACATGAGTGAGAAATTTTTATTTGACAACCACGCGGATGCCGCGTGCAAGCATTGGATTCCACTCCGTTTCACGGTTCCTGGATAATGTCTGATGCTTCGGTTATAGATTCTAATAATTTATTTTTACAAGCTTTTTAACTTGCACTGTTTGCATGTATGTATTGAAGGTTGTCCGTCAAAATCTGCAAACAATTTTTCGACCATATGTTGGTATCCGATTGAGCTGAAATTAGGAAATTTGTACCACACCCTTTGCAACAATATAAGTCATACAAAACTGGACCTTATTTTATGAGCAATACATTATACTTTGATTTGCTCTCGCACCTTTTAGCCAAATGTAATCAGATCTACGCATAGACCTAAAGATGACGAATATAGCTAAGAAGAAGTCTTATAGGCTTGTTGAGGGTAGCTTAGAATCAGTAATCAAAAATCAAGGCGGATTCCGGGCCCTCGTACGCGAGAGCACAATAGGGTAATTAACGCAATTACCCTATTGTGATGATTATTTTTATTTTATTTCATTCGAGATATACGATGGCGTAGACAGGAAAACAAGGTTAACCCTAGAAGTAGACTCTGGATCGCGTTGTCCTGCGACATTAGATGTGCGGAATCAAAGCAGCATTATTTAATGTCTGTAGTGGGGTAATTGTGAGTGCTGTGGTTTTTAACCTTTATTAATAGATCTGTGGGTATATTATTGTGGAAGTGTGGTTATTTTTTTGTAATTAGTGTTGCTATTGAGTGGACTACCTGTCTGCTGTTATAATCCTGTGCTTCTCTTTATAACAAGGTTGTCTGGAAGAGATCACATCAGTAATAAGACAGCCTTTTGTATGTACTACCTACCATATTTTTTTGTATCTGTACTTGTGTTCTCAGGTGTGCGAGAAGTACCCGGTTCGAATCACGCTGTAGCAATGACTCTTTTCTGAGTTACGTAGGTACATTAGTTGAATTCTAACCGATGCTTACGGTGTGGGGAAACATCGTTACAGATATTCAGGGCCTCCACAATACAGGCTTGTATTAGTGTGGAGACCACTTTAATTGATTCCAACTTACTATATCATGTCTTTTATTAATAAACTATTTTTACGTATTTCGGATTTCACCGAAATTCCGCCCGTGAGTGCAGCATGTTTTTGCGTTTCGTGTTCAAGATATGGCGCTAGACGTCGATTCAAAAAAGCTGGGGTCCGAAGTGGTAAGAATAAAAGAAGATGTATGAAAAGAGTTGTGGATATATGCGAGGCTAGGGAATTGTGTCAGGACAGAGCAAAGTGGCGGTCCATAGTCTCTGCCTACCCCACCTGTGGGACACAGGCGTGAGCTTTATGTATGTATGTATGTAGCAACAGGAGCGGCCGCTTGTCCTGTTCCTTAAATACATTTCCAAAAAACCTCAGAGCAAATAAAAAATAAATACAGGAACATACTGACGCACGTAAAACTACAACGCCATGTCGAAACTATTGACAACCAAACTACACCATGGCACACATGGTTACGAAACCGATCTCATGTCACTAAAAAGTTAGAAGATAGTTTGTGATGTTTTGATTATCTTCCTGTTAACTACATAAGACGTCCATTGTAATGTAATATTATAGTTGTAAGTCTCCCGAAAATAGATAAATAAATATTGTTATACGATTTAAAATGCCATGCGAATAAATAAATAAAGATCTTGAGCGCCTTCAATAGGTAAGTTCAGAAAACCGAATCCAAGACGCTGCCCGCACTAACTGCGAACGTGCCCGCAGTGATAACAAGTAAAAGTGATAACTCGATACCCGGTTGTTATCACTGTTATCACCAATAATGGGATGTGTAATTGTGTGTTTATTTACAACGGTACCTAAAGATTTGGCGTATCATGCCGGAGGTGGGTTCAGGCAAAGTTCCCACGGTGTTACATCATGCAATCTGGATTCGTAAATGCAGTCGAGCGTTACAATACCTACTAATGAGCACCAATTATTTACTTATCGTTTGTACCTAAACTTCTAATCTATACAAAGTATAAAACAACGTTGCTACCGTGGACCAAAGTATCACTGATGCTAACGCTTGCTTACACAGAGCAGTTCATCTTCAACGTTATGTCCCGGTTGCGCTCCCGCGCGGCACGTGAGGGCCCGGGGTGGTGACCTTGGCACGCATGTCATTCTTGACGAAGTATTTTACCCGTGTGCAAGACGTGGCCATACAATCGAAGGCGGCCCTCTTGCAGCTTATCTGCGATGTCAAAGGCGCCAAGGCTACCTCGAATGTGGGCGTTTCGAACGCGATCCGATCACCGCAGCATCTTCATTTCCGTGACGCGCAGCTCCTGCTTGTGTCGCTTTAGTAGGGGCCAAGTCTCGTTTCCATATAGGAGAGCAGGTCTAATGATGGTCTTTCACAGAGCAGTTCACGTGTCTAAATTAGCTTTTGATTTGCATTTTAACCATATTTTGCATTTAACCAAGTCGATGCGCGGGAAAATTTCCACGTCACCACGCCCTCAATGATGTTATCTGGAGAGCGGTGGTTTCGGCGAACATTCCTTGCGCCTTGGAGCCTTCCGGACTGAGTAGGTTCGACGGCAAGAGACCTGACGGTGTGACTCTGGTGCCGTGGCAGAAGGGAAAATGTCTTTTATGGGACGCCACATGTGTCAGCACCTTTTCGGCTTCTTTTATCGTTAGAGCGGCTGGGGCAACGGCGGAGTCTACGGCCCTTAGAAAAAGGGACAAATATTCCGCCCTGCATAACAATTCTTTTTTTGTCCCTCTCGCAGCGGAAACGACCGGGTGTTAATGTGAGGAAGCGAGGGTGTTTTTTAAAGACGTTGGCCGTCCAACGGCCAGCGCCGTCGAATGAGAGAGAGGGGTGGTGACCCTCGCTCTGGGTCATGCCTGTTGCAGAGGCTGTCTATCGCCATTCAGCGTACCAACGCTGCTAGTGTTATGGGCACCTTTGCACCGGAAATGGCAAAGAGTGGGTTAAACATCTAGTTTAAGTTATATGACGAAGTTATACGGATCTAGTTTTAAGTTTACATTTTGACATATTATAAATTGTAAATATTGTAATGTAATATTATAATAAATTTTATTTATCAAATTTATGATAAACAATTTTAACCATACACGACTGTATAATTTGTTTACATATGTAAAAACGCTGAGCTGTAAAAGTTTTGTCTCGAAAAAGATCCCATTTGCAAGCCAGTCATGTTCGTGAAGCGAGCGAATCCTTCAGGACAGACTGGATGCTGATATTATTTATTTATTTATTAACACTTTATGCACAAATAGTACAGCGGTGGACTTAAAGACAAAATAGCCTTATCTACCAGTTAACCGGGATAATCAAAGCCCGAGAAAGGTAGGCGGTGCAGTAAAGAAAATAAAAAAATAAAATAAAAACTACATGAGTAAAAGGGACGGTATCATGATATCCGTGCTAAAGGTGGCAACATCGAATAATATTAATCAATTTATAATGAAATTTGACATGTTTTTACTTTAAATACTGAAGTATTTAAACAAAATTATCGCTTTATCAAATAGTAACACTTCGAGTGGCGCACACTGTATTTTCAATATTCCGCTATCAAATGCAATAAAATTTTATAGACGTGATCCAGAAACCAATATCTGTGCTTGAAGTTTGTCAGATTTTTGATAAAAATATATCGTTTCAAAGTTACACGGGATTACGATATTTATACAAATTATAATCTCGTGCAACTTTGAAACGACATTGGTTTCCGAATCACGTTTACAAAAATTCATTGGCTTTGATAGCATAATATTGAAAGTATGATCAATCTAGATTTGTATGGGTCATGCTAGGGCGCGTTAGGGGGGCGAGGTACCGGGTTCCAACCCCGTGTCGTCATGTACCAATGACTCCTTTCTGAGTTATGTACATTAGTTGAGCACTAACAGATGCTCTTACGGTGAGGGATAACATCGTGATGAAACCTGCACATTCAGGAGACTGAATCTGTAACCATGATCCAATCTGGTCAGGTTCTCCTAATAACAGGACCACGGAGGTCAGACGGCATTCGCTCCACTGTATTATATGACATTCCAAATCCTGGATCATGTTCAAGGCGGACCCCAGGCCCTCGCACGCGAGAACAACCGGAGCATTAACACCAAGATGATCTCCAGAAGTTGGATGACTCACGCTACACCGTGCTGGGTCCCAGCCGATTCGCGCCCATTTTTTATGCTATTCAGTGACAAACGAGCAGACAGCCCACCTGATGGTAAATGGTTGCCCATAACATCTACAATTCATACATTTAGGTTGCAGGTAACAATAATGTAGTACCGCAGGTGCGTTGTCACTGTAGGGACTAAGATGAGTTGCCTCAATGCCTGTAATTTGGCTGACTACCTTGTGACACAACAATGCAAGTATTGTTGCTTGACGGCAGAAATAGATAAGGTTACTCACCCAGGCTAGCTCCTCAGGCTGGACAGAGTTCTACCACCTGATAAAATAGCCCATGGTTTGGGCGTAGTACGGTCAAATAATAGTTGATTAGTCGTGTGGTATCCGGCAGATTCAAATAGCACCAACCTTTACACTCGTGGGTGTCGTAAAAGGCGACTAATGTTTTCGAGGCAAAATATCTTGAATCTCTGTAGGCTGGAAAATGGGCAGCAGCGTTTTTCATTGTTACATATATCACACTGCGATCTCCAAGCCGCTTGCCAAGCGTAGAGATTATGCCAATAACCTTACCATTCATGGGAGAGGCCCTAAGTCCTGCAGTGGACTGTTATGGGCTGTAATGATAATGATGATATTGATATTTTGTATGGATATGCTCATGTAGGGGCAATCGAATGGCGGCCGAGCAATGACAACTTGCCCCTCGGTATGGGGACGGGAATCGAAAAGTAATGACTGTATATACCTATATATTCGACTGATTTACACTTTATACATGTAAACCTAGACGTAATTTGTGATCGTTTCATTTAAGTGTTTGATTTGTGTTTGTGTCGAAAAGTCAAAAGTCATTTATTCGTCATTAGTGGCAGTGTATGACAATCAATCAATTTTTTAATGAAATGGCAACGGGTCGTTCAACAACTTGACAACCATTAATGCCAGTGTCAAAGTGCAAGGAAAACACACTGAGAAAGTTTGACCGGTTTAAGAGGAAAAAAAATATCAAAAAAACTCAATATGCAGTGTATGACAAAGACAATGACATGCCTGCCATTGTCAATGTCCAAACCTAGGATTTTTTTACCTGTCTGTCTATGCAGTACTACAAACTTAACTGACCCGGTGATAGCGTCGCTGTTAATGGCATTGGCATAACATTTCAAATGGCGGCATTTGATTCCAGTTTTGGCTACCGGGTCAAATAAGTTTGTGCATCCATACCTTTTTTTCGGGTGTGTTCATAATTTGATGCCAAGAATGCGTTCGTTTCATGGCAAATTAGTAATATATTAAACATTAATAAAAACAATTGGTTAGCTAAAGAATTTAAATAATTACGCGAGGACATTACGTTTTATATGATTTATCCATTACAACTCTCATTATGCTGATATGGACGATATGGTGCTTCTCAGCCCCTCGATAAGCGGGCTCAGGGAGCTGCTTTCAGTCTGTGAGCATTATGCCAATGCTCATGGACTGAAATATAATGTGGCGAAAACCGAAATGCTTGTATTTCGAGCAGGAAGGGGTCCGGACAAGGTGCCAGGGTTATATTTGGGAGGTTTAGCAGTGCAGGTTGTGAAGCGCTTTAAATACTTGGGACATATTTTAACAGAGGACCTCAGAGACGACGCTGACATAGAGAGAGAGAGGAGGGCGTTGTCGGTGAGGGCGAACATGCTCGCGCGCAGGTTTGGCAAGTGTAGTAAAGAAGTTAAAATAACACTTTTTAAAGCCTTTTGTCAGTGTTTCTACACTTGCCAACTATGGACTAACTTCTCTGGTAAATCGCGTAACTCCATGAGAGTGCAATATAATGACTCATTTCGCATTCTCATGGGTATGCCGCGCTACTGCAGCGCGTCGGCCATGTTCGCCGAACACCGCGTGCCGGATTACTTTGCAATCGTCAGGTCCCGCATAGCCTCCTTCTGGAGCGCGCTGCGCACATCTGGCAACAGCATACTCAGGGCCGTCTCTGAGGATCTCACTAGTCCTATTTTTAAATATTGGCTGTCTGTCCATAGAGACCAGAACAGAAAATGATGGTACCTACCTGACAGACGACAGTGTATTTTTAACACTCAATTTACATTATTATTATTATTTTTTATATTATTCATTATTTATTTTATTGTAATTATTGTATATTGGGTTTTTTATTGCCTTTAATAAAGATATATTATTATATATTATTATTATTATTTTGATCTTGGATTTATTCCACTCAATACCCAATGGGTACTGGTAAATTAATGGCACTCACGGGCCAAAGCCAAGTGAGTGTCAGTATAATTATGAAAATCAAAGTTGCGTGTTGTCGGGGATGCTTAATGGTTGGCTATTTGTGTGGCGAAAAGCTTCCAGCGAGTGGACGCCATATTGTAAAAACTTCCGCACAATTCTACACGTGTTCAGGATAGCTGCCTTTTGGAGCATGCTATACGTGAAATGGGGTAAGTTTAGAGTTTCTATTGATTGGTGCAGTTGTTTAGGGATCACGCCTGTAGTTGACAAGACTATTGGTATTATTATTGCTTTTTGCAGTTTCCACATTCGGACTATTTCGTCTTTGAGATCTACATATTTACTAATCTTTTCTGCTATAGTACTCTGGAGGTTGTGTGTGTTTGGAATGGCGATATCTATTAAATAACCAGTTTTGTTTACTTTGTCAATGAGTGTAATATCTGGTCTATTGTAATGGACAGTTCTATCGGTGAGGATGGCTCTATCGAAATATAATTTATGGGTTGTATTTTCAAGGACAGTTTCTGCGTTGTATTTATAGTAAGGTAGAAGGGGTTGTGTGAGAAGATTATATTTGTGAGCAAGTTGTTGGTGGATGATGTTCGCTACCTGGTCGTGCCTGTGTTTATAATCGGTTTGAACTATTGCCTTACAAGCTCCTGTTATATGTTGAATGGTTTCGGCTGAGGCATTGCATTTCCTACACGTATCGTTCGGTATGCTCCTAAGTATATGTTTTTGGTAATTACGAGTTTCGATAATCTGATCCTGAATTGCTAACATAAAGCCCTCAGTCTCAGGGAATAGTTCTCCACGTCTGAGCCACTCGTTCGACGCTACCTTATCGACGTTAGGTTGGCTCAGATCTTGAAAATGCCTCCCGTGCAGAGACTTCCGGGCCCAGTCAGACAATTTAGTTTGGCTATCTGTTTGATGTTCATTTTTTTGAATGGTTTTATCGGATAAATTAAGAGGGGTATATTTCTTATCGCATTGGGCTATTGCTTTATGTAAGTCGGAATTGTGGGATTTGCTATAAAAATAAGCTCTCAGAGTTGTAATTTGTTTATTGTGCAGATTCTTGATATCAATCAGTCCACGTCCTCCATCTTTTCTAGGTAATGTGAGTCTTTGTACACACGATCGAGGATGGTGTTTACGCTGTTTTGTCATGGTTGTGTTTATTACTCGTTGCAGTTGATCAAGTTCCGACTTCGACCACCTAATAATTCCAAAAGAATAAGTAAGAATAGGTATGGCGAATGTGTTTATGGCTTTGATAATGTTTACAGAGTTCAATTCAGATTTGAGAATTAGGTTTAATCGGTGCTTAAATTGCTTTTTGAGATCCGCTTTTGTGTTTTTATGATGAATTTGCTTTGATTGTTGATAACCTAAATATTTATATGTTTCACCTTCTCCTAGAGACTCAATATTGTCGCCAGATTCTAGTTCATAATGGTGTTCGTGGTGTTGCCCTGCCTTGACCGAGTTTATTTTACATTTATCTATTCCAAATGTCATACATATATCTTCGGAGAAACGTTCGGTTGTATTTATCAAGGTGTAAAGTCCTTCTTTTCCAGTAGCATACAATTTTATGTCGTCCATATATAAAAGATGGTTTAATTTATGTTCGTCAGTCTGTGGGTCATCATCATTTTTTGAAAACTCTAATGTGTAACCTGCATTAGAGGCATTTAATAGGTCTGACAGTGGATTCAACGCAAGGCAAAACCACAGTGGGCTAAGCGAATCACCTTGGAAGATACCCCTTTCTATTTTAATTCTGTCAGTTTCAATTGTTTTATTAGGAGTATTAACTCGTAACGTTGTTGTCCAAGTAAGCATAATCGCCTGGAGGAAAGCTATTAGGTTGGAATGGATTTTATATATTTGTAGGACTTTTATTAGCCAGGAATGCGGGACAGAATCATAGGCTTTTTTGTAATCTATGTATGTTGTATATAAATCAGCTTTAGTTTTTTGAACTTTCTTCAGAACTATAGAATCTATAGTGAGTTGCTCTTTGCACCCCTGGCTGAGTTTTCTACACCCTTTTTGTTGCTCGGCTAGTATATTGTTCGTTTCAATGTGTTCATGCATAATTTCAGCTATACAGGATGTAATGATTTTGTATAGGGTCTGTAAGCATGTGATGGGTCTATACTTTGCCGGATTATTGAGGTCATTTTGGTCTTTTGGTATCATAAACGTGATACCTGCCGTTAAATATGTAGGCATGCTGTCTGGGTTATGTATAAATTCGTTGATGTAGTTATGAATGAAGGGGTGAAGTGATGTGAATTTTTTGTACCAATAGCTATGAATTTGGTCTGATCCTGGAGCCTTCCAGTTGTGTAAATTATTGAGAACCTTTTGGTATATTTCTATTGGGATATGATCGAACTGCATAGATTGTGTTTCTGGTTTATTTATAATTTCTTTTGAGATCCATTCGGCTTCAGTATTATGTACAATTGGGTTCTGCCAAATATTAGACCAAAACGAGTACATTTCGCTAGGATCTATACCGTTGTTGTCAGAATTACTGGGCGCATTATTAGACTGATTATTTGATGTGGTTTTACTAATTTGACGATAGAAGAGCCTTTCATTATTCTTAAACTGACAATTTTGCAATTTACGAAGTGTACATGACTTGTACCTACTCAATCGACTGGCAGTGAGCTTGAGTTTCTGTTTCAGCGTGTCCAAGAAATGAGTCAATTGTATATTTTCTGGTTCGTGTATTGTGTGAACTTTGTATAGTTCTAGTATTTTGTTGACTTGGTTTGCAAGTTTTCGACTTCTATTTCCATTAATATAATGCGTGAGCTTTCCTATTTTCCTTCGTAAATCCATAATTTTTATTTCCAATCTTTTCTGCCATTTCGGTTTAGATTTCCTATATTCAGGAGGACTTTTTGGGGTGAGTGACAGTTTGGCGCCATTTTCTTTAGCAGCTGTCCATGCCGCACAGTATATTACAGTTTGCAGGGTTTTAAAATCGGTATCACCGTTAACTTTTTCTGGGAGTACATAATTATTGATGTAAATTTACTATTTTTGCAAATTTTTTTGAAGTCTTTTGCTTAGGAATATATGTCCTGTCAGTTGGCCCTATGTCTTTGTAGTATTCATATACGTCCTGGAAGGTTTCGTCTATGTTGGCATCACGTATATAAGTACCGTGTACCTCATTTAAACTTAAACTATTGGACTCTACGTTATTTAATACTGGGGTCTCATCTAAGTTATTTGTGTTTGCGTTTGTTGGCAAGTTAACTGCATCGGTTTCATGTCTGTCAAAATAGTCTAGTTCCGTTTGAAGTTCATGAGCTATTTCTTGTTTAATTACGTTGTACCTGTCGTCACTAATATACTTATTGTTTATTATTAATCGTCGTTGGTCTGCAACTCGTTGTTCGCTCAAGTGAGCAAGTGTTGGGTATTTACTGATAAATTTTTCGTATAGTAGCTTTCGATATGCTGTCTTGTTCGTTTCTAGGTGTGTAATTTGAAGATAGATACGGATTATTGTCTCATTGTGTTCCTGTGACCACCTCATTCGGGACCTAGATGAAGAGTTTTGTGTCGTTTGGGGAATCGGTGTATTTAGTTGGTTTTGTGAGCTGGTGTATGTGGAACTGAAAGTGGATGATTGAGGTGCGCCTTGTTCTGTATTACCTAGTAATGTGCTTGGATTTTGTTGATATTCTTGTTCATGTATCTGATCCTGTATCCGATCAAGCTCCCTTTTGACTTCGTTTGAAATTGTGTCTATTCTATTTTGTGATAATAGTTTTGCTCGGGTTATTGCTCTACATTGATCGCCTATTCTTTGCCTACTAACTTGTAAATTAGGGTATCTTTCAATAAATTTTGTATGTAGTGGCCCTAAATAGCCGTTTTTGTCCTTCCCTAGTGCAGTAAGTTGTAGGTAAGTGCGTAAAATAAATTCGTTCATTTCTGTTGACCATCTCATACGCACTCGTTTGTTACTCGTGGTGGGCGCAGGATCAGAACCTATTTCGGCTCCCTGCGCAACATCCTCGAGCAGACTAGGACTTGTAGTTGTAGACATACTGGTGGTGGACATTGTAGTCGTGGACATAGCAGGCACCCAGGCCCTGGTTATATTTTTATTTTTCGATCGCGTTATCATGTAGTTCCCACGAGAAGCTAGGGACATGTGGTTCGACCGTGGCAGAGCCCTGCGTTCACCACGGCAAGGGTATGTATTAAACTGAGTATCCCCCGGTACCCAGAGTCCGCATACTAAAGACCAGACTCCCCACTGGCCATGCAGCCCTCGGCATACACTGTTCCACCTTGGCTTGGGTTGTATCTCTCTTGGTCTGGATCCTCGCCTTAGACCTGTCCGGCATGAGTGGCTCTACCGGCAGAGCTCTAAGGGTCATTGAATCACGCAAGCCCCGCCACGACGGCAACGTGGAGATACTGCGGCGGGGACGTGGAGATACTGCGGCGGGGTTATTATTATTATTATTATGCCGTCTGGTTGGTCAGGAATATTTTATACTGTCTCCTTTCTTTATTAAGTTGGACATTACATATCTCTTTCAATCGTCAAAGAGGAGGGGGTAGGGAAGTAGGAAGGAAACACACAGTGACATGTTGGCCGCCCCGGAGCCGGAGCACATCCACTCCACGCCGACAACGGTTACACATGCAAGTAAAACGATTTTAATAGTCTAAATAGTTGTTTAAAAAAAATACAGCCTGGCAGTTTCAGGTATATACAATTTTTTTTTCTATGTACCAAAATAGTTTTATTGTCTTTAAAAGTTAGTATCGTATAAGATCGTTACTTATGTTATATGGCCTTATTTTGTTCTTTAAATTATTTAATGGCCCCAGCGTCGTCAGTGTACCGGAATACCAGACAGAGACTTATTAACCTTTTACATGTAAAGGGCATGGCTAAGAAGTCATAGACCAAAAACCCAGAGTCGCCAGCAACGAAATGAATAAAAATAGGTTCACTATAGTAAACTCATTATACTCTTAAAACGTTAGCCACCTAAGCCATGTAATATAGAAGTTATTATACTGTATGGGAATCGTACCTTCATTGATTTTTCTTGACTTATCACTTTATAAGACGATGATGACTTATATTAAAAAATGTAAAAAAATATACCCTTTAATGCATATTTTTATATTTTGTAATAACATTTTTATTCTATTACATATACCTATATATAAATATCAATTGCAGTGCGTTAGTCTTACTAAAACTCAAAAACAGCTGGACCGATGATAATAATATTGGGATCGTTTAAACTCAAAGAAAAAAGGGTATGTAGGGGCAAAGTAGCAGGCTACTTCATCCCTATCTACCCCCTTTTTTCTTTCGTACAAACCACCCCTGTATTATAACCAACAAAACAAATCAAGAATTATTGAAATCGGTGAAGCCGTTTTCGAGTTATAGCGAGATTAACGAAGAGCAATTGATTTTTTGTATAGAGATTGTATAATTTATAAACAAAATATCTAGAATACCACATCGATTTTGCAGTAAATTATTATAAATGTTTGATTTACATATTATGAATATAATAACAGCATATATACAATTTCTGGCGACTCTGGGTATTTTTAAGCCAAGACCTTAAGTATGTTTTTGACTGTAATTATAATATATTATATTAATTTATGGGTATTAAATGCCTATAATAAAACTAACAATAATAATAGCATGAGTTGACCGTGATACACCCGAGACTCGGCTCGGTGTAGCGTGAGTAGACCGAAAACTGTCATTTCGATTTACTTAGACAAGGTTCCGTCCCATTCTGATCGCGCGCGGATAACCTGAAATCACTGTCAATGTCAACCCATCCTTAGATACTAATTACAATGTACCTACAATAAATAATAATCTTCGCGTTAATGTCCCAGTTGTGCTCTTGCGCACGAGTGCCCGAGGTCCGCCTTGACTATGAACCAGGATTCGGCAGGTCAGGTAATTATAGTGAGGAAAGAAAGAAAGAAAAAAAATATTTATTACAAAGGACTCCACGACATGATAATTTACATTTAACACAAAAAAAGTACATAAAACACGGAGACAATTATAGGGTTTCCAGTGGCATTTTTTGTGGGCATCCAGCGTACATGGACAGGGCCATCAGGGCCATCCTCAGTTATGGCCGCTTGCCGCGAACCACAACGCTGGTTTTCAGTAGGCCCCGTAATATCCCACCGACACTGCACCGTCAAGCAAGCAATACCCACATCAAATTAATACCTACTATCTAAACAATAAAATTAATTTATAAAAAACATATTGCTATTATAGAATAAACATAAATAAAATATACTTAAAGAATGGAAGAATGGAGGTTAGATGGAGCGACTGCCATCTGACCTAAATGAGCCTGCTACCAATTCCACACAATTGCACAATTCCACCATCGCACCACCCGTCGTGGGCTGAGTACTCATCCCCACTACGTAGACCCTCTGTTGGTCACCACGCGAAGGCTTGAAAGAACATTTCTCGCACGTACGATTCGGATGTGGAATGAGCTCCCAGCCACAGTGTTTCCTTTGGACTATGACATGAGATCGTTAAAGAGGTATATTAGAGGTCTCTTCAGAGGCGGGCAACGCATTGGTGACTCCCCTTTTGTTGCTGATGTCCATAGGCGGCGGTGACCACTTTTTATCAGGTGGCCCGCTTCCCCGTTTGTCTGCCATATAACATTAAAAAGAAAATACTACTGAATTACAGTGTTTTTTTTTTATGCGTGTATCTGTGGAGGTGTATCTGTCTGTGGCATTGTGGCTCTCTAACAGATGGACCGCTTTTGGTACGGTTTGTATTGGAAAGCTAGTTTAATCGAGCTTTGTTTCATTAATATCGGTTCAATAGTTGAGGAAATATTAAAGAATATGTGCACTTAGTTCAGGGCCATTCAATGTTTACCGTTGATTAGGTTGTTATTTACCTATTTATAGATTAATTGTTTTTCGTTCAAAAACAAAGTATTAAAAAACAAATAATAACAAGGTCACAGGTTCAAGATCCAACACTTACCTATTAATATATCATGCGTCGAACTTGTGATAAAAACAGATTTTCCCTTTGTGTTGTTGTGTACGACGCACTGCCAGGCACAGAGGGGCGTAGGATATTTACCTATGTAGGTACCTAATGCTAAGACCGTTGAAAAGTTTTTAATTGTGACTTTATATAACCATGTGCTTTTACAATTTGTAACGTTACGATATTATCCTGGATGTCCACGATATAGGGGAGAAGTGGCATGAAAGGAACACGCATTCAAAAGAATAAGTCATAGGTGCAGTCGCAAAATAAATGCTATTGAATTTATTTTATTTTGTTACGAGTATGTATAAGATTATTGTTATTGAGAACAGAAGGGGGAAAATGCTAGGACTTATAATAAGACATGAAAACTTTTTAAGAGTGATAATAGAAGGCAAAGTTGAAGGACTGAGAGGAAGAGGAAGGCAAAGATATGAATATTGGAAGAACGTGAAGGAAAAAGTGAGCTCCGGGGATTTTAAAGAGATGAAGCGGTTGACGGATAGGAGAGAAGAGTGGCGATTGCTCCACCGACAAGAGTCATACTCTTAAATATATGATGATGACGAGATTTGGATTTTTTTTATGGACCTTTAAAAGGCCTTGCATTTACATTCTTTTTATGCATTCCTCTGGATTCAAAATCGCGAGTACCTTATTAGGGCACCTAGTAGTCAGTAGGTGCTGTTGTTAATTGTACTACTAGTTATTACGCTTACAGATACGTAAGTACAATTTTTGTTATACTATACAAGACAGGCCTTTGACTGCCATCACACCTGTTCGTAAGTGACGATGCGGCCGAAGATGGAGCATGCCCGTCTTGGAACAGCCTAATCACTCTAGCCTTCAAGGCATCCAGATACATAGATCGTTCAGAGCGTCGGTGGCCTAGTGATTAAGGAGTTCGGCTCGTAAGCGGGAAGTACCGGGTTCGAACTCTAGTATCGTCATGTAATAATGACCAACCGGTGCTCTTACGGTGATGAAATCTGTACACTCGGGTAACTGAGGGTGTATCTATGGTCCATTCGGGTTGGGTTCCCCGATCTAGCGCGTTGCATTTCACCATAAGTAACAATTGAAGCTGCTTGTGTATTCCCGAGATTTGGACGCTATTAGTATCAACCTCAGGTTATGCAAGGGTTCGGTTTCTTACGTTTCCTTTATCAATTCTTCTTAGTCTAGTCTTCAGCAACCTCTTTGTCAATCTCTTCATCACAATAGCTGGCTGACCATGTTGAATGAAAACAGAAATTGATATGATGACTTTAAATTTCAGTTACGGGTCTAGGTGTTGTCTAAATAATAAGTATATATTTAAAAATATATAAGTAAGTAGTTAATCAGTTTTCTGGCACCCATAATACAAGCTTTGTTTACTTTGGGGCTAGGTAGCGCTGTGTGAATTATCCGAGCATATTTATTTATTTTATCGTTATTAGTTGGTCCCTCGTCTCCTCGTTTCAATCGCTCGACATTCAGTAGCTACTTCATATATCAGTCAGAAGACGCCCACTGCTGATCTCTACAAAGGCCGGTCCTGTGCTTTCCGCATACTACATACATAGCTACTTATAAATATGTGGGAGTAAGTGTATAGAAATTAAAGAAATATGAAGAATAAATCCATGTATATTATTGCAAATAACATACTAAATAGACAGCAACAGATCGAGAGGACATATTTTATTAAATTAAGCAATTTACTTAGAATTAGCAAAATACAGACAAATTCACAATCATTAAAATTGTTATATCAAATGAAAGCAAATAGAACATAGAAATAATACGAAGTATACGATTAATCAAGATTACCTGAGGAAGACAGCTCAGAGCACTGGTGGTGTCGTGTCCGCAGTCGGACAACGTCTGACCTGTCCAGAGCTTTTTTTTTTTTTTTTTTTTTGTCCAACGCAAAGGAAATGGGCACCCTCCGGTATTGCGGTTGGGAGGGAGGAGGTGAACTCTCATGAGTATCCCAGCCGGCCGGCCGGACTGGTTATGCACGACTCGCCAAAAGAACCTAGGCGCATACGTACTAAACACCCCCCTGGAACCTGTAGCCATAAGGGCCTTTCAGGTTTCATCGGATGCTACACCCCGTAGGGACGGGGTGCGCTCAACGTCACTCCTTACGGAGCATACGCTGGAGAATTTATAGCGAGACCCCAGAAGGGGGTCCCGCTGCTGTGGATTGGGATTGGGGACCTACGGGGGCCGCTGAAACGGCAGTGAGGGGCTCTGTCGAGTCGTCCTGAGCCTCCAGGAGGAGGTTCAGGGCGCTCGACAGTTCGTCGGGGGGATCCGTGAGGACGTGTCTCGGTCTCCGTACCACGTGGCCGGAGACCGGGCGGGGAGCGTAGGCTGCTGCCTCTCGCACGAGCGGATTGGGATGCTCCTCCGCGGCCTTGAAAAAGGTCTCGGAGAGCGTTCTAAGAAACTGCTGCAGGGTAGGCAGGTCCATGTCGTGGTGTAGGTCCGCATTGCGGACGTACCATGGAGCCGCCGTTGCCCTACGGCAGAAGATGTTCTGCACAATTTGCAGTTTCTTAATGACGTGGGAGCTCGCGTGAGCGAAGACGGGGGAGGCGTATGTCAACACCGGTCGAATGCACACCTTGTAGAGGGTTCGCTTGTTCCTGAGGGACATTTTACTGAATCGACCCAACATACAGTTGAGGCGACCCAGGTAGAAACGGGCGGTGCGGCACACTCTTTCGACATGGGGCCGGAAAGTGAGCCTTTTGTCAAGCGTGACGCCTAGATATTTTACAGCGCGCTGCCAGGGAACTAGTTTCCCTTGCATGCGGAGGGGAGGGGGGTCGCTGTCACCCCGTCTGCGCTTAACATCGAAGCAAACCGCGGAGCTCTTCTCCGGATTCACTTCGATGCGCCACAGTTTGAACCAAGCTTCGAGCTTGTTCACCGCCTTTTGGACCTTTGCCATGGGTGGCCTTCGCCCTTTGGCGTAGATTGCCGTGTCGTCGGCGAAAAGGGACAGTTGCACCCCGTTGTCGGGGACGGGAATATCGTTCGTGTACGATATATAGAGTAGGGGAGAGAGTACAGAGCCTTGCGGGACGCCGGCCTTCAGTTGACGTGGGGAAGACAAAGTACCTTCGTGTCTGAACCGAAAGGTACGGTGTTTTAAATAGGACGCTACTAATCGGACGAGTCGATCGGAGAGACCAAGCTTGTATAGCTTGTAAACAAGGCCTTCGTGCCAGACTTTGTCGAAGGCCTTGGCGACGTCGTAGAAGACTGCGACCGTCTTTTCTCTCTTTGGGTAGAACCCATTGAGGATGTATTCTATTATACGATGGACTTGTCTGGGGCAATTGTGTTTGGGACGAAAGCCGAATTGATGGGGAATAAGAACATCGTCTTTGAAGAGATGTTCTTTCATTCGAGAGAGTACTACTCTCTCGAATAACTTCCCTAGTGCCTTGAGGAGGCTTATCGGGCGGTGGGATGACGCTACATTTAACGGCTTTCCCGGTTTGGGAATGCCTATGACTATGAGAACGGAACGTGCCGTTGAATTGTAAACAGATCGCTACGCTAAATAAAAATAAAAAGTGTGAAAAAGTAACCTCTACTCACGAAACTTTTAGTGAACCAACTTGGAGACCGTCAACTGGATATTGGGAATAAGTTATTTCCAATTATTACATGAAATTTCAACCATTTTACATAGAGGTACGAACACATTTTATACGTTAGATATAATATTTAAATTTGAGAATTGAAGAACTCACTAATCACAAGACACAACGCAAAATTTATCAGCTGATCTGCTGACATCTCAAATGTTGACGTAAAGGCACTGCTACCAACATAATATCACGAAAGTTCCTACTCACGCAACAATTTTTGCCTGTGTCCTGCTGATATCTACTGGAATTAATAGGTAACAGAAACGTCACAATCACAGACGTTCGAAAGCAATTCGAGCAAGGGAAGTACGGCCCATACAGCCATAGTCTCTGTTTTAAAATTTTTCAATATAACATATTATGGCGTCAAAGAATATTTGTATTAAATGCAATAAAAATGTCCTAGTAAAACATTTAATGAAATGTATGACTTGTGCAAAAATTTTCGATTATAATTGTGCACTTATACCTGAAAAAGTTTTTAATGCGATGGGTAAAGACACCAAACAAAACTGGAAATGCCCTAAATGTAAAGAAAAGACGTCAAAACGTCTTAGTAAAAATACACAATCGCCGAAAGGCTCTCGTAACAATATAAGTACTCCTGTAGTGGATAAACCATCTACGCCTGTAATAGAGGAAACGGAAGTGGCATCCCGGGTAATCCAAGTGGCTGCTGTTCCTACGCCTACACCGACACATGTGACCATTCGAAATCTGCCAAAATCTCGACGTTTATCTTTAGACATGGAAGAGTTTGAGGAAACCAATTTATCTAAAGGCACTGAAGACTACTCCTTTAGCAGTGTACCTGACCTATCAATACGAGCAGAGCATTTAAAAGTAGAGGAATTAAAATTAGAAATAGCAGAATTAAAAGCTCAACTTTCAGGAGCTGACTTAGAAATTGAGGGCCTTGTAAATGAAGTTTATAGCTTAAAAAGACTAATTAAAGAAATAGAGAGGAAAACAGAACAGTACAAAGATTTATATATGAAAACACTCAGCACACCTAAGAGAAAGCTTTTACGCCGGGTTGTGGATGAGACTCCTAAATCAGTACGTCAAGACATTCGGTTACGAAAATCGTCTGGCAGTATAGTGAAAAATGACTACGACAGTAAGAAAAACAATGAAGACAACGAACAATTAGCAGCTCCAAAGAATATTAGGACCAAGACTTCAGCTTCAAATAAATCATCAATACAAAATCACATTAAATGCGAGGCTGCACAGAAGCAAGAAGATGTATCAGAAATAAAACGACGTATATTCATATTTGGAGGGGCTCAATGTGTAGGGCTAGCACAAACCCTAATTAACAATAGGTTAAAAAGTAAATATGGTAAGTATAAAATATTCTCGTTCGTTAAACCTAATGCGTGCACTAACCAAATATTGGACACATGTAAGTTGTATGACATTGATCGAATGACACAGTTGTATTATCTGTAGGGCAACATGACACAAACCCCATAAAAATAATGACTGAGCTCAGTGCTCTCCTAAAATCGTTGACATGTAATGTATATATTATAAAAATTGACCGCAATATTTATTTAAATGAAATAAAATTAAATAATTTATTAAAAACTATATCAAATAACTTTAATAATTGTAATTTTTTGGACATTAACTATGATAATATACATTTCAGACATGTTAACGATATTATTTGTAAAAAAATTAATGAATGCCTTGATCAAAAATATTACGAAGAAAATTACTTAAATTGGAAAAACATGTTAAAACAACGCAGACAAGTATATAAACTGTTTAAGAGTACAAAAGAATCTACTAAGATTAACCTCGTAAAGGGTACGATTCCCTATTACTTTAACAAAATACGAAATAACAAGCAAACATTGTTACACAGTGACACATACATAGATAAATCCTCTGATAATATACTTGTAGATAATAATTCTGATTTTAGCGAACAAAACAAAACCAAAAAAGGAACTATACCGTATTATTTCTCGACTAAAGAACATAAAAGAAAACAGCTTTTTCGCCACTAATAGCCTAATAATTCTTCATCAAAATATACAGGGTCTGCTTTCAAAAAAAGAATTTCTCGAAATTACGCTAGAAGGTCTTACTTCAGAACTTGACCCTGATATTCTTTGTTTTACCGAAACCTTCGTAAAAGAAAATGAAGAAAAGAATATCGTATTGCAGAAATATCAATTAGGTGCTAGTTATGCGAGACCCAAAAAAAGGGGTGGCTCATGTATATTAGTGAAACAAGGACTGCCTTATAACGAGCTGATACTGAATGATATAGCTACCAACATGAACTTTGAATGTTGTGGAGTAAATTTAACTGGGTATGGCGTCTTGGTTATCTGTATCTACAAAAATACCTCAAAACGCAAATCTGATTTAGAATGTTTTTTTAAGAAACTAGAATTTCTACTGTACAAACTACAACTAAAATTTCCAAAAAAGAAGATTGTAATAACAGGCGACCTAAATATAAATACCCTAAATAATGATAACAATGCTAAAAGGCTGCTTGATATCACACAAGGTTACAACTTCAATCAGCACATAACAGCACCTACTCGTGGTAAATCGTGTATAGATCACATTTTTAGTAACGTGAAGAGCGTCAAGGGCACAACACTTACGATGAATCTATCGGACCATGATACGGCACAAGTAATAGGTATACCAGTTAAAAAGAAATGTGTACTACCTAAGACAATATATACATTCAACAAATGTTACTCGCAAGATAACATAAAGTTGTTTAATGGGCTATCTAAGTCAATTATCATTCCATCAAGTATACAGTGAAACAGACCTTAATACAGCTTTTGATGAATTTCATGATCTGTTCTGCTTACTGTACAACCAATGTTTCCCAACAGTTAAAATAACAAAAAATACAACTACTAAGTTAAAATGGATAACCAAAGGCCTTAAAGTAAGCAGCCTTAAAAAAAGGGTTTTGCGATATAAGTATTATAAGGACAAAAATAAAGTGACAAAACAAACATATCTCGAATACAATAAAGTGTTCAAGAAATGTATATCGCATTCAAAAAGAAAGCAAAATCAAAAATACTTAGCTAGTAGTAAGAATAAAAGTAAATCTACATGGCAGATTATTAATAATGAGCTAAATGGCACACTTAGGAATAGGAACATAGAAAAAATTGACAATAATAGTAATCAATTACTAGAAGGAATTGACATAGCTGAAGCGTTTAATAATTATTTTATAACTTTGAGTAATAAACAAAATCCAAATTTAAAATTAACAAAAAATAAAAGCAATGTAAATGACACAATATATCTCAATCCTGTTACCGCAAATGATATTACAAAAGTTATTATGTCATTGAACAATACCAACGCGGAAGGTTATGACGGTATCTCTACGCAAATTATAAAAGAATGCAAGGTTGAGATTAGTGAGGTGCTTGCATACCTAGTAAATCTGTCTATGGAGACAGGAGTCTTCCCAGAAAGGCTTAAAAAGTCTATTGTAAAGCCTTTGTACAAAAAGAAAGATAGAACTTCAATGGGTAATTATAGGCCTATCACATTGATACCAATTTTTTCAAAAATTTTCGAAAAGGTAATGCATAGCAGGTTGACAAGTTTTTTTGGAAAATATAATGTTATCCACAAATGTCAATATGGCTTCCAAAAGAATAAGTCTACCACGCATGCTGCGTTTGATCTCATAACAGAAATTCTAAGAGCATTTAATGAACAGTACTTTGTCAGTGCATTATTTTTCGAAATGACCAAAGCTTTCGACTTGGTTTCTCATAAATTGCTGTTATCGAAATTAGAAAGCAATGGAGTTAGAGGGCCAGCTCTAAGTTGGATAAAATCCTACTTAGAAGATAGGCAGCAATGCGTTGAGATATCAAAACTAAATGATAAACAGGTGCTACAAAATCATAGATCAGACTATAGGGGTAATAACTCAGGTGTTCCCCAAGGAAGCGTACTGGGACCTTTATTATTTATCCTGTACATAAATGACCTAATTGAATTAAATAATTATAAAAGTATATTGTTCGCTGACGACCTCTCGATTGTAGTGACGACAAATAAAAAACTAGGAATAAATAACCATAAAAATGACATTCGTAATGTTCTTCAATCTATTTTAGTATGGACTAATGATAATAATTTAGACATTAATATTGACAAATCAAATTTCATAAATTTTAATAAATGCAATGAATTGAATAATATTGACATCGATGGTAAAATTTTAACAAAAACTCAAGTTGTGACGTTTTTGGGAATAGCAATTGACGATTTACTAAATTGGAAGCATCATGTAAACAGTGTTTGTAATAGATTAAACAGTTTTTCTTATGCGCTGCACAAGTTAGTTTTATCAGCATCAAAAAATGCAGCCGTTACAGCTTATTATGGTTATGTGGAATCTGTGCTCCGGTATGGATTGTTGATTTGGGGCAACAGCACAGATATAAATAAGGCATTTGTTGTCCAAAAAAAATGTATACGAGCTATCTGTAGAGTGCCTCCGTATGAACCATGTCGTCCTCTATTTAGATCTCTAAACGTACTAACTCTGCCATGCTTGTATATATATGAGGTCGCAAAGTTTGTTAGAGGTCACCGCAGCTTATTTAAAGTTGCAAAGGATATATTTATGAGAAATTCGCGAAACCCATTTCGCCTTGTACACGAAGTTACACCAAATTCTACTTTGTATTTGAAGCAATGTTATTCGATGGCTATATCAATATTTAATAAAATTCCACTGGCAATTAAAGAACAGCCTATAAACAAATTTAAAAAGGACTTGTATAAATGGCTATTGGAGCACTCCTTTTATTCTGTCAAGGATTTTTTAGAGTTTAAGGTAGCCTAAGGTGCATGTTCATTAACGCTGAACAAGTTTGCATGCCTGTTAATACTGGCTGAACATGTGAGAGCCACTGTGTGATGATTATCTTAAGACCTATCATTGTAACCATGTTTAAAGCAAATAAATATTCTATTCTATTCTATTCTATTCTATGGCTTCTTTCCACGCGGTCGGAAAGTGGCAATGGTCAAAGCAAGCATTAAAAATGATCGCTAACAAAGTAAGCACCTGCTCGGGGAGGTACTTAAGCGCTTGGTTGGAAATTCCATCCACGCCCGGCGCTTTGTTAGATTTGAGACCCTTGATGAAGGAGTGGATCTCGTCGGGGGACACTGTGACAGGGTCCGTGGTGGGAGGGAGCGAGGTCTTTTGACGGACTTCGTCTTCCACCGCACGCACGTGACCGGGGTCGCACTCCATGGTGCTAGGGGAGCATTGTGAAGCAATGCTATCTGCAAAGCATTTAGCTTTCTCGGTGTCCGCAAACGCAATTGTGCCGTCTGGGCGAACAAGAGGAGGGATGGAGATTCTGGCGTCTGTACGAAGGGCTTTCGCCACTTTGTAGTACGCTTGATGGGACGGGGAAATCGTCTGCATGAGGTCTCCCCATTGGGAGTTTCTCATTTCGTCGAGACGTGCTCGCACTGCCCGCTGAAGTCGGTTCGCAGTGCGTCTGTACTCTGGGGTCGGATAGAGTGCGGCCCTCCGGAGGGCTGCGTTTTTGGCTTTGATCAGGTTTCGAACTTCGAGCGGGAGTCCCTGCCGATTAACGACAGGGGCTACCACTTCGTTGTCCTTCAACGCTGACCGAATGTGGGACGTTAACGAGGCTACCGTAGCGTCGATTTTATCCGGATTTATCGAAGTAGTCGGATGAAAAAGCAAGCGGCGAGTCGGGCGCGTCCATGACGGCCGCCATGGACTCTTTGAATCCTTCCCACTTCGTGAAAGTTCGCGGCAGTGGGGGAGAGATAGGGGTGGGGGAGCCTAGTACTAAGGAGACTGGACGGTGGTCGGAGCCTAAGTCGTCGAGGGTGTCGATCGACCGGAGGGTGAGCGACACGCCCTTCACTAGCGCAAAGTCCAGTACATCGGGACGGTGATCCACTCTGTCTGGGTAGTGGGTATGGGAGAGGGGGCAATACACGTCTAGGTCGAGAGACCCAACGATGTCCATTAAGTGGACACCGCTCGTGTTGGTGGAGGAACACGTCCAGTCGGTATGTTTGGAGTTGAAATCTCCGAACATAATAACAGAGTCGCCTAGAGAGAGAAGCGCTTCGAAGTCGCTTTTGAGTGGCAGGGAGCCGGCGGGGATGTAGACAGAGGCTATGATCAGGGACGGATGTCCTGTCATGCCTAGCTGCACTACAGAGGCCTCCATACTCGAGAGAGTTGGAGTTGGAAGAGGGGAGCAATGAAGCGATCTCTTGTAGTAAATGGCAGTTCCGCCACCACGCGCTGACGCAGTGGGGGACCTGTCATCCCTGACAAGGGAGAAGCCGGGGATCGAAATACCCTTCTGGATCGAAGGCTTGAGCCAAGTCTCCTGAAGGAGAAGTAGGTCGAGCTCCCTGCTTTTAACGAACGTCCTAAGTTCGGAGATGTTTGTGCGTAGACTGCGCACATTAAAAGAAACAAGCGAAACCCCACCCGGCCTCACGCGACCGGTGCCGACACTGGCGGGAGTGGGGGGTGTGGCGTGAAGCGCCTGGGGCATTACTTTAGGGCCTGGAGGAGGGAGTAATGCTCGACAAGCGCGTCTAAACGCTCGAGCTGGGTGGAGGCGTTACGCAGTTTGCGTGCCAGGACGGGGATCTCGTCAATGTTGACGGACGCAAGAATGGAGGATATGTAACGCATATCCTCCGCCAAAGAAGAGGGCGGGGGCTGGTGGCTGATGGCCTTGGGGGGGTAGGTGGTGGAGGGAGCCTTCGGCCCCGGGGCCTTGGGCGGGCCCCAAGCTGCGGCTGGAGCCGCGCTCGGGGGGGGCCCTTTGGCCTTGAGGGGGGGGTAGTGGGCCACTGTCGCTGAAGGCGGCGGCGGCCTTGCACCTTTGCCCTTAGCGGGCTTCGGCGCAGAAGGATTTGCACCTTTGCCCTTAGTGGGCTTTGGTGCGGAAGTGCGGGGACGAGGGGCGCGCGGGCAACCCCTGTAGTTTGCAGTGTGGCCAGATTGGCCACAATTGCAACAGAAAGGAGGGGTGGTGGAGTCGCGCGTACGCGCGCACTCCTTGGCAGTGTGGCCTTCGCCACACTTGACACAGCGCGGCGGGGCCGAGCAGTTGGCCGACGCGTGGCCATAAAATTGGCAGCGATGGCACTGCCCTGGGGAACCGCCTTTATGCGGGGCCTCGACTTTGATTCCGGAGAGCCCACAGACCGTGAAGCCTCCCCGGAATATAGTCCTGGCACCAGTGGTGTTGGAAAGCACCACCAGCGCCATGGGAAATTGTTTGCCGGACCGGCTGTACATCTTGTGTACAGCCTCGGCGGGGAAATTTTGAGATTTGAGGTTCATGAGGATGGCCTCGTTGGAAAGCTCGTGCGGCACTCCACGGAGCACCGCACGCACCTTACGCTCCTCAGGGAGGGCGTAGGTGTGGTAACCTATTTTGTTGTGGGCTAGGAGCCTCGTGAGGTTCCTGAAGTCGTCGATCGACTCGACGTCGATCTTAACGGCTATACCCGTGTTGGAGGCACGGGTATAGCGGACGCGCTGTTCCGCGCAGAGACGGGAGACTAGCTCCCACTTAGACTTTTCCCTAAGGAAAATAGGGGGCGGGGGCTTGGCTTTAGACGGGGCAGGGGGGGCAAAACGCGCTACTGGCTTAGGGCCAGACGGCGCGGTCTCGCGAGCGGCAGCAGTCACGCTGGGCTAGAGAGAACCGCGACCGCGACCGGGGCGGGCGCGGCGGCCGAGGACGAGGCCTCGGACACTGAGCGGGCGGCCCGCTTTCGGTGCCGCTTAGATTTTGCGACGAGCTCGAATCCGTCTAGCTCGGCCGCAGAGGGTGGGACGGGGGTGACGAAAAGAGTTCCCGTCACGGTGGTCGAGGACGAAGAGTCGTCCCCGGACAGAGAAGCCGCCCTCTTGCGGGAGGGCGGCGCTGAGACCTGGGACACGGAGTCCTCAAACTCCATGTCCTCAGAGGGCTCGCGGGGGGCCTGAGGGGCACTCCCCACTGACGCCAGGTAGCTACGTACGACGTAGTTATCCTGGCCTAGATTTGCTCGGAGGAGCAATTTCACCGCCTGAGCGGCGAAATCCTCCACCGAGACCGTCGCCATTGGGAGACGAGAAGAGGGACGAGAGATGTCGACGAGGGACTGACAGACGCGGGGCGTCCTCCCTGCGCGAGGCAGGGGGGAGAGGGGAGAGGGGGTCGGTGGAGCGGCTATCCCTAATGGATATGCCGCTATCCGTCACCCTTGGACAGGCCCAAGTGCAATGGGATCGGGACGTCCGGTTTCGCTAAGACCTGAGGGGCCTTAACAGCGCACCGGGGCAACGCTAGTTGGCTTAGTTGTCACCGTTAAGTATTCAATGTCGAGAGCGATGGCCGCTTTCTTATATACTGCGGTGTACCCGCATGTGTGGTTTTTAATTTAAGAACACTACCGACATTTTATAAAAATGAAGATAAATAAAATAATAATCTTATTTCCCACACGGCCATACTGACGAGCAGCCTAATTGGCTTGCGATACACTATCTCAAAATTACAATTAAACAAAAATGTGCGTGTAACGTAAGAAACAGATTAAAATGGCAATGCAACGCTTACAGAATATTTATGTTCGAATTATATCGTGACAATTTAATAACTTTTACCTTGACATTTAAGTCATCACAGCCCATAACAGTCCACTGCAAGACTTAGAGCCTCACCCACAAAAGGGGAGGTTATTGCCATTATCCGCACGCTTGGCAAGCGGATTGGAGATCGCAGTGTTATAAAATAACAATGGAAAAAGGTGCTGCCCATTTTCCAGTTTACGGAGTCTCTAGATACTCGTATTTTGTCTCGAAAACATTAGTCGCCTTATACGACACTCACGATTGTGAGGGGTTGGTGCTATTCTACTCTTCCGGACACTACAAGGCCAAGACATGTAAGTACTTAACACAAATGTCATAAATGTTATAATACAAACAATGTTTACAGGATTACTTACTGACGTATCTTTACTCGAGTTACATTTTGACAATTGACTAAATACATCATCAATTTACATCAACTAGCATCAATGTAAATTACAATTAAATTAATTTGTCAAACGTGATCAAAATCATACGCCAAATTGCACGGCAATGACCAAATCACATGGTACTAGTGGTCAAATCACAGGACCCTAAATGCCAATTCACATGGCAGTGGCCAAATCACATGGCCTATAATTAAATGTCAAATGACAGGGCAATGGTCAAATCACATGACCTATTATTAAATGCCAAATCACAGAGCAATGGTCAAATCACATGACCTACAGTATGGCATTAATTATCCAGTACAACATCGTTGGCCACCGATATATTGTAAAGAATAATTGATGCGCCCTTTATAGTCAAATCAGTTAAAAATATTAATTAAATATAAATCATTTATCCAATGAGTCTGTTAACTCACAACCCATATCCGGGGATACCAAGCGCAAATTATCATTGGAAACATACAATTCATCGCGCTGCGACCCGCTGCCGAGAATTGGTGACCTGGACTGGCTCCAGGTCCGCTCCGCTGGTTGGTTGGTTGGACCATCATCATTCATCGGTGCTCCGGTCCCTTGATCATCCATTATGCAGCACTCATTTATGGAGTACGGCTATGTGACGTGAGGCAATAAATCAAGACTTCTCTCTTCAATGGATGAGCAGCTAGCTAGTTTCACGTCTTGACTCGTCGATGGTCGGATGCAAAGTGTTAGTTACGGCCGCGCGCCGAATATGATGTCATCACAGTATTTCCAGCTATCCGCAAGGTGGCACTTCGATTGACGTTACATTCCTTTGTCAAAATGATGTCTAGGCTCAAGACCGTCTACACACGCCCTCGTGTGTTATCTGAAACAAAAATACCACAGCACAGTACCATGTTCCCTCGATCATTCCTGACGCTATGGTTGTAAGAGACTATACTAGCTCTCTTTTTATCATTCTAATCTCAAACAATATTCTTTAACTCATGGAAAGACAAATCGAAATTAATAAACATTGCTAATGTTTTTACTCAGTGAGGTTGATTCGTTCGTCACTTTTGTAACCCGTAGGTACTTATAGAATCTAGTAGTACCTTTATAATACAAAGAAGCTAGTACAGTACCTACTAGCCGTAGTTTTTATAAACTGTACCTATTGTACGTAGATACACTACCTACTGTTAGACTATGCAGTATATTTCTCAACATGAAATTGCTAAAATCGTAAAATAGTAACTAACACGCTTTACTTTACTTTATCAGCTCCTGGTCAGTCCTTCGACCAAATCTACTCAGTACATCGTATACAGACTATCACAAGTAATGCAGTCTATCTGCTATCACAACACGTGATAATAAACACTTGGGTTACATAACAAGTAATCGTCCTAGAAACTAACGTTCACCGTCGAAAACAACATTATCTCTGCTGCCCAACATTCAAAACTAAATTAAATTTTTAATAATGAACAGCTCCTGGGCATCCCCAGCAGGCAAAGTTACAAATTTCAATTACCGAGTCATTAAACGTTAACAATGTACCCAAAATAAACATCTCAGAATAAGTTATAATAAGACCACGCCAAGTCCGAATCGCTTATTAAATAAAATCAAATAAAAATCTCCGTATGGCAAGTTTTTAAACGTCATAGAACGTCATTCATAAAAGTCATAACAAACAATGTGATTTCTGTAGGATTGTTTATTTTAGTGAGTTATGAAAAATATTATTAAATAATGAGCAAAATAATGAAAAAGAAAGTGCGGGAGATAATTTTCACTCTGATTAATAATTCAGACACACTAACTGAATGACCAAATAACTGAATGTTTACAAGAAGGACTGACAAGGACAGATTATCCCCAGATTATTTGTCCATCCATCAGTCGTCATCTGTGATCAACCTGATGATCAACGTCATAATCATCCATTTAGGTAGCAGTTCCGATCCCCGTGATTACATGGAAGCCAACACTGGGGCTTTTTATCAAAATCACATTTTATTAAAGAATATACACTCTAGTCTCGTAACCTTGACAAAACAATTGACTAGTCTCCATATTTTTTGTATCATCGTAAATCATGTGGGAACTTTCCACACCATTGACCTGTACTCACTACCTACACAAATATACTACCAGTAGTTTGCAATGAAAGCCAGGATCTAAAGCAGCGTCATAAAAGAGCAACTGAGTTTTGCCACTCTATGGTCCGTGGATAACAGAAGCGGAAATTAATTTCCAAATACGTCACTAGTTTCAGGACTCATTAGTAATCAGAGTTAAAATATTACCTACTTTCATTTGTCTACCAGCGCGGTAAAATGATTTCATCCAACTGTGATAACGTATCTAAAAATGTATCGTTCTTTACATTACATTACTTTCCAATTTGAATATAAAAATCTCCTTTCTGCCTTCAACAGACATAGGCATCACAGTCCATCGGTTACCACTCTAAAACAACTAAACAAGTAAAGTAATCGTCATAGCGTCTTATCACTCTTCGATCGAGTTTACTCTATTTAGACTTTAGGTTATGTTTAAGCTCCCATTTTGAAACGATCTAACAAAGGTTTGCAACAACGAAGAGGTCCCATATCCATCCGCCTTCTAAGAAATCACAACATTAAACTTGCATCTACAGTCACAACATCAAGACTTTCGGGGCTCTCAGCCCAATGAGTCACACACACGACTCCCGGGCCACTCCAAGTCAGCCAAAAATATCAGGATGTTTGACCTCAACAACAGTTTAGGTACTACTCACCTTGTACTGGCAGAAGGATATGAAATCTCACCATTGCTTACACTGTCTCATCTTACAGGTACAACAACAGAAAAATAGTTACTTGGTATCGGTAATCAAGGAAATTTCAGTACTCGAAACTAAAGTTAACATTATGTAACCGACTATTGAGCAATCACCAAAATATGTGGACTTTTTCATCATCATTATCGTTCAATATTTTCTCACAAAACTTGAAACAACTACCATCTGTTGGCCACGCTCCCATAGGCTCCATCAGCCTCGTACGTAAAACACGATCACCTCCATCCAGTGATGCCACAAGCTTTGAGTAAACAAAACCATCCACATACATCTCATAAAAACCTTTGCTCGATAGTCGTCACGTCAGAGTTAGTTGCTTAAATTCGTCTACCAATGTCTTAAACAGGTCGAACTAAAGTAAGTCACAGGAGTCATTCAAAACATAATTTGAAATTATCTACCGTCAATCTATTAACATTCCTTTCGAAAAAATAATTTGTCACCAACAAATATTACGTTACTAACAAAATGCCTTTTTTTTTAATTCAATGTTGTAGGTAGTTTCAGAATAATCGTATTTTGTATGTAATCGTAAATTATAATATAATCATACCCTCGACAAACAAATCATTTTCAATGTTTACTTTTGTGTTCGTATTCGTTTCTAGACAGTAATAATTCACTGTAAAACAAAATTAAATTGTAACTCCGTAATGTTGTGCATAAAACTTAGGACTTTCTCAATTTTGTTCGTTACACGTTCTACGCGGAAGCAAATGATTCTAAATCGGTTCTAAACTCACTTGAATCAAGTGAACTCGTCACGACTCACCGAATGCTAATTTGCAGCCTGTAGTTTTTGTGGACCCTACGATGTCTGGTCTTGCATCTGGCAGGCACTTGTCACTTCAGCATCCAGTTTCCTCAGCCTCAGGCGGTCAGTGCGAAAATATCACGATGTAACATGAAAACGAAAGACATTGCATTAGAAATATTGTGGGACGTTGGAATCCTTTATCCCACTTCTGATGTGGGAGTAAGTGTATAGATATTAAAGAAATATGAAGAGTAAATCCATGTATATTATTGCAAATAACATACTAAATAGACAGCAACAGATTGAGAGGACATATTTTATTAAATTAAGCAATTTACTTAGAATTAGCAAAATACAGACAAATTCACAATCATTAAAATTGTTATATCAAATGAAAGCAAATAGAACATAGAAATAATACGAATTATACGATTAATCAAGATTACCTGAGGAAGACAGCTCAGAGCACTGGTGGTGCCGTGTCCGCAGTCGGACAACGTCTGACCTGTCGAGAGCGATGGCCGCTTTGTTATATACTGCGGTGTACCCGCATGTGTGGTTTTTAATTTAAGAACACTACCGACATTTTATAAAAATGAAGATAAATAAAATAATAATCTTATTTCCCACAAATAAATAAAATATGCTTGAACAAATTCACACAGCGCCATCTATCCCCAAAGTAAGCAAAACATGTGTTATGGGTGTTAGATAAAGGATAAACTACTTATATACTTTTTTTTAATACATCCGAGTATCATTAGACATAATTATCTTATGATTCTGCTATCAGTGAGAACCTGTAATTGGCTTTTTGTATTTATTTAAGTTTTATATGTTTGTACTAAAAGCTGTTGGTTTTCCATATTAATAAAAATAAAATAAAATAAATAAAATCCCTATTATAAATTTCAGTTTCTGCTTGGCCGGAACCACTCAGGTCATCGATAATCGTTCGACATTCATTCGCACGCGAAATAGTTACTCATTTCATTCTCCCGTCGCTACATACCATAGAATAAGAAAGAGAATTAAATTCGTATGATTCAAAAGGCGCTACGTTGGCGGAAAAATAATTTTTTGTGCATTCTGAAACCAAAAATTAATAACTTTGCAAACATAAAACCTGTTAATAAAACACAATGATAATTATTAACATTCCACTAGTACTTGTAATACTTAAACGTTTTTAGGTTAAGTTCAATTAAAACTCGTATTACTAAAGAGTAATAATAATGGCATTGTCCTAGCTGTTTCACCTCATATTAAAGGTTCAGGGCCCCCTTTTTAAGACATATCCAAGCGAGCGCTCGTCTTCCAAGGCGCTGTCTAATTGGCCATGTCTCATATTTATTTATTTGCTGTCCAATGGTACATAGAGCGCGTCGGTGGCCGAGCTGTTAGAGTATCCGACTCGTAAGCCAGAGGTCCCGGGTTCAAATCCCGCTCCGGCCATGTACCAATGACTGTTTTTTGAGTTATGTACATTAGTTGAATACTGACCGATGCTCTTACGTTGAGGGAAAACATAGTGATGAAACCTGCACATTCAGGCGACTGAATGTGTAACCATGATCCAATCTGGTCAGGTTCCCCTGGTAGCAGGGTCATGGAGGTCAGATGGCAGTCGCTCCACTGTAATTACCTGACCTGCCAAATCCTGGATCATGGTCATGCGCGGACCCCGGGCCCTCGTGCGCGAGAGCACAACCGGGACATTAACGCCAAGATGATGATGGTACAGAAGGTCTTAATAATTTACAGGAGTCTTGCGTCGAGCGATTTAGAAGTCTTTTTTTTTGTCACACGACCGTTGCAAATTAGGACAGCGCTTTATGCTTGTGTTCTCTATTTGGAGCGCCCACGTGCGTTCATACTCGTCATAAGTGATTCAAAAATAAAGATCCTGAAAACAAATTGTGAACCAATGCAATGTATTTTGCTATCATTAAGATTATAATATTTTTCTTTCGAGTTTTAGAGTGTAGAGTATGGTAGAGTGCCACAAACTTATCTGACCCGGTGACAGACGGCGCTGTTTTTGGCATTGACATGTCAGTTAAAATACTACTTCAGGTTGAGAACTTTGTAATGTGTTTATCGTATCAGAAGGCCAAAACAAATGTCAGGTGACGGTGCAGTGTCCTCTTATAGAAAGGAAAACTACAACCTTCATGCGATGCCGGGGCGGTTAATATTAAACTACATATGAGCCATGGTTTCGCTATAATCAGAGACTAGTCTTCTACGAATCCCAAGGATTTATGTAAATTTCACGATAATAATTGGCAATTTTAGTTTGAAAAATTTCTATAATGAAAAACTGACTTTCAAACGACTGACACAGTCAAATCAGCCGCACCGAACTTCAAAACATACAACTTTTTAAATAATTGAGGATTGAAGAGCGCCGGTGGTCTAGTGGTAACGGTATCCGACTCGGAATGCGAGAGCTACCGGGTTCGAATCCTACTGCAGCCATGTACCAATGACTATTTTCTGAGTTATGTACATTCGTTGAATACTAACCGATGCTCCTACGGTAAGGGAAAACATCGTGATGAAACCTGCACATTCAGGCGACTGAATGTATAACCAATCTAGGCAGAATCCCCTCTTAACAAGGTCACGGAGGGCAGATGGTAGTCGCTCCCCTCTATTTACCTGATAAGCCAAATCCTAGATCATGGACAAGGCGAACCACGGGGCCTCGCGCGCAAGTGCATAACCGGGACATGAAATGCCAAGATGACTAAAAAAACTAAACGTTTTCGTATCGTTTGGGGTCGTAACCCGATGACGATGACGTACGTGGAAATTATCGTCAAGATTTTCTCGTGGAAACTATGAATTTCGGAATTCATTATAGCCATTTTTTTTATCCGGCAGACAAACAGGCATGCGGGCCACCTGATGGAAAGTGGTCACCGTCGCCTATGGACATCAGCAACACCAGGGGAGTAACCAATGCATTGCCCGCCTCTGAAGAGGAAACAGAGGTCCAAAGGAAACACTGTGGCTGGGAGCTCATTCCACATCCGAATATTGTACATATTTGTTATTCCAAGAAGTTACAACTGCCATATTATTTGAATATTTCATCATCATCATCTCTGGCAATCCTTCGAGCTATGTCGGTGACCTTGGTTCGCTTGCAGATCTCCTCATTTCTGAGTCGATCGCGCAACGAGACTCCGAGCAAAGCCCGTTCCATTGCCCTTTGGATAACAGTGAGCTGTCTTATAGGCCCACAGTGAGCGGTCACGTTTCAGTTCCGTAGGTCATCACTGACAACACACATTCGTCTTGAGACACTGCGGTAATTGGGATGAAAATATATGGCGTTGCTTTCCGAACGCTGCCCAACCGAGTTTAATTCGTCAATTGACCTCTTTCTCAAAACTGGACCTACCTAGGACTGGACTATTTGTTCTAGGTCTATATAGTCTTCAACAACTTCAAGTGGAGTGCCTCCAACTGTCACTGGAGTAAGCACAACATGGACATTCGACATAATTTTCATGACAAAATTTGAACGTTTATACCTACTTAAATAACATTTCGACCAGTAACGGAAATTAAAATTCATCATTTAAACTTCGCTCGGCCGGGAATCGAACCCGGGACCTTGTAGCACACCGGCATGTTAACCAACTGAACCACTCAGGTCGTCGTCGAATTGATATTGCAATTGTTACTAAGTAGGTACCTAATAAAAATCTAAGAAATGGTTGGGTGTAAATCGATTTTCTAGAGGCTAAAACTTGAATAAATACCTACATTTTCCCAATTTTTAATCTTTAAAATAATCGAGGTCGCTTAACTTAATTATGTTTTGTTGTGGTATGGAGTAGCACTCTAGTATGTTAATAGTACCTAGTAGGGGGTATGACATTTAGTGATCTTTAATTTCAGGACTGTTTTAGTAGGATTTTTAGTTTTCTTTGGCTTATTCCTTTCTTAGTTTGTTCCTTTTTTATTCGACTGCGCAAAGGATATTGTTTTTTTTTTATATTATACAAGACAGGCATTTGACCGCCATCTCATCTGTTGGTAAGTGACGATGCGGCCGAAGATGGAGCATCTCCGTCTTGGAACAGCTTATTCACTCTAGCCTTGAAGGCATCCAGATTATATTGATCAAGAAACAACACACTCACAGGCACACTCAGGGGCACAACTACGCAGGACTATTGTCGGTATAACATCAGGTTCACTAGCCTTGTTCACGTCCAGACTGCGCAGGATTTTTAATATCTCTTTTTGATTTTTAATATCTCTTTTTGATTTTTAATATCTCTATTAGATTCGACCGCTTTTGCCAAAAGCGAATACTACACACACGATATATATCGTGATTCACACAGGATCACGATATTTATCGAGTGTGTAGCCTAGAGTATCACGAATCGTGATACGGATCACAGGATTTCCGAAAATCCAGAAATCTACGATCCGTATCAACTATCGTGCGATATATATCGAGCGTCTAGTATCTAGTCGATATTTATCACGACATTTCTGTCAAACTGACAGATAAATAACGTAATTTCAAATTTATTTTCATTGTTTGTATTTATTTTCAAGCTGCTGTGGCCACTATGGACCTGGACAGTTACTATAAAAGTATAAAAAGTCAACAAGATCCTCATCCTCATAATTTTTCTCTTCACGCGTCTTTTTAATCCTAATGCTAATACTATAGCAACGCTAGCTTTATCAGTCATTTTGATAAAAATACTTAAAAATCGTAAATATACACCAGCGACGCGTCAAAAATGCTTTTTTTTAGGCTAGGCATTGGCAACTTAGTCTATTCAGCCATCAAAATGAATGAAAGAATGCATAGACTAATGAAAATATCGACGATTCTTATCGTGTGTGTAGGGTCGAATTGCGATCCAAAATATTACTCGATATGGATCACGATACGTATCACGATAAATATCGTGTGTGTAGTATCCGCCAAAGACCAAAACGCCTAACTCCTAGGAGGGTAAGAGGCCAGTTTGGCGCCAATCCGGCTTATGTGGTCGAGCCCTGCGTACCGTCCTTTTGCAAGACTTGGCGGCGAGGTTAAAGGCTCTCTTCGAGCCTCAGCCCAGGCAGAGTATGCCGCCTGCTTCAACACTTCAGCGCGACTGCAGTTAGCACTAAACCATGGACGAGACCTGCCGTTCATCGCTACGTCAGAATAGGGAATCAAGTACTCCATACCCTGCCGCATAACCGCGGTAACAGCTTCAGCACAATTCGACGGATCGCCCGAAGAGAAGCATGCTTCCCGCCAAGGATAGGACGAAAAGAAATGGCGCATCTAATCAATATGGCGCCTACCAGCTGCCATTTTGTGAAAAACAAAAAAATAAACTCGCCTTACGCTTGTCTTTCCTATCTCTATCAACTTAGCACGAGTGTGAAAGAGATAGGTAGCGCACGCGAGCGTTCGCATATCGCTGCGACGTGTTCCAAAAATGAGGCCACAGGACCTCTTTTTGAATTGCTCGCCTCGATGCGAATGGTACTGTACTCTTTCGGTATTGCCATTTAGTTGATTTAAAAGACATTGAATACTTCATGCGGAAAATAAAAATTGAAAACCTTTCGAATCGAGGCTAGCAATAAAAAATTAGAGCCCTATTTTTTAAACCGCTCGTATGCTCGCTAGCGCTAGCTAGTGTGCGCTACCTATCTCTTTTAGACTCGTGGTAAGTTGCTAGAGATAGAAAAGACAAGCATTAGAAGGCGAGCGCTCGTGTGGATGCGAGAGGTTTTCAAAATAGGACTCCAGGCTTTTCGGTTTTTTGCCTCTTGCTTCCTGGGGCTCTATTTTTTAATCGCTTGCCTCGATTCGAATGCTTTTTATTTTTATTTTCGGCATGAAGTATTAAATCTTTTTTAAATCAATTTGGCAAAACCAAAAGAGTACGGTTCAAAAACCCTTCGAGGCGAGCAATTCAAAAATATGTCTCATTTTTGAGATCGGTCGCATCCATGCGGCTTTTCGCGCCGATCGGTTCTTTGGCTCTTGCTTCCACCAGTTTCCAACGTCCATCTCCACATCCATATACAAACCAAATATTTCGTTCTTCGTATGCGACCTACTGTTCCTTTCTACACCGTGCCGATTTAGTAATGTTTCAATAATTATTTTTGCCGACAATAAATATAAATTTTTTGAAGAGGTAATAGAGCCATATTGATTCGTTTTTCATGCTGAATTCTCGTCCTTCTAAGTAAATATGAGTTGTAAAATATTGTTTTGCCTTTTAATTACGTTGGCGACAGTGATGCAAATTCCGGGCGTCAATTCGGTAAGTAGTACGTCAAATTAGAACCAAATTCATGAACAGATACTTTAATATTAATAAGATTAAGTTATACAGAATTTCCCAAGATCGGAGCGTCGGTGGCCAAGTTAAGGTATTTGACTCATAAGCGAGAGGTACACAGTTCGAATCCCACTGCGGCCATATACCAATGACTCTTTTCTGAGTTATGTAGGTACATTAGTTGAATGCTAACCGTTGCTCTTACGGCGAGGGACAACATCGTGATGAGAGCTGCATATTCAGGCGACTGAATGTGTAGCCATGTTCCAAATCGGTCAGGTTCCCCTGGTAACAGGGTCACGGAGTTCAGACGGCTGTCGCTCCACTGTATTTAGCTGATCTGCCAAAACCCTGGATCATGGTCAAGGCAGACCCTGGGCCGTCGTGTGCGAGAGAACAACCGGGAATAACGCCAAGATGATTATTTATTTAATTGATTTTTGGTTACTAATTATGGTTTTAAAGGTAACCCGCCATTGCAACAGTCGCCGTGGGCTAGGTACTCATCCTCACTACGTAGGCAATCTGTTGGTCGCTATGTGAAGGTCCGAAAGGTTTCCCGCTCTTACGATTCGGATGTGGAATGAGCTCCCAGTCACAGTGTGTCCTTTGGACTATGACATGGGATCGTTCAAGTGGTATATTAGAGGTCTCCTCAGAGGCGGGCAACGCGTTGGTAACTCCCGTGGTGTTGCTGATGTTCATTGGCGGCGGTGACTACTTTCCATCAGGGGGCCTGCTTGCTGTTTGTCTGCCGTATAACATGAAAAAGGTGATCATGGAACACATCAGCGGATAACGAATCAGCACGTTTTAGAATAATAGAGTAGTAAGTAGCCTTTACTATTCCAAGGAATGTAATTACTAATTTTTTAATTTCAATATTGCAGCAATACCAATCATTAAATGTAAGTTTCTTTTTTAATTTATATTTAGAACTTAATAGCACAACACAATTGGTGGACTTAAAGCCAAAAGTTCTTGTTTTTTGGCGTGAAACGTCTTTAAAATCACACTTAGTACGAAAACTGAGCCATAACTAAAAGGTCTACGTCCTTTTACTTTTATAACTGCTTCGCACTCCCGCGCATTTCTTTACAGTGTAACTCACGACTCACACACGTATTTATTGAATGTATTTATATGATAGATATATAGACAGATTCACTCTTTATTGTACACAAAATTATAGAAAAAAGAATATTTTACTTTTTAAACAATAATAATTACGAATTTGCCCACAACAATCGATCAATATAAAAGTAGGTGTAGGTAATAACAACAATAATAGCATAAAGTGTAAAAATATACGAAAATTAAAAATGTCGACCTCAGCCCGTGCAAAAGCCAGCGACAAATGCAAATAACGGCTATCGTCGGAAAGAGGGCCCATGGGCCACATGTGGGTACCCAAATGTCTGGCGCTGAGCGAGCAAGGCGGTTTCAAAAGCGACTCGAAGCTGCCAAGGTAGACAGTTCACGGTAAATCCAACGGCCGTGTATTCCGATACAGCCCCACCAGATTTGTATTCTTACTTATCTTAGTACACTCCTAAACATAGTATAAAACAATGTCGCTGCCCGCCGTTTGTATCTATGTACGCTTAGATTTTTTAAACTACGTAACTGATTTGAATGCGGTTTTCAACAATAGATAGAGTGATTTAAGAGAAAGGTTTATAAGCAAGAAAAACAGGGTAATTATGATGTAAGGATATAGGGTATAGGATATAGGGTATAAGCGAACGAAATTGCGCCGGGCCCACTAGTTTTCAATAAAGCCTTGGCCATAGAACACTGTGGGCATATTCATATATAATAATTGGCCATTTGGCATGCTTTTACTATATCCAAAAACTATAATATCTTAATTTAACCTTGCAGCGTCACGCACACGTAAGTTTAAAGTTTGACTTGCATAGCCACTCGATCCCTACAACTTAGATTTACTTTTCTCGGTTCAAAAACAGAGACGGCGGTCCAGAATGTCGTTCATTACATCAAATAGGGAAAAGCTCTTAATATATGAGTTGCGGGTCGGATACTGATGGAAAGGATGAAATATTTCCTCAAGAAGAATGTCTGACCCCGTGAAGTGTTGTTTCGGCGATAGATCAAGCCAAAACGTCCACGTAGCCAGAAACTCCTAAAACCATTATAGTCCCTGCACCGACAGCACTGTGTTTCAGATTCATCATCAATATCCAGGCCTCCATCCCGGCTTCGACCAAGCGCACTGCCCTTTTCTTTATAGATTGGCGTAATCGTATTTACGCAAACATGACGGGTATAGTCCTCTAGATTTTTTTTATTAATAATAGGCTTGCATTTGACCTCAACTCACCTGATGGAAAGCGACGATGAGGTCGAAGATGTATCATGCGTGCCTAGAAGATACCCATTCTCTATTGATTTGACCACCCCAAGGTTTTACTTATCGGGGAACAATGATACAATCCTGTTATACAGTTAAGTGAACAATTGTACGCCCCAGGTCCCCAATTGTTTTCCAAGATTTAATGGGTATTCCCTTAAGCTATTCCGTTATTCATACAGGCCAGATATATGTCCACCTCCTCAGAGGGCGTCGGCCTTATCAAACCAAGGTTTACAGGGAGCTGTGGTGGCGCGAAGTTTTCATAAGTTATACTTTGGCAGTTATACTTCAATTTATTTATTTAGACAACAGAGATCCATTTTTGTTAGTAGTACAGGTATCTAACAATCTATGTTGGTAAAACAATTTTTAATACTTTAATATGAAATATGATTTACTTATATAGGTCATATGACAACCTTGACAAATGCCTGCCATATAGGTGAATCATACCTATCAGCTATAACCTGCAGGATACTGTTCAGGCTGTCACGCCTTAATAACCAAGCAGTTCTTTTGCACCTTATTGCGAGCCGTCCACTCTCGCCTGCGCGAACATGCCTGACGCGCTGCAGTATATTGCACACGTAGAACATTGTGCGATTTTAAAGTATGACTAACCCATAGGCGGCTCGTGTAAACAGTTTGGCAATATTCATATTCATATTCATATTCATTTATTCGTAGTAATAATCATACATCGTCATTTAAAATAGTTTCATGAATAGAATTAAGTACTAATAGTTGATGTCAATGTTAAAAAACAATTAATTCAATAGTATCAAATTATCATGATTCAAAATTGTCAAGAATTAAATTAGTATTATAATATCAAATAATAATTAAGTCAAATGTTAAATTAAATAATTATAAGAAAAATACAAAATGCTTCAAACATGTCAAATATAAAATTAAATCATAATATGAAATGTCAAATACAATGTTCGAAAACTATATGTCAAATATTAATTAATCGAAATGTCAAATACAATACAATGAAACAAATAGTCGCATACAATATTGCGGGTCACAGAAAGAAACAATTTTTTATAGTGTATTATTATTCATTGTATTCAATTAAATGACTAGAAGTGAGTGATATCAATCTAATAACTGAGAGGGACTAAAGGCTTCGCTCATCTAAAAACTCATCTATAGAGTAGTATGCTTTTTTTATTAATGTCAATTTTAATAGCTTGCAGAACCTGTGGTAGGTTTTGCATTCACGAATATCCGTATGCAGTCTATTATAGATCCGCGGGCCCATGATATATAGCGAACGGGTAGTTTTGTCCAGTCTGTGAGTCGGTATTGGTAGGTCATGTTGTCTCCTAGAGGATACTCGTAGGCCAAGAGTTGCGTTATTAGGAAACTCGCCCATATTACGCCTCACGTATTTGGCTACTTCGAAGATGTAAAGTGAAGGAAGCGTCATGATGTTCAGATCTATAAATAATTGCCTCGCTGGCGCATCAAGCGCCACGTGTGACAAAATCCGCACTGCCTTCTTCTGTAAAATGAATGGCCTGTTTCTATCCGCTGCCTGTCCCTATAAATCAATACCATAGGCTAAATGGGAATGAATAAGTACATAATATGCTGTTTTTAAATTTTTACGCGTCAGTGTCCGTGATAGTCGCATGATGGCGAACAGCGCTGAGTTCAGCTTTTGGCATAGTTTATCAATGTGGTCCTGCCATTGGAGATACCGATCGAACTCAAAGCCAACAAAGCGAGCACAGTCGACATTGGGAATGGGAACATCGTCTACACGCACCGACATCGATGGTCCCGAACACCGCCTTAAGGAAAACACCATAACGTTAGTCTTAGAGATGTTTAGTTGCATACCATTTGCACGCGACCAAGCTGCGATCGTGTGCGTTACTGATTGGACATTTAAGACCAGCTCGTGCTCATCACTAGCGTGTACTATAGCACAGATGTCATCGGCATACATGATGAAATCGACAAAACTGGAATCAAACGGTAGATCATTCATCATCAGCAGGAAGATACTGTTTCCGACATTGGACCCCTGTGGAACGGATCTGTTACCGATCAGGTCGGGTTTAGACCTGCTGCTGCCTACATCGGTCACCTGCGTAGGCTCTAAACAATGTAAATTTAGCCTCCTTACTGCAACGAGCAAACCTACGGGCAATCATGTTACCTATCACCGCCAACGCCCTACTATTATTATTATTTTTAAAGATGATCATCATTAATTTCCATGTCTTATTTTTAAATTAAACTTTGCAGCGTTACAGGAATCTTCAATATGTAAGTTTTGAGTTTGACTTATTTTAATTTTAGCCGTAGCACAAAATAAATAAGCACCAGAAGACATTAATATTCTGGTGGCTTATGATTAACCATTATCCAAAGTGCTAGCTGCTAGAATATGGCTTGATGTTTCTATAAATATGACCATTGGACCCACTTTGAAAACGGCAATTTCAACAACTTAGGATATATAACAGGTGAAAGTGTGACTGACATTCATATTGCTACTTTGATACTACCAGCAACAGCTGGTGTACACCACTGAGTGAAAAATCTTGGAGTGCTTAACCGGTCCAAGCGATACTTCACCCCAGGGCAGCGCCTGCCGCTGTACAAGGCACAGGTGCGGCCTCATATGTAATATTGTTCCCATCTTTGGGCCGGCGAAACTGGCGACTTGCTTAATCCTCTGGACTCCGTATAAAGACGCGTAGTACGAATTGTCGATGATCCCATACAATCTAGCAAATTAGAACCACTGGCTAACCGAAGGGACTTTGGCTCCCTGTGTGTGTTTTATCGGCTGTACGTACAATGGAGAATGTTCTGAGGAACTTTTCGATCAGGTGCCCACAGCACAATTCCGCCATCGCATCACCCGCCGTGGGCTGGGTACTCATCCCCAATACCTAGACCATCTGTTGGTCACCACGCGAAGGTTCGAAATAACGTTTCTAGCTCGTACGATACGGATGTAGAATAAGCTCCCAACCACAGTGTTTCCTTTGTACTATGACATGGGATCGTTCAAGAGGTATATTAGAGGTATCTTCAGAGACAGGCAAAGCATTGGCAACTTCCCTGTGTCAGAAGGCCATCTACATAGAAATGGTCATAATGCGCCACACAATTTCGCGTTATAAACTCTTACATATACACTAATTTCTTTTATTAAACTTTGCAGCCTCACAAGAATGTAAGTTTGCAGTTTCACTTATTTTTAACCTAACTACTAGTCCATGCGTTGATCATGCGTTGAACGCGTTGCCTGCGAGTGTGTTCCCTGATCAATATAATCTGGATGCCTTCAAGGCTAGAGTGAATAGGCTGTTCCTAGACAGGCATGCTCCATCATAGACCACATCGTCACTTACCACCAGGTGAGGTGGCGGTCAAATGCCTGGCTAGTAAAGTAATAAAAAAAAATAAACGCGTGTATAAATATTTTAGACATAAGCCTTGTGTAGTGCAACAAACTGATCTGAGCCCGTGAAATGACATGACATTTTAAAATAACGACACTCACTTTCATCTTTGGGCATCGGGGCTTCGATTCTGGTACGGAAATCGTCGCAGTTGCAGTAACATTACAATTGCATCGCATGTCAAACGTGTGATTGTTATTCAAATGACAGATGTTGAGTTGCAACTTTCATGAGTTCGAACTTTTCCACAATTTGTTTTCTGGTACTTTCATCATCACAGCCCGTAACAGTCCACTGCAGAACTTAGGGCCTCTCCCACGAAAGGGGAGGTTATTCCCATAATCTCCACGCTTGGCAGGCGGGTTGGAGATCGCAGTGTTTAAATATAACAATGGATAATGCTGCTGCCCATTTTCAAGATTACGGAGACTCTTGATATTTTGCCTCGAAAACATTAGTCGCCTCGTACGACACCCATGAGTGTAAGGGGTTGGTGCTGTTCTACTCTGCCGGACACCACACGGCCAACAGTCTGGTACTTTAGTGGCATTATAATTTTATATGGCTGTTGGCACTCCAATAAATAAATAAATTACTAAGTTGCATCTTTCTTAGTTGTCAAACTGCCTTCAATTCTGTCAACGAAAACGTGTTAAAGGTCGAACAATGATTTAACTGCAATTTAACTGGGATGATGCTGGGACTGACTCGATACTTCGACGTAGTTATAGTAACATTACAGTTACATTGCAACATAATAACAACTGCATTGCAAACCAGAATCGGTACCCTGGTCAGATAAGTTTGTAGCGCTATTCATGGTTTGTGGCAGGTACCTTCACCCGTTACATATACCTACGTCATAGACTGAGAGGGCGCCGTAGGTTATCATCATCATCATTTTGGCGTTATTATCCCGGTTGTGCTCTCGCGCGCGAGGATCCGGGGTCCGCCTTGACCATGATCGAGGATTTGGTAGATCAGGTAATTACTGTGGAGTGGCTGCTATTTGACCACCGTGGCTCTGTTAATAGGGGAACCTAACCAAATTGGATCATGGTTACACATTCAGTCGCCTGAATGTGCAGGTTTCATCACGAGGTTTTTTCTCATCGAGAGCATCGATTAGTGATCAACTAATATAACTTATATAAATTGCAATTGTTATAACCATAAAATTCTTAAGTGGCTGTTATCTGTTATATATATAAATAAATAAATAAATACATATATATTACTCAAAAAAGGGCCTGAGGCTGCCGGTGAGATGATAATTCAGTTTGTTATACGGTAACCATACGAACGTGTACTCTAGTCACAGTCTATGTAAGTCGTAAGTCCTTTTTATACCACAACGGTGGCAAACAAGCTTACGGCCTGCCTGATGGTAAGCAGTCACCGCAGCCTATGTATGTTTGCAATACCAGAGGCATCACCCACGCGACGCCGTTGAACTAATTAGATAACTCAGAAAATAACTCAGAAAGCGGTTAGTGTTAAACTACTACTCGTACCTAACTCGGAAAAGAGTCATTGATACATGGCGACACTGGAGCTGGGACCCGGTACCTTGGGGTAGCGATACAGTATATTGTGACGATAATTTCTCAGGTATAAATTAAGACGATTTGACACCCTCTTAAAAAGATATACCAAACTTACGTAGATATAATCTAATTACACGTTTATTGTCTTATGAAACTTTGCAGTATTACAGACCGAATGTAAGTTTTTTTTCAATGTTATTTTAGTCATGGCACACTGATTCACTTTTCTGATATAAATTTTCCTAAGGTATGTATTTTTTTATTGCCTGCAAAGGCACACAGTCAGACTGCCCTAATTCTTGAGTACTAATGGAAAGCGAACATCTGCATTGGAAACGGATACAGTTGCGGTACCTGTAGACATTCCTTTTGAAGAAACCCATCATCACCACCATCTTCATATCAGCCGAAAGACGTCCACTGCTGGGCATAGGCCTCACCCAGAGATCTCTATAAAGGCCGGTCCTTTGCCTTCCGCATCTAGCGACCTTTACCAGTGCGTCGGTCCATCTTGTGGGAAGGCCTACCCACGCTACGTCTTCCGGTATGTGATCGCCACTCGAGAACTTTACTGCCCATATTACAGTGCAAAGGAAAGACTTCGGGATCCCGGGAGCTCATTTCACATCTTGCACATGCGCGGAAAAAAGTCTAAAAGGACAGACGAGATCTATTCCATCGTCGCAGGGAGTGGTGGCGGGAAAGTGATGGTGGCACCAAACTAAATAGTTCCTAGGAACATTCCCCGGCGTAAGTACCGGTTTACCGAGAACACACAGAGATTCCACGTCTTTCCGGAGGCCTAAACAGTATGCGACACACGTGCGAACTTAAAGTACGCTGTTTTTAAGTTTGCAAACTTATTTGGCTCGACTTCGGTGATAGACGTACGAACTTAAAGTACGCGGTTTTTAAGTTTGCGAATTTATCCGGTAATAATTAGAGTCAATAGCTTAAAAAATCAGGCACATTCGCAACAGAAAACCATAAAGTTAATTAAACTTAAACAAATTTTATGCATAAAACACAACTGCACGAGATACATCACAAAAGATATCGGGCGGCGAGCCGCGAGCTCGTAGCTCGCAGCTCGCGGCTTGGGCTCGCGAGTCTGTCAGTGCCGCGAGCCGCGAGCTACGAGCAAAAATCAAACATGTTAGATCACCGGCGAACTTACTCGGTGGTTTTAAAGTACGCGTACTTAGGCTGACACATGAGCGAGCAAGGTCATCCAGCCACAAGTTCGCGTACTTACTCGCACGTCTATCAGTCACTTAAGTGATACAAACCGCCCGTGAATATTCGTCGACAATACGAATAGCCCAGTGGATGGATTCAAGTGGAAGGAGTTGGTATAAGGGTGCACCAGCCCAGTAAGATACTAGATTAAACCGAGCAACATCTATTTATTTTAATACAGTTTAATAGCAATAAAATTTAGTAATAATTGTACAATTCAAAGTTACAATGCCAATAACAAATCTGCTGTTTAAAATTTTGAAAATCAAACCATCTTGCAGTCCTATCGTTCCATTTATGAAATGAAAATACATTTATTGTCTCAGGACACCACATCACAAGTTCACAATACACATATAATTACAGACAGTAAACAATACACAATACAGATAGCATCGGAACTGCTGTAGTGGTACCCCTGACGACAATAGGACCTCGCTCAGCGTATGCCACGGCCTGAGCCGCGGCGCTGGTCTTCCGCGAGTCCCGCGGAGTGAGGTCCGGATCATTGTGCCCTAAGCTCAAACTAAAATATATACCTATAATATACCTACTTATACTAAAATAATTTTAATTATAAATATGTGTGTAATAAAAATAAAAAATATATATAAAAAATATATATGTATATAAAAAATAAATATATATATTTATGAGTTACATTAGATATTTATGAGGTAAAAATTTAAATACAGAAATAGAAATGCAGGCCTATCCCATGCGACCTGTTTACGTATGAAGATGTGTGCGTGTGTGTGAGCGTGTGTGTGAGTGTGTGTGTGTGTGTCGAGTGTCACTCAGACCGAAATTCTTGCTGCACTCCCCAAACAAACTAATACAAATAATAAAATTAATTATTTTATATGAGGGCACCGTTGGTTATCCTACGTCATCGAGTACATGAAAAATTCCACTTTGTAGCGGTAGCAGACGTTTAGGAGACCCATAAAAACGAAAGGTCTGCACGTGCACAACCTGGCAATTTTTTTTTGAAACCTTAGATTTTTCGTAGCAATAATACGTACATATCGCCTTGTGTGGGTTCTAGAAGTAAAAGAAAACCAGTCTGTCTCACGTGTTGTTCTCAGTTTAGCTTTTCAAACACATTATCGTCATCAAAAAGAAAAGTGTTTGTAAGTCTCCTAAACCTCTGCTATCGCGACAAAGTGGAATGTATCTTGTACTTGATGACGTAGGATAACCTACGGCGCCCTTACATTCTGTTAATGACTTGCCATAATGAGCACTTTGCGTTCGCGTAGTAATTACTTACTTAGACAAGTATTGTTTTTGAAAATGGGTGTTCTTTTACATATTGTGACTGGTAGACAAAGACACTGGTAGACACTTGTGCCCTTTTGTCAAGCGCGACATAGATGGCAGATCCACGGACTATAAAAACAAGGAATAGAGTTTGTGTTGCGAAAATTGGAGTCAATGTTGCCGTCACAAAATAAATGAGACCAACCGTTAGGTTTAGATTATCGGTCTCCTTTGCCGCCCTTGAATTGGAAATTTGGTCCTATTTGTTCGTATTTAAGGGTCTTGCTAATTTAACCAGTCCAGCTCTCTCCAAAAGTCTAGCAGTCTCTATAGACGTTCGGAGATATACCGAAGAGATCCCGTGTCACCATTCATCATCACATCCGTTCTGTTCCGTTCCAGGTACAACCAGGTACAACACCAGCCAGAAATGCTTCTGCAAGGGTGTATGTAGGTCATATCAGAAAGAACCAGGTATGATGTCGCCTACGTCCGTGATTCCGTCGTCTGTACTTGTATTTTGAGCAACCGAGTTCAGCGGGTGGCACGTATATCACTCGAAGAACTGGTTTGCTCCGGATATCGTCGCGGACGTGGGAGTTGTTGGACTTAAGCGACACCACATCGCGTCCCCGGCTGATTTGCGCTACCTCCAGCCCGAGATACCAGTGCGCACGTAGATGCGAGGGGACTGTAGGGCTTTTGCAGTCAGGATGGAAGCGATAGGAGTTAGATTAGAACCGACAAGAATTCATACATCGAGCCAGTGTGAGGGAGGATAGATAATATACTTGGTGTGTAAATATATAAAAGATGGATGCTATAGACTGCTGTGGTTGGTTCTGCTCCGGTTATGGTGTTCTGTTGGCTCTGCAGTGAGTGTTGTTCCGGGTCGATCCTGGTCGTCTTCTGCGGATTTGTTTGCAGTGCAAGAGGTTTGTAGGCTCTCTGGCTCTGATTCAGAATCCGTTTCCGGTGATTTATAAACTTTATCTGCTTCCCTTTTCATCAGGGTCCTGTTTCGTGCTAATTCCTTCCAGGATTCCTTGGATCTTCTGGTATACTTGTATATGTCCTGATCTAGCGAGTCCACCCATGTAAAGATCGGCCGGCCGACTTTGCGTTTGTTTTTTTCTGTATTCTCTGGCTGCGTGTATTATGTGTGGTGTGTCGCGTCTTATTATGTGGCCGAAATACGATAGTCTACAGACTTTGATTATTTTTGTGATGGTTTTACCATCTAAGATTTGCCATATTTTTTTTTGCGGGGTTTTCTCTACAGTGATTTAACATACTCCCCAAAATGTGTCTCTCGTACCTCCGTAATTTTGAACGATTGGCTTTTGTTTGGGATGCTACGTTCATTCCGTATGTCATGGTTGGACATAAGACCATTTTATATATTAATCTGGCGATTTTCCACTCCAATCTGTGGCTCTTCACAAAAGGGTTGACTATTTTGGAATTGGTGACTGCCTTGTGGCACCTATGCTTAATGCAGCTCCGCCTGTCGTGGGAGGCTGTAACGTACGTGCCTAGATATTTTATCTCGCTCGTGGGTTGGATTGTCGCACCCCCTAGAGATACGCTGCTGAGGTTGCTGGTTGCCGGATTGATTGGATCTCGGATGATCAATTTGGTTTTAGACTCATTTATGACAAGTCCAACACTTTCTAGAAGTTTTTTCATTTTAGATATGGTCCTGTCCAATGAGGAGTTTTCCAATAGGTATTTAAGGCATTCCTAACCACTCACTAGATGGCGCCTCGACAATTTTGGTAATTGATAATCGCTTGAAATAGGTTCTTAGCAAACAGGATATAAACACTGGGTACGTTGTATTGGATAATATTATATTTATCAATAGTTTTCAACAATTTTAGAGGTTGTAATAATAATAGAACATAGTGCCAACTTCTATAAATATTTCTTTTTACAGTTCGTTCAACCTTTAACAGTTATGTTTATATTAATAAACACTTTATTTTCAAGTTAAGTATTACTTGGCTGCATGAAATCACTGCCACCATCATACAGATTTAAAGAAGATTACCAAAATTGTAGGAGCGCCATCTATTTATGCTTTTTGAAACAAACTATCTATACCTACTGGAAAACTCCTCATTTGGTTATGTCAGTTCCAATAAGAACACGTCATCGGTAAAAGATAAGATGAGCGGAGGCGTGATTTTAAGATCCTGGTCTAGACTGACCTCTTCGTCTTCCTCTTCAAGTGTCCGCAGTACCTCGTCCATGACTATTGTGAATAGTCTAGGAGACAGTGGGCATCCTTGCTTAACTCCTTTTCCTTTATCTATGATGTCGGTATTGTGACCACACCAGGAAATAAGCGTTTTTTCATTCATGCAAGCCTCTAATATCCTATTCGTTAGGTGAGTACCGGTGCGGGTGAGGAGTATATCCCGCAGTGCCTCAAGCTTAACAGTGTCAAATGCTTTTTCAATATCGAGTGCTGCGACGTATGTTTTGATGCCCGCGTTCCAATTGGTATCCAGTATGCGCCTGAGTGTAAACATATGGTCATCGGTCGACCTGTCTTGTAAGAAGGCCGCCTGATAATTTCCTAATTGGACATTTTCGTCAATTCTTTTTAAAATGTAATTGGCATATATTCTATACCCGACGTTACATATGGATATCTTCCGGAAATCCGACACCTGTTTTGGGTTTCTAACCTTTGGGATAGGAACTTGTCTAGTGAGCCGCCATTCTTCCGGAACTGTTTTTCTGAGCCAAGCGAGTTTCATTACGCCAGCGAGCTCTTCAATAAAATTTTTTGGGGCCGCTTTGTACAGTTCTACAACGACCTGGTCCGTCCCTGGAACTGTCTCGTTTTTCATGCTATTTATGATTTCTGTTATGGTTTTTTCATCGGGATACTCTGTCTCAGGTATTGGGTTATGTTCTGGCACAGTGTCGATTGTTGGATCTTTCATTTTGTTTAGTTCGTTAATCCAATTGGACATGGGGATATAATATTTACTTTGACCTCGGTTTGTTATTTTTTTGTGTTTCTTGAGGTATTTGTACGTAATTTTCATTCGTGTTGCTCCATGTTGCTTACTTAGGTTCCTAAAGAACTGCCTGCAGTCTTCCATATCTTGTTGTTCGATGACTTTCCTATAAGTAGTTCGCGCCGTTTTCAGTTGGTTTTTATGATCTGGGTTGCTCGGTTCAAACTTACACAGAAAACGCGCTTTCTGTAAGTCGGCTAATGCGACCCGCATCTGTCGGGACCTTACTTTTGTTATTTGGAGTGTTTCTTGGGCTGATTGTTTAAGTATGTTATTTAGTAATTGCCACTTGCCGGATATATCTTTGTTTGTGTTTGCATGTTTGAATAAGGTTTCTAGTTTTTCACTTACCTTGTTTTCGAACTTCTCTCTTATATTTTTCTCTTGGAGCATGCTATAGTCATGTCATGTATAGGCATGTTATAAACTGTATTATTATTTCCTGTAATGTTATAAATTGATGCAATAAAGAGATTACATACATACATACATACATACCGTTTATTTATTTTTTATACTGTATTTATTACTGGTGGTTGTTGCTGGTCGGCGGGTATATAAACGCTTCCCCATAATAGCTTAGGGTCTGTACTTATTTTAGAGATCCATTCACCTTTAATCGCATATGGTTTGATCGTGTTGGTACGACGCGACATCATGTGGTCAATTTGTGAACACCTGTTTCCTACTTTCCATGTTACCTTTGCTGATGGGCGTCCCCAGGTACTGTTTATACACAGATTGTGTTGTTGTACAAACGATAGCAATAGGTCCCCGTTTCGATTGGATTTCAGGTGGTATAAATTTGGACCAGCCGTTTTTTTAGGCTAGAAGTTTTACATCTTCTTTTCCGATGTGTGCGTTAAAGTCGCCCAGAATAAGTAATTGAGTACGTTTTGGCGACTGCGTAATTAAGGTACCCATTTTTGCTAGGGGATTTGTTGCCTTCGATGGTAGGTGATTAGTTATAATGAGTAGTTCTATTGGGTATAGATCGCCCTGTATGCTAATGTTGATTCGTACAGCTAGGCTATTATTGTCCACGTGATAGATTTTGACTATTTCATGTGCTACTCGGTTGCTAATGAGCAGGGCTACACCTCTTCTTTCTTTTGAGGGCTTCCCCCCCCCAAAATTCAGTTATAGTTGGCCGATTTGTAATCACATTTTGGTAGATGTGTCTCTTGAAGGCCCGCTATTGTTATTTGTCGCCGCGTGAGTTCACCATCGATAATACGTTTGTCGGGTGATTTGGAGCATACACGTACATTCCTGGTGGCTAAACGTAGGTTAGAGCATGGTAGTGACTCTTTTGGTAGCTCTGGTGACGGTCTTAGGAGCCGTCGTTCCGTAGAATCGGTTTGATATTCTTCGGTTGGGGGTTCGCTTACCGATTGCAGCGTCTTGCATGATGAGTTATCCATCCAGGGTTCATTTTCTATGCTATCATATGCTATCGTAGTGATTATTTTGGAACCGTAGATGAATATTTGTCAAGAATTGTTCATTTGTTAGGTGAACGTGCAAGTTAACCAAGTAGTACTCGCAGGCCGCTATAATTATGTCTTCGCCACCCCAAAAACCATCCATGAACTGCGATCGTATGTACTGATCTATTTTTCCGTCGATGGATCGTTGGCATCTTTTATATTATTCAAAAGAGCTAGGCGTATTCTGTCTATTGTTCTATTCTCTGACACGTATGTTGCTAAGTCTCGACGTACTGCTTGATGTTCAAAGGTCAGGAAGTAAACTTCATTTATTTGGTCCGCGATGGCTCTGTAGAGGCAATTGCCATCCTTGGTCATGGGTCTTGCTGTAGTCTGCATTTTGTTTGCCGTCTTCTGTTCGCCAGATGTTGCGCAATTATTTTGTCCTGTCTTTTTTGTTCTCCCTTGCGCAATGTGGAAATGTGTTCTTATTGTTTTTAAATGGGCAGCCTGGACCCTTCGACTATTTTTTTGTCGGTTTCTTTCTTTGTTTGTGGTAGAAAGTTGCAAGTTTGTTGAGTTCCTGGCACCTACTTTAAGGCAGTGGTATGCGGTTTTTATGAGTCGCAAAGTAGATACTTATTGACTTGTGCTTTATTTTGGGACGCAAGTTTTTAAATAATTTAGCAAATTGATTTTGCTAGTTTGTCTCGCGGTTTATAATATTCATATAATCTGAAAAAGAAGTAGGTTAGAACACAAGCTACTCTTGGCAGAGCTTGCTGGTAGAGTGTACGGTTTTTCTGATAGGTATTCCACTTCTATTGACGCTGGAACCTAATACAAATGGGTCTCGATTCAGGGCGGTGTTGGATAATTTGGGACACCTATCTATATAATGTCCTCTATATAGCGCCTGGGTTTAGTTTAGGTGGTACTTTATGTTGTGCTTAAGAGTGCGTTTGTATTCCAAAATAAATATAACCTGAACAGTAGGGAGATTTAAAATTTGCTGTACTGAAACTTATGATAGTGAAGACTGAGGTACATAATATATTTAGGGGATATGTGATAATATTATTAGGTACGCCCTCACCGGGTTCGGAGCTCAGGTGTGTCGTTAGCGGGTTACGTGGCGGTGTTAGTGTGCTGGTATCAGCATAGGGATGCGGCTGCGCTCTGTTGGTGCTACAGCGCGGCGTGCTGCGCACTGTTGGTGCTGCAGCGCAGGCTTAGGTAGGCTTCTCCGTCAATCACTGTCACTGACACTAAACCTTAGGATAACAATAAACCACTACACCGCACAACCCTTAAACCGGGCTAGGGTATCGCTACTATATTGCAAACAGGCACACCGTGAAAACTATTGCAATCGCAGAGTACGGGCACACCGGGAACGACAACTTTTTTGTGCACTTGACCCAAAGGGCTCGTAAATGCGCTCCAGATGGCACGTCCGCTCGCTATGGCTGCCCAAAAAGGACTCAGCGTGTCACCAATCATCATCACATCTCATAAAAGTCCACTGCAGGACTTAGGGCCTCTCCCACGAAAGAGGAGGTTATTGCCATAATCTTCACGCTTAGCAGGAGTGTTGGAGATCAATGTGTTATAATAATATAACAATGGAAAACGCTGCTGCCCATTTTTTAGCCTGCAGAGACGCTAGATCTTTTGCCTCAAAAACTTGAGTCGCCTTTTACGACACCCACGAGTGTAAGGGGTTGATGCTATTCTACTTTGCCGGATAGCACACGGCCAGTCACCAATCAATTGTTAGTAGGAACATATGAGACAAGGAGCTATTTGAAGCTGAGAGACCTGAATAAATGTATAAATTACGTAACGTGGCCTTATAGATTTACTTACAGTTTTTATCTTTACAAATAATGGTTGACGGTGAAGGGATAAGGGTCAATGTTGGCAAGCGATGATGTGAAGGTGGAAAGTAGTATTAATATTAAGGAAGTTTAAACACTTAACAAGCGCGATGTAGAAACGGTCAGCGTCATCTATGTGCGGATGCCTTGTGTTCGTGTAGGTACTCGTAATGTGAGCATTGTTGAGCTTCTCTGTCGGAGCGATAGATGTCGTTACAAATGAATGGAGTGTAAGGCTCGTCATTCGCGGAGGGGAGCGGTTGTCCTTTGCTGACATCAACATTTATTAAATTTTTATTGTTAGTTCTGTTTCCTTATCGGGCTTATGATCTATGTGGATATAGACACTTCTTCAGAGCTTGTCGGGAACACGTTTCCACGCATCACGAAGTTGAAACACTAACTTTATGACCATTCATTTCTTTGACGAAATAGCCGGTGCGTATTCCTTTTTTGTTGAATTTGTAAATGTCAGGACCGGTTTGTATGAAATTAAAAAAGGGTAGGTAGTGGTGGTTCTGGTATGGACAGGGATAGAAGTAGAGCGTTGGTACACTTACCCTGTCCATAAATTGCCCCTACCATGTCTCGAGAACACGAGCCTACCCCAATCTACCCTGTATTCTTCTTTCATACAAACCTGGGGCTCCATATTTGATCCAATTGCTTCAAGTTGAACGGTTTTCAATTTAGATTTTTGGCATGAAGAAATCAATATATTAAAAATAAAAAAAAAACGCGATGTTTTCGAAGATTTCAATACATTAGTAAAATATTTGACAGAGACAAAAATTAATCATTATAGTATCAATCATTGTTATATTTAAATATAGACGGTGAGTTACAAGCATTTCATCAAGTAATCTCTTATCTACAGTGCCACAAACTTATTTGTCTTGGTGGCCGAAACTAGAACTAATTGTTACCAATTTGAATTATCATATCAATGTCAACAACAGCGACGAAGTACCCGGGTCCAGTAAGTTGATGATACTGTAACTGCGGGTGTTTTTACGAACAAAGACCAATTAATAATCCGAGCATAGATGAAAACAACGACAAAACAAGTAGCAATACTTCTGTTTATTTATCAGCCTATTATCGTCCACTTCTGAACGTAGACCTCCGCCAAAGAGCGGCATTCTTCCCGGTCCTAGGCGATCCGCATCTGTCCGCTGCCCCCCACCTTTTTAAGGTTATCGGTCCGTCGTGCCACCGGGCGTCCCACACTTCGCCTGCCGAGCCGCGGTCTACGCTCCTAAAACAAATCGGCTCCATTGACCCTCAATACAATACAATACAACGGAACGGCAACGCAACGCAACGCAATGCGATGCAATACAATACAATACAATAAAATTACATTAACATCGGTTCGTCTGGAGACATGTCCGGTCTACTTCCACTTCAGCGCATTGATTTTTCGTGCGACATCGGTGACTTTGAATACGCCAAGTAAATAACATTAAGACAAGATATTTTTATTAGACAAAAAGATATTTTCAATGACCACTAATATGGCGCAGTTAAATTAATATAAATTTAGATCGTTGGTGGCCTAATGATTAAGGGGTCCAACTTGAAAGCGAGACATACTGCGATCGAACCCCATTGCGGCCACGTACCAGACTGTATTCTGAGTTACGTACATTTGTTCAAAACTAACCGATGCTCTTACGGTGAGGGATAATATCGTGATGACACCTGCACATTTAGGTGAGTGAATGTGGAATCATGATCTTAACTCGTCAGTTCACGGAGGTTACATGATGGGTTATGATCGCGCCCTCACGCGTGAGAGAACAGTTAGGGATATAATTTGTTCAACTGTGTATATTAAATTCAACCATTACAAGTTGCATTTCTTTCATTAAAATAAAGACGGTGAGTTACAATGTTATACGTAATAAAAAGTAATCTATCTAAAGTAATATATAAGGCTCAGTCAGTCCCATATGGTTACAAGAACTTAAACACAGTAGTTAAATACATGTAACTTTTGTTATGAAGCCTAAAGTAAGTACTCAATTTTCAACCATTTGCAGTACTGTTTCACTATCTGTGAACAATAAATTCATTCATTCCAAGGTCTCCCGCTGGGGACCCGGAGACTGCACAGTCTCGGGACTCGATTGGCAACACGTGTCGGTTTTTTTTATGTCATACGGTAGGCAAACAGGCAAGCGGGCCACCTGATGGAAAGTGTCACCACTGCCTATAGACATTAGCAACACCAAAAGTATCGCCGATGCGTTGCTAACCTCTATAACACGTTGCTCTGGCAGTATAAAGGCGAATGCCCCTCCATTGCCAAAGCCACGGTTATCCAAATCCCCACCCCATGGAGAAGTATATAAAAGAGTACTGTTTAGCTGCAGTATTCTGTAAGGTGGAGCTACTTCCCCAGTCGGGCGGCTTCAATTCGAACGGGATACCCCGCTATGCCCTACCTCTCTTACTACCATTATCATCAACATCCTATAATAGTCCATTCTGAACTTGAGCCTCTTCTACATCAGTGAAGGGCATTGTCATAACCTTTGCACTTGCTATAAAAATAACGATTTATTTGTTAAAAAGTTGGTAAGTATCCATTGTAATTATACCTGGATTGGGTATTTCCTTCTAAATTTTACCGGTCACGAAGTCCGATCAGCAGCAGCGATTTATAAACCTAGCCAGAACACGAACCAAATATAAAAATTACATAATATCACGTCAAGACTGTTAATGATGTACTCGTTACGTACTCGCCTAGTCGTATAACTCACATCCACCGCAGAATTCTCATTTCGTTGGCATGGAGTTCGCAGAGGTTCTTCGTTAGCGCCAGTCATGTCTCGCCGCAGCCATGGAGCACCACAGGCCTAACTAAATATGAGCTATATGAACTTTACATGAATTTTAGGGTCATAGATAATAGGGCTGTCACCCTAGCTACCTGACTTTTGGCCCAAGATACAGAGATTCGGGACTTGACCGATATCGTGGATTCGGATATCCTAGAACCGAGACATTTGAATTGATGTGTTCTGTTCTGACAGCTTCGTTCCTCATGGATGGTTTCAAGATCTGAGCTGTAGCTAGGACTGTACCCTGTTTAGAGACATTCAGCTCCAAACCGCCGTTTTCTAGGTTTTTAAATTTTCATAGCACAGTATTTAGAGTCCATCCAGATTACATCCCTATGTATTTTATCAAACGCTCTCTACATATCGAAGAGTCCTACTGCAGTAGGTCTCCTGGTCTCAGGGCAAGTATTGGATCCATGGTACTGCAGCCCGGCCTAAAGGCTAAAGCCGTATTGGCATTCCGAAAAGAAACATTCCTGACAAAGTCTCTGATCTGAGCTGCCCGTTGTTTTCTCTGTACATACCGTATACCGATATATACCGACGGAATCCTATATTTATGAAATAAAGTGTTTGCATTCGAACACCTTCATTGATTTGACTCTTAAATTTGACACCTCTATTATAGTGGCCGCACTCCTGCACACTGTCCTTGCTATTATAGATCGTCACTGGGCGTAGATAGGTCTAACAAGATTTACGCGCCACGCGTCAGAAGACCCCGTGGCTACGATCCTGTTGTATAGGTCAGTAAGAAAGAGCCCCTGATTCCTATTGTTTTCCAGTATTCAATGGCCTTTCCGACATGGCCGATAGCTTTCCCGTTCTTCATACGGGCGAGAGACCTCTCCATTTCGTTTGCGGTAATTTGTGGTTACTATGCCAAGGTTTGAAGGAAGCTGTGACTTACACACACAGTTGTTGGTCTTGTTACAGTCTCTTGAAATTACAGCACCAACGGTATTTAATAGAGTTTGCGCTTGTGAGCGTAACGCCGTCCAGGCCTTTTATAGTAACACGAAAATGAAAATGAAAATGAAAAAGTATTTATTGAATTAGGATTACGTTAATTAATCTCTTTTCAAAAGTCAAAAATCTAAAGGAAAACAAAGGGAAGTTAAGCGAGCTCATCCAGGTAGGGGGCGACGCATACACACTTCGGCAGCCATCCTTCAACTATCTATACCTATGCCTCTGACTGCTTCCTGCACGTTAGACATACGGAGTACTGTTCGTCCAAATTTAAGGATAGACTTTTACAAATTGCATCAGAGCTCATTAGTGGATTCGCGCATTGCGCCCCAATCGAGACGATCGGTTGCCTCCATGAACTCTTGGCTCTTGGTTTTAATAATCCAGCACTTAATAGATGGTTCGCAACGTTCCGCGCTAGGCCGTCTACTACTTACCCGGTCGTCCATAACAAGGACTTGGTACTGTGTAGTATAGCATTCCCCCTGGCTGCTCTTTCATTGGGTCACTTTTGTATGCGATTGGGTTTGGGTCTCTTCTCGAAAAATATGTTAACCATGACTAAGTAGGCGGCCAGCGCGTTTTGGAGAATTTCTCCTCCCTCACTGTTTCGCTGGCCGTAGCCAAAGATCCCGTGCCTTCGCCCACTTTGAGGTCACTTAGCAGAATTAATCATGCTGTTTTATTTGCAGTGATTTGGCTTTTTACGTGCGACGACTACTATCCGACCAGTACAGTCCGTTAGGAAAAAGCCAGTTCGCCAGAGCCCCGTCCGTCTGTCTCATTATAATTCTTTTAAACTCGCACTCATAGTGTTTACTCAAAGTCACCATAGGTACTCTACTTATTTTTGCGATACGAATAAATAAATAAAACCATAGGTACTGCCTGCCATAAAACACATGTTTTTTTGTTGTTAAATAGTTGGTAAGTGTCTATTGTAATAGTGATATTACATTAATTGGGGTTTCTTCCACAATTTTACTGGTCACTAAACCTAGGTCAGCCAGCCCCGACCTATGCAGAATGCTTTGATATATAAATTATATACATACTAGGTTTTGCCCGCGACTTCGTCTGCGTGGAAATAGTTTTAATTACAGTTTAGCTTTAGCTCGTGTTACCATTATAAATGACTGTTGATCTGATTTTTATTTAAATAGGTCCCCGCCTGCTTTTAAGTTTAGATTAAACTAAACGTTTGCACTTTATACAAGTATTTACATACTTACACCATTCGGTTTGTTTTTAAATTTTAAGTTTTTTAAAGCAGTCGGGGTTTTTAGTTTTTGTACTACTGTAGCCGAATGGATGCAGAGCGGGAAAACCAAAACAGGTGTCGTACTACGTAACTTGGATTTATTTGTGAGAGACATAAGAGTACAAAGTAATCGCTACAGGGCCACCGGAAACGACACAACCGTAATGAACAGTGTGCGCCGACCAGTAAACCGAATATTCGTGAGTATAACAATATGACAAAATAGGACCCCGAGGAGTGCCTATTTAGTGCTAGTTGTTATAGACAGAAGTAGAAACTAATACTGAATCGAATCTAATACATTTACAAAATCAGTCGGAGACCTTATTAGAACAGCAGCGACAGTTCGTTAGCGCGATGTAACTTACCGGCAGCGCCATCTAGTGGCGTTGCGATGAACTATATATAAATATGGGTCGTTACAGGCTCCCCCTATGTTTTTGAAGTCGACCCGACGATAAAACATAAGAGGTGAAGTCCACGAACTGCTTTTTCTGGGTTGTCCTCGTCCGCGGTAAGCAGAGCGACTTTGAGGGACTTGAACTTCCACTGTCTTCTTAAGTCTGGGCGGCTGTATGTGAAACGGAATGTTTTGATTACGACCTTTATGGGACAGTCGATAAGGAGAGACAGATATCGATGGATGATTTTTCGTCTTAACTGAGTGCTCTACTCCAATGGCTGGATGTCCATTTGTTTCAAAAAGCTCTTAATAGTCCGGTAAGGTATTAACAAAACATATAGATGGTTCAGCGGTGATATCTGAATCGGTAACTCCCAAAGACAGTGCATTCAAATGAATAACCGTTGGTTCGTCAAACAGTTGTTGGGAGTGTGGAGATAGATTAATCTCAGTGGATTCGATATTCCGCTGGGCATCTCGTAGCATATATTCTAAGCGAGGGGAATATCCATCGAATATAGTCCTGCTTCTCTTGGGCTGAGATAAATGTAATTGATAAGTGGTGGATGTACTTGATAGGTGTCGGTTTGCAGACTCAGGTTGATGTTCCTTTCTGTCAGGGAGACAAGCCGTTCCATAGCACCCAGTCTTAGGCAACGTTTCTAAGGGGAGACCGGTTCGTTGTACAGATCGCTGAATTAGAGTACTTGCTAGAAGAAGGTTGGTCTTCTCTTTGGATTTAGAAGCAGTAGCCGAAGTATGTGACGAAGAGCTTTCAGACGCTATGTTAAATATTCTAGGATATCCTGCCTTTTTATCTTCCCTCTCATTGAACATCACAAAGTTCTCGTTATAAAGTTCGTACTCTTGTTTCGGAGTCTGGATGAAATTCCAAGTAAATTGTGGTAGGTTCAGAATCATTCCAGCGGCCTTAATAAAGCCTATACCTAGGAGTGTTCTATTGTCTGTAGACTCGGGAAGTACGACAAAACTAGTTGAGACTACTCGATTGCAGATCGTTACGGGTGCTTGAAAAGAGAGAATCTTCTTACGTCTCGTCACTCCGTCTGCCAAAACAACAGTAGCTATTTCCTCCTGGAATTTATGACCTCGTTCTTTGAGCTTAGTATATAAATAGTGTGACGCCACACTAGTTTGTGCACAGGTATCAATGAACGCGCTGCCTGCCACACCACCAATTTCAACGAAGACCACAGGTCGAGATTGAACATCCAGTCGAATATTCAATGAACAAAACTCTAACTTTTTGTTAGGTACTCTTGAAGGGCGATCACTGCAGGTTGGACAAGAGCTTCTATATACTCCTGGAGCTCCACATCCGTAGCAAGAGAACTTGGCTCCTGGGGAAATCTTAGGTTCGACCGTAGGCCGTTCCGCCACTGAAGATTCTCCATTAGAACCGTTGGTAGATGGTTCTCGATTGCCACCCCTTAACTACTCCGCCTTCATCTTTTTATTGCACTGTTGAATGACATGACCATAAGATTTACAGTACCTGCATTTCTTCCTAGACGCAGGACCCATTACTTTACTTGATGATGGGTAGAGTGCTTGTCTTCTTTAAAACAAAAGGTGTTCAACTGCACGCGCTTCATCAAGCAACTCGCTGTAGCTGGTCACCGTATGTCGGGGAACCTTGTCCCGAATATTTGGATTTAGTAAACCATAAATAATATCCATTTGTACTTTCTCTGTAGGTCGCTCGAGTTTCGGAAGTTGAGAAAACAGCATTCGCTTTTTTGCTATAAAGCTGTCGGTGGGAATGTGCTCTTCTTGATTTTCTCTGATTATATCTAGGTAGGCAAGGTATTCCGGCTTATTTGGAGCAAATGTTTTGCGCAGGGAGATTTCGAACTCAGACCACGACAAAATTTGTGTCTGTATACCTTGCCACCAGATCGCAGCATCGTCCTTCAGTAGTAGAGGCATTCCATCCAACACGTCATTGTCAGGAATCCGTTCGACTTTCTTGAAGGTCCGAACCGCAGCTAGAAAGCTTTCTACGTGTTCCGAGTGCTTGCGGCCATCATAAGATGCCGGGCAGGAAGCTACAGTTTTGCCTCTTCGGTTTTCTATTTCCTTTATAACTTTTCGAAACTGCTCTGCGTCCATTGTTGCCGGTTTATTTTTTGCCGATACGGATGCAGTAGCTGTCGTCTCCCGTCCGTATCTAGTAACAAACTTCGGCCCAACGTTGGTCGCCACTGTAACCGAATGGATGCAGAGCGGGAAAACCAAAACAAGTGTCGTACTATGCAACTTGGATTTATTTGTGAGAGATATAAGAATACAAAGTAATCGCTACAGGGCCACCGGAAACGACACAACCGTAATGAACAGTGTGCGCCGACCAGTAAACCGAATATTCGTGAGTATAACAATATGACCAAATAGGACCCCGAGGAGTGCCTATTTAGTGCTAGTTGTTATAGACAGAAGTAGAAACTAATACTGAATCGAATCTAATACATTTACAAAATCAGTCGGAGACCTTATTAGAACAGCAGCGACAGTTCGTTAGCGCGATGTAACTTACCGGCAGCGCCATCTAGTGGCGTTGCGATGAACTATATATAAAAATGGGTCGTTACACTACTTTTTATTACATATTTTTACAATAATACCTGTGGGGTCATGTCAAACATGGTGCAGAAATGCAATACCTACAATTACAGTATTTCTTTGTAAATAATAATCAATGCAATTGTAGGTATTGTAACATGATTATTGTTTATTTATTTTGTTATTAATATATTCAATTACCTAATAAAAAGGATATTGTGAGTAAAGTTTCTGTTATCATTAGATTATACACTATTTACCACAAAGTTACTTAACATTCTTAAGCCTATTTATAGGAAACAAGGTAAATATATATGATATCAATAGGTTATTGATATAAAACAGGAGAAAAAAGCGATTTTTTTCAAAAACGGGAAATGCCCTACATGTTCTTGTTTTTCCGATGGTTGCACCCACTGATTTCTACCGCGCACAGCGATTTAAAGTTTATCTAATTCCTAAGGCCGTTTGTCCACGTGACGTCCGGCGTTTAAAATCCGTCATCCTGCTTCAAAATTGACGTAATGACATGATGTGTAACTCAGAAAATAACCTGCCTCGCCAAAAGGATTCTTTTGACGGGTCGCGTGGACAAACGTTCATATAAATATAAAAAATAATCATCTTGGCGTTAATGTCCCGGTTGTGTTCTCTAGAACAAGGGCCCGGGGCCCGCCTTGACTATGATCTAAGATTTGGCAGATCAGATAATTACAGTGGAGCGACTACCATCTGACTTCCGCGACCCTGCTACCAGGGGAACCTGACCAGATTAGATCATGGTTACAAATTCAGGTACCTGAATTTGCAGAAACGTTCATATAAATATATAGGCCGCTTATTCGGGCTGGTTTTCTCTCGGATGACGGATCCGGCGAGACGGACGCCGTAGACAAACTGCGTAACACGACAAGTTAGGTTTAGGTTTGGGGCTCCCATTTTCCGTACTTGGATTCAAATTCGGTTCTTTATACGTGTCTGAGAGCCGGCTATTGTAGCCAGCCCAGCTCCATCCAGAAGATTATTAGTCTTTTGGGACGTGCACAGACTTCTCGAAGGGACCCTGTTCCTATTGAGGCTTTAGCTCTGTAGTCCTTTAGCACGAGTTATTGTCGATGTGATGTCATCCGTTAAGGAGTTCTGTGGTTATGAGGCCAGGACCAAAGGTCGGGTACTATTTTAGTATATATTGTGTTCTTACCTATGAAATAAGCGTTTAGTATGGTGAAAATGACTGAAATTGGATTTTTCATACAAGCAACTTTTTGAATTTTTTGGAAATACCAATCTGATTACGAAAAGCATTTGATTTTAATTTAATCAGACAGCAGTGCGATTCATTTTACATCTAGTTAAAGAGGCAAAACTCACGACAAATGAAAAGGGGTTTTTGAAACCTTTAATTCAATTTTAAGGATTTCCTGGCATTCTCTATTTCGTATATTTGGTATGTTGCTTTCAATTAAATAAATTTGAATGTGTAATTGCCAAAAATCGCCAATTTCATAGATAAAGACCCAATACAAGCCTTTGAGCCTATACGCAGCGATAGCGTATTTTTATAGTGTTTATGTCGCTATATGTTGATCTCTTAACACCACAATGCACCCATACAAATGCAACGTCGCTGTGTAACAATAATATTAAAAATAACTGTGTTTTTTTAACTCTTTTAATTGTAAATTATTTTTTTTACTCTTACTTTGTTTATTTATTTTGTGGTGATGTTTTTCTGTGTAATAAATGTTTCTATTTGTATTTTTATTTCTTTTTGCCTGCTTTCAGTGTAATATGGATGTAAGTTGATTAGTATAATAATTTATTTAATCACGTACTGCTCTACCGTTGTTTACCTTTACATTTACTCAATGCAAAAAATTCTCTCCTGTAGACATGCTAGATGAGATTTCTTTTTTCAAAAGGCCACAGGCACCTCAGAGGCCGGCACCGCATTCGCTCCCCTTAGCGAGCGGCTACACAGAAAAGACGCAGACACGTCGCGGACGGGGCACAGACGGGACGCGGACGTGACTTAAAACATACAGAAAAGACAGGGCACGGACGCGGCGCCGTCGCGGACTAGTCAAGATCGTGGGCAAGACAAGGTCAGCAAACGCTGCGGGTGACGCCGCGCCCTGCCCGCACCACCGCTCTCGCCCGTGGCGCGCCCGTGCCCCGTCCTTTCTGTACGTTTTAAGACGTGTCTGTGTCGCGTCCGCGCCCTGTCTTTGCTGTATGTTTTGCGTCGCGACGTTTCCATACATTTTATATGAAAGTAAATTAAACGGGCGCCGCGTCTGCGACGTGTCTGCGTCTTACGTCTTTTCTGTGTGGCCGCTCGCTTAGGATACCGCGGACGGTGGCAGCTTTCCATCAGGCGTCCGCCTCGGTTCCGTCGGACTACGTGCCTCCCTAGGCAATAAAAAATACACATCGTACAGGCGGTTTTATCAGGTGGTAGCACTCTGTCAAGCCTGAGGCGTCCGCCTGGGTGAATACCACCGCCTTATCTAATTCTGCCGCCAAGCAACAATGCTTGCATTGTTGTCTTCTGGTTTAAAGGATAAGGTAGCCAGCGAAAGTACAAGCATGAGGCATGTCATCTTAGTTTTCAAAGGGACAACGCTACTGCGGTTTTGCATTTTTGTTACCTGCAACCTAAATGTAAGATTCGTAGATGTTATGGGCGACAGTTACCACTAACCATCAGATGGGCTGTCTGCTCGCTTGTCACTGAGTAGCATGAAAAAGGCAGATAAGTGCAATGGATACCAGCAAAATTTCAAATCGATACTTCATTATGTTAAATTACCTACCATTTACCTGTAATTTACAACAGTGCATATTGTATATTTAATTTTTTTTTATACAGAGTGATTATGCTTGGCCAAATTCTGATCCATACATCGCGGCCGACGGCACACTTCAGAAGAAGGTAGGTGTTGTTTGGTATTCATGTATATGTGACAAGTTTTCAGGCCAAACTAATTTAATCTAATCGCATTGGGATGCGCGAATTAATTACCTGTTACTCTCAAAGTGCCGACAAGACAATGCAATACGATAAACGTTCTGCTGGACTTTGATGTCTCTTCGACAGCTTTTACGTTCATCATTATTCAGACTCTTGCTTCCATTCCATCCTGGCACTCGTCATCTTTGCATCCACATCACTGCGTTGCGGCGTTGTATCGCAAAAACGTCGTCGCAACGCAATTTCAACGCAACCACATCGTAATACTTTCCAGTGAGAGTTGAGACATATTCCAAAGGACGTGACGTTCCTCAATAACGAAATGACATAATAGGTGAAATGAAAGAATAAGCATGCTGGCGGTACCTTGGGTACGCTTCCATACGGCCTAAGTTTTTTTAATTTTTAAGTTAATTTCTTTTTTCTCTTTATTGTACATATTTGGTTTTTATGTTACTTCTTCTTCTTGTCGGTGTCGTAATTAGTCATCTTGTTCTGAATTACGTGCCTGTTCGAAGTGTGGACACTGATTGAACGTCGCATCGCAGATTTGTACGGTGCGACAGCAGTATCGTGCAAGCACGTTGTCTTTCCCACATCCATCCGTATTTTCTTTAGTTGGCCTCTGCTGGGTCATCCATCCACATATATATTCATTACTTTCCTTGTATGTAATATGACTAACGTCCCTTCGCATAGTAAGCCCATTTTAATGTCACTGAAACTGCATTCACACTTCCTTTTGATATAGGTACCTACTCATTTCATGTGTCCTTTATCGACAATCCGCACATCGCTCTGTCACATGCACTCGTCTTTCAACTTCTAGCTTTACCATCATCACAGTCCATAACAGTTCACTGCAGGATTTAGGGACTCTCCCACGAAAAGTAGAGGTTATTGCTATACTTCCTACGCTTGGCAGGAGGGTTGGAGGTCGCAGTATTGTAAATATAACAATGGAAAACCCTGCTGCTGAAAATATTAGCCGCCTTGTAAGTACGACACCCTCGAGTGTAAGGGGTTGGTGCTATTCTACTCTGCCGGACACCACACGGCCAATCAAGTAACGTCGAAATTGTTCGCTTTTGGTTTTATTTGCGTCAACTAATCTACATAAATGTCAAAAAAAAATGAAAACACTAGTCGGCGGCGATTTTGACAACAAATAGCTTTAAACGTGTATTTCCACTTCGTTTAATTTTAGTTATAATTTTGATTTTTTCTTTGCAGAATTGTTTGAATGACCAATTACATGCCAAGGAGATACTTGACAAGGAGGTTCTTGAAAATTATTAAGGTACGTTGTTCCAATCCGTAGTAAAAATAAAGTAGGATAGAGGACCTTGGCAGAAGCCGGGATAGACCGCTCGGATGATGATGAGTCATCATCATCATTGATGAGTATATTCCAATCCATCTTGTTGTGGGTATTAACAACCCCCTACCAAATGCATCCCGTCAGTTGTTTAGTTTCATCACATGGGTAGCTATGTAATCATAATATTCAGACCAGACCAAAGGAACAAACATAATGTGGCTTATATTTAGAATATAATTATTCGTGGCATGTACCTCATCGAAAAGGACCGTATTTAAATTAATAATATTAAAAGAAAATCTTAGTTGTTTATATAATTATTTATTGTAATTAACTTATTACTAGGTATAGGTAATGGTTTCAAAATTTAATGGCTAAACAACGCCATCTATTTCGATAATCCGAACAACTAAAACTTTTTAAGTATGTAGTTGCTGCATTATCTTCACCTAAAGAAAAATAACGTAATACCTAGTTTAAGCTGTCGCGGTTACATTTTGAGACCTAATACTCACGCTGTGACAGCTCGAATTCGAAATTTATTCTAGCCACATATCTCCATTAATAATGACATTGAAATGTCTATTATAGTCAAAAAATAGTTTCTAAACTATCTTCGACAGTCGTATATTGTTGAAGATCAATTTCAGTGACGTTTTAATACAGTTTTTCGGCTAGAGAAAGTGTCGAATTGGAGATGTCCCAGCGCGAGAATCGCTCCCTAGTCGTCCCAGTCGACAATTGCTGCATGAAAATCTGGAAAATGCATTTAAAAACCTACTGCTTGAAACTATAGTGTTATCAACACACATTTTATAATTAAGTTTACGGGACCATACCGCAGTTTCTACAGTTCCGAATTTCATAATGTCAGGCTACTCGTTAACAAAGAAAGAGGCACCAGTAAACCCGTAAAATTAATTGAAAAAATTCTTTAAAACTCGCCTTAAAGTAAACTTATCGTGAGCGTGTCTGAATAACTAGTTCATTCTATTGGTAAACATAATACATGAATAGAAATATTTGCCACAAGCTGCTTTGAACTATGACGATCTTAAAAATAATATATTTTTTACAGCAAATAGAAGAAAAGCTCGGCAACGTTTGGACAAATTTGGAGAGTATATTAAAACTGGCACCAATATTAAACAAAAATACTATTATTTACTGCCTTTTATTGCGTAACTTTCGTAATAATTGTTCTTGTTTATACAAGATAAATAAATAAATGTGCTTGGACAAATTCACACACCGCAATTTAGCCCCAAAGTAAGCAAAGCTTGTGTTATGGGTGATAGATAACTGAAAAACGACTTATATACTTTTTATTAAATACTACACTCAGACCCGTAACAGAAATTAAAATTCATTTTATCATTACATCATTTCATCATTTATCAGAACTGTGTCCGCCTGGGTGAGTCGGTACCACCGTCTTATTTATTTCTGCTGCCAAGCAGTAATGCTTGCATTGTTATGTACTGGTTTGAAAGATAAGTTAACCAGCCCAATAACAAACATGAGGTATTTCATCTCACTCCTCATAGTGAACATGTACCTACAATCTAAATCTCATTACGCCCAATTATCTAATGCCCATTACGTAGATTCCTCTAGTGGTGTCCACGCAAAGATTTGAAAGAACTTTTCTCGCTTGTACGGATGTGGAACGAGCTCCCAGTCAGCAGAATGAGTGTAGTATAGTAGGTACATTAGAGGTATCCTTAGTGGCAGGCAACGCATTGGTAGCGCCCCTGGTGTACCACTTTCCATCAGGTGGCTCGCAAGCCTGTTTACCTGCAGTATTATATAAAAAGAATTTAAGAGTCGTAGAGAATATTGGCGACAGTTACCGCTTACCATCAGGTGGACTAGCGGCTCGTTTGTCACTGCGTAGTATAAAAAAAATCACGTTACGCAGAGTTCAAAACATGTTGACAAAATGACGGATCCCCGAAAGTAAGATATTACCAGTCTATTGGCAATCCTTTTAAAGAATACATTTTTAATCCAAGAATCCATGGAAGACAGAAGAAGAAGTAGTAGTAACACGAAATTTACTTAACTCAGAACAGTAAAATATGTTGAAGGCTACCTCTGAACCCACGTGGAGGTAGCAGACCGGCATGTAAACCAACAGAACAACTCAGGTCGATTCGCTGTAAATTCCGACTGCACTTTGTCTGCCCCTTTTCTCGACGACGAACAAAATAGCGAAAACGCAATAAAATTGAAATTAAATAGAACTCTGTTTGTAAGTTTAGATTTGCAAAGCATAACATGATGACACAAATAACAGAAATATTTTCAATCATACCTATACCCAAGCTTAGTCTGCATTTGATCAATTCTACTTTTGACATCCTAAATATTCTAGACCGTTTCTTTCAATTATTAGTAAGACAACAATAAGGAATGAGCTCGAAGAACTTTCCTCTGAAGTTCTTTAACAATACCTGAGACTTCGTCGGGGTTGGTCTCTTTAAAGACGCGGAAGATGTCCAGATGGTCCGGTCCTTCTTTGCGTCCCCTCACTCAGGCGTGGGACCAGGGGAATGGGCATCTCGACAGTCTCCCGGAGCGCCTTCTTCGCTGGTGATGTCGACCAGGGTAATCTATTGAAGGATCAGCTCATCCATTACGTCAAGCCTATATTGCATGAATGCAAGCAGCTCCTGGACCACATTGGTGGCACGCTTTTTGGTGTTAGTCGCCATAACATATAGCGTGTACGAGCAAGCTAGTACATTAGTCACGTTGCGCTGACTGCAGCGCTTTCCTTCCTTTAAATACTATGTATAGACATATTACTTTTAATGATAATAAAAATATTCAACGGATCGCCACGCGTGTCATTCAACCAACAACATCAACAAATTAAATGTAGGATTTACAACCCTATATTTTGGTCCTTCGAGTCGGATATGAACCAGCGATCTATGGATCCATAGCGAAAATTTAAAATAAAATAAGTTTACTAAACTATCACTACTCGGCAGCGTGCTACCGAGCCAGTGTCACGTCTGCAGACAACAGTCAGAATTAGCCGTTTTCAAAGCTCATCATCACAGTCCATAACAGTCCACAGCAGGACTAGGGTCTCCCCCACGAAAGGCGAGGTTATTGTCATAATCTCCATGCTTGGCCGGCCGGTTGGAATAATAATTTCGGTAATTATTTTTGCCGATATAAAATGTAGAGGTAATGAATGGTCTAATGGGTGACATTACGATTTTTTTTTCATTCAGTGAGCTGAATACTCGTTGTCATCCAAGCAAATATGAATTATAAAAAATTAGTTTGCCTTTTGATGGTGTTGGCGACAGTGGCCCAATTCCGAAGCGTTAATTTGGTAAGCGGGAGTAGAAGCGTCACTAATGTTTATAATTAAGAATTTAAGAGATCGAGGAGCGTCGGTGACCGAGCGGTTAAGGTATCCGACTCGTAATTGAGAGGTGGCGGGTTCGAATCCCACTGCGGCCATGTACCAATGACATTAGTTGACTGTTGTTGATAAGTTGAACGCTAACTGATGTCTGATGCTCTTTCGGTGAAGGAAAACATCGTGATGAAACCTGCACATTCAGGCGACTGAAAGTGTAACCATGATCCAATCTGGTCAGGTTCCCCTGGTAGCAGGGCTCCACTGTAATTACTGATCTGCAAAATCCTGGATCATGGTCAAGGAAGACCCCGGCCCTCGTGCGCGAGTGCACAACCGAGATATTAACGCCAAGAATATTATTTTTAATTTTATGAATGAAAGAGATGTAGAGCATAGCGAGGTATCCTGACTAAAGTACCTGCATCTTGCAGAACACCGCAGCCAAACAATACTATTTTAAATTGTTTTGTATTTCTGCCGATGAGTAAAGTCTCCAGAGCTCCATAGGGGTGTGGATTTGGAGATTCGGTGGCTTTGGCAGTGAAGTGGCATTTGCCTTGCCAGAGCAACGCGTTATAGTTGGGTAACGTATTGGCGATACTCCTGGTGTTGTTAATGTCTATAGGCATTGGTGACCACTTTCCATCTGGCCACCCGCTTACCTGTTTGCTTACCGTGACATAAAAAAATTATAATAATATAAATTATCACCAATCGGCTCCCGAGACTCTTAAACCAGTCTCGTCATCCCCAGCGGAAGACAATGGTCAACCTCGCTCCACCAACGGTGTAAGGAAACTCACCTAACGAGTGACGAGCTCGTTACAGTGGGGCAGTTCGATTAACCTCAAAGTTCGAAACTGCCACCCATCCAATACCCGGACTCTGCGTGCGTTGTTTAATTATCGTCATCGGTCTCACAAGCACGCTGTCACTAGACCAGGACAAATAAAAGTACAATGGCGGACTTAAAGGAGATCTTCTTGAAAGAGAACTTACTGGAAGTTCGTTTATTAAAAATGGGCAACACACAAAAATAGTAAACTAAATAAATGAACTTAATTATCTAATTAAAATTCAAATAAACCTACAACCCTAATCTAAAAATGTATATGTACAAATATCCCCTAGATCACTGCCACTGTTGGGAATGGTGCCCATAAGGCTGGCTGCATTCCCCCGCTGGATGGCTATCCCTATACGTTGGCCGAGGAATGAGCCAGCCCTGCGCTCACCAGTAGAACGAATTAAATTAAATTGCAATTTGGCGAATATAACTTACTAGAATAGTCATGAGCGGAGATCGTTCCCAAGTTTAACCGTCATAAACCAAATTATTAATTACTAATATTCATAAACAGACAGGCAGTTAGTACAACTGATATGTCGTTATCACATTATCGCAAATTTAATTGCCATTTTCAATACAATAACTTTGTTAACGTAACATTGCAGTACCAACAGCAGAACGTAAGCTTTTTTGATTTATTTTCAACTACTAAGGGTCTAGCGTTATGGGCGTGTTCCATTTTCCGTTGCCTTATTTATCTTAGTTAAGTATTTAAGGGTGTTTTAGAGGTTCGCTTATCGATTTGGAGCGTCGGTGGCCAAGTGGTTAAGGTATCCGACTCCAAGCGAGAGATACCGGGTTCTAATTTCACTGCCCCCCAAAACTAATGAGTTACAGACATAAATTTAATGCTAACCGATGCTCTTACGGTGAGCAAAAATATTGTGATGAAACCTGCACATTCAAGTGACTGAATGTGTAACCATGATCAAATCTGCTCAGGTTCCCCTTGTAGCTTGCTACCTGCTGTGACCTTGGTCACAGAGGTCGGATGACAGTCGCTCCACTGTAATTATTTGATCTGTTAAATTCTGGATCATGGTCAAGGCGGACCCCGGAGCCTCGTGTGGGACAGCACAACCGGGACATTAACGCCAAGATGATTAATTTATCCAGGTAGCTTGCGATTGATGGTGCTATATCCATAACTGCATCTTTGATTCCTGCTCTAAAACTGTATTTGTTTACTTGTAAAAACACAATTTTTGTCTAGGAACTTTCTCAGACATTTATTTAAAATTTCTACAAAGATTTTAGTCAAAAATGTCAAGACCGATATATAAGTCCCATATAAAGTTCAATATTTTCATTGGTATTCCTAATTTCTCAGTTTTGTTTCTTTATTTCCTCGATTTATTACAGTCTTACTCATTATGGCGGTTTTTTTCTCTCAGTAATTGAGGTATGTCGTCGTTACATGGAGCATCTATGTATAATCGTGCATCAGTGAGATTAGGTTCCAAAAGCGGAGTTTTTTTATGTTGAGTTGCATTATATCCGTGCCGCTCGAGTCATTATAGTAATTGTGTTCACTGCATAGATCTTAAATCGGCTTGTACTTGTTGGCGTTCAAGGTACGCTAAGGCGTAGCAATTTTCGTAGACTCGTTGACCCAGTGCTGCTTGTAGATCGTGACGCATCAATCCTGTAGCACCCGCTACAGCAGCGATACGTTGTCATAGTGACGTCACTCGGCGCCGTCGTCGGTAGTGTTGGCTAAATTCGCCACACTCGGCTACCCTCGCAGTAGCGCAGCGGTCAAGAGTCCACCTCCAGTGCGGCGGACCCGAGGTCAATACCTCACCCTACAGGTTACTTTCTTAGTAATACTTGAGAAAACACAGTTTATCTCCACTAGGCGGAGTCAGCGGATAAGAACAAGTACAACAACTAATTGGCAAAGTCAACTATTTATTAAACAACACAATTTTTTTTATAACTCTTTATTGAACGTACAAGGACAGTAGAACATTGTTACAGTGTGACAATATAGAACAAGACGGTCTTATGAAAAGCGATCTCTTCCAGACAACCATTTTTACATTCGTCATTAAATGACGAACGAAGGTTTCTAATACAAATTATGAAAAGAAAAAAAAAGAAACAAATATATTGCTATTCCATATTTCATGAACACAGGATGGTCTTCAGTTATTTGTTGTTAGGAGATTTAGTTTCACTTTCCTTTTAAATGTGATCGGAGCTTCCTACGTCGTATCACATCATAAATCAGTCAATTTAGAAAAAACAAATTTCGAAACACAACTGACACACGTTCACTTTTAACAATGTCTCACGACGAACCGGATTGGAACTTATTAGGACTTATAAACTGTTATATACTGAAAGTAAATATCTTACTGACTAGATAAGTTGGTGGCACTGTACGTATACCTTTTGGCACCCTTTTACAATTTCCAAAAACACTAATTTTTTATCTAAACCTTACAGCGATACTACAATGTAAGTCTCCGGATTAACTTATTTATACCTTAGTCATACATAGCACATAGATACCAGAAGGCCATCGACATAGAAATGGTCGAAATGCACCATACTCTTTTACGACGAGCTAAAAGTGGCGATCACAATAGATCAGGAATAATCGAAGTGATACTAGGACTGAGAAAGCCATAAAGAGCCCACTTTTCAAATTAAAAATAAAAACCCGACGAGCTAGATTTACATCTCTCGGCTCAGCAAAGAGACGACGGTCCAAAGGCTCTATTTTTGAACAGCTCGCCTCGTAAATAGAACTGTGATCAGCATGAATCAGTATGAATAATGTATATTTTTAAGCTTGACACAGAGTGATTATTATTTTTTACTATAAGTAGACATAATGTAGCTTCCTGACACTATATTCAATTTCTAAAGGGTCTAATTTTTGTTTCAAACTTTGCAGCGTTACAGGAATATTGTTAATGTAAGTTTACAATTTGACTTATTTTTAACCTTAGCCATACCAAAATAGATAAGATCCAAACCTCAATTATATCCCACGACCTCACTATACTTGGAATGTCAGGTTCTCACAGTCAGAAAACTTTTTATCTTACGTACAACATTAAAGAAACATTTGAAAGTTTCTCCCAACGATAAAGTCGCAAGTAAACTTCAGGGCATGCCTGTACGTGATATTAGTACATGTCGTATTGCTCGGAAACAATTTGAAATCATAAGTTCAATACTATATAATAAATTAAACAAAAAAAAATATGTTTTCACTTTGACTAGCTACCAAGTTAAGTTTAAACTAAATTCTTGGCTACTAACTATAAATTACAATGATACGGAGACTCTACTGAAGTAGGCAATATCAATGTGGTCAATAAATAACTTATGTGTATGAAAACATAACCCACATACGCACACACACACACACACACATACACACCCACATATTCCTATTTACAATATATGTAAGTAAAAAGTTTCAGAAGATAACCGCTCATGGCTGGAAACATAACCAAATTCTAAATTGAGGAATGACTGTCTCCTGCAATACAGGTCATCCTAGTGCAGGAGTCAGGGTATTCGCCCTAATATGAACACAACTGCATTGTATTTTAATATATAACTTGAGATCTGTGTGAATTTAAAGACTGTTATAATTGTTCCATAATACTTTGTAAAGGTTGTAGTTTTGGCAAATAAATTATTATTATTATTAAATCTTTGAGGGCTGTATCACGATAGTGTTAGATTTCTTGAGTGAACAGTACGCTAAAGGTGCATCATACGGATCTATAAATTCACACCGCTCAGCTTTGTCCCTCTTATAAGGAAGCCACATTGGAACGGATGATCGCGTCACACGCCTCCTTAAAGGAGTATATAAATTAAAACCGAGTCTTCCCAAATACAGTAGTACTTATATTATTAGTACAACTTGAGGGTTCCAAGTTGTACTAATATATTTCCAATTGGTATCCTAATAGAGAACTTAGCCGCGAAAACATTACAAAAAGTTAATAATAGTTTTAGCACTATGTACTGCCCACCGAATGAAAACTTTTTCGGTAATTAGACTCGAAAACATTAGAGTTCATTCCAATGGAATTAAATATACCTTTAAAAGATATTATAAAAATGTCTGCTGCCGGCCGGGAACAGCCAACGCTCTACCTCCCATTATTTTGGGAGAATCCTCAAATCTGTCCTGCCACAACCTTAGAGGATTACCTCTACGTTACAAGTAGTGACAGGCCCGCTAGCGTGTCGCAACTCTTGATGACTGTGAAGCGCCCGTTCAAAGGCGCGACAGCACAGACACTATGCAGGTGGTTCAAGCAGGTGCTGAGAGCCAGCGGCGCGTACGTGGCGACGTTCAGTGCGCACAGCAGGCGGCACGCCGCCACGTCCGCCGCCGCCACGGTCGGAGTCTTTGCCAAATCTGTGTAGAGCTCGTCTAGTCTAAGATGACGCGCCCCACTACTTAGTTAGTTGATTTCGATGTGTGAGTGCAAATATTGATAACAACACTTCATCTGTGTGGGAGCCAATGAACGACGCGTGCTCCTACGTTTGAATTTCACCGCCAAGTGAATGACCAATTACAACGGCACTTGTATATGTATTGCGTCCATATTTTAAACTTGCTTGTGTGCGTTAATGCGATAGTGGGGCGCGTCATTTTAAATTAGACGAGCTCTACCACATTAATGATTAAGTAGTCATAAAAATACTCTAAACGATCTCTTTAGTTTATAATATAATAAAATCTTTTCAACTTCTTAAACTTTCAACAATATTTATTCAGGTCTTGCTTAGGACTAGGTACTGAGTTTTCTCGACCGATCTGTTCAACGTCTTAACACCGACTGCCCTCTCCCCCATCGACTTCCGTCTATATTATTTCTTCAATATAATCAAATGAGCAACTTATTTATACAAAATATTAAAATCAACTCAAATTATTTTTTAGAACCTAACATTCGACCATCCTGACAACGTGTGTGTCCTCACACACGCGTCAAATGGCTAACAAATACCTAACATTCGGTCATGATAAAAATCACTCTCTTACAATTACATTTATCGTAAATTTATTCTAAAATGCATATCAAAAATATACTTGACAAAGATTTAGTTTTAAATATTTAATGAAATAAAATAATGCCTACCTTGTAGGTATGTTACATACACTATGTTAACTTCATGTTCTATTTAAACATTCCAGTTATTATTTTATTTTATCCAGATAGTCCGATCACTTAACAGTAAGCATGAATCAGCAGATCATAACTATAATGTTTCATTTCGAATGTTCACTACCCAAGTTTTACTTATCTATAACAAAACTAAATAAACTAAATACAAACTTTTTTTTTTGTATTTTAAATATAAATAAATAAATAAATAAATCATTTATTATCAACTGGACGCCACAACACAACATTTATACTTACAAAGAATTACATACATATTTCGACACACAATCATACAACAAATAAAAACAAAAATAAAATCACATAATTCTTAAAAAAAAACAACTTGGCATTGCCGTGCTGTGGCCCTCCCGGTCGATAAAAGGACCTCACTCAGCATGAGCCGTGGCCAAAGCCGCGGCGCTGGTCTTCCGCGGGTCCCGCGGAGTGAGGTCCGGACCGCTACCCTTACTACGTGCGTTTGTGTATACAGTAGAATTTTAAAGATATCTGATGATAAATGATAATTTTACAATAATACATAATAATTAATTGTTGAAAATGTGGTGTGTAGTGAAATAATCAAACTATAGAAACTTCCGTTCCGTGTTTGCCAGTCACTTGCTCGCTACTCGCCATTCGGTTACGTCCGCCAACATAAAGAAGTCGATCCAAGTGTTGTAAAAAAATAAAATAAAATAATATTATAAATAGATGTAATGTCCAAGTAAATTATATGTGTGGTGCAATATTACCCTAGTATGTTACAATAGCATAAAAAATATAATGTCCAATAGATAAATATTTTGAAATTAAGGATTAAAATTTACAAATTAATATAATTGTGGGTATGTCAATAAAAAATAAATGAAAAAATAAATAAAAGAATAATTAATTAATTCATGTAGTGTCCAGTGAACAGTGACCCAAGCTTCAGGACAAGTGATTCTCCGCAGCATCCTCCCATGTCACGGTATGTCGATGCTTATTACGAATCTACTTGTGCCCTCAGCACATGTACTTTTAATTTATTCTTGAACCCGTACAATGTTTTTAGGGACCGAATAGGAGGTGGAAGATCATTCCATACCTTGGCTGAAGCATACTTGAAACTACGCTGAAATGCACTTGTACGATGTTTCAGTACGGTCATCAAATAGCTGCTAGCCCGAGTTCCGTACTGGTTATTGTCTCGCGACCAACATAACTTTGAAGCTAGGTAAGACGGATACTGGTATCTCACAACTCCAAACAACATCGTCGCAAAGTGCACATACTGCCTTGCGCTCATTTTTAAAACTTTAGCCTTGTTTAAATACGGAGTCACATGCGAGCGGGGTGGTATGTCGAAGCAGAATCTAGCACAAGCGTTTTGGACTCTCTGTATCTTATTATGTGTTTGCTTCAAAATACAAGGACCGTATACTACGTCCATGTAGTTAAACTTGGATAAAATGAGCGAATCACAAAGCTTAACTCTCATGTTTGTGGTTAAATAGGGGCGAACCTGGTAAAGAACCTTCAGCCTGTAGAAGCAATTGCTAACAGTATTAATGATATGTTTCTGAAACTTCAGTTCCTCATCGAAAAGAAGGCCCAGATTCCTAGCTTCACTGACACGTTCCACCGGCTCATTGCGAATGTAAATATTGGTTATACCATTCTTAACTTTTTCCACTGCGGTTTTAGACCCCAGTATCATATATTTAGTCTTACTTCCGTTGAGAACAAGTGAGTTATTATCTGACCATCGCACAATTTGTTCCAGATCGTAATTCAACCTACACACCGCGTCACTTATCTCATTCGGCTTACAATGAACATAAATTTGTATATCATCAGCATAAATGTGATATTTTGCATGATGTATGTGGCTAATGACATCTGCACTATAAATAGCAAACAAAATAGGTCCTAATATAGAGCCTTGTGGTACCCCCTACTCAATTGTCGTGTTTCCGACCTAACTGTGGATCCACTATCATCACCCACCACTTCCACGCATTGCAACCTCTCTGTGAGATAACTCTGAAACCAATTGATTGTTGTCTCACTGAAACCGTAATAATGGAGTTTCGCAATAAGCAGAGGAACATTGACACAATCGAACGCCCGTGAAAAATCTAGTAATGTTAGCAATGTAGCCTCCCCCCTGTCCCTAGCCGTCAATATATCGTCCACTACTCGCAACATCGCCGTCGCGGTACTGTGACCCCTTCTGAACCCAGACTGATATTCCGGAATTATCCCATTTGCATCTAAATATTGTCTCAGCTGGTCCGCTACAATTTTCTCCAGTATTTTAGAAGCACATGGGAGAATGCTCACAGGTCTCAAGTCATTTAAAGATTGTGGACAAGACTTTTTTGGAATAGGTTTTATTATGGCCTGTTTCCAAAACCTCGGAAATATGCCGCTCTCAATAGACCTATTTATTATACAAGTAATAAACGGCAATGTATGGGATAAAGTCATTAATATCATGTCCAGTGAAATTCCACCCGATCCTACAGCATTGGATTTCAGTGAACTGATAACCTTGAGCACCTCCCACTGCTCAACTTGGCGTAGACTGAAAGAGCCATTCACGCCACAATTCTGCTGAAAGTACTCTAATTGCGATAATGAAGCCCGGGGGTTGCCTGGCACCGTAAGGAAGTGTTCGTTTAAAGCATCAGGCGTCCCAAGAACCCCCACCCCTGGGTCTAACTCATTTCCAATACGAACGTTTCGTTTGATGTGCTTCCACATAACTTTAGGATTGCTCAACTGCATATTGACATACTGGTCATAGTACGCTTTTTTTTCCCTGTAAAGTGCTTGCTCCACGTTACGCTTAAGCTCCTTGTAATACTTAATATGCGACTCCTGGCCTGATGCCCGCGCCCTTTTCTGTGCGTCATCACGAACCTTCATCATCAATTTAATGTTATAAGTGATCCACGGATATTGATGATGTACAACTCTAATTTTCCTACAAGGCGCCAACAAATCAAATAAGTCCATTATACATTTGTTAAAACACTCCAACATGTCATCAACCGATTTTAGAAATTCAATCTGTCCCCAATTAATCAATGATAAAGTCCCATCTAATTAATTAATGTCAATGCTCCGTAAGCTTCTGCAAAATATATAACATGGCTGAGGTTTTGTTTTTTTAATATTAAGTTCGCATACAACAAAAGCATGGCTACTGAGGTCCTTGACATAGTCTACCGTCACCGTAGTCCCCACAACGTCGGTGCAAACCAAATCGATTAACGTCTCACTATGACTGGTAAAATGAGTCGGCTCCTGGACATACTGTGACAATCTATAGCTAAATAAGAATTCATTAATTTTATTAACATTCACATCATTGGAATTTAACATATTTATATTAAAGTCGCCCACATGATAACATTGTCACACCAGGCAAGACTTTCCGCTGTATTTGCCAGCGCGTCAATAAAAATATCGGCACTTAGCCACGGCGGTCGATATGCTGTTCCCACAACTAGTTTCTTGCCAGATATAGTTATAGCCAGCCACATCTGTTCGACTAGCGGCGCGGCAGGGTGTTTTACTACACGTACTGATAAGCCTCTCTTAACGTAAAAGCCTACGCCCCCCCCCCTCGCCCCCGGACACCCTCTGCCCTTGGTATGTGCATCAGGCGATAGGAAGAGACAACGGGCGCACGCGCATCCTGTCCCGCTCGCAACCACGTCTCATTCACTGCCATGATGTCCACACAGTGGCGGTCCATCGCGACAATGAACTCGTCGTGTCGCGTTCCTAACGAGCCGGCGTTTAAAAGTCCTAACTTTAGCTTACGTCTGCAATTAAATTTTAATATTTATAATACATAATTCCAATAAAGTAGATGTCAAATTATTATAATCATTCCATAAAAAGCAATTAATATTTACAACATACGAAAAATGCGGCAGTGATGGCGAATAACACGTGTTAACGAAGTGTTTGTCGAGTGATAGGGCTAGGCTGTTCGGGTTGTGTAGTGTGAAGTGATGAGCTAATAATATGATAAGTAAATAGAGTAAAATATTGTAATGAAATAAATAGCAATATAATACGATGCGCACAATAAAAAAACGGCTCAACTCACGGCAATGCCAATCGGGAAAAGATACAGACGGAAAAGTAAAAAACATACAGATAAATGCAAAATGTGATAAAAAACATTCTATTCTCGTGCCGACACTATCGAGCGAATTTGCTCTGACCCAAAAACCCTCTCCAAGTCTTCCTCATCACGAAGTCTCATCGCTTTGGCTCCCTTCTCGCGGCGGGCGTAAATTTTTCCCTCCTTCGTCCAAAGAAACTTCCAGTCATACTTCTGCTTAAGTTCACGAGCGCTATTAAAAACACTACGATTGAATCGAGTCAGGCGCTCATTTACGTAGATAGGCCGCGTCTCCGACTGCAGCCCCATGCCTTCGGTGTTAAGCCCACGCCGGACTCGCGCGGCTTTCAGCAGCTCGTCCCGGATGTCTTTCCTCGTCAGGCGGACAGTCACGACCCGCGGCCGCGCCCCATCTTTCCTATCCACCCTCGGTGCCCCGACCCGCGTACAAGCCACTATATCCCGCTCATCCAGGGCCACACCCAGCTTCTGGCCACATGTTAAAACCAGATGCACCACGCTCTCACCCGCCTCCTCTGGTATCCCGGCGATGTCGACATCATTACTAAGCAACTCCTGATCCCGATCGTTTAGCTCCCCCTTGAGTTGGCTTATCGTGGTCTCCACATCCTTCATCACATTGCCTACCCCTTCACTCCCGGATTCACTCATTCGCTTTTCTAAAGAGTCTATGCGTGTTTCCATAGCTCCCACTCGCCCATTGCACTGGCTGACCAAATCTCTCAGCTCCACCATGTCGTTCCTCAAGGCACGAAATTCCAGCCGCACCTTCCGAAGCTCATCCCGCAACTGTCGCATCTCCCGCAGCACCGATCCCTGGACTTCCTGGATGCTGGTTTCCATGTACGCCGTACCATTTAGTGACGTAGTGTCCAGCGCCGTGGTGTCCATGGCTTCCACCATGGGTGTGTCCAGGACCCCTTGCTGTACAGGAGTACTTGTTTTTTGCGGCATTTTGTCTAGGCATTCAGGACATCTCCATGCCTCATCCACTTGCGTATCCACAGGCAAGTTCACACACTCCCGGTGGGTCGTGCGCTGGCAACCATGACATGCCACCGCCTCCACAGTCGCAAGAAACCTCCCGCAAGCAGTACACTTTAAAGCCATAGTGATGTAGTGATTTAAGTGAAAGTGTGGAGCAGTAAATAGACTTCAATTTGGATTTATAGTGATCAGCTGTTTTATGTTTCCACACAGTGGGTACCCGCAATAAGGTCAGTGAACTACACTATTGCAATAGATCGCAATAAACTACTTTAATCTTGTTATTTATCACGGGCACTTTACACCACTGCAATGTCTTAGGTAATCAATGTATTTAATAATAAATTTATCCTATTTTATGCAAAACTGTATTTTTTTAAACTCAATGAATGCGCAACGTATGTACAAGTAACAACGTCCGTGACGTCACTGAAAATATAAGTAATATGTTTCTATAAAAACACATTTAACTATTGTTAATGATGATGATAATACTTATAATTTTTATTTAATGTAAATTTATGTAGGTACAAATAAATAAGTGTAAATTATAGAATAAAATTGAAATATTTTTAAAATTATTGCCCATTTAATGTAATAAAATACTTTGGATATCTTCGATTGCAATAAATGTGACTCATTAAACACTGTTTTTTTTTTTACTAATAATGGCAAAGCATAATTAATTTAAATAATTATGTCACAAACCATCACTTCTTGTGACAATATTATAATAACATTGAATCCAACTTATTGAATTAAAGTCACAGTCACAGTTATCACAAACCATAACTTCTTGTGATAACATTATCATTAGCTATAATAATTCATTAAATATTGTCAAATTTATTTAACTTATATTGCCACAAACCAATCACTTCTTGTGACAATAATAAGTACTTACATAATTCTTTTTTTGAAACTCATTCTTTGCAATCAGTGTTAAGTTGTGAACCAATCAATTCTCACAACTGGCAATCTTCAAAGGGAGTGAACCATTCACTTCTCACACCCTCATCGCTTGAGCGTGAACCTCATCTTATCATAGAATAGAATAGAATAGAATAGAATAGAATAGAATAGAATAGAATAGAATAGAATATTATTTATTTGCTTAAAACATGGTTACAATGATAGGTCTTAAGATAATCATCACACAGTGGCTCTCACATGTTCGGCCAGTATTAACAGGCATGCAAACTTGTTCAGCATTAATGAACATGCACCTTAGGCTACCTTAAACTCTAAAAAATCCTTGACAGAATAAAAGGAGTGCTCCAATAGCCATTTATACAAGTACTTTTTAAATTTGTTTATAGGCTGTTCTTTAATTGCCAGTGGAATTTTATTAAATATTGATATAGCCATCGAATAACATTGCTTCAAATACAAAGTAGAATTTGGTGTAACTTCGTGTACAAGGCGAAATGGGTTTCGCGAATTTCTCAAAAATATATCCTTTGCAACTTTAAATAAGCTGCGGTGACCTCTAAGTCATGCTCAGTTTGAGGACGTGAGCCAATCAATTTTTACGTCCATTAGTTTTACCTGAAATAAAAAAAAAGAGGATCTGTACATATATATGAAATAACTATTTACATGAACTAATCATGGGATTCATTTTCTGACGGGCTTGAGTGGTTTTTGTCATCGTCATTGAGGCTCAGTGCTGCAATGTGAACCCAAGGACGCATAGGGTCGGCAGCTACTGTAGTTTTGCTCTTGTTTTTAGAACTACTGAGACCCGGAATTGCAGAAACCCTATAGCGATCGTTTCCTAGAACTTTCGTTACTCTATATGGTCCAACATATACCGGAAGAAGCTTTCTACTTTTGCCGTCATTAGTGTATGAGGTCTTCGTTATCTTGACTAGATCTCCTTCATCATATACAAGGGCCGGCCGCTTATTTTTGTCATACGTGGCTTTTTGTTTCTCCTGTTCTTTGTCTAACCTAGCTTTAACTGCCTCCCTAATCGCCGAAGTATCTTCAGTATTGAAATCTTTAGATGATACCTCGTTGAGTCGTGGATCAATTTCACTGTTTATACCAACACCAAACAAAACCTCTGCCGGAGTTTTCCCAAGGGATTTTTGTATGGTATTATTCAGACCCCATTGTATTTTGCCAACGTTCGAATCCCAGTCTTTTTCATCACAGTTAAGGTTTTGAGCAGTAAGAGAGTTAACTATGGTGCGATTGTAGCGCTCAACTTGTCCGTTAGATTTAGGGCTCGCCACTGCATTGAGGACATGTTTTATACCACGATCAGTGCAAAACTTTTTAAATGAATGTGACGTAAAACATGATCCCCTATCGCTAATAATACGATCAGGCGTTCTAAATGAATAGAACACGTCCTCCAGGGTCTTTATAACGTTTTGTGTATTTGTGTTCCTAACCGGTCTAATAAAGATAAATTTCGTAAAAGCATCGACAACTACGAGAATATAAGAATTTCCCCTTTTTGATTTCACAAATGGGCCCAGATGGTCAATGTGTAGAGTGTGAAATGGAATTTCTATCTTTGGAATAGGATATAGTAATCCTTCTTTTGTGACACTAGTATCTTTCTTTGAGTACGCACACTCGATGCACGCGTTAACATATTTCTTGACGAACTGAGACATTTTAGGGAACCAGTAATTTTTCTTTAATCTGTCCAGAGTCTTTTCAATGCCAAAATGCCCGATTTCATCATGATTAAGCCTACATATTTGCCATCTGGCCCCCTTTGGAACTACCCATCTCAATACTCAATCTCATACTATTGTCACCGTCAATAATTTTATATAATTTATTTTCTTTCAAAACGTAATTATCCCTAATATATTGCAATCCTTTTGCGTCGAGGTCATATGATAATGCGTTTCGTATTTTATCGAGATCTGGATCCCCTGTCTGCAATGTCTGAAGCCAATCAGAACTATTTATGCTCATGACAGATGGATACTGGCCATCTAAATCCAGTAACTCTTCGGAAATTAAGGGATTTCGTGATAGGGCATCAACGTGTGACATTTGAGTACCTGCCCTATATTCGACAGAGCAGTCATATTCCTGTAGCAATAACCACCAGCGAGCAATACGAGGAATTAAATCGCGTTTTTTTAACGTCGACCGCAGTGCACTACAGTCCGTGATTATTTAAATTGTTTCCCTAATAAATATAGTCGGAACTTTTTTAAAGAGCATACAACTGCCAGCGTTTCCAATTCATACGCGTGAAAGTCTCTTTCCTCCGGGGATGTCTGGCGACTGTAATAGGCGACTGGGCAAAAAGCTTCGTCACTCCCTTGAGGTCGCTGCATCAAAATACCTCCTACTCCTAATTTACTGGCGTCAGTGTGGAGTTCCGTGTCGGCGGTTGGATCGTATATACCAAGCACTGGCCTAGCAATAAGCCTTTCTTTTAAAGTTTTAAATGAATTCTCTTGATCAGCTGTCCAGCACCAATCTACCCCCTTTTTTAATAATTTATGTAATGGATTGGCAATCTGAGCAAAATTTTCAACTAATTTTCTGAAATAGCTAGTAAGACCTAAGAATTGTCTGACAGTGTGCTGATTAATAGGTCGCGGAAAATCAACAACGCTTTGTATTTTCTTTTCGGCTGGTCGAATCCCGGCTGAACTTATATCGTACCCCAAGTAATCGATATTTTTTTGTAGAAACACGCATTTTGAGAGGTTAAGAGTGAGATTTGAATCCCGAAGAAGTCCCAACACGTGATTTAAATTATCTAAGCATTCCGAGAACGGTTTTCGTCAATGTATGCAGCTGCTTTACTGTAACGTGATTGGCTAAGTACTTTATTAATCATACGCTGAAAAACTGCGGGAGCATTTGTCAGTCCGAAGGGCATACGATTGAATTCGTATTGCCCATCCGGCGTAACGAATGACGTAAGGTTTTTACTGGATTCTGCGATTGGGACCTGATAATATCCAGACGCAAGATCGAGCGTGATAAAGAATTTTGAACCGGCTAATTTTGAGATCTAGTCTTCAATTACCGGCATAGGATAACGTTCCTTGACTGTTATGCTGTTAAGCATCCTGTAATCAACACACAACCGCGTATTGCCGTCTTTTGTACGTACAAGAATAATTGGACTTGCGTACTCCGATGTGGACTCACGAATCACGTTTGCCTCGAGCATATCATCTATCATCGTACGAACCTTTTCGCGCTCATGATGTGAGAGACGATATGGCCTGTAAACCACCGGACGAGAACTGCTTAATTCTATTGACATTTCAGTAGTATGAGTACACCCTAGATCCTTTAAACTAGACGCGAAACAGCAACTGTATTCATCCAATAAACTCATGAGTGATTCCTTCTCGGAATCTGTTAAAATTCTCACTTGAGTTCTATCGACTTTTTTATCATTATTAGTCACTTTCTGGGTGGTGAATACTTGGCGAACCACATCTACTTTTTCAGCACGGCCTATAGTAAGTCCCGGAGGCATAACAATAGGTAAGTCAGACAGTGGAGTTACTACTATTCCAACGAAACCTTCTACTACTTTGTATAGGGCCCGGATTATATCAAGCGTCGGCGACGCAAGGTGCGTCGCCGACGCAGGTTGCGTTGGGCTGTCAAACGCTGGACTTCAACAGTTTAAACCATGGACTTAACCATGGACTTACTACCCAAAGGGACTGCGCACTGCTTTGACTAAAACCGGGCAGAGCGAGAGTCACCATCGATAGTCCTGTGTCCCTTTCTAGGTTGCCACCATTGTTGATGCAAATTCCGAATTACTTTTATTATTTGGCGCGGACACCGACCTCAGGGCCAGGCAGAGCCGGACCGGGTGCAATCTGAAGGTCATGTTTTTACCAGGGTCCAGCCCAAGCTTACCCTGCTACTCGGAAACTATTGGCCCTAGAACACTAGTTCCTAGAGTGAAAGTATGACAGCTGTCAATGTTAAATCTTTTATAAATCGGTACCCATTGGTCCTAAAACACTAGTTTCTAGAGAGAAATGATAGTACTTGTTGAGATCTACATTTCGAATGACAGCTGTCAAAGTTTGAACTGAAATAACTCCTAAATCATTGGTGCTATAACACTCGTTCCTAAAGGAAAATGATAGTGTTCGCCGAGATCTACATTTCGCATGACAGCTGTCAAACTTAGAACTGTTGTTACTCGGAAACGATTGGTCTTAGAACACTAGTTCCTTGAGCAATACGATAGTACTCATCGAGATCTACATTTTGGATGACAGTTCTAAGTTTGACAGCTGTCATACGAAATGTAGATCTCGACGAGTACTATCATATTTCTTTAGAAACTAGTGTTCTAGAACCAATGGGTTCCGAGTTATAACACATTTGTTTTAATAAGTTTGACAGCTGTCACCCGAAATGTAGATATCGACGAGTACTATCACTTCTCTTTAGAAACTAGTGTCGTAGGATAAATCGTTACCGAACTCTTTTATCTGTTTTGTGGAACAAAAAGTCGTAGGTTAATAATTATGTCGACTCGACGTTTGTCGGAGAAACGTTCAGTCATAGCCTCCTTCATTTTACAAGCCATGCGTAGAAGTTTGACAACGTCGCATTTTTTAATTTTAGTGAACCTGAAAATTACCGTAAAACTTTCTTCGCGGTCGTCGTCGTTTAATGTTATTAGTTATTTAAGTGATAAAATATATGCATTAGTTAGATAATATGAAATTGGATAGATTACTGAACTATTTACCTATCTATTTACTTGCAATAGTATTATGCTACTATTATAAATGCGAAATACAATATGTATAATGCATGTTTGGTTTTGTATGTAATGGATGTTTGTTACTCCTTCACGCAAAAACTACTGAACGGATTTAAATGCAATTTGGGAGTTATAAAGCATATAGCTTAGAATAGCACGTTTGCTATAATTTTTCCCGAAATTTAATGTGATTCCCGGAAACGGGTCTGGAACGTTATAACAGAATTTTATGAGGACGCAGTCGCGGCCAAAAGCTATTATGAAATGAAATAATCTATGCCAGCCAAAATATTGCCCAATTTATTCACTATTAGGTATAATACATTTTAAACATTCTTATTTAAGTATCTAAGTATATGAAAACTAACTACTTACTTACCTATTGTACTTATCTACTTTTCAACGGTCACATCATCGTCGACAATCAAATGTAACACATGGAATGCGAAATAAAGAAATTTAAATTGAAAGATCGTGGTTTAAAGTAGTTGTAATAACTTTCACACTGCGAAAATGTTTGCTGCACGCGAAGAATCCTTCGATGGGACTCCAGCATGCTTGGGTAATAGCAGAAGTCCATTTGTTTAATAGAATTACATCTTTTGGAAAGCAAAACTTCGGCACAGCTTCTTGCTCATTTTTAAGGATTAATCATAATTATACTTGCATTTTTCAAATGCTACAACGCCTTTGCATCTATTAGAGAATGATTACGATTATAAAACAGAATTTGATTTATGAAATAAGTAAAAAACGAACAACAAAAATAGTTAAGGGTTGTTTTTTAAAAATCGTATTTATCCTATTTTGGCGCAATTATGAATATTTTTACTTTTATTTACCTTCTTATATGGTCCATACAAACGCGTTAATTTACAGTTTCACCAATATATTTTTAATCTATCATCATAAAATTCATAATTTTCCCGCACATTGACATGTAAACAATGAGTAAATCGGTTCACAGCGACGTTGCCGTTCCGTGCTACAGCATGGTTTGTAAGATAAAGGAGGCTATGGTTCAGTAGATCAAAAGGTATTTTGACAACTACTTTTCGGATTGTACGGATTACCTCATAATAATACCAAATTTACTGTAAATATATTTCTCCAATAATGGCAACACCAAACACAACACTTGTCAATTTAGAATGACGGTGATTATGCCAATAACATTGTGTTTACATTGTTAGAAAGGGACAAAGGACTATCGATGGTGACTCTCGCTCTGCCCGGTTTTAGTCAAAGCAGTGCGCAGTGGGTAGTAAGTCCATGGTTTAAACAGGTATAAACGTTCAGATGTCAATAGTCTAAAGGTCTATATGCACTTGTGCTGCAAAACGCAGCGTCGAGAGACAGGTTTGATGATGGCGTGCACCGTCCATACGAGTGGGTAGCACCACCTGCACCGCATTCAGCCGAACCGGTGCGATGCATAATAAATAATAATAATGTTCCGGTGAATCATGTGTTACATGCTGAACATGGTTCGATTTTGATAATATGAATATTTCAGCTTTCAGACATAGGTGTATGAGATTTAAAAAGTAATACTGTCTTAGCGAGCGGCCACACAGAAAATACGTAAGACGCAGGCAGACACGTCGCAGACGCGGCGCCCGCGCCCGCTTAATTTACTTTCATACTAAATGTATAGAAACGTCGTGACGCAAAACATACAGAAAAGACAGGGCTAGGACAGGGCGAGGACGCGTCGCAGACACGACTTGAAACATACAGAAAAGACGAGGCAAGGGCGCGCCGCGGGCGAGAGCAGGGGTGCGGGCTAGGCGCGGGAGCCGGGCCTCGCCCGCAGCGCTTGCTGTCCTTGTCTTGCCTACGCTCTTGACTTATCCGCGACGGCGCCGCGTCCTTGCCCTGTCTTTTCTGTATGTTTTAAGTCGCGTCCGCGTCCCGTATGTGCCCTGTCCGCGACGTGTCTAAGTCTTTTCTGTGTGGCCGCTCGCTTAGGTATGTGTTTGTTGACGCAATTGATTTCGTACAAGGAAGAACGCTTTATCGCAAATGGTTACGTGTATGAATAAAAAAAGTCATTTATCTTCGAACTGTGACGAACTGTTTCTTAGACTAACATAATATGACAAATTATGTCGGCTTAAAAAAATAATATGACAAACAAACTCTATTTAAAACCTTGTCCTGCCTAACACTACACATCTTTGACTGAAGTAACGCGCAATATCGCGTCGCAGCAGTGCGTTCAGAATAGACGTTGCAGTGCAGTTGCCGCGCCGCTGCCGCGTCGCGCAGCGTAAGTGCGTGTTCACCTTTATTAGCACTTTTGAATCCGCGACCCTAAGAAGATATGCTGTACAATCATTTAACACAGAAAGACATTTGTATGGCCAATTTCATACCCATTTTAACAGACTCAGAAAGTACCTATTGTATATCCGCTTTTATAAAAGGTACAGAAAGTACACAATTAGAAAAGATAACCTAAATCTACAAATAAAAAAAATTCTCTACACAAAAAACTGTAGAATATTACCGATGAAAAACCAACCATCTGAACATGTTACCTACTGCTGTCTGTTTGTCAATGCGTTTGTGCGCGCTTATCTCAGGAACGGCTTAAATGATTTAAGTGCGGTTTCAATAATGTATAATTGTTGTAAGCTTCACTTAAATGTAGTGTTTGTGAAATGTTTTATTTAGATAAAAAAATAAATTAATAAAGATATATCAATTTAAACTCATTTTGTTCTATAAAAATGCTGTTTTGTTAAATTGGCTGAAACTTTAGTCATCTAAGTACATGTTGACTGAAAATTTAAATATAAACAAAAAATGACTGTTTCAGAGATTTTGACTATTCCGATGTAAGTTGATCTCAGCTCTATATTATCAATCAAAAATATTAAATAAATATACTTGAACAATTCACACAGCGCCATCTTGCCTCAAAGTAAGCAAAGCTTGTGTTATGGATGCTAGATAACTAAACTTACTTACATATTTTTTAAATACATACTCATGATAAGTACATATAACACCTAGACCCAGATAACATATATTAAAATTCATCATTTCTGAATCGAACCCAGGATCTCTAGGTGGCAGACAGAAACAGGATTTAACTTAGTGATGCTGATGTTTTGTGGCGTTTCAAATCCACTTAAACAGAAGTCAGTCAGATCAAGGGGGATGAGGTTATGTAGAAGACTACCATAGGCCAGCGCCAGCGTATACTCCTTTAAGATCTAAACTTTTTAGTGAACCTGGCCTACTAGCGCAGTCTTATAACCAGTTACAATGAGTGCCTTTTATGCTTTTTGTGGAATTTGACCCCATAGAAACTATGTAACATATTCAGCAAAATAAATCTGAACAGTAAAATATAACCTTGAAAGTCATTACCTGTGGTCCATGTAGAACCAGTTCACCTGATATCCTTTTAAGTTTATCACAGATTTAAGTGTGATTATTTTCATGGGGAATATTTTTGCATATGATAGAATGAGTTGAAGATGAGTATTTAACGCGAACAAAGTCGCGGGCAACCGCTAGTAATTAATAAGTTGGATATTTTTGCAAACTTTTTACTTTGCAATACTCAATGGTAGGTGCCACAAACTTACCCGACACGGTGACGGCGTCGCTGTTGTTGACAAACAAAATGACATTTTTAAATGGCGACACTTAGTTCAGCTTTTAGCCACCGGGCCAGATAAGTTTGTGGCGAAATTTTAGTGACAATGACTTGTAACTAAAAGCTTCCCCCAAACAGGGGCGATCTGTAGTTCTTAAAGGGAACACAGCAGAAAACCCACGACGCGTTCTGCAAGCGGGTGGCCGTGACATCCCCCTTCACTGCACAGGTCATACATGTGATTATTATTATGATAGGCTAGTGCATTGACTATCTTTCGGAGGTTGGGCATACCTCTGACCGGTGTAACTTGGGTGTAGTTTATTATTATTAAGTATAATTATTTTCTTTTTTTTGTCAATGGCTTGATCTAGAGGCGACTGCTAACTATAAATCTGAGGGCGATAGCTGCCAACCGGATGCGGAAGCACAGGACAGGATGTTGTGGAGATCTCGGAAGGCGGCACATATGCTCAACATGGGTGTCTTTTGGCTGATATGATGAACGTCTGTACGCGAGCGCATTCAGTCCAATAGTACGCGACCGCATCGCCCACGCCTGTGTGGGGTCAGGGTCTATTATGGATAGCCCATAGAGTTACTATACGAGGTATATAACTCTATGGATATATCTTGTGATATCCAGTCTCCCAGTCTCTATCCAAACTCATTTTGCAGTATATAAACTCCTTGTCTTGTTGATATAAAAGCCCTGCTTTAGTGCGGGCACAGACCTATGGAAAAGGTCAGAGACGGGCCAAACCGGCACACCTACCGGGCCGGACATTCTTAAAATTTTCTTAGTCGTTATCAAGCGCTTGCCAGGAAAGGTTAACGGGTAGAAATAGATGACGAATTATTGTGCATCGCCTTACTGCTTGGCGCTGAAAACCTATAAAAAAGGGAAAGATGGTAGGTTGGATGAGGAGAGGAAAAAAATTCGGGTAGGCAGTATCAGTCTACTGAACTACTGTACCTACTCGTCCATATCTACATTTCGAATGACGGCTGTTAAACTTAAAGCCGTTATAACTCTGATTCTATTGGTCCTAGAACACTAGTCTCTAAAAATAATTATATCACTCGTCGAGATATACATTTAAAGTAACTGTTGCAAATTGAAAACTGTTATAACTTGAGAACCATAGGTCCTAGAAGAATAGTTTCTATAGAAAAATGATATTAGGTACTCGTCGAAATCTACGTTTTGTGAGAGAGACGTTAAATTTAAAACTGTCATTCGAAATGTAGAATTCGACGAGTACTATCATATATCTTTAGGGACTAGTGTTCTAGGACCAATAGTTTCCGAATAGAAAGAGTCACCTTGGGGCTGGACCCAGTTCAAGCCTCAGGCTAAACAGAGCCAACTTGACCCGGGTCCAATTCATGTATTCACGAAGACTGATGACAGTAGACTGATACGTATTTTTTCCTCGTCTTCATTTAACATTTAAACTTCACATCAACATATCTATTTACTTCTTGCCACGCAACGTCTTTGAGATTACGGTTGTGATAATCCTTGTTTTTTATATTTCAACATAGAAATTTTTGCCCTGCCAAAGTAATGGACTCAGGGTCAACCATAGAGGAATATACCTTTCCCAGGTATACCAATCTCTTTGATAATTACAGATCCGCCCCAATGGGCCCGGCCCGGAAAGCTTACGGTCTGTATATGCCGATTATAAGAAGATTATATGCAAGGACGGTTCGGACGTTTCAGGACGGTTGAAAGTTTTAACCGGGTGCGCTCTCCGGGCGTCTATAAGTGTGTGACGGCTAGTACATTTTCGATGAAAATAATATGGCCTTCACGTTAAACCCGGCCCGGCCCTGATCGGCAGGTCTGGCCCGGCCCGGTCCTGACCGGTAGGTCTATGCCCGGCCTTAGAATTCTTGACGCATCTTGTCAACTTAAAATTATATGAACTTCTAATGCGCGCGCCGACGCAACCTGCGTTTTACCTGCGTCGGCGCGCGCATTTGAAAATCATACAATTTTGAGTTGACAGCTTAACGAAAGATGCGTCGCCGACGCAGGCAGCGTCGATAACGCAGGTTGCGTCGGCGACGCAAGTAAAACGCAGGTTGCGTCGGCGCGCGCATTAAAAGTTCATACAATTTTGAGTTGACAGCATAACGCAAGTTGCGTCGCCGACGCAACGTGCGTCGCCGACGCTTGATATAATCCGCGCCTAAGCCTCCCCGCACTAAGTACTGCTCGTTAGGTATAACTTTTTCGGCAACAAATATCAAACAATCACTGCAATTCGTTTTCACCTTTACTAACGTGTTACACTTTAACATAGTAAGTTCATGCACTGTCAATTTTAGCAACTGGTCATTGTCATTGTCACTTTTTATACATGAGGGTAGTTCTTCGCTAATATTGTGAAAACGCAAGCACTTCGAATCTTTGTACGTAATTATGTGGGGTAGTTCGGTATAGGATTGCCCGATCAAAATAGGAAAGTCTAAAAATTCATCTTTTATAATTACACACATTACCGTCGCCTGAACGCCATCTATAATAATTTCTGCATAACCCTTTCCTATCGATTGGACAATCCCTTTGCCGAAGCCCTTTAAAATAGTTTGTCTGTTGTCGCACTTAATGCCTAACTTTAATGATTCTGACTCTCTGATTAATGTGACCTCGCTACCAAAGTCAATATAAGCTTGCAATTTAATTCCATTTATTAATGCTAATTTGTGAAATTTACCATTTTGCAATGAATTAGTAATGTTCAAGACACGATTCTCACCTGCCGATGTATTCTGTTCTGGTGGCTGGTTACTACTACATTCTTCATTTTTATGTCCTACTCTGAAACAGCGCGTACACTTGATCAAAGGCTTGGGGCACTGTAAGAAAGGATGACCTCTCTCTTTGCAATTAAAACAGAATATTGATTGGGACTGATTAGGTTTTTTGTTGATCCTAGCTGTATTATGGGTTTTCGTATTGTCATTGGGATCTAAAGTGGATTTATTTTTTAAATAGAAGCGATCTGAATAGTTGCTGGAGTCTCGATTACTCATTAAAAATTGCAGTAGTTGATCAGGGTGAGAGCATCGTAGTGCCAAAGCACTACTTTTCATTATTTTCTCACTTAGACCGTGAATGATAGCATCAACGGCACGTTTGTCAGATATATCACACTGATTTAAAAGAGCGAGTTTTTCGTAATAATAATTTTCAATAGGTTCATTAAAGCGACTTTTCCTCCGTAACATATCCTCTAACAGTTGCCCATAATTTTGTTCGCACGGAAATGCGCTAAGTAATTTTTCCTGCCATTCAGGCCAGGAATATAAAATAGAACTTAACCCTTCATACCAGGTTAGAGCTAAACCTTGCAATTTCTGCATAGCAAAGTGGACTGTAGTCTTGTCGTCCCAGCCATATACAGTAGCACACTCGTTAACTTTCTTTAGCCATGTGTCTACTCTGTGATTCTTTTTTGAGGGATCAAAAGATTGCAAAATATTTTTATAGTCTGTGTGTTTATGAACTGTGCTTGTACATGACTGTGACGACAATTTTTTTATCGAATTCAAAATGTTTACAAAGTATTAGTAGAAAAAGAAGGGCTACATGACCTGGTATCGCCGGCGCCGCCTCGTGATGGTGCTGGTGCTTCGGTGTCGCGCTGGTCTGCAGGCACCTCACGGCGTGCTTCGCGTGGGCTGCGGGGTCGTTCCACGCTGCGCCGATAGCCTTGTTTCGCTGTTGCTTCCAATATCACGTGGACGGGATCTTCCAGCCCGCACTTCTTGTTGTGCGCTCAGTTTCGATATTGTAGGACGACAACGTTTGCTTCTAGCATAACCGTAGCTGTCAGAACTGCCGGAATGTCTTTCATTTGGACTTGAAATATTACGACGTCGACGTCAACCATTTCCGTTCCCTGGATCGCGTGAGCGACGGCGCGATGTTCGCTGTTTAGTGGACTCGTCGCTGCTGCAGTCAGCTGGTATCAATCTGCGTTGAAAATGTGTCGGATCTGGCGGAATATAGTCACGTGGAGGATCTTGGCGTGACCCACTCCGGAGACGATTTGTATTGCAGACGAGGATAGGAGAACCGGAACACTCACGTCGACTATTTGACATGTTGTAGGCGTAGCACTTCTGATTTATAATAAAATCACTTTCTCAAACTTTCAACAATATTTATTCAGGTCTTGTGTAGGACTAGGTACAGAGTTTACTCGACCGATCTGTTCAACGTCTTAACACCGACTGCCCTCTCCCCCATTGACTTCCGTGTATATTATTTCTTCAATATAATCAAATGAGCAACTTATTTATACAAAATATTAAAATCAACTCAAATTATTTTTCAGAACCTAACAATAAGTATAGTTAATTAAATAAAAATTTGATTTCACTAAAATGTACTTATTTAATATCTTCAAGTACTTATGCAAAACTTTTCTCTTAACATCTACCTGGTTAATTATATCTGACCACCTTGGTAGAATAAAAAAAAAAACCCTTCCACTCAGAACCCTAGATGAAGTTTTTCAAAAATCCTAGCAATTTATAGGAATTTGTAGGGTTGTGCGTACGAATAAAAATAAAAAGAAAAAGAAAATCGATAAAGTTATCGATTTTAAAATCTCTTGAAACGTGCGGAGCTGCCTTGTAGGTTTAAAGGACTAACTGGTAAGTTATATTTTCGAATGAATGATCGAACTTCGCTTGAGAAGTTCGTTTGATCATATATTACATTGTATTAATTTATGTGTATTTAGTGCCTATAATAAAACTAATAATAAGACCAAAGCATTAAGTAAGTACCTATATAACTTTTGTTTACATTTTGGTCCAGGTACAGTCGGCATACAATTTTAGTGTGCGCCTACTTGATCTGGACTAACATTTTGTATCAAATAGAAACATGTAAGAGGTGTAAACATAGTGATTATGTTATTAAACAACGTTTTTGTAACATCGTGTCCTCGAATAAAGATATTTTCTCATTCTTTTTTCTTATAGTATGAAAAGTTTTAATTGTGACTTTATGCAGCCATTTGCTTTTACAATTTATAACATGATGATATTATTGTGGACGTCCACGATATATGGGAGAAGTGGCATTAAAGGGACATGTAATGAAAAGGATAAATCATAGGTACATATAGAAATCAATGCTATTGAATTTATTTTATTTTGTTATGTGTAAGGTATGCAAATTCACAAATTTTATCATCCATGTAGCAGTGGCTAGGCCGAAAATTCGGTACAAATGTTGAAAAAAATATTTAACTTTACTAAGAACATACATTGCATCTGGTATGTTGCTGCAACTGCGCCTACAGGCGGGTTCGCGAGATTTAGTTGTTTTTATTTGGACCTTTGGAGGGCCTTGCATCTGTACCTTCCCCCCTTCGTACTTACTAAATAAATAACTCAACCTCTCACTCACTTATTCTCACATTCATTCATTCACAAACTCATTCAGCAACACGCACGTTAACTCTAAAATACTACTTTTGTTTATAACCTAACGCGTATTCGTACATTCCTGATATTACAATGGCGTCGTGATCGTCTTGTTATTCCTACGTAGTGTTTGTGGTAACCCAAGACTTTTAGAGTTGGAAGATAAACAGGTTATTATGATTTGTTAGGATAAATGGCTACCATGTAGTAAATAAATAACGTACTTAATTTAAATATAAAATACATATTGTATGGTCAAGGGGAATATTGATATTAAGGGGATTTAGGGACTCTCCGTCTATGTAAAAAAAATAGGGGGTTGGGAGAGTGAATCTTGCCCCAGCCATTACACTGGCTCATCATATCCTCTAATGGCTATCCTAATAGAGGAAATGATATATCTCCGCAAGATTCCGTTTGGAGCAGCCAAAGACGTCTTTTAAAAACTCCAATCCGCCCAGTATTTTTTTTTTATATATTGAATGAGAGGGCACAAAGAGGTAAGTCATAATCGTCAGTCAGTTTGTTTCGAGTTATAATGTGACTTGAAAGGACGATATGAACAATCCAGTGTCTCCAAAGTATATCCAGATGATAAAAGTATAAAGTACCATAAAGTTTGTAGGTCACTTTCCATGAACTCTGCACTTCGTGTCGTTGTTGGTAGGTAGATCATGTGCAAAACGTACTCCTGGGCATAATAAATCTCACTCGGAAAACAGCTTACTTAAATGCAATGCAGGGTGCAGGTAAATGTATAGACTGGTCAATGTAGATGTGGCATCCCATACATTAAAGGCGAATACTTGGGCTGTGTTTCCTCGTGGCTACGGTGGGCCCGAATTCTGTGGCACAGATATAGGTAGTACAGTAGTATCAGCAGGTAGTCCCTGGAGAGAGTGCTCCAAACACATGCAAAATATGCATAGCCAAATACTGGCAGTAATGTCTTCAGTTAGTAATATTTAGATATGTTCCACAGAACAATGGTGTTGCTCCAATTCCAATGGCCTTGCCATGATATGTAAATATTGGGGATAATATCAACCCTGTTTTAATTTATTGAAATCCGGATCGCAGAGATAGGTAGCAACCATGTTGCACTCGTTGCATTAATGGCTTAGCCATCATTGGTAGATTATTCGTGTAGAAAATTCCTTGGTGGTTGTGAATCCAATAATAGCAGTTATGAAGTAAATAATATTGAAGTCCGGACAGGAAGCTTCTGTAGAGTCCACATTCCAAGGTCCGACCAGTGATGTATGATAAGTTAAAACTGATTGATTCTTCTTGAATATGTATACAATTTGCGATTACATTAAATGCACAGACCAAAGTGCCGGTGTCAGCTCTTTCGCATATAGGTGGACATTCACGAAGTAGAAGAAGCGATTTGTGGGTCAAGCCAGGTAAAATTGCTACACCAACGGCTCCCCGAGGGCCCTCATTCTAGTGATATTAAAACGGTTTCGCATGAGTTACGTGATTCAGACAGTCTTGCAGCTTCCTGTTGTATAAGGCCGAAGCCTTTCAACACCACGAAACAACAACTCGTCCGAATAGCTATCAGCTGCGCTCTCCCTTCTAAGATCTTCGACATCGGTCAGCCAGAGAGTCCCAGATGCAGCTTTATTTCACCTTTTTATTACCTCCAAATACCACTAACACTCAGTGAATCGCCACAGATGCGGACGGCGTCAAACGCACAATCTTCTCGAGATTTAATTCCGGTCTGGGTACACTTTTACATACTCACAAACCATACAACACAAAATAAAGAAATATAATCAAATCTCAAGAGTATAATATTTTCCAACAACTACATCATAATATTATTTATCCGGTCTATCTTTGCTATCCGAATACAATCTTATATTTTAGTTCCGTAGTAGGAACCTAAGCTCATTCTTTAATCAGTAATTTAATAAACAAATCCTAAATAGAGGAATAAAACCCAAGTTACATCTGGAATTCAAATTATGGACCCAATCCTAACAACTCAAACAAATGCTGCAACCGTAATGATAATATTTTCTTCTTTCATAGTTCATTCTAAATACCTGTAGCCTTTGTGTATTGTAATATAATTCCAAACTAGTATTTATTTATATCTAGGTAACGAAACCAAACTAATCAAATCCTTAGTGACAATTTGTCACTAAGGATTTGATCACTATTTGTTAGTATCGTGATCATCGATTAGATCGTGTCTAACGGGTTCCCCGGAATTCTCAGAGATGGCGCTGCCAATCGATAAAGTGAAATAATACATATAACCCAAGACAATTCTAGTGATTTCATTTTGATATAGAGTCAGATAGTGTTTGTAACGGATTATACAATTGTTTTAATCTATTTATAGAATAAACACCGTGCTGTGCAGCTAGTGCCAACTAGTGATCACCTATTGAACCACATTAGCATACCTTCATGATAAGTGCCAGCCAATCACAGCTCTCAATGGAATCGGAAGTCGGATAAGTACCTATAACTAAACAAAGACTCCTGCGCGTCATGTCCGATATTCTCCATGAACCGGTGTTACGGCTACAAATCGAATCGTGATACGTTTCTTAATGCTATTTAGTCAAAAATGAATTTTGTGCTTAATGTGAACTTGGTGTATAAATGAATGTGATCTCCTTTGGCTGGACGGTCATCCATGAAAACTAACAAACACAACGCTACAAAATGAGATCTGCGTCACCATATTTATTTCAGTAGGTACAATTTCATGATTTAATTATGGGCGCACATTATGTTCAGATTACGTAGCATAATTACTAATTGACTACTTTCTGTATTTTCAGGTTAGGACCAAGTCGATGACTGATTTTCGCATGACAGAATTATTGTAAAACATCCATTGAAATTGTAAGATAAGCGAAGAAGTACCCATTGTGCTTATTTTATATTTTAGTGAATACAATATGGTGCAACAGAACATAATCAACCAATAGCATAATGATATTATTTATGGTTATAAAATTCAAAATTCAAAATTTCTTTATTGATTAGGATATATATATTAGGATATATCTCTTTCAATCGTCAAAAAGTAGGGGGGTAGGAAAGAAGGAAGAAAACACACAGTGACACGCTGACCTCCCTATGGCCGTAGCAAACCCATCCCACGCCAACCACGACCGAACCGTGCTCGACAATGCCAGACAGAGCCGGAACGCGTTCGATATATTATATAGATATGTCTAGTATAATTAAGAAAAACCACCTAAAACTATAGCAAGAGTAAGCCAGTCCACCAAGGCAGCACCCGTTTACGAGTATAACGCAGGGCCCAGCCATCGTCAAATTCAACCATATTTGAGGGAAAAGAGCGGCCCGTCCCTCACGCCACCGCCAGACAGACTTTTAAGTGAGCGTGTATTACACATGCTGCATGTGAAAGGTAGCTGCTCCCACCCTACTCTATCCTATCCCTACCCTACCGCTACCTTACCCCTACCCTATCCTACCATTGCCTTAACCCTACCCTACCATTACCTTACCCCTACCCTACCACTATCTTACCCCTACCCTACCACTATCTTACCCCTACCCTACCACTATCTTACCCCTACCCTACCCTATACTACCTAACCGCTATCTTACTCCTACTCTACCCTACCCCTACCCTAGCGTAGACAGGAGACACCATGTGAAGGAGAGGAAGGAAAATTAACGCCGCTTCCAAGGTGGTTCTCCGTGGGGGAAAGAAACGGCAAGAAACCCACAGAGCCTACGTTATTTCTTTTTTTTTAAACATGTCTTATGTACTAATACATTATTTGTCCTATATACTATCTTAAAAGTAAATACCTGTATAGAACAGCAGTTCAGTCCCCCATGGGACCATATGCAAATGACGAAAGTCCATGACTTTCGTCATTTACATATTCAGATATACTATAATAACTTTGTTGACATAATTTGTTTAAATTTATTCAATGGTAAATTCGACTTTAAATTTATTTAATGGTAAATTCTGAATATCTGTTGGAACCTTATTATAAAAGCGTACACATTGACCCATAAATGATTTGTGGACTTTGGCTAGACGACAAGCACCAGCAACAAGCTTATCTTTAATTCTCGTATTAATATTATGAACATCACTATTCTTCTTAAATAAGTGTAAATTTTTATGAACATACGTTAAGTTATATATATATTGTGACGGCATTGTCATTATATCAATATTCTTAGTGAAACTTTACTATGGCACGGTACGGTATGGTACGGTAGAACTTTAGGTCTCAATTCATAAATCGCGCGAATAGCCCTTTTCTGCAATACAAATACATTGTGCCAGTCGGCAGCGTGTCCCCACAGCAGTATGCCATAGGCCATAATACTGTGGAAATAACTAAAGTAAACTAATCTTGCTGTAGCCTCATCAGAAATACCCCGTATCTTCTTTACAGCATATGCTGCAGAACTTAGTAATAGTAATAGTATAAGTTCTCTTACTATGGAGTTAAACTTTGAATGCTGTGGTTTATTGTTACCAGAATTAAACGATATTGTTATATGTATCTATAGAATTCCTAATTCTAACTTCGATATATTTATAAAAAGCCTAGAGCTATTATTATTCAGAATAACCTTACGAGCAAGGTATGCAACCAAAAAAGTAGTTATAGCTGGTGATTTAAACATTAACACCCTAGAAAATAGTAAACAATGCATCATATTTAAGAATACACTATTAAAATACAATGTACATTTAACTATAAATGAACCAACTAGAATCACTTTACAATCACAGACATGTATCGATAATATAATAACGAATTTAAAAACATTTAAGTCAAAGGTTGTACACCTTGGTCTTTCAGATCATTCTGGACAAATAATTGAAATACCATGTAGACAAAGTTTCAATGAAAAATATTGGTACGTACACAAAATAAATGTAAATAAATACATTGATGTTTTCCTACACTATATATCACAGATAAGTTTTGCCGAGGTTTATAGCCACACTGATGTTAATTTAGCCTACAGAAAGTTTTTAGATCTATATAAAATGTTATATGATATATGTATTCCTTTAGGAAGAGTAAAAATAACACACAAAAGAAAATGTAATTGGCAAAGTAGAGGTATACGTAATGCAGCTAAAATCAAGAGAAAAATTCATCATCAAATATTCAAAAATAAGCAAATTCATCTAAAACCCTATTATAAAAAATATTGCAAAGCCCTGAAATTAATAACTCGTATAGCTAAGCGAAAATATAATATTGAATATATAACTAATAGTACAAATAAAAATAAAGCTACATGGAGTCTAATAAAAAAACAAACAAAACCTGCAAATTTAATAAAAACAACTGTTGAAAAAATTAATTTTAATAGTAAATATATATCAGATGCAAATATCATCGCTAAGTCCTTTAATGATCACTTTACCACAAAGAATCACCATAACCACTGCTCAAATAACTACAAGCCGACAACTAAGAACCATTGTAACAGTATATTCATTCAACCTGTTGACGCTCACGAACTAAAAACAACTATAATGAGTTTAAAAAATTAAAATAGTTACGGCTATGATGGGATCCCGATTCAGGTAATAAAACGTTCTATCAACTACATTTGTGAACCCCTCGTCTATATTATCAATTTAATGCTTGAAAACGAAATATTTCCTGAGGACCTAAATAAAAGTATAATCAAGCCCATTTTTAAAAAAGGTTCCAGAAGTATTATTGACGACTATAGACCTATAGCATTACTCTCAAGCTTCTCAAAAATCTTTTAGAAAATTATACACACGAGGCTTGTTAACTACCTTAATAAAAATAATTTACTGAATACAAATCTGTTTGGCTTCCAAAAGAATAAATCCACAATTTTAGCAATATTTAAAATACTGAAACAAGTTTGGGATATGTCAAATGTAAAAACACAATCTGTAGGCTTATTTCTCGATATGTCTAAGGCATTCGATTGTGTCATACAGGATACGTTACTAATCCAGCTGGAAAACTTAGGTATACGAGGAAATGCTCTAAACCTTTTTGCAACCTATCTAAAGAACAGGCAACAACAAACTGCAATAAATAAATACAATGAAACCAACAAAACAATAGAAGAAATACAAACTCCATTCCGTAATGTTAATTTAGGTATACCACAAGGCAGTATATTAGGTCCACTCCTCTTTCTTGTGTACATTAATGAGCTGCCAAATATTATAAAACATTTATGTGATATGTACGCAAATGATGTAACGATTTTGTTTAGAAACATGCATAAAGATAAAATAGCCTTTGAAAAATAAATAAACGCAACCCTAAAAACTATTGTTAACTGGCTTAGAACCCTGAATCTTACAGTTAATGCAAATAAAACAAAACTGATCCAATTTAGAAACTACAAAAACGATTCATATAATTTAAATATAGCAGATACAAACAAGAAAATTGAAGAGGTAGATGAAATAAATTTCCTTGGCCTTTCTCTCGATTCTCATTGAAATTGGAAATCACATGTTAGTAAAATTAATAGTAAAATTTCGAGTTATTGCTATGCCTTATCCATTTTAACAGAAACTACTTCAGTAAAAGTTGCACGTGCTGCTTATTATGGCCATATTTACCCACTCTTGTCATATGGAATTATATATTGGGGAAACTCTGTAAATGTTCAGTCTACCTTTATACTCCAAAAACAATGTTTACGCATCATTTATAATATGTATTCCGACGAAACACTAAGAAATGTTTTTAGAGAAAAGCAACATCTTACATTTACGAATATATAAATATTCTGGAATTAAGCTCCTTCATAAAAAATAATATGTCTTACTGTACAGCATTAAGTTCGGATAATATCCAATAGATGGCGATGTAGACGTTTGCGTTGTTATTCTACATCGCGGGAGCAAGTTCGCTATCGAAAAGATATAGTGTTTTAGAGAGAATTGTATATTAACCTAATTTTGAAGAGTAAACTGTTAAGTATTTTGACTAGTTTTACTTGCATCAGCACCCTTGGTGGTTTGGACCCCTTAAATGGTGTGAGGGTTTTACATGGTCCTTCGAGCCGGATGATGGTTGCTTTTTTGGTAATCTCGTAACGGGATTACACCCCATCGCACTAGTAGGGGCAGTGGATCGCTGTTCGGTGCGCAACGCAGTGGTCTAGGTCAGGAGTGTTCTGACCAGGCTGCAACCAGAGCAATTGGTGGCTCTGTGAGGAAGCACTGCATCTACGTGTGGTGGTGGAGGACGAGCAACTAGGAGTCAAGAACCCCGTACCTGAGGAGGAGCGGAGGAGGATATAGCGAGCGGCGTCTGGAAGTCGTTCGGCCCTGTACCACGGACAGCGGTACAGAGGAGGAGAGCCATCTGTGGCGTGAGGAGTGTTGGTGTGTATGGTGCGCTATATGTGAGTACTTTTGAATTCATAATTCGGGAAGATTTAAAGCAAGAAAAGTGAACCTTATTCTCAAGGCTTAAAAAACTTTGATGATTGCTATTAGCTAAACGAAATTGGACTTTATTTACTAAGCAACTTTAACTTGGAAATAATTTTAAAATTTGGATTAAAGTAAAGGAAATTGAACTCTATTTGTTAGACAAGTTTAACTTGTAATTTTAATACATGTAGAAAAGTATTGTGTAGTTAGAACTTAGAATAGTTTCTTAAAAACCGTACCTACGGAGAACCTATGCCCGATTTTCTATTTTTTATTGAAGTCAAACACTTAGAATAATTTTTACGTAGTTTCAAGGGACTTTGAATATTTTGAAACTTTGAGTTAGATTTTATTTTATTGCAATGGAGAATTTAGTTGTGGTACAAATAGATACTTATAACCGTTTACTTAAAGGTTATGGTAATTTTAAAAAATCTCCGAAAGAACGGATTACGAAAGAGTATGTTCAGAGTCGTTTGGAAGTCTTAGAATATATCTGGACCGACTTTTTGAATGGTCATAGAGATTTAATGAAAACAGCGGATCCTAGTGTTATAAAACTATGTCACTGAAGATATTTATGATAAAGCCGAAGAGTCTTATATTGCATATAAATGTAACTTGAAAACTATTTTGGGCAAGTTTGAAAGTTGTCAATCAAAGCCTTTAGAGTTCAGTCGGTCAGCTATTTCAGGTCCTGGAAACTCAAATCATCTGATAAAGTTGCCAACAATAAGTATCCCAATGTTCTCGGGCAAGTACACCGAATGGATTACATTCCGTGATCTATTTCGTTCAATGATTCATGATAACAGATCTCTGAACAATGTGCATAAGTTACACTACTTAAAGAGTTATTTGACCGGTGAGGCCGAACAGTTGTTGCGGAACTTACCAATTACAGATAGCAACTATCAAATCTGTTGGTCTCAACTGGAGGCTAGATACAATAATAAAAAGTATTTGTCACATTGCATTATTAAACGACTGTTGAGTCAAAGGAATTGTTACATAGAATCACCAGGCTTTCTGAAAGAGTTGATTGACACCAGTACTGATTGTTTAAACTCTTTGTCTAACATAGGAATTGACATTCAGTCATGGGATATACTTATATTACACATTCTAACTTTGAAGTTGGACGGTGAAACGCGTAAACAGTGGGAATTAAACGTAACTAACAGCACTGCACCAGACGAATTGCCAACTTTTAACCAATTTAAAGAATTCTTAACGAATAGATTTAGAGCTTTAGAATTTCTTGATTCTCGTAATTTTAACAAAAGTCAACAACCGATTCAACAATATTCAAATACAAGTAAACCTCGTTCGTTGCATGCTGCTGGTTCCGATAAAACTGTGGTATGTAAATTGTGTTCGGAGAATCATAAGTTGTATAGTTGCAAAAAGTTTCTAGAAATGGATAGCGATTCTCGTCGGGCTTTTGTTCAAAGTAATGGAGTCTGATTTATTTGCTTGGGCGATAATCATAACGCAAAGTTTTGCAAAAATACAATGAAATGTAGGATATGTAAGCGTCATCATCATTATTTATTGCACCCGAAAACTAATACCTCCTCTGCAGTAGCTCTAACAAAACCTGAAATAGCAAAGGATGACGAAATAAATGTAAATACCGCGGCTGTAAAGACCCAATCGGTATTATTAGCAACAGCGTTAGTTCACGTTGAGGCTAAGTCAGGTGAAAATTGTACTCTGCGAGCTCTTCTCGACCAAGGCTCTCAAGCCTCGTTTGTGACGGAATCTGCGGTTCAATTGTTGAGGCTGAAAAAGATACCAGTTAAAGGGTTAATATCTGGGTTGGGTGGAGATAAGGAAATCACATCTCATGCAGTAGTTAAAATAAAATTGAAATCTATCAAAGAACCTTATGTAACCATAGAAGTTAATGCTCATGTTCTGAAATCAATCACTAGTTTTCTTCCTAGTAAGAAAATAGTTGAATTGAAATGGTTGCAAACGAAGCATATAAAGTTAGCTGATCCTCAATACTACAGACCTAACAAAATTGATCTTTTGTTAGGTGCTGAAATCTACTGACAAATAATAAACGAAGGATTGTTGAAGGATCCTACCGGTTCATTAATAGCTCAATCAACTTCTTTAGGATGGGTAATTTCGGGGTTAGCTGATTCTAATAATTCAGCTAAAGTTTTAGTAATGCATGTCTGTACTGAGGAGGATGATATGCTTAAAAGATTTTGGGAAATGGAGGCTGAGCCTGCTTATAACGAACAAAAAATACTTACTGAGGACGAGCAAAAATGTGAAAGTTACTTCAGTGATACTACTAAAAGGGATAAAGAAGGTAGGTTTATGGTAAGAGTTACCTTTGGAACGTCATGTGCGCATTTTCTAGCTGTCAGGTGTCTTATGCAGGCCGCTGTCGAGGAAAGTCATAACTACCCCATGGCTGCTGAACGTACCATAACAGACTTTTATATGGACGATTTATTAACTGGATGTGAAACGGTGGAAGATGGGTTAAGGATTTATTCTGAGATGAATGAAATGTTGATGAACGCTGGATTCGAACTTCAAAAATGGTCAAGTAATAATAGTGAGTTGATGAAAAAACTTAATGAAGCAAAAACTGAAGAGGTACCTGAAAAGGGAAAGAAGTTAAAAATGGATAAAATATTCAAGATATTGGGACTTACCTGGAATAGATGTGAAGACTCGTACCAATACACGGTGGATCTCTCTGAGCAGAAACAATCTGTAACTAAAAGAAAAGTTATAGCTGATATTGCTCGTTTATTCGACCCGTTGGGGTGGGTCGCACCTACGGTTATAATAGCAAAGATGATGATCCAAAAGCTTTGGTTATGTGGAATAGACTGGGATGATGTAGTACCTAGTTGTTTAGAAAAAGAATGGGAAACTTACCGAGCGGAGTTAAAGATGCTGGAACTGGTACAGATACCGCGCTATCTTGGTTGTAGATCGGATGATGAAAAAGTAGAGTTGCACGGATTTTCCGACGCATCTCGTTCTGCATATGCTGCTGTAGTTTATATTCGGATCGTCAGTTCGAATGGAAATGTTCAAGTCAGTTTGGTAGCAGCAAAAACTAAGGTTGCTCCCATAAAACAAATTTCTATACCGCGACTTGAACTGTGCGGGGCAGTGTTGTTGTTGAAACTCATTGCAGAAGTAGGGACTGACATGGAGATTCCTAAATGTGACTGGCATACATGGACAGATTCGACGGTTGTGTTAGCTTGGATTAATGGCCACCCAAGTAAGTGGAAGACGTTTGTGGCTAATCGAGTCTCGTTCATCTTGAGTAATACGGAACCTCATCAGTGGGCTCACATTCCGTCCAAACTCAATCCCGCTGATGCTGCCTCACGTGGTTTACGTCCTTCCGAGTTGATCAAGTCATCCTTGTGGTTTTTGGGTCCTTATATTTTATGGGAAAAAATTGTAAAAAAGGACAGATCGAAGAGTCCTGAAACCAACTTAGAAGTGGCGAAAGTTCACTTTACAGCAACGGAAGAATGTTTGTTTAACAAGTTTTCTTCGTTGAACCGACTTTTAACAGTCATTGCTTATTGCAGAAGATTTTTAAACGTCCTAAAAGCAAGAAATGAGAGGCCACGTGATAAAATATTGACTCAAAAGGAAACACAATATGTCTTAGAAACATGCATCAAACAATGTCAACATGAACACTTTGAGAGTGAAATAGAGGCTGTACTCAAACACGAAAACTTGAAGTCAAGCAGCAAACTGAAATCTTTAAATCCTTATCTGGATGGAGGAATCTTAAGAGTTGGAGGCCGGTTAGAAAATGCACAAATGCTGGAGGACAGGAAACACCCCATTGTTATTCCAAAAAACAGTCACTTAACTACATTGTTGGTTGATGAGGCACATAAAAGAACAATGCATGGAGGTCCGCAATTAATGTTAAATTATCTTAATTGCAAATATTGGGTGCTTGGTGGAAGGCAACTCGTTAAATCACATGTTCGTAAGTGTGTTGTTTGTGTCAGAAACACGGCACGAACGAATAGTCAACTGATGGGCCAGTTGCCATCAGTCAGAGTTACACCAAGCAGACCTTTCAAATCTAGTGGCGTAGACTATGCAGGACCTATAAACATTAGGACTACTAAGGGGAGAGGGCTCAAGTCTTACAAGGGCTATATTTGTTTATTTATATGTATGGTGACTCGTGCTGTCCATATAGAAGTTGTGAGTGATCTCACATCGCAAGGTTTTTTAGCTGCCTTTAGACGATTTGTGGCAAGACGTGGACAGTGCACAGATTTATATAGCGATATTGGCACAAATTTTGTGGGTGAATCTCGTGAATTGCGGGACTTATTTGATGCGGAAAAATCTACAATATCGGGAGAAATAGCCGAAAGTTTGGCTACTAACGGGATTACATGGCATTTCATCCCACCACATGCCCCCAATTTCGTAGGTTTATGGGAAGCCGCTATCAAATCCACAAAGTATCACCTGAAACGGATAGTTGGGAATTCAACTCTAACCTATGAAAAGATGTCAACAGTTTTAACACAGATCGAAGCATGTTTGAATTCTAGGCCCATGTGGAGAATCGAATCAGGAGAGACTGTGTTAACTCCAGGACATTTTCTAGTTGGTAGTTCATTGATCACTGCTCCGGATCGTAATTATGAGTCAGCGAATATTTCTTGCTTAAGACGTTGGCAACTAACTCAACGTATGTTGCAAACTTTTTGGCGTTGTTGGTCACGAGATTACATAAATAAGTTACAGCAGAGGTATAGGTGGAATACTACCACTCCTGAACCCAAGGTCGGTGATATTGTACTGATAAAAGAGGACGACTTGCCGCCTAGTAAGTGGTTGCTGGGTAAAGTTGAAGCAAAGCATCCTGGCGCTGATGATATCACCCGAGTAGTTACCTTGCGTGTAAAAAATTCTTTGATCAAACGACCAACTTCAAAGTTATGTGTACTACCTATTGCTGAATAAAACTTTTGTATTTTTTATTTTGATTGTTATCATGAGATAGCTTCATATTATGTGAGTAATTTTAAGTAACATTTAAGAATTTGGTACAGATACTATTTACCTAGCTCTTAGATTTTGTAACCATAAGATTTGTTTTCTGTTAATATATTTTTGTTGTTAGTCATGGTGGGCGGAAAAAGGACAGTTTGAAATTCTGTCCTTGGTGGGCGGTTATGTACAGCATTAAGTTCGGATAATATCCAATAGATGGCGATGTAGACGTTTGCGTTGTTATTCTACATCGCGGGAGCAAGTTCGCTATCGAAAAGATATAGTGTTTTAGAGATAATTGTATATTAACCTAATTTTGAGGAGTAAACTGTTAAGTATTTTGACTAGTTTTACTTGCATCAGCACCCTTGGTGGTTTGGACCCCTTAAATGGTGTGAGGGTTTTACACCGATATACAGCGAAGCTTCCTTCACTTGACATACCGATTTTTGATGGCAAAAATATTTCCTCTTATAAATCATTTATAGAGATGTTTGATGCTGTTGTACACAAAGATACAAGGTTGTCACTTATACAAAAGCTTTGCTTTTTAAAAAAATATTTAAAAGAAGAACCTTTGCAGATAATCGACAGTCTGCCAATTATTGGAGAATCATACGAGTCTGCATTAAGTTTATTGAAGAAACGGTATGATAATCCGGCTTTATTAGTAAATAGTCATGTGACCAGTCTGCTAGATCTTCCAAGTTTGCAGCGTGGTACTGCACAGTCATTGCGCGACTTGGCGGCGAAGGTGCGACAGCATGTGGCTGCTTTAAATAATTTGAAGCAACCTGTGAGCCAGTGGGATGCGATTCTACCCTGTATACTTCTTCGCAAGCTTGATTCCTATACAGTGAGGCTCTTTCATAGTGATCGGGATGTTACGAAGGTCGTTTCCACTGACGAGTTGTTAAATTACATAGACAAGCGAGCAGCTTGTATGGAGGTAAGTCCTAGCTCTAATGAAAAGGCATACGGTAAAACAAAACCTGTTTCACTAATTACAACTGGCAGTAAACCGACAAAGCCTTCTTCGCAAATTAAATGTTCTCTATGTCAACAAAATCATAGACTTTTTAAGTGTCCCAATTTTCTCTCGTTGACTATAGATAAACGTATTAATCATGTGAGCAGTAACAATTTGTGCAAAGTCTGCTTGAACGCTCATCCATTGAAATGCAGATATAAATTTGTGTGCTCAATTTGTGATTCCAGGTCGCATAATACGCTCATTCATGAGAAGAACAAAGTAGGTGAATGTGATGGTTTTAATAAGATCAACTTGCATGTAGCACAGCCTGTAAACCAAACCGTCTTGCTCCCCACTGTTAAGGTGATTGCACAAGGAGCAAATAATAAAAATATAGTGGTAAAGGCGCTTTTAGACTGTGGGAGTCAAACCTCATTTTGTACCACAGTATTAGCCGAACAGTTAGGATTGCCACAATATGATCTAATTAAAAATATAGGAACCTTGGGTGACGTTTGCGGTAGTAAATCTACTAAAGCCTTAAACCTGCCCATAAAGTCGATTATGCAGAATTATAACTTAAACATCACTTGTTCCATTGTCGATAAAATAACATCAAAGCTGCCTCAAACAAAAATTGATTAAAACAGCTTTCAAATTCCAAAAAACGTGTTTTTGGCTGATGATGAGTTTCACATGCCTGGTGAAATTTCACTTTTATTGGCTTGTGATGTCTTATTCAAAATTATAAAAGACGGCAAAATTGAGGGAGGACCAACGGATCCCATCTTACTCAATACGCATCTTAGGTATATTGTCTCGTCCTGTAGATTATCAAATATTAACGACGCTGTCGTTATGCATACAATTACTGAACCGAGCCTGGATCATTGTATTCATCAGTTTTGGGAAGCCGAAAAGGTTCCTCATGTGTTCCAAGAATCTCTTCCAGAACATGAATACAGCGAAAAGGTTTTCAAGGACTCGGTGACGCTTAAAAATAATAAGTTCGAAGTTAAAATACCTTTAAAAGTCGAACTTAAAGAAATTGACCCATCAAATTCATTTTGGATTGCTTTCCAAAGGTTATGCGCCATCAAGCGTCGATTTAAAAAGGATCCAGTATATCATGAATTATACAAGAACTTCATTCATGAATATTTGGATCTACAGCACGCTAAAGTGATTGATACCGACAACTGTGATGAAAAGGATAATCCTCTATTATTTTTGCCACATCACGCAGTGTTGCGCCCTGAGAGGCAAACTAATAAATTAAGAGTAGTGTTCGATGGCAGCGCACAGACGAAAGGTGGTCATAGTCTTAATGATATGATGTGCAATAAACCCGTTGTGCAAAGATCACTTTTCGATATACTACTACTCTTTCGTAAGTATAAGTACGTTATACAATGCGACATCCGTCATATGTACAGAATGATCAATATTCATCCAGATCATAAATGCCTACAAAATATTCTATGGCGCGAGGATGGAGTCATGCAAGTGCTCCAGCTTCAAACTGTGACTTATGGCTTGAAGAGTTCCGCATTTTTAGCCACCAGATGTCTTGTTGAATTAGCAAGGCGTTACAAAGACGAATATCCTTCGGCAAGCTCTGCTATTATAAACAATTCTTATATCGACGATATTCAGTCTGGAAGCGATACAATTGAAGGCGCGCTCAAGCTGAAGAGTGAGCTTGATTCGATTTCTAAGTTAGCAAACTTCAAACTGCATAAGTGGGTGTCCAATTGTCCCGAATTACTTATAGATGTGCCAAAGAAAAGTCTCGGTATGAGTAACAAAAACATTGATACGGACAAGGCTGTTTTTAAAATACTGGGTATATCATACGAAGCGAAAGATGACGTATTTCAGCTCAGTGGACATGTGCTTGATCCAAAGCCTGAAACTCCGACCAGAAGAAACGTATTATCTTCCATTAGTCGATTATTCGATCCAATGGGATTTGCTGGTCCTGTCACTTTAAAAGCCAAGCTGCTTTTACGAGAGCTATCTCAAACTAATTTAGAATGGGATACGCCTTTACCAAAGGAGTTATGTATTGTTTGGGAGAGTTTTTATAACAATATTATTAACATGCCTATGCTGACCATACCTCGTTATTTGCATATTTCCGAGGCTAAAGAAATACGGTTAATTGGTTACTGCGATGCATCTGCTAATGCTTACGGCTGCTGCTTATATTTAAAAGTTAAATGTATTGACCAAACGTACATTCACCTACTTTGCTCAAAATCGAAGCTAGATGCAATTAAGTCTAAGCTAACAATTCCGAAATTGGAATTGAACGGTGCGTTGTTTTTAGCAAAACTCGCTTATCATGTTTCTAGTACGCTTAACGTAGCGACTATTGATCTTTTTTGCGATTCCAAGATTGTGCTAAGTTGGATTGACGTATCGTGCGCTGTAAAGGTTCCCGCTTACATAGGAAACCGCGTAAAAGAAATAAAGCGGCTAACACAGAATGCTAGTTGGCACTTTACTCCAGGCCTATTTAACCCCGCAGATATTTTGTCTAGAGGCGCAGACCCAACCAAAATTAATAACAGTTTGCTATGGAAGCGCGGACCAGATTATTTATTACATTCAGACTGTTACGTTTTTTATATGGCTGAATTTGAAACACCACTTAACACTATTCCATGTGATAATTTTTCAATTATTGATAAGGAATCCATTGATCCCTTTTTCGAAAATTATTCTAGCCTTTATAAAGCTACGCGTATTATGGTATACGTGTTAAGATTTGTAAATAAATGCAAGAAGCGTAATGGTCGCTCTGCTGAGGTTTCTGTTCTAGAAATGAGAGAAGCATTGACTTCAATTATTAGGGGAATTCAAAATCATTATTTTTCCCATGAGATAAAAGGTTTAGTTCAAAACAAAGATGTTAAGGGCTCCTTATTGTCACTGAATCCCTTTTTAGACTCGCAAGGTGTTCTTCGTGTGGGTGGCAGGTTGTGTAACGCCAACATCGATTACACAACCAAATTTCCTATTATTTTGCCTAAATGTTGTCATATCACCCGGTTAATTATCCGACAAGAACATCTAGCTTTAAAGCATGGTAGTCTTAAGCTGGTCTTAAGTAATTTACTACAAAAATATTACATTATTAATGCTGTTAGAGAAGTAAAGAGCGTAATTCATAAATGTGTCGTATGTTGTAGACATAAAGCTAAAACCTCAAAGCAACTTATGGGCTCATTGCCTATTGATAGACTGACTCATTCCAGAGTATTCATAAAGGTGGGCCTTGACTACTGCGGTGCATTCGATATAAAACAATCATCGCTCCGCAATAGTGTAATTTCAAAGGGGTATGTTGCATTATTTGTTTGCTTTGCCTCCAAGACCGTACATCTCGAGGCGGTATCTGACATGACCGCCGACACATCTATATCAGCCTTAAAGAGATTTGTTTCTCGTAGGGGTGTCCCTAGTGATATATTTTGCGATAATGCTGCCACCTTTAAGTGTGCAAATAAACAGTTAAAGACCTTATTCAAATTACATGACAGTCTAGAGTTCCAACAAGCTGTCTATAACTACGCGTTGCAAAGGGAAATTCAGTTTCATTTTATCCCGGCTTATAGCCCGAATCATGGAGGTCTCTGGGAGGCCGCTGTAAAGTCGGCAAAGTTCCATTTAAAAAGAATATCTACTTGTAAAGTATTTACATATGAACAATTTAACACCATTATGACAGAAATTGAAGGCATTCTTAATTCAAGACCGCTAATGTCGGTTACTAATCAAGATACTTCTGATTTCTCTTCTCTGACTCCTGGTCATTTCATAACACAGGCCTACAATGATTTTGGTGCCGCTAAAAATAAAACAGATTTCAAGTACGTTCGGTACCCTGATAAAAAATTGATACTTACTTTTTTAATGCTACGTGTAGTTTTCGAGATTTCGCAAGGATAAATAAATTAAATAACATTTAATAAATTTATTAAAAAAACAAAAGAACATTTAATTCGAAACATTTAAATACATTTAATTACTCATTATTTTACAGGTTAGAAGCTAGGATCAGGATATGTCATTTTTCTTTTGTTTATACCACGTAATTCTACAACACAAAAATAACAGTCATAATGTGATTTTTCGGTTCTGTCCAAATCATCGGCACACTATACTTAAAATGATTACGTTTACCATTTGCCCACTGTCTTAAATGTTCACTACACAACTTGCACACAATGTTTGGAACCCACGGTTTGTCCAGAGCATTCATCTCTATATTAAAGTAATCAACGTATGTCTTCTTCACTGCATCTGTTATAGGTTTTCTAAACTTTTTACTACATATTAACCACAAATATAACAAAATGTATTTGGATTATTTACACAACATCTTCACGACGACGCCATATCGATATTATCATTTAATCAAAGAAATTAATTGACTATAATGACATTAAGTATAATAAAATACATTTTTTAGGTTATGACCTATCGATACAAACCTGAACGTAGCTTCGCGATTTTGACAGCTAACCATGACGTCTTGCGGACTAATTAACCAAATTATAATATAGAATTAGCGGCACCAAACAAAAAATTTTTTTTGTAGGCCTGTGTAATAGGTTCTCACTTAACTGCTATACCTCATCCAAATTTGACGGACCTTCCTTCTAAAAGATTGCGGCTTTGGAGAACTTGCGAACAAGTAAGGCAACATTTTTGGAATTTTTGGTCCAAATCTTATTTAGTCTCTCTAAATGAGCGCACCAAATGGAAAAAGGCTGTACCTAATCTTGAGGAGGGTGCTATTGTCCTTCTTATTGATTCAAATACCCCACCACTACAGTGGCCACTAGGAAAAGTTGTTAAATTACATCTAGGCAATGACAATAAGGTTAGGGTTGTCGAGATAATGACCTCTGACAGTAAAATTCATTCGATAGCTGTATCAAAAATAGTTGTGCTTCCAGTTGACTAATAATGTTTTAAAGTTAAGTTAAGATTATAAGTTAATGTTTTGTTTAATGTTAATGCTAAGTTATTTAAATTTTTCCTTCCTGGGGAGCATGTCTATGACACAATCTCTTTTGATTATATTTTTATACTCTGTTTTTTGTCTATTCTTATTGCAGTGTAACGAAGATACATACATTTCACAAATATATTAATTTAAAATATTAAAGGGCAGTTTTAACTAGTAAAAGTCCTAGAAAAGTGTTGTACTTTACAATCGTTGTGTCGTTTGTTGGCGGGTGGGTCGGTGGTCGCCGCGCGCGGGTTTATGTACCTACAAACCTATTGTTATACTAAAGTGAACATACTCGCCAGGCTTAGCACATTGCAAATCTTTAGTAGATTTAAGTGCCTGAACTAATTGATTTGTCATATTTGTTGTTATGTCTAACTTAAATAAAAAAAAAATAAAAAAAAATTGACTTATCAAGAAATCGTGCCTTTGATATTCATGTTTTTTGTTTTTATGATACAGTTAACATCATACAAGTATGAACGATATGATCGTAAAATATGGAATTTCATAATAGTAATCTGCGAAGAATTTAAATGACGGTTTTTGTACAAGATTTAAAGTAGCTTCCGTTCAAAGAAAACTCGTTAAAAAGAAGTTGTTTTGAAAATGTTTCGTTAACAAGCTCATGAATCAATGAAATGAAATCTGCTTGGAGTATTATGGTTCAAAAATATCAAAATAGTATTCTCATTGACTAGCAATTGACCACAAGATATACAAGATTTATGATTTTATCTGAACAGATTACTTTTGATGTTCGATAGTTATTAGATCTTGTTATTCGAATTGAACAAAATAAAAGCACACACAGTTAAATATATTTATTATACAATTTTACATAGTAATATTACAAAAACTAGAAATTTCACAACTTCTCTTGTCCTTATCATCACAATTTTAACTTTACAGCAATGTGACAACCTTATCTCTATGTCTAGTACAGAAAACTTATGGAACAGAAGCTCGTTTAAAGAGCAAACAATATTTTCTAACTCGTTGTCTGAAAGAAGCACTCTCAGAACTGTCTCGTAAGTTTTCATTCTTCAAATTCAAATCACTGATACCATCCAACAAAATCTGATTAAGGAAAATGTATTCCTCCAAACTGAAAAATTCAAAGGACACTTGGCTCTTAATCTTCAAGAGAACATTAGGCACTGCCACTGATTTCGCTGTCCTTATCTGATCTAAACAGATGTCCAGCGCACAAATTGTCACCGCTCTTTCAAAGCATCCAACACTATGAATCACAATTGGACGGTATGTACTTTCCTTGCCTTCCATTCTTGTTACGCAGCAACTGCCTTGTTTTTCATTAATCATCTTCAGAAAACTTTTCAATTGTCGAGAATTGAAAGTGGCATTTCTGTCCGGAAACTCATGGTACAGATAATGTGAAATTTTCTTCGATTTTCTTTCCATTAAATTATTTACAGTCAATTCCAATTGTGTGTAGTACTTATCAACAATAATTTCCTTTCGAATTATAAACTCACCGACAGTATATTCGTTGGTATTAAGCCAATTCTTTTTCCTTGATTTCTTCTGATCAAATCTTACGATCACTTTGCAGCCACAATCCCATACCCAGCTCCAAAAAATTTACGATTCCATTTCAGATTTAGGATTGTTGATCAACAAAAACTTATCCTTGTCATGGTATCCGTCGATATAGTTGATAGTGAACATGTCGAACTTAATACTTCCCACGATCGATAAGCGGGCGCACTTTCTACTTTTCTTCGGTGTCCTTTCATCTTCAAAAGTAAGTCGTTTTATTAAATAGTGTTCACTTTTCACTATTTCTTGGAAGCTCTGGTCCATTCGTTTTGCAAACTCTTGTACACTTTCTGTACTCATTTCGATGTTTTCGCTATCACTGTCTGTATTAAACTGAGAGCAAAAGACGCTGTGGTCTGTTTATAAACATTATTTTGATGGAATGTATTGTTGAGACACTGAACGTCCTTCTGTAAGGCTGATTTCCCGAAATCAGAGATGGAAATTTAATGGCTGCGTTTCTAAAGAAGTAATCACACTTATAGTTTTTATTTATAATACAATTTATTACAAAAGTTGTCAGGACGGCATTTGTTCACAGAAGTGTGCGAAAATAATTTACAATTTGAAGAAATGACAATTTTGGAAGATCGCTTTCTATGAAACCCACAGCATTGAGGAACTTGCGACTGCCTAATTTCAGAACACAAGGAAAAATTTTTGCAACATCAATTTTTTAGCATTTTTTATCCCGATGGAATCATGTGAACAAAAAAAAGGCGATAGGTGTCAAATTATAAACAACTTAAAAATTTGCTCCTGAATTTTTAATTAAAATAAAATACTTGCAAACAACTAATATACTTAAATTCAGTGTAAATATATGTGGTAGTTCCACAAGTACCTGTTGCCGCCTGCTAGCATCACTTATCACTTATCACTGGGATATCACTGAGTCACTGCTTTGACAATGGAATTGAGTGACATTCACACCAACCAGAAGGCTCTGGAAGCACTAGTTCTGGGCAAGTTGGCGGAGTTTCAGTCACAGCTGAAGGCAGCGTCCACAAATACAGTTGCAGCACCATCACTTGAAAAACCACCATCAGTTGAAAAACTGTCCGACGACATCTCCACCTTTAAAAACTTGGTATGGAGTATGTTTTCACTCCTCAGGCAGCAAATCGCTGAACAAACAAAGACTGTTGATGCTATTGAGACCTACAATCGTAGAAAGGTCCTTTTATTCTATGGTGTTGAAGAGTCAGAAAACAAGGACTTAAAATCGACTATTCTGCAGGTCATCAGCGGTAAAATGTCTGTTTCGAAGGTGAGTGAATGTCCCATTGCATCTTGTCATCGTCTTGGTGCTGCTGTTGCTGATCGACCGAGGCCGGTCCTTGTCCGGTTCAATGATGTTGATATCAAGTCTCTGGTTTGGAATAGCAAGTCCAAGCTTAAGGGCACCAAGGTTACTCTAGCGGAGTTCCTAACTCGAGTGCGGCATTCTGTCTACATCAAAGCTAGACAGCATTTTAGCATAAGATCAGTTTGGAGTCTGGATGGAGCAATTTCCATTAAACTTCCCGATGAGTCACTCAAGCGCATCACCACTATGACTGAGTTGGATGATTTAATTGTTCGTTTTCCGAAGACTGCATCGCCGAATGCATCACATGAGGATACTGCAATTCGATCATCGCCAGCCGATGTATCACCGCAACCAGAGAAACGGGTCAAAGTCGCCCCTGCATCCAAGACCGTTGCATGTGAGGATCGTGCGAAGACTATTGCGCCACGCCCTAAACGTGTAATGCCTAAGAAATAGCTTGTGTTTGCCGCTTCCGTGCATTTGTTTAAATTTTCTTGTTTACAGTTGGCAGTGTAGTTTAGATATTGCGTCGCTAATTTGCCTAAACTTGCTTACTTGCTTGCTACCTGCTTATTTTGCTTGGCTATTTTTGCACACCGCTTTTTATTTACGTCTATTTTAATGCAATGTAACCTCATTTTATTGTATTTACTTTGTTTTGATTATCTTGTCAACAGAACAACAGATTTTCAAGAACTGTCACTGTCATTTCTGTCGACTTGACATTTCACGTAATCCGCATACGACTTTATGGGGAGCGTTTGCAGAGATGGCTATATTATTGTTTCTGTGTCTCATTATGGTGGCATTTAATTTTTTTTTTTTTCCTTTTTTAAGAGTGATATTTTGTTTCCATATAATTTTTCCATTAAGTTAATTTTACTTATGCTGCTTTATATTTTATTTTTGTAACAGTGACTGGCAGGCGGTGCTGTCAAGTGAACCAGTAGTTTGAGTAGATACTGGTCAGATATTTAATAGGTATTTGGTACCATTAGATTTAAAACCTAGAATCATATTTATTTATTATTTATTATATATTATATATTATATATATATATATTTGTTATGGCCTTTGATATCAATGACTCATATTTTTCAGTTAATGCCAGTACTAGTTATGATTATTTATCATGTAGTGATTCGGTGGGTGATAATGATAGTCGTACGCTGGGTGAACGCCTTCATGACACATTTCAACCTTTTCCTTTTAGCTTTAATATTTGCCATATTAATGCTCAGAGTATTGCTGCGCATCACCCTGAGCTAGTTGAAACATTTGCTGCTGATTCCATTCATGCAGTACTCATTTCAGAAAGTCTTTTGAAGCCGCCCATGTTGTCTGCTACATACTCACTGCCTCGATTCACGTTAGTGCGTAATGATCGTTTGGATAAGGGTTGGGGTGGAGTAGCCATTTACTTACGTAATAACATTTCCTATAAGATATTGATGATGTCACAACCAAGCTACTCAGCCTCAGCCGAGTTTATATTTCTGGAGATTACGTGTGGGGGGGTCAAGGCTGTCCTTGGCGTGGTTTATTGTCCTCCCGCTACTGACTATTTTGCGGACTTCGAGAGTGCGCTTGAAGCACTCTCTTCCGAATACTCTCATCATATTATCATGGGTGATTTTAACACCGACCTGCTTGCTTCTGCCAAGCAACCGGCACGAGCTCGTAGGCTTAAATCTGTCGTGGAGTCATCTTGTCTTAATCTCCTTTCTCTCGAACCTACTCATCACAACATTAACACCGACGACACCCTGATAGATCTTATAATCACCTCCTCGCCGGATCTTATTGAGGCACACGGCCAGTTTTCTGCGCCTGGGTTCTCACATCACGATCTTATTTTTGCCTCATACAAAATGAAAACTCCCCGACAGAAGCCTGTGACCTTGTCGCTGCGAAGTTTTGCTAGGTTGGACACTCTTCAGAGCGATGCTTCACGAATTGATATGGAAACGTTGGTAGGCGCATCATCGGTTGATGAGAAAGTCAACCTTCTTAATTCAGCGATCCTTAAAATCTTTGATGACCATGCCCCGATCCGAAAGGTTAAAGTGAGGCATCCTCCGGCTCCTTGGATGACAAAATGTGTTCGCACAGCAATGGGACGTCGTGACAAGGCATTTAGAGGATTCAAGAGGAATCGTACGGAGGAAAACTGGGTTATCTTTAAGGCAGCCAGGAATCGGTGTAACCAGGTGGTGCGGGCTGCTAAACGCCACTTTTTTCATAGTAACATCTCCAATTTGTCTTCAACTAACATCTGGAAATTTCTCAAGTCGGTGGGCATAAGTGGGCCAGCCGATGATCAGCTGACTTCTGCTGTTCCACTCAGTGATATTAATAAGCATTTTTCAACTATCAGATCCTTCGATTCGACCCTGAAACAGGCTACCTTGCAACTCTTATCTGCATTGCCACCGCTTGATTTAGAACACTTCTTATTTACTCAAGTCAGTGAGGATGAGATTAGAAAAACTATCCTTTCCATAAAGTCCAACGCCATGGGATGTGATGAGATCAGTCGCAGAATGGTGGTGATGACTCTTGAGGGTATACTACCAGCAGTCACCCATATCATCAATTTCTCATTATCAACTGGACAATTCCCCACCTTGTGGTGCAAAGCCTATGTTCGTCCACTTCCTAAGGTCCCACGTCCTTCCCTTCCCAGTCATTTCCGCCCTATCTCTATCCTACCTTTCCTGTCGAAGGTCCTAGAGGCCGTTGCGCACAAACAGCTCTCTGAATTTATTCATAAACACAATATTCTAAGCCAGTATCAGTCAGGCTTTCGACCTGCGCACAGTACGACCACTGCCTTATTGAAGGTCACTGATGATATTAGGAGAGGAATGGAGGACACTAAGGTAACCATCCTTGCTCTCATAGATTTTTCAAATGCCTTTAACACAGTGGATCATGATATCCTCCTGTCCATATTATCCCACTTTCGAATCTCATCTTCAGCTTTGGACTGGTTTTCAAGTTATCTTCGTGGCCGCCAGCAACTAGTTCGTCTTGGGCAGACATCTTCTGAGTGGTGCAATCTGACTGCCGGCGTACCGCAAGGCGGATTACTCTCTCCTTTATTATTTTCTGTTTTTATAAATATGATAACCTCCAATCTGTCCTGCTCGTACCATCTTTATGCCGATGATTTGCAGTTATACGTCCAGTGCGAGAGAAATGATCTGGCGGGCGCCATAAGTAAACTGAATGGCGACTTGGGTAGAATTTACGACTGGTCCTGTAGTTTCGGTATTGCCGTTAACCCAAACAAATGCCAGACTATAATTCTTGGCAGCACGCGTATCTTGGGAAAGATTGACGTCAGTTCCCTCGATCCGATCTTATATGATGGTGTTCCTATTCCATTTACTTCGGACGTAAAGAGCCTGGGGCTCCAAATAGACCAATTGCTTAGCTGGAACGTTCAGGTGGCCGAGGTAGGCAAAAAGGTCACGGGTACTCTGCGTGCGTTGCATCGTTTCAAGTTTTTCTTACCAATAAAAACCAAAATACTACTGATGCAGACCCTAGTCTTGCCCATCTTAGACTACGCAGACGTGTGTTACCTTGATGTGAACGAAGCCTACCTCAACAAGCTTGAGCGCCTACTGAACAACTGTATTCGATTTATCTTCGGGCTTCGGAAGTATGACCACATTACTGAATACAGGGAAAAGCTGGGTTGGCTAACCATCCGCGAGAGAAGGAAGTCTCGTATCCTCTCAACACTTTTTTCCATTCTTGACAATCCTTCCTCGCCGGGTTATTTAAGAGATCAATTCAACTTTTTACATGCAGCACATGACCGTGATCTACGTTCCTCCAGCAATTTGCGTCTGGACATTCCACCTCATCGCACTAATTTCTACAGCCATTCATTTGCAGTCCAGGCAGCGCGTCTCTGGAATGAAATTCCTGAGGATGTGCGAAAATCACAAAATCGCTTTACCTTCAAAAAGCTAGTGAAGAAATTCTTTATAGATAAAAGGCCTAACAATAAATAGTATATGTGTGATATAGTATATGTATCTATAGTATTTATGATAGGTATATTATGTGTATCGTATTGTATTTATTGTGGGGTTATGGTATATCATATTTTATTTATTACCATATCTTGTATTATTAGTTAATTAAATATACTAGCTCTCTGTTCCGCTTTTGGCACCTACTCTTTCGCTTTACGCATGGCCTACTGGTTGACTGGTAGATAAAGCCTTAATGGCTTTAAGTCCGCCAATTGTATTATTTTTAGTGCAATAAAGTTTAAAAAAAAAAAAAAAAAAATTTGTTAAAATTTTAATTTTGTCCCTTTTACTGTGTTTTAAAATTGGGCTGCTCGATTCTGAACTTTATTTACTAATTAACGAACAGCTTTATCAATAAAGTCGTTTGTGACGTCAAATAGCACTTTGATAATCAGCGCTGATACCATGTCTGGCGTGCTAAACGCAGCTACACTATTATTTATGAAAATTGCGTGAGTGAAAACTTTTTTGATCATTTGGGAGTTCAATGCCTAACAGTAGTTAAGTATTTGGAAATAATAGGCGGACGGCAGGTCAATCAACTGGTTTTTATTGTAACTCGAGGGTAGTATACAAATCACGTTTTTATAAATACCCAACACCTCCTTATCTAAATACAACAAGTATTTACTTATGTTACTAAATTATAAATTTATAAGTATAAGAGTGAATTTAACTCGAACTAACATAAAAATAAAAAGCAATCAGCTTGTAGCTTTAAGTATCTTGATCCTACTATAATAGACATTGTAGGTATACATAAGTGATAATTATTGACGGATGTTGCGACGGGGACGCAGGGTGATGGTTGATTTAGGAATCGGTGGCGATAACGCACACTCGAAAGATTCATCATTGATAGCATCAGGCGCGGCCGATGACGGTGAGTCATCGCCACCGGCGGCGCTTGCAGCCGCCGCATCGCGCGGCGAGCCCGTCGCAGCAGGATCCTCGCATTGACTTGATTCAGTCGAAATGCGAGACATGGAAAATCTTTTATTTTTAGGCGCTGGATGGGCGGGCCTACTCTTCCTTTAATTTCTCCCTCAACCCTCTTATCTTTATTTTTAGAATAATCGCGCGCATAAACAGCGCATATCACCTGTGGTAACCGTACACGCGGTGCCGCCGGCGCGCGCCACCTGTCGCTGTTGAGCATCCCGCAAGCGTTCGTCTACGCGGGTAGCGCGGGATTCACAGGATTCCCGGGATTCCCGTGAATCCCGGGAATCACGGGACTCCCGGGATTCCTGATATTCGCTGGATTGGATGGCGTCTCGTTCCTCGCTTGCGCCGGCGCCGCCGGGTGGCGCTCGCTGCAGAAGGTCGAGCCGTCCGCGCAGCCGCCGCCCCAGGAGCGCCACGGCCGGTTCCACGCCGGTAGTGGCGTGCTCACACTTCCTATATTGGAATTTCAGCCGCCCCGTTTCCTTTAGGCCTATAAGGGCTTGTTAGATTATGAATTATTCCGTTTCGATTAAAATATTGTTTCATCTCCAATGAAGAAAAAGGGGGTCCGTTGTCCGACACTATCTGGAAAGGCAAGCCGAAACGAGAGAATAGTTCCCTGAATTTTGCGATTACGAATTTTGAAGCCGTACTGTTCATGTTAAACACCTCTATCCATTTACTGTGTGCGTCCACAATAATGAGGTAGTGCTTGCCAGCGTACTCTCCGAAGTCGGCGTGCAGGCGCTGCCAGGGCCGCGATGGGAACTGCCACGGCGTAAGCGGCGCGTGCGGCGGCGCGGCGCGCTGCTGCCGGCACGTGCCGCAGCTCCTGCCCATCTCTTCGATTTCGGCATCTAACCCTGGCCAATATACGTAATTGTGCCCAGTGGTTTTCATTTTCACTATGCCCAAATGGCACTCGTGTAATTCTCGCAATGTGTATTTGCGATATTTAGGGGGTACGACGATACAATAATTGAAAAAAATGCAGCCGTTTTCAACGTATAAATTTTCCTTTCTATTAAAATAGGCTTTCTCTTGTTCTACTTACGTTCTATCCGGCCAACCGAATACTATATAGCTGTATATCTTACGTAGTACTGGATCGGTAGCGGTAGCTTCGGCTATATCTGTATGATTAACCGGGAAATAGTTCTCTAAATAAAATGTATAACACGCTTGTTGCACGCGGCTGCGGGTACGGTGTTGTCGCGGGCGTCCCGCGGCAGCGGCAGCCGCGACAGGCAGTCGGCGAGCGCGTTTGCGGCCGACCGTACCCACTCCACGGAATAGTCGTAGGCCGCGAGCCGCGCCGCGTAGCGCTGCAGCCGACTGGCGGCGGTTTGCGATAAGCCGACCTTCTCACCGAATATGTACGATAAAGGTTTATGGTCGGTCCTAATGATGAATTTTCTTCCATATAGATATTGGTGATTTTTGGTGACTCCGTAAAATATCGCCAATGCCTCCTTATCCAGTTGACTGTACGACTTTTCCGCGGCGTTGAGGGTGCGCGAAACACAACAGACGGCTTCTCCGTACCATCGGGGTACCTATGCGCCAAGACCGCCCCTATATATGCACTGCTGTCAACGCTCAGCACTATAGGCAAAATAGGGTCGTAATGCGCCAATATTTTATTATTTATTTATTTAGGACAACCAACAAGACTTACACTAACAAAGTTATAGCATCTTATAGCTAAAATATTTTCCCTTCTAAGTCCAGCCTTAATTATAGGTTACCACGACAAGGAATATAGACAACTTCGTTTAACAACGAATCGTTTTATCGCTGCTCAATATTGTTTTTATCGAACAAAAAGCATTCTCGCATTCCCAATCCCAAGTCCACGTTATATTGTTTTTTAACAACTGGTATAGTGGGTGTAAAACTGTGCTCATACGTTCAATGAACTTAGCATAATAATTCACCAGGCCCAAAAAAGCCTTCAACTGATGTACATCTGTGGGGCGGGGGGCATCACTTATGGCTTTAATCTTCTTTTTGTCAGGGTGCAAGCCGTTCTTATCAATTACATGTCCTAAATAACACACACTCGACTGTAAGAATTCACATTTTTCTAATTTAATACGTAGGCCTGCACCTTGCTAGCATTTAAAAACTTCGCGCAAGTTTTTAATGTGTTCTGTGACTGTCTCCCCACCTACACAAATGTCATCTAAAAACACAACAGTTCTTGGTATACCTCTGACAATTTCTTCCATTATTCGTTGGAATTTTTCCGGAACACAACTTAAACCGTAAGGGGTGCGGACGTATTCGAACGTTCCTACGTGAGTACTGATCGTAGTACACGGTCGTGAATCGACAGTTAATAATACTTGTTCGTAGTCATGTGCTAGATTAATCTTAGAAAAAACTTTACTCCCGCTTAGGGTAGCATACAAGTCTTCGATTCGTGACAACGGATAAGGCTCACGCTTCAATTTTGGGTTAATGGTGACTTTGTAGTCACCGCAAATTCGAATACTTCTGCACTTCTTAATTACGGGCACAATCGGTGTCCCGTACTCTGTACTCTGTTACTTTCACAATAGTGCCCTCGCGAACTAAACGCTGAAGCTCTTCCTCCACAGGTCGTTTTAATGCTAATGGTAAATTACGTGCCTTATAAAATATAGGTTCACTGTCTGCCAATTTCAATGAAATTTGTTGTGTACAAGTACCTAATCCGGGAGAAAAAACATCGGCAAATTATTTCTCCAATCTACTTAAAATGTTTGATTTAGGATCACTAGTTTGTGTGATATTGTTGATGTTAATGCTGATTTGATTTAACTGTAAACAACGTAACCACGCGCGCCCGAGCAGAGGCGGGCCGCCGCCCGGTATGATTAACAGCGGCAGCGCCTGCGGCCCGGCCCCGGCCGCGCCCGCCCCGGCCGCGCGCGCCGACACGCTAATGAATCCCAGTGGGTCTATCATCCCACCAGTATACGATCTCAATCTTAGCTTACTTTTCGTTACTTTTATATGTTTAAAATATTTTTGATAGATATATACATTAATTGCTGATATTTTACTACCGGTATCTACTTCAAATGGCAAAGATATACCCTCAATCATAATCGGAATTACATACGATTTATCGTCCACTCCGTCCACACACATGTTGAAAAGGTCGCTGTCGTCATATGTTCCGAATCCGGATCCAAATAATGTTGATTCCTCTTCGATTGGAAATTACGATCGTCCGACTTCCTGCACATCGCTTTCAAATGTCCTTTGACACCGCAGTTATCGCAAGTGAACTGCTTATATGTACATCTGCGGCGTGCGGCTTCCCGCTACGATAGCAGCGGCGCGCCGCGCGCCGGTCGCCGCCGCCTGAGCTGCGCGGCCCGCGGCCCGCCGCCGCCGCCGCCTCCAGCCGGTGCACGGCCCGGGCGTCGCCGCCGCCCGAGCCGCTCACCTCCGCGTGCCGCTCAGCTGCCTCGAGTGCCAGCGCCAACTCCACCGCCCGCTTATACTTCAAGTCCGTTTCAGCGAAGAGACGACTTCGCATTTCCTCACTGACCAGCTCCGACACGAATTGGTCTCTCAGGTTCTCCTCTAATTTATCGGCAAAGTTGCAAGTACTGGCCAGATGCTTTAAATGTTGTAAATACTCGCTGAGTTTCTCCCCGGGCTTCTGTCGTCGGAGTCGGAATATGTGTCGCTCGGCAATCTCTGAACGCTTGGGTTCTAAATGGTTGGATACGATGGTGACTAATTCGTCGAAAGTTTTGCTCTCGGGTTTGTCCGGTGCACAGAGATCACACATTAAGTCGTAAGTCGATTCGCCTACCCCTGTAATTAGTGTAGCAACATGGAGGTTTCTTTTTATTTCGTTCAAGGTTATAAATTGTTTCACTCTATTTACGTACACAGACCACTTCCGAGAGGCCAAATCAAAACATTCGATTTTCCCGAACGGCATTGTAAATGTCTTCAACTTTTAAAACCGAGCTATGAGAATAACTCGTCAAAACCGAATAAATCGTCGCCAGTTAAGTATTTGGAAATAATAGACGGACGGCAGGTCAATCAACTTGTTTTTATTGTAACTCGAGGGTAGTAGGTATACAAATCACGTTTTTATAAATACCCAACAACAGTAATTTCATTAACTAGATTAAGAATTCACAAAACGAATCAAGTCTCAAACTTATTTCAAATATATCAGAATGATATAAATTCTAAACTTTAGAGTAGAATTTTCGAATGACAGTACCATAAACTAAAAATGCCCACTCTCCTCTACGTCTACCTGGGTAGATACATACATTGTATAAAAATGTTACTTTTAGAGACCACTATCAATGTAAAGCACGTTTTTACGGTGTTGTTCCCGTTTGAAATCTTTTTTTTTTTTATTTATTACTTTTTGTTGTACATACAAGGATAGTAGAAAATTGTTACAGTAAGACAATATAGTACAAAGGCGGTCTTATCGCTAAAAGCGATCTCTTCAGGCAACCATTTTCACGGACATCGTAGATTGATCTTAGAGAAAGCAGGCATGTAATGTACAGAAAGCCAACTTAAACACTATCTACATTAAATGACGACCAAAGGTTTCTATTACAAATTATGAAAGAGAAAAAACAAAGGAACAAATATTGCTAATCCATATTTCATAAACACAGGCGATGGATTTCAGTTATTCGTTGTTAATTTACATTGTAATTATTATGGATATGCAACACGTTATGTTTTGAAAAAAGATTTTGCCCCGTATTTATGACAATTACTACAGTTACAATTACAATTTGTACCTCAGTTTTATGGTGGATACGGTGTTTAGGAAATTTATCATTTTGAAACACTACACATACACACTACACTACTCACTACACATAACCTACCTTAACCTACTGGTTTCATTCCCTGACCAACCCTTCCCTTTTCCATCCTACGCCTACTCTACCCCTACAGAAACCTTACCCTACTCTACTATATAGGATAATCCTTGCCTACCCCACTCTACCCCACTCTACCCCGTCACTTCTCTACACTACCCTACGATAATCCCTCCTTATACAACCCTCATGATCATCTTGGCGTTATGTCCCGGTTGCGCCCCTGCGCAGCACGCGAGCTCCCGGCAGCTTTCATGCTATTCTTGGCCCACCTTGCTCGGTCTTCGGCATCCTTAGTGGTGAGCTTATTGGCACGCATATCATTCTCGACTACGTCAAGCCATCGCTTCTCGGGCCGGCCTCTCCTTCTCGTGCCCGGCGGGGGCGGCATGGCCAGACACTTGTTCCCCACATAACTTGCCGGTCTGAGCAAGACGTGGCCATACCATCAAAGGCGGCATTCTTGAAGCGTATCTGCGATGTCACGGACGCCAAGGCTACCCCGGATGTGGACGTTTCCTTCCGTGAAACTCCGCACATCCATTGCAGTATCTTCATTTCCGTGACGCGCAGCTCCTGCTTGTGTCGCTCTAATAGCGGCCAAGACTCGCCACCGTAAAGGAGAGCAGGTCTAATGATAGTCACCTGTCCCTTCAGCTTTATCGGCATTTTAGGGTCATAAATGACACTTGTTACCTCCCGCCACTTGACACAAGCAGTGGATATTCGAGCCTTGATGTTTCCGGTTGAGCTAAGTACAGGTCCCAAGTATCTGACCATGCACTTGACTTCCTCATGGCCTATGCGCACGGGTAGGGGATTTGTACTGGTTGCAGGCAATGTACTCTGGTTGCAGGCCACATTAATCTTCAGACCGCCGTTCTCAAGTGCCTCCTTCCACTTGTTTACACGTCGGGTTCGGTTCGGGTCGCGAAGTACCTCATGATAATCTCGGATGCTGTCTAACAATACGTCTAATATCACGTTAAACAGAAGTGGGTTGAGCACAGAGCCCTGGTGTACCCTAACAGTAATTGGGAACAGTTTGGTGTCACCAACGGCAGTCGTTACTATGGAATCGGAATCGTGGTACATGTCTTGGATCTCGGTGTTTAGTACGTATGCGCCTAGTTTTTCTGGCGAGTCGTGCATAACCAGTCCGGCCGGCGGGCTGGTACTCATGATAGTTCACCTTCTCCCTCCCAACCGCATTACCGGAGGGTGCCTATATCTTATGCTTAAGGCGAAAAAAAAAATTGACATATTAATCATGTAATTATAGCGTTTATTTGACAAAAAATTTGTTTAGGTATGAAGTAGTAATATGTAAAATACTATATAACATCATAGAGGGGTTAGGTTGCGAGGAGCGAAGCGACGAGCATGTGAGTTGTCATGAACCACCGCCCACGACCCGAGCGAGCAAAGCGAGCGTGCTGCGGCAGCGACCGGCGACTGCCAGAACCAATTAACAGGCGTTACTCGCTAATAAATTGATTTAAATTCTATCGAAGATTTCCATTAAACCAGTGTATTATTAATATTGTTGGCCTTTGAACGTTTTGGCCAATAGTATTAGATAATATAAACGTTAGGACATACGAATATTACGTCGACTATTCTATCAAATCAATTTAAATTATTGTATTTTTATGCTAAACATTATTATAACAAATACATTTTTGGTCAAATGAATAATTATGACAAACGACTTTATACCAACTGACATTATACAAAGTGAAATTATATCAAACGTTGTTATTTCATCGTATATTCGCCTTAACCCTGGAACCCTACACTGTCTTGCGCATACAGTATTCCTACACTGGGGTGTTGTAGCACCCCAAAATTAAATGGTCCATAAACTAAATAAATAAAAAGAGATTTAGATTATGATACTTTTATTTATATTAATTAGCACAAAGAGAAAACGAATCAGTCTTATATTTTTAATAATTATAACAATTTTAGCACTTTTGGCATATTTTAACTTGGTGATCCAAACATATCGGAATTTTGCACTTAGTGCACCTCGTCTTGCTCTTTCGATCCCTTTTCCGTGGGTAGAAACCACAACGCCCCTGTGAGTGTTCTATAGACCCGGAAGGATCGACAGGCATAGGTTCTTTAAGTATCGCCGATATACTTTCCTTTATATCCCGCCTCAAATTTGGCTTCTGTATGCGTTCCTTTAAATGTTCTTCTATGAGATTGAGTCCCAATTCCTTTAGAAAAGTGCGACGATGCTTCATATCAGGCTTGTTAGATGCTTTTGAGCATTTGTAGAGAACCCAGGTGTTTATACCAATCCCATTTAATAATCCATAAAAAATGCACATTGGCCAGCGTTTGGTTTTTCTCAGGACAGAGTACTTTTTTGACATTGCATCAAAAACGTCCACTCCTCCCTTTGTCTTATTATAGAAATGCACAATTTCTGGAAGCTCGACTTCATTGTTATTGTCTGGGGAGTCGTGGAGCGTCGACAACATGATAACCACTTTTTTCTTTGTCGATTTCGGTGGGCAATAGGACAAAAGCGTGAGAGGTCCATCGTATGCAAACATAGCTGTGTTTTTTTCTCTGCCTGTCAAATCTAAAAAGGACTCTGGTATTTCACCTTTGTTCTTTCGCGTCGTACCGACCATGGTTAACTCCTTTTCAATTAAATGTTTGGCTAACGGTATGCTGGTAAACCAGTTATCCATGGTTATGTTTCGACGGGATCCGACCAATGAATTTGAGAGTTCTAGGACGTAGTACTCAGGTACTGATATATTTGGAGGAGCAGGTGTTTGGCCTACATAAACTATCGCGTTCAACATGTAAGCTGTCTTGGCATCGCACATCAGCAATATTTTTATTCCGTACTTATCAGGCTTAGACGGTATGTATATCTTGAAGACACAACGTCCTCTAAAAGACAACAATTGTTCGTCAATAGTACAACAATCAGTCGGTGTGTAGTATTCTTTGCACATTTTTATAATGTGATCAAACACTTCACGAATTGGAGCTAAGCGATCGTTTGCACGTCGTTCTTCACAAGTTTCTTTGTCATCAAATCGGAGGCAGTTTATCAAAAATTCAAATCGACAACGAGACATAGTAGCTCGAAAAATCATCACTCCAGTAAACCTCTCAAAAATCTCTTTCGTATTCATGTCATTCATTTTAAAAACTCCTGCCAAGTACAAAAGTCCAATTAAAGCCTTAAACTCCGTCAATGTTACTGGTTTTACAAATGATGGTAAAGTTGACGGCGCGGTATTCGCTTCACTATCTTCATCTTCTTGATATCCTTTATAATTCTTAGACTGTTTTCTAATTTCCGTATTAGTATGATGGACAATTTTATTTAGTATTTCGCCGTTTAGAAAAAGATCCCAAGCTTCTATTGGCTTCGTTATATTTTTAGCTAAACCTTTGTTACCAGATAAATGCAAAATGATGTTGCGCTGCTGGGTTCGGCGCCTAACTGGCTTTTCTCCACTCCACTTGTGTCTGTTATTCTTTCCTTTCCCATAGAGAACTCTTGGCGCGTTCAAAACCTTAAGTTTTCCTTGTCTTCCCAAATCTTGAGATATCTCTTGTAATGTCCTATCGTCATCGCTACTAGAGCTTTCTTCGTCCACATTTGCTTGTGCGCCCTCAATCACTCGTCGAAAATCTTCTATAACACCATCAGGTTCATCATCGGATTCTTCAGTAACTAAACCTTGACTAACCAGGACTTCTTCATCACTTGACTCCTGATTTACTATGAAATGTATTTCTTCATCACACAATCCTCTGTTCACAGCCATCTGTAAACAATAAGATAAAAACAACTAAAATTATAACAGTCATTTTATATATTTTAAAGGAAAACTATCCTAATTTTAGATGAAATCTTATTTTTACATAACCCTAACAATAAACTATTTTAATCATAAACATTCCATAAACCACATTAGTTTAACAATTGCAAAAAGTTAAATAAAATAAAAATTATATACTTTAAAAAACTTACATTATTCCTACACTGGGGTGCTGGGGCACCCCACGACACACGTGCACGCGTCTATCTTGTCCGGCCGTCGCCGCGTCACTGGCCAATCCGTAGCACGCGACCTCAAGGTAAAATACGCGGGACGTCAAATCTGTACAATATAAACCACCGAAATAAATTAAAAAACAAAAGCCTGTGGGGTGCTCCAGCACCCCGAGTAGGGTTCCAGGGTTAAGCATAAGATATAGGCACCCTCCGGTAATGCGGTTGGGAGGGAGAAGGTGAACTATCATGAGTACCAGCCCGCCGGCCGGACTGGTTATGCACGACTCGCCAGAAAAACTAGGCGCATACGTACTAAACACCGAGATCCAAGACATGTACCACGATTCCGATTCCATAGTAACGACTGCCGTTGGTGACACCAAACTGTTCCCAATTACTGTTAGGGTACACCAGGGCTCTGTGCTCAACCCACTTCTGTTTAACGTGATATTAGACGTATTGTTAGACAGCATCCGAGATTATCATGAGGTACTTCGCGACCCGAACCGAACCCGACGTGTAAACAAGTGGAAGGAGGCACTTGAGAACGGCGGTCTGAAGATTAATGTGGCCTGCAACCAGAGTACATTGCCTGCAACCAGTACAAATCCCCTACCCGTGCGCATAGGCCATGAGGAAGTCAAGTGCATGGTCAGATACTTGGGACCTGTACTTAGCTCAACCGGAAACATCAAGGCTCGAATATCCACTGCTTGTGTCAAGTGGCGGGAGGTAACAAGTGTCATTTATGACCCTAAAATGCCGATAAAGCTGAAGGGACAGGTGACTATCATTAGACCTGCTCTCCTTTACGGTGGCGAGTCTTGGCCGCTATTAGAGCGACACAAGCAGGAGCTGCGCGTCACGGAAATGAAGATACTGCAATGGATGTGCGGAGTTTCACGGAAGGAAACGTCCACATCCGGGGTAGCCTTGGCGTCCGTGACATCGCAGATACGCTTCAAGAATGCCGCCTTTGATGGTATGGCCACGTCTTGCTCAGACCGGCAAGTTATGTGGGGAACAAGTGTCTGGCCATGCCGCCCCCGCCGGGCACGAGAAGGAGAGGCCGGCCCGAGAAGCGATGGCTTGACGTAGTCGAGAATGATATGCGTGCCAATAAGCTCACCACTAAGGATGCCGAAGACCGAGCAAGGTGGGCCAAGAATAGCATGAAAGCTGCCGGGAGCTCGCGTGCTGCGCAGGGGCGCAACCGGGACATAACGCCAAGATGATCATGAGGGTTGTATAAGGAGGGATTATCGTAGGGTAGTGTAGAGAAGTGACGGGGTAGAGTGGGGTAGAGTGGGGTAGGCAAGGATTATCCTATATAGTAGAGTAGGGTAAGGTTTCTGTAGGGGTAGAGTAGGCGTAGGATGGAAAAGGGAAGGGTTGGTCAGGGAATGAAACCAGTAGGTTAAGGTAGGTTATGTGTAGTGAGTAGTGTAGTGTGTATGTGTAGTGTTTCAAAATGATAAATTTCCTAAACACCGTATCCACCATAAAACTGAGGTACAAATTGTAATTGTAACTGTAGTAATTGTCATAAATACGGGGCAAAATCTTTTTTCAAAACATAACGTGTTGCATATCCATAATAATTACAATGTAAATTAACAACGAATAACTGAAATCCATCGCCTGTGTTTATGAAATATGGATTAGCAATATTTGTTCCTTTGTTTTTTCTCTTTCATAATTTGTAATAGAAACCTTTGGTCGTCATTTAATGTAGATAGTGTTTAAGTTGGCTTTCTGTACATTACATGCCTGCTTTCTCTAAGATCAATCTACGATGTCCGTGAAAATGGTTGCCTGAAGAGATCGCTTTTAGCGATAAGACCGCCTTTGTACTATATTGTCTTACTGTAACAATTTTCTACTATCCTTGTATGTACAACAAAAAGTTATAAAATAAAAAATAAAAAATTTCAAACGGGGACAACACAGTAAAAACGTGGTCTCTAAAAGTAACATTTTTATAAAATGTATGTATCTACCCAGGTAGACGTAGAGGAGAGTGGGCATTTTTAGTTTATGGTACTGTCATTCAAAAATTCTACTCTAAAGTTTAGAATTTATATCATTCTGACATATTTGAAATAAGTTTGATACTTGATTCGTTTTGTGAATTCTTAATCTAGTTAATGAAATTACTGTTGTTGGGTATTTATAAAAACGTGATTTGTATACCTACTACCCTCGAGTTACAATAAAAACAAGTTGATTGACCTGCCGTCCGTCTATTATTTCCAAATACTTAACTGCCGACGATTTATTCGGTTTTGACGAGTTATTCGCATAGTTCGGTTTTAAAAGTTGAAGACATTTACAATGCCGTTCGGGAAAATCGAATGTTTTGATTTGGCCTCTCGGAAGTGGTCTGTGTACGTAAAAAGAGTGAAACAATTTATAACCTTGAACGAAATAAAAAGCAACCTCCATGTTGCTATACTAATTACAGTGGTAGGCGAATAGACTTACGACTTAATGTGTGATCTCTGTGCACGGGACAAAAGCAAAACTTTCGACGAATTGGTCACCATCGTATCGAACCATTTAGAACCCAAGCGTTCAGAGATTGCCGAGCGACACATATTCCGACTCCGACGACAGAAGCCCGGGGAGAAACTCAGCGAGTATTTACAACATTTAAAGCATCTGGCCAGTACTTGCAACTTTGCCGATAAATTAGAGGAGAACCTGAGAGACAAATTCGTGTCGGGGCTGGTCAGTGAGGAAATGCGAAGTCGTCTCTTCGCCGAAACGGACTTGAAGTATAAGCGGGCGGTGGAGTTGGCGCTGGCACTCGAGGCAGCTGAGCGGCACGCGGAGGTGAGCGGCTCGGGCGGCGGCGACGCCTGGGCCGTGCACCGGCTGGAGGCGGCGGCGGCGGCGACCGGCGCGCGGCGCGCCGCTGCTATCGGTGCGGGAAGCCGCACGCCGCAGATAAGTGTAGTTATAAGCAGTTCACTTGCGATAACTGCGGTGTCAAAGGACATTTGAAAGCGATGTGCAGGAACTCGGACGATCGTAATTTCCAATCGAAGAGGAATCAACATTATTTGGATTCGGATTCGGAACAATATGACTTTTTCAACATGTGTGTGGACGGAGTGGACGATAAACCGTATGTAATTCCGATTATGATTGAGGGTATATCTTTGCCATTTGAAGTAGATACCGGTAGTAAAATACCAGATATATCTATCAAAAATATTTTAAACATATAAAAGTAACGAAAAGTAAGACGAGATTGAGATCGTATACTGGTGGGATGATAGACCCACTGGGATTCACTGGGACCGGCCGGGGCGGGCGCGGCCGGGGCCGGGGCGCAGGCGCTGCCGCTGTTCATCATCCCGGGCGGCGGCCCGCCTCTGCTCGGGCGCGCGTGGTAACGTTGTTTACAGTTAAATCAAATCAGCATTAACATCAACAATATCACACAAACTAGTGATCCTAAATCAAACATTTTAAGTAGATTGGAAAAATTATTTGCCGATGTTTTTTCTCCCGGATTAGGTACTTGTACACAACAAATTTTATTGAAATTGGCAGACAGTGAACCTATATTTTATAAGGCACGTAATTTACCATTAGCATTAAAACGACCTGTGGAGGAAGAGCTTCAGCGTTTAGTTCGCGAGGGCACTATTGTGAAAGTAAATAATGCAGAGTACGGGACACCGATTGTGCCCGTAATTAAGAAGTGCGGAAGTATTCGAATTTGCGGTGACTACAAAGTCACCATTAACCCAAAATTGAAGCGTGAGCCTTATCCGTTGGCACGAATCGAAGACTTGTATGCTACCCTAAGCGGGAGTAAAGTTTTTTCTAAAATTGATCTAGCACATGCCTACGAACAAGTATTATTAACTGTCGATTCACGACCGTGTACTACGATCAGTACTCACGTAGGAACGTTCGAATACGTCCGCACCCCTTACGGTTTAATTTGTGTTCCGGAAAAATTCCAACGAATAATGGTAGAAATTGTCAGAGGTATACCAAGAACTGTTGTGTTTTTAGATGACATTTGTGTAGGTGGGGAGACAGTCACAGAACACATTAAAAACTTGCGCGAAGTTTTTAAATGCTTACAAGGTGCAGGCCTACGTATTAAATTAGAAAAATGTGAATTCTTACATTCGAGTGTGTGTTATTTAGGACATGTAATTGATAAGAACGGCTTGCACCCTGATAAAAAGAAGATTAAAGCCATAAGTGATGCCCTCCGCCCCACAGATGTACATCAGTTGAAGGCTTTTTTGGGCCTGGTGAATTATTATGCTAAGTTCATTGAACGAGCACAGTTTTACACCCACTATACCAGTTGTTAAAAAAAAATATAACGTGGACTTGGGATTCGGAATGCGAGAATGCTTTTTGTTCGATAAAAACAATATTGAGCAGCGATGAAACGATTCGTTGTTAAACGAAGTTGTCTATATTCCTTGTCGTGGTAACCTATAATTAAGGCAGCACTTAGAAGGGAAAATATTTTAGCTATAAGATGCTATAACTTTGTTAGTGTAAGTCTTGTTGGTTGTCCTAAATAAATAAATAAATAATTAAATATTGGCGCATTACGACCCCATTTTGCCTATAGTGCTGAGCGTTGACAGCAGTGCATACGGGGTAGGGGCGGTCTTGGCGCATAGGTACCCCGATGGTACGGAGAAGCCAGTCTGTTGTGTTTCGCGCACCCTCAACGCCGCGGAAAAGTCGTACAGTCAACTGGATAAGGAGGCATTGGCGATATTTTACGGAGTCACCAAAAATCACCAATATCTATATGGAAGGAAATTCATCATTAGAACCGACCATAAACCTTTATCGTACATATTCGGTGAGAAGGTCGGCATTCCGCAAACCGCCGCCAGTCGGCTGCAGCGCTACGCGGCGCGGCCCGCGGCCTACGACTATTCCGTGGAGTGGGTACGGTCGGCCGCAAACGCGCCCGCCGACTGCCTGTCGCGGCTGCCGCTGCCGCGGGACGCCCGTGTTAAGGTTGAGCACCCCTTCAAGCTATCATTTGTCAGCACCAAATCATCATAATCAACAAACATCGTAAGCTATATAATATTGTCAACACTGCACTAATTTAGGTATAAATAACACTGTATTTTAGATTTAAGTTAGTATTGTTTTAATAAACCAAGTGTAACCTCTGCCTGATTAATACATTATTTTTATTAATTACTCCGCCGCCCCCAACTTAATTGGCGCAGCCGGTAGGATTTCAACAGTTGAATACATATTCATCGTCCGTTTCTACGGTTAAGTTGAATCCACCGATCAAATAAATACATTAAGAAGAGGCGAACGTAGTTCCTGAGGAGTCAAGCAGCGACGTCACAGGAACCAGAACCAGGACCAAGCAACGGACCAGGACCAGGCCAGGAGAAGACCAGGACCAGAGGACACTTCGGCAAACAAACAATATTCCGAAAGGACATGGGAGCGACGGGATTGTGAGTATACCTTTTCACCATTCCTTGTCTTTCCACACTTCCTTCCGTTCATAATACCTATACGTGTTGTTAGGAATAAGAAAACGTCATAACATTTACGTGTAGGTAGGCTGTTATTTGAGAATCCACATTTTCTTGAATAACAATTTAGTATGGTATTTAGTAGTAGATTTTAGAAGTCTTTAGTTTTTGATAGGTAATTCTTTTTTCAGCGTTCAAGATGGATAATATTGTGAGAGTACCCATGGAAATGGTCAAGATTATTCCAGAATTCGATGGGGACACTAGATTATTACCACTTTTTGTAAAGAAATGCAAATACATTCTAAACAGTTTTCAAGGGGGAAACCTACAAAATGAGTACTTGTTTCATGTCATAACTAGTAGGCTCTCGGGGGAAGCAGCTAAACTAGTTGGGGAACGAGAAAGCATTGATACATGGGATGAGTTAAAACGTTTATTGGGCCAAAACTTCGGTGATCCAAGGTCCGAAGATTGTTTGGCCATGGAATTGGAAGCAATTAAAACGAAATAGAAACGAAAGTTATTGCGATTTTTGCCATAGAATCCAACATTTGAGAAGTATTTTATTCGCGAAAATTAACGAAACCATCAATGATGTGAATTTACGCCAAGCGAAACACCACATTTACGATAATATGTCACTGAAAGTTTTTCTTTTTAATTTGCCGGCTTACTTAGTTAGGCTAGTACGGTTGCGAAATGTCACTACCCTGGAGGATGCTTTGAAAGTGGTATTGGAGGAACAAAACTTCCAAACAGTATACGATGCGAAGAACGGTCAGCGAATCAATTCAAACAGGAATGGACCCAATAACAGTCCAAGCAGCAATCAACTAGTAAGGTCAAATCAGTCCGCCCAATATAACCCTCCACGGTACGACAATTCACAACGAGTATCAGGTGCACCAAATAATGCATTTAATTACATGCAAAACTCTCTTAAGGGGGGAGATGTTAAGGTTGAGCACCCCTTCAAACTATCATTTGTCAGCACCAAATCATCTTAATCAACGAACATCGTAAGCTATATAATATTGTCAACACTGCACTAATTTAGGTATAAATAACACTGTATTTTAGATTTAAGTTAGTATTGTTTTAATAAACCAAGTGTAACCTCTGCCCGATTAATAAATTATTTTTATTACACAAGCGTGTTATACATTTTATTTAGAGAACGATTTCCCGGTTAATCATACAGATATAGCCGAAGCTACCGCTACCGATCCAGTACTACGTAAGATATACAGCTATATAGTATTCGGTTGGCCGGATAGAACGGAAGTAGAACAAGAGAAAGCCTATTTTAATAGGAAGGAAAATTTATACGTGGAAAACGGCTGCATTTTTTTCAATTATCCTATCGTCGTACCCCCTAAATATCGCAAATACATATTGCGAGAATTACACGAGTGCCATTTGGGCATAGTGAAAATGAAAACCACTGGGCGCAATTACGTATATTGGCCAGGGTTAGATGCCGAAATCGAAGAGATGGGCAGGAGCTGCGGCACGTGCCGGCAGCAGCGCGCCGCGCCGCCGCACGCGCCGCTTACGCCGTGGCAGTTCCCGTTGCGGCCCTAACAGCGCCTGCACGCCGACTTCAGAGAGTACGCCGGCAAGCACTACCTCATTATTGTGGACGCACACAGTAAATGGATAGAGGTGTTTAACATGAACAGTACGGCTGCAAAATTCGTAATCGCAAAATTCAGGGAACTATTCTCTCGTTTCGGCTTACCTTTTCAGATAGTGTCGGACAACGGACCCCCTTTTTCTTCATTGGAGATAAAACAATATTTTAATCGAAACGGAATAATTCATAATCTAACAAGCCCTTATAGGCCTAAAGGAAACGGGGCGGCTGAAAATGCGGTAAAAACTGTAAAAAACTGTATTAAAAAGGCACACTACGAGGGCGTAGACATAGCGCGAGCGATCAATACAATGTTATTCCAATATAGGAATTGTGAGCACGCCACTACCGGCGTGGAACCGGCCGTGGCGCTCCTGGGGCGGCGGCTGCGCGGACGGCTCGACCTTCTGCAGCGAGCGCCACCCGGCGGCGCCGGCGCAAGCGAGGAACGAGACGCCATCCAATCCCGCGAATATCAGGAATCTCGGGAGTCCCGTGAATCCCGGGAATCACGGGAATCCCGGGAATCCTGTGAATCCCGCGCTACCCGCGTAGACGAACGCTTGCGGGATGCTCAACAGCGACAGGTGGCGCGCGCCGGCGGCACCGCGCGTACGGTTACCACAGGTGATACTGTTTATGCGCGTGTTAGATATTATAATTATTTTATGTTAATTTGATGGTTTATTTAATAGAATATAGTTTGTAAATATTTTCCTTTAAAGTATTTACGTACAGTTATTAATATTCTGTGCAGTTTTCAATGTTCCCGAACGAAATGTTTGTTCTTTATTTCGGAACGAATCTCTTTAACAGATTAAGTACTAATTAACTGAAAGATATATTTGTAATTGTGTAATAAATCCTATAATGATTAACAATAGTTTTAAGAACTATTTCGATGTCTTTGGTTAAGTATTTTGGCACAATAACTTCATATTTAACTGGCAGTGTAATAACGTCTTATGATTGGTTGAAATATGTACCGGCTTCCGATTTCCGGCTAAACGTTGGGTATATAAACCTAGTTGAATCAGACGAAAGGACTTTTGCTCCAGGCCAGCCACACAGTTAAGTATAATTTTGTATTGTATTACTTTGTTGCCTATTTCTGATTTCTAAATGATTTATTTGTGTAATCCTCAGGCGATTTAGCCGCTATACATCATTTTGCTATGTTTTATTGTGTTTAGAATACATTAGCATATTTCCCATGTTCATTTGTTAGCTATGACTGCTATCCTATATAAATAACTTATCTCATTTAATCTAATCTCAGTGTTTGAATATGAATATCCTTTCCTGAATAAATAGAAATTTATATTTAACTAATGTGCCCTATTTTTCATTTCATTCAATTTTCTAACCTTAGTTACTAGGCCAACCTAACTCATATCCCCTAAATACATAAATTCACACATTAGATCGGTACACTCTATCTATTTTTCTAACACGCGCGATTATTCTAAAAATAAAGATAAGAGGGTTGAGGGAGAAATTAAAGGAAGAGTAGGCCCGTCCTCGTATGCAGTGGAAAACTCGCAGGGCACGATTAGGAGACACATCGATCAAATATTAATAGCGCCTAAAAATAAAAGATTTTCCATGTCTCGCATTTCGACTGAATCAAGTAAATGCGAGGATCCTGCTGCGACGGGCTCGCCGCGCGATGCGGCGGCTGCGAGCGCCGCCGGTGGCGATGACTCACCGTCATCGGCCGCGCCTGATCAATGATGAATCTTTCGAATGTGCGTTATCGTCACAGATTCCTAAATCAACCATCACCCTGCGTCTCCGTCGCAACATCCGTCAATAATTATCACTTATGTATACCTACAATGTCTATTATAGTAGGATCAAGATACTTAAAGTTACAAGCTGATTGCTTTTTATTTTTATGTTAGTTCGAGTTAAATTCACTCTTATACTTATAAATTTATAATTTAGTAACATAAGTAAATACTTGTTGTATTTAGATAAGGAGGTGTTGGGTATTTATAAAAACGTGATTAGTATATTACCCTCGAGTTACAATAAAAACCAGTTGATTGACCTGCCGTCCGCCTATTATTTCCAAATACTTAACTACTGTAAGGCAACTCCCAAATGATCAAAAAAGTTTTCACTCTCGCAATTTTCATAAATAATAGTGTAGCTGCGTTTAGCACGCCAGACATGGTATCAGCGCTGATTATCACGCTCACTGCGTAACAGGCCGATATTGGCCTGCCGCGGTACTTCAGCTGGTGCGGACGAAGAAAACTATGTCCCTCTCGCTGGTGCGAAACGATTATCTCAGGTGTTTGTAAAAATTCGACAGAGTCAAATATATATTTCATCTTGCGGTCAAAATTGTAGGTGTTCCCCATCAAAACATAACGGCAGGCTTTTATCGACCTACCGTCGCACTGACGGTGAAAAACATCCGCTGAGTGCGGCAGTGGGCCTATTTCGGCCCGCCCTCCTCCTTTACTACCTACACATATCAACATATCAGCCTTAGACTCATAATGACGTAGGGATTTTTTATGTAATACCATCCTTTATGAAAATGATTATTCCTAAAAACTAGCCTTCTACAGTAAACAGTTTTTGCAACAAAATTTTGAAAAAAAATACAACCAAAACCTTTGCGTAACATGTTTCCAAGTCATAAGTAAATAAAAACATTTTTCAGTTCTTTTACGATAATTCTGTTTTATTTTCGATATCCCCTTATTTTTCTCTGTCCCATCACTACTAAAAATACTTTCTAGTGCGGTTCAGGTCAATATCGGCCTGCCGCTTTTCCTGCTTTATTTCTCATTTCCTGTTTGGCAGATCCCGGGGCGAATCAAACCTAAGGAAGTTGGGTTCAAGGTCATTCTAACAATATAAAAAAAAATGTATATATTATGTTTCCACAAAGTTATAGCAATTTAATCTATCCTAGTGCTGGTGGGTCTTGAAAGACCTGCCACGCACTGGCGGAAATATCATTGGGGGCGCATTTTGGCCCGCCGCCGCACCAGATGAAGAATTATGATTTTACTTGCCGCAGTAAACGTGTTATCAAAGTGCTATTTGACGTCACAAACGACTTTATTGATAAAGCTGTTCGTTAATTAGTAATTAAAGTTCAGAATCGAGCAGCCCAATTTTAAAACACAGTAAAAGGGACAAAATTAAAATTTTAATTTAATCATGTTCACATGATTCCATCGGGATGAAAAATGCTAAAAAATTGATTTTGCAAAAATGTTTCCTTGTGTTCTGAAATTAGGCAGTCGCAAGTTCCTCAATGCTGTGGGTTTCATAGAAAGCGATCTTCCAAAATTATCATTTCTTCAAATTGTAAATTATTTTCGCACACTTCTGTGAACAAATGCCGTCCTGACAACTTTTGTAATAAATTGTATTATAAATAGAAACTATAAGTGTGATTACTTCTTCAGAAAAGCAGCCATTAAATTTCCATCTCTGATTTCGGGAAATCAGCCTTACAGAAGGACGTTCAGTGACTCAACAATACATTCCATCAAAATAATGTTTATAAACAGACCACAGCGTCTTTTGCTCTCAGTTTAATACAGACAGTGATAGCGAAAACATCGAAATGAGTACAGAAAGTGTACAAGAGTTTGCAAAACGAATGGACCAGAGCTTCCAAGAAATAGTGAAAAGTGAACACTATTTAATAAAACGACTTACTTTTGAAGATGAAAGTACACCGAAGAAAAGTAGAAAGTGCGCCCGCTTATCGATCGTGGGAAGTATTAACTTCGACATGTTCACTATCAACTATATCGACGGATACCATGTCAAGGATAAGTTTTTGTTGATCAACAATCCTAAATCTGAAATGGATTCGTACATTTTTTGGAGCTGGGTATGGGATTGTGGCTGCAAAGTGATCGTAAGATTTGATCAGAAGAAATCAAAGAAAAATAATTGGCTTAATACCAACGAATATACTGTCGGTGAGTTTATAATTCGAAAGGAAATTATTGTTGATTACTTATCATGCTACACACAATTGGAATTGACTGTATATAATTTAATGGAAAGAAAATCGAAGAAAATTTCACATTATCTGTACCATGAGTTTCCGGACAGAAATGCCACTTTCAATTCTCGACAATTGAAAAGTTTTCTGAAGATGATTAATGAAAAACAAGGCAGTTGCTGCGTAACAAGAATGCAAGGCAAGGAAAGTACATACCGTCCAATTGTGATACATAGTGTTGGATGCTTTGAAAGAGCGGTGACAATTTGTGCGCTGGACATCAGTTAAGATCAGATAAGGACAGCGAAATCAGTGGCAGTGCCTAATGTTCTCATGAAGATTAAGAGCCAAGTGTCCTTTGAATTTTTCAGTTTGGAGGAATACATTTTCCTTAATCAGATTTTGTTGGATGGTATCAGTGATTTGAATTTGAAGAATGAAAACATAGAGACAGTTCTGAGAGTGCTTCTTTCAGACAACGAGTTAGAAAATATTGTTTGCTCTTTAAACGAGATTCTGTTCCATAAGTTTTCTGTACTAGACATAGAGATAAGGTTGTCACATTGCTGTAAAGTTAAAATTGTGATGATAAATAAGGATAAGAGAAGTTGTGAAATTTCTAGTTTTTGTAATATTACTATGTAGAATTGTATAATAAATATATTTAACTGTGTATGCTTTTATTTTGTTCAATTCGAATAACAAGATCTAATAACCATCGAACATCAAAAGTAATCTGTTCAGATAAAATCATAAATCTTGTATATCTTGTGGTCAATTGCTAGTCAAAGAGAATACTATTTTGATATTTTTGAACCATAATACTCCAAGCAGATTTCATTTCATTGATTCATGAGCTTGTTAACGAAACATTTTCAAAACAACTTCTTTTTAACGAGTTTTCTTTGAACGGAAGCTACTTTAAATCTTGTACAAAAACAGTCATTTAAATTCTTCGCAGATTACTATTATGAAATTCCATATTTTACGATCATATCAATCATACTTGTATGATGTTAACTGTATCATAAAAACAAAAAACATGAATATCAAAGGCACGATTTCTTGATAAGTCAATTTTTATTTATTTAAGTTAGACACAACAACAAATATGACAAATCAATTAGTTCAGGCACTTAAATCTACTAAAGATTTGCAATGTGCCAAGCCTGGCGAGTATGTTCACTTTAGTATAACAATAGGTTTGTAGGTACATAAACCCGCGCGCGGCGACCACCGACCCACCCGCCAACAAACGACACAACGATAGGTAACAATAGTTATTTAATCGTTGGTTCTACGTTTTGTCGTTTATTTATCTGACGGCAGGCGTGACGACATTCGCCGCACCCGAGTATCTTATCACTGCGATACAAAGAAACCGGTTATTGAACACAATGCAAGAATAGCGAAGTGAAGTGGACAGGTGCATGTATAGTGTGATGTTTTAAGGACGATCTGAGTGGTTCAGTGGTCAACATACCGGTCCGCCACGCAGGAGGTCCCGGGTTCGATTACTGGCCTTACGGGTAAGTATATCAGCCATCTAGCACCCAGTAGTACAAGCGTTGCTTAGTTGGGGCTACATGGCGCTGTGCGAATTTGTTAACGAATATTTATTTAAATATATATTTTTATTGTAGTGGATTTTTGTAGTTGCTTTTAATTTTTTTGGGAAACTGTTTATTACCGTACATAATTCTAAGTTCATAAGGCAATTTATTAAGTAATGTGGGTATTACGAAGTTAGCAGTGCGCGATCCGTAATAGTTTATTCTTTGTGGAATCTGATATTTCCGGGCTGCCATTGATATTAGGTGGATGCTATCGTGATGTAGTTGGCTCAGTGAGAGTGTATTTAGCATTTCAGTTTTATTGTATTCCTTGAGAATATTGAGTTCGAATTGTTTTTGTACAGGTAAGACGTTATTATATGTAAATAATTTGTGGAGGTTGTTTTTAAATTTAATTCTAATATGTATTGGTGTGATTGTCTTCAATATTCTTATTTGTAATTTATGAATTTCCTCTATGTACGTGGGGAATGTTCTCCCGTATGTACTTAAGCCGTACGATACTACAGGGTCAACCATAGTTTTATAGATCAAGATTAGGATTTTGGTTGGTAGACGGTGCCTAAGTACATTAAACCTTGACAGGAGTGATAGAAGCCTACCACATACGGCATCCACGTGCAGCTTCCAATTAAATTTGCTATTGACAATAAGTCCAACGTACTTTGCGTATTTATAAATATTCAAAACACTGCGTCTTTAAGTTCTTGGAAAAGAGATTTGGAAAAGGGTTTTTAATGCTGTTGACAGTTAATAACTAACTTCAAACAACAATTGGTCAAATGCCAATGTCAAAAAAATAGTTTTATGTTCGGCGTTTCAACCTTGAAAACTTACTATATTACGACAAGGTTAGTGACTGCAAGTAGATTTTCCTCATTAAAGTAGAGTTCATTAGAAGAAAATATTTATAAGAAACGTGAATGCAAATGAGCTTGTCAAAATCATTTATCTTTGTACTGACAACTGGGACTGAAAAATGAGTAAAATAAACCTTACGTATGAAAAAAAATCCAGCTACGATAGATAAGAACAATTTGTATTTTCAGTGCTTTTTTATGCTACAGATCCAGTTACAAATTCACAACAAATTTTGCGAATAGAATTTTTTTTTTTAAAGTTCATGATTTTTTGGATTTCAATTTTTAAATTTCGGCATGGAAAACCTTCCTGTTACATTACATGCCTGCTTTCTCTAAGATCCTTCTATGATGTCCGTGAAAATAGTTGTCTGGAAGAGATCGCTTTTAGCGATAAGACCGCCTTTGTACTATATTGTCTTACTGTAACAATTTTCTACTATCCTTGTATGTACAATAAAGAGTTATAAATAAAAAAATTCAAACGGGTACAACACAGTCAAAACGTGCTTAACATTGATAGTGTACAACGTGGTCTCTAAAAGTAACATGTTTATACAATGTATGTATCTATCCAGGTAGACGAAGAGGAGAGTGGGCATTTTTAGTTTATGGTACTGTCAATCGAAAGAAACCTTTGGTGGTATAAAACAATATTTGTTTCTTCGTTAGTGCGTTACCACAGCGTTCTACCGATCAAGATTAAACTTTGTCAACTTATTGCTTGTACTTATGGGAAAGTTGCAGGGTAGGGTAGGTTAGGGGTATAGTGGGGTAGAAATAAAAACGGAGACAAAAAAGATACTGGTCCAGTGTGTTGGATATATAGGGTATGTAAGATGGGAAAGGGAATCGAACCCGGGACTCAAACCCGGGACCTCTTGCGTGGCAGACCGGACATGTTGGCCATTGAACCACTGAGGTCGTCAAAATAGCTATAACATGGCAGTGAAAATATTCAACAAACTGCCGGATGAGGTTTAGAGTTTGCCTGTGAGACGGTTTTGCGGGACATTGAGCAAATTATTGTTTGGCAGCTGTTTTTACAGCCATGAGGAATATTTAACGTGTCGTTTGCAACGGTAAATGGATCTAATGGTTTTGTGGTTGTTGTCTCTCTCTTCAATCTTTATTTTTAATTTAATTTATTAATTATAAACTGGTTTAATGGAAAAGTTCGAAAGAATTTTAATCAATTGATTAGCGAGTAACACTTGTTAATTGATTCTGGCACTCGCCGGCCGCGGCCGCCGCACGCTCGCTTTGCTCGCTCGGCTCGTGCGCGGTGGTTCATAACAACTAAAATGCTCGTCGCTTCGCTCCTCACAACCTAAGCCCTCTATGACCTGTATTATATGATTATTATGTCAAATGAATAAGTCAAATAATTTATACAACAAACGTGTTTATAACAAGTGAAATATATGTCAAACAAAAATAATGTTACAAAATTGTATACCAAACGATTATTATGATTAACGTTGTTAGAAAAAAATGAGATTATATCAAACGTTGTTATTTCAAACAAGGACATATATTGACATTATTCGAGACATGTACAACGATTCCGATTGCATAGTAACGACTGCCGTTGGTGACACCAAACCGTTCCCAATTACTGTTAGGGTACACCAGGTCTCTGTGCTCAACTCACTTCTGTTCAACGTGATCTTAGACGTATTGTTCGACAGCATCCGAGATTATCATGAGGTACCTCCGTGGCTGCTCATGTATGCTGACGATATCGCGCTGACAAAGTCTGATAAGGGGCGAACCCGACGTGTAAAAAAGTGGAAGGAGGCACTTGAGAACGGCGGTCTGAAGATTAATGTAAGAAGATTGGAAAGAGGGTAGAGGGCGCTGTTGAGCGAACATTGTTTCTATATAAGTGTATACATTTAAAATCAATTGAGAAAGTATTTCTAATTATAAACATATATAAGTGTAAATTATAACCAAATTGTACTATACAAGTGTTGGTGAAAGTTTAAGAGTGCAAATAGTGACGTAAATAAACAATAAATGGACAGTGAGTAAAACGAATAAACGAATAATTCAAACACATAACAATTAAATAGTAATAAAAAATCCACGAAATCTTAAAAATTACATGTGAATTATAATAATATGTATATTTGGAGATGAAAAAGTGATATATGCAAAGTATATAATTTACATCTACCGACATCTACCGCTGAACTTGTTGAATGTAACGGACTTTGACCCCGATTAGCTGTAGCAGACACTAAGCGGCATACGTTGAGATATCGAATTTAAAGAAATTTGGGTATCAAGATGGCGATGTCGTGTGGAAAATGCGAAAAAGATATTTTAGGCAGACATTTCATAACATGTTCCACTTGTAGAAAATCATACCACATAGACTGCACAACAATAAGTTTTACTCGTTTTAATATAATGGCATCGGAGAAAAAAACAAGTTGGCGCTGCTACTCATTTTACGGGAAAGCAGAATACGTGATAATCAACAAACACCCTCTAATAATGTTACTACAAGACAACCCTATAAAATAAATATATCGACTGAAAACTCCTTTGAAAGTCTCTCAGACAATGACCAATCAGAATACTCGACCTTATCACCGACTACACAAGTAAATAGAAGCTGCCCAGAAATAGAAAAAAATATAAATATAGAAGAAATTCTCGATAAAGTAGCAAATCTAGAGGATAAACTATCAAAAGCGGAAAATGAAATAGATATCTTGTTACAAGAAAACTTCGAACTCCAAAAAAAGAATAAAGAATGTGAAAGTACAATAAAAAAATTAAAAAGCATAGTATCAGATCCGAAACCAATTTCTACAAGCAAAAAGAAAAAAAGGGATAGCATAACACTCAAAACGAAACTAGACTTATCAAGAAACGAAAGTGTAAATAATAGTATAATAGACCTCAATTTGACCCCTACAGTAAAACCAAAAAGCAAACAATTGACAGAAAATATAATTATAGCAACTGACATGAAAAGAATTATGACATCCATAGAAAAAAATATAAACGAGACTACTAAACTAGAAAATCATCGGGTTCAGATCTTGGGTGATGAGCAATGTCGAGGAATGTGTCTCAAACTACAAAAACAATTAGGAGAAAACTACATAGTTCATAGTGATATAAAACCCGGAGCCACTTCAGAGAGGATAATGGAATCAATAGGACAATACGCTGATTATAATAAGAAGGATTACATAATAATAATAACAGGTATAAATGATAAAGACCTAATGAAGCTAAGATCACATCTATACTATCATCTAAGCAAATTCACAAACACAAATATAATACTATGTGAGCCAGAATTCAACACCTATATACCCAATATACATGAAACTTTTAAGTATTTGGGTGATATATTACCACATATAAACTACGTGGACCTAAGATACTCATACTTAGGCTCTCCTCACAACAACCTGCGACATATTTGTCAGAATATACTACAGGAAATCCTAAGGTGTGATTATCGCCATAAAATAATAAACCGACGCACCGCGCAGGCAAGTAATTTGTATCGACTGATGAAATCCAACAACCAATCCAATGACGGTAAACAGAAGAACTTTGACACAGAAATTAAAAATAAATTGGAAGACATATATAAAAAATCTGAAACATTTTTTCGAGAATGACATAAAGTTATTGTTTCAAAACATCCAAAGCCTGAATAATAAGATAAATATTATGGAACAATTCCTTCAAGACCATTCGTTTGACGTTTTATGTCTCTCTGAGACATTTCTAACGGAATTAAAATTACAAAATTTGTCAATGAATGATTTTAGTATAGGTGCACATTACTGTCGTAAATTACGTAAAAGAGGTGGTGTTTGTATACTAATAAAAAATAATATTGAATTTATAGAACGCAATGACATATCTGACATGTCTCTAGAATTTATAGTCGAATATTGTGCAATAGAAATTGAATATCTCAATCTAATAATAATTTGTATCTACTGGAATGAACGCGAAATGGAAAAATTTTTAGAGTCATTTACTTGTTTATTAAATAAGCTAAAGACGGAACAACACAAAAATATAGTTATCGGTGGAGATTTTACGAAAAAGAAGTGGGAAAAATCCTACGTAACCTAAAAAATAAATCAACTGTCGGAATAGATGAACTGCCCCCTAAAATCCTAAAACAATGCGCCCACGAATTCACTGCCCCCTTAGTAAAATTAATAAACCAATCGTTTAGAGAAGGGATCTTCCCAGACCTGCTAAAAATATCGATCATAAAACCCATATATAAAACCGGTTCTAAAACAAGCCCGAGCCAATACCGACCAATAGCCATGCTACCTAGTTTTTCTAAAGTATTCGAACGAGCAATGTCGGATCGTTTATATTCATTTTTAGAAAAATATAATATCCTAGATAAGGAACAATACGGTTTCAGAAAGCGCCGATCTACCACATTGGCTGTGTATAATTACGCGCAACAAGCTTACAATTATATAAATAAAAAACGCTATGCGGTAGGCATCCTACTGGACATGTCCAAAGCGTATGACAGAGTACAACATGATATTCTTTTGACGAAATTATCAAATGTAGGTATTAGGGGTCAAGCGTATAGTTGGTTGGCATCATACCTTAAAAACAGAATGCATTACGTACAAATAAGCCACACAGACCCAGATACAGGGTGTGTCGTAAACCACCAATCCAATGGAATGATCACAAATAGTTCAATCCCCCAGGGAAGCGTGCTGGGGTGTATTTTATTCTTAATCTACATAAACGACCTACCCAAAATTATAGAAACTGACTACATACTATTTGCCGACGATATTTCGCTTTTATTCGAATTTGACAAGGATACAGCTCGATTTAACGAAAAAATGACACGTACCTTAGATACAGTAATCCAGTGGTTAGATAACCATAACCTCCAAATAACCTTCACAAAAACAAAAATAATTGAATTTAGACCACACCAAAAGTCTCCATTAAATGTAGAATTAAAAATAAATAACAAAACTTTAAAAACAGTGTCCACTTGCACATTACTAGGTATAGAAATAGATACGCATTTATGTTGGAAAAATCATGTAGAAAAAGTCAAGTCAAAATTGTCACGTTTCACGTACGCATTGTATCAACTTAAAATAAGTACTGATTGGAAAACGGCAATGTCAGCCTACTACGCTTATGCCTATTCGTGGTTGACTTATGGCATCATACTGTGGGGCAACAGCCCGGAAGTTGGAAATCTTTTTATTCTTCAAAAGAAGTGTTTACGTATATTGGCAAATATAAATAATAAGGAAAGCTGTAAGCCGTTTTTTAAATCATACGATATTCTGACCTTGCCCTGCATATATATTTTAGAAATATCAAAGTTTGTAAGATATAACGAAAGCCTATTCGAGAATGCGCGGCTCAAAAATCGGTACGCGGCTCGGTCAATGAATAAAAACAAATTGAAACTACCCGCAAGTACGATGGCAATGTACCACTCTAGTCCGTATGTCTGCGCAATAAAAATATACAACCACCTTCCGAACGATATTAGGGCAGAGCGGGATGTAAACAAATTCCAAAGCAAACTGAAGCAATTCTTATTTAAAAAGGGTTATTATAATGTAAAGGAATTCTTTGACGATAAAATTTGAATTAAGTAGCTAGGCGTTAATATTAGGTTTGATTATTTATTTGACATTTATGCATAGAAATAAATACCCTGGAACCGGTTGAGCGAACAAATAACTCTGACGGTTACCATAGTAAATAAAACTGCGCTGTCTACAGTGCCACAAACATGTCTGACCGGGTGACAGCGTCGCTGTTATTGGCATTGACATTACATTTCAAAACGGCAACACTTAGTTCCGGTTTTGTCCACCGGGTCGAATGGGTTTGTCAACAATCTTGTCAAGCCGCCAGATATAACATTGTTAACGCGTACAAGAATATGTATGGACAGTGGTAACCATTCCAATAGCTATGTGTAATACATCGTTGGATAGCTATTTTCGAGCTGAACAAAAGTAAGTAAGGCGCTAACTGCCAAATTTTAGTTCGTTCAGAGTTATGCTGTACTAAACATATCACAGAATTAAGTATTTTTTCTGTTCTACCTGCATTTAATGGCCATGTGTAATGCATCGATGGATTCATGGATATACAGGGTGTAAAAAGACCGCTAGCATTAATTGAAACCCCATATTCTTCCCATGAAACTGCCCACATTGCGCGTCGCAATTAATTATTTATTTTAGGTAGCGAAATTATGAAGGCATTTCCGCGGGTATGTTTCTTGGGGAAAGTTGTTCAGTTTCGTGGCTAGAATATGAGGTTTCAATTAATGCTAGCAGTCTTTTGACACCCTGTATAAGTATAAATAAACCATACCATATTAAATATAATAGCGCAGTCTCTTGTGCCACAAACTTATTTGACCCGGTGACAGCGTCGCTGTTGTTGGCAATAACATATTATTTCAATATGGCAACACTTAGTTCCAGTTTTGGCCACCGGTTTTTAGCACTGAAATAGACGTCAGTCATCAATCTCGCCAAGGCGCCAGATATAACATTGTAAAAGCTTACAAATTTGTTGTAACGTAACGCCTTAAATATAAATTTCTAAACAGTAATAATTGGGATTCGTCAATTACAAATCCAACCTTCAATTCCAACCTTCAAATTTATCATTTTATCTACTTTAAAATTATACCACTTTTGTTGTTGTAGAATTCTTCAACGAAGCTACATTATATAACAATATAATTGTTATTGACTAATTTGTATACTCATCTGTTATCTATTTTTAACTATAATAATATTACTTCCGCGAAAACAAAATCAACGGCATTATGCCGCTGGTGCAAAGTCACATCGTGCGCATATATGTAAGACTGCCAAATAAAAAATAGGCAGATGGCGTGCATTGAATTTGAATGAACATACCAACTAATCATGGCCGGTTAATGATGTAGCAATAAACACTTAAATTTTTATTGGAAATGCTAAAAATATAAGTTTTACAAGTAATACATGATATTTCTTATACTTTACGGAAAAAAGATACTCCATTCTTGGTTTTGGTTACTGTTTATTGGAATTTGTGCATGTGTTTCCTACGCAACTCGGCATTCTTAGATTGTAAAGTAACGACCATTCGTATACGTGGCCAAAACGTCACTGAGACATAGTTGGAGCGCAATTGCAGTTTACGCTCCAATGACATGTAGCTATTCCCTTTGGTCCATGAACGGGTCCATTATGTAGAAGTCATTGCATTTATGTGATAATTTATGATTATAATGTTCCATATAGGTATAGGATGACATGAATATTGAATGTATGAATTGAACTTTCCTGATAATTGATTGACTCTTATAATTGTATTAATATTTTGAAATTAAGCCTAATTACATAGAACTGTTTACATTATTAATTTAAGCAATACATTTTGCCATACCCACATGGGTTTCATGATGTAAGTACATTAAAACTGTAAGATCTTTTGTAACCTCATGAATGCAATAAATACATTGATTGATTGATTGATTGAATGTGGCCTGCAAACAGAGTACATAATCTGCAACCAGTGCAGATACCCTACCCGTGCGCATAGGTGATGAGGAAGTCAACTGCACGGATCAGGTCAGATACTTGGGATCCGTACTGTTTTTTTTTTGTCAGGAAATACTTCTTACAGATACCACCTGCCAGGGGAGCAGATGGTTATGTGGGACTCACCAAAGGACCCTACCCACTAAAACCCGACGGTGCCCGTCTAACCGCATATCGGCGAAGCCACGGTACTTGCGCGGAGGAGCTCTACGCATACCCCGATGACTCCGCCAGTGGACCTTGCGTAGAGCAAGTTGTTGTATGGGGAGCGAGCTTTGGGCTCACTCTAAACAGCTTGTTATGGGGCCTGAAGAGACACACGGCACGCCATCCATCACGGGATCTGTTTAACGAGCGGCAGGTGATGGGATCTATACTTAGCTCAACCGGGGACATCTAGGCCCGAATATCCACTGCTTGGGCCAAATGGCGGGAGGTAACAGGTGTCATTTGTGACCCTAAAATGCCGATAAAGCTGAAGGGACAGGTGACCATCATTAGAGCTGTTCTACTTTACGGTAGCGAGACTTGGCCCCTATTAGAGCGATACAAGCAAGAGCTGCGCGTCACGGAAATGAAGATGCTGCGATGGATGTGCGGAGTTTCACGGAAGGATCGCTTTCGAAATGCCCACATCCGGGGTGGGGTTACAGTGGTTTATGGTCTGATATGTGGGGTAGGGAAGAGTTAGAGAGGAGTATGGTTAAGTATGGGTACAGTAGGGTATATATAGTAAGGATAGGCTTGTTGTACATTACGACTTTCAGAAATGTCAAAAGCACGGCCAAAATGTTTCTAATTATATAAATTGGGGTAAATATCTAAAAAATTCCCAAACAACGGAATAAATTTTTCATTCGTGGTAACAATTCTCGAATAGCCCAATAATCTTCTTATACATTTCGTTGTGCGTCAACAACATGGCGAAAACGCACTTAAAATAATAAATCGGGCAAAAACTCTAAAAATTCTACAAAAACGGGTTGAAATCGCTATCCCTTTAAATACTTCTCGAGTAGTCCAACAATTTACTTTTACATTACAACCTACATAAACGTCAACAACACAGTCAAAATGAGTATAAAAATATAAATTGTGGAAAATCTCTAGAAAGTTCACTTAAGCGGTGTACATTTTTTCTCCACGTGAACACTTCTTAAGTAACCCGACAATCCCGTAATATATTACAACTTTCATATACGTTAACAACACGGCGAAAACGCACTTAAAAATGAAAATCGGGGTAAATCATAAAAATTTCCCTAAAAACGGGGTAAGTTTTTGTTCCATGTAAACACTTCTCGAGTAGCCCCATAATCCCCTCATACACTACAACTTTCTCATACGTCAACAACATGTCGAAAACCCACTTAAAAATATAAATCAGGGTGATCTCAAAAATAACTCTAAAAACGGGGTAAATTTTTGTTCCATATAAATACTTCTCGAGTAGCCTGATAATCCCGTCATACATTACAACTTTCATGTACGATAACAACATGGCGAAAATGCACTTAAAAATGTAAATCGGGGTAAATCTCAAAAATTTCCCTAAAAACTGGGTAACATTTTATCCATATGAACACCTCTTGAGTAGCCGGATAATCCCCTTACACATTACAACTTTCATATACGTTAACAACACAACCAAAACGCACTTAAAAATATAAGTCGGGGAAAATCTTAATTCCTAGAGAACGGGGTAAAGTTTTGTTCCATGTAATCACTTCTCAAATAGCCCGATAATCCCCTTATACATTACAACTTTCACAAACGTCAACAACATGTCGAAAACCCACTTCAAAATATAAATCAGGGTAAATCTCAAAGCTTTCCCTAAAAACGGGAAAAATTACACTTCCATGTAAGCACTCCTTGAGAAACCCGAAAATCCCCTTATACATTGTTATTTTCATATACATCAACAATACGGCGAAATGATGCTTTAAAATTTCAATCGGGGTAAAAGTCAAAATTTTTCCGCAAAGTGGGGTCATATTTTTATCCATTTAAACACCTCTCGAGTAGCCGGATAATCCCCTCATACATTACAACTTTCATATACGTCAGCAACATGGCAAAAACGCACCTAAAAATGTAAATCGGGTTAAATCTTTTATCCAAATAAACACTTCTCGAGTAGCCGGATAGTCCCCTTATACATTACAACTTTCGTATACGTCAACAATACAACCAAAATGCATTTAAAATATAAATAGGGGTAAATCTTAAAAAAAATCCTAAAAACGGGGTAAATTAAACATCCATGTAATTACTTCTGGAGTAACCCGACAATCCCTTCATACATTACAACTTCAATAAGCGTCACCATCACGGCGAAAATGCGTTTCCAAATTTAAATTAATGACAATAAAAGTCAAAATTTTTTCAAAAACTAGGGTAATATTTTTCACCTAGCAACACTCATCAATTAGACCTACAAGTCTGCCATACACGCCAACTGCCACAAACATCAGCAACACTAAGAAAATACGAATTAACTATAAAATAATACCTAAACTGAAACAAAATGGCTTCCACAACCATCTTGTATTTTTGTAAAACGTCACAAGAATACTAAAAAACAGGATACTCGAAGCAAGACTGCATCAAAAGAAAAGTTTCAGTGTCCACCCAGCCCTCGCTACGGGCCTGGCAATGAGACCGTGTCGAAAAAAATTGTTTTTGCTTTTACTTCTAGTGTTTTCTAATATTCACATTTTTAAACTTGTGATATCTTTCGAATGGAATGTCTGAATTTAATAATTCAAAAAGTTATGTAAAGGTATAGAAGCAGTCGTGAATATGAAGTAATTGATTTTGATAAGGATTAATACCAAGGTACAAATAAAGAGCGTTTTTTAGCGCCGGCATTTCAATTAAATTTTGAAAATAAAAGAACACTTATTGTGACATAACTATAATAGTTAGACATATACTGTTGGGACACTTTTTGTAGATAATGATGTTTTCTGCAAAGTCGTAGTACATTATTTTGTTCTATCATCAATAGTTTTTGCAGCGCACGCGATGTAATGAATTTTTTGGGTATTTTTTTACACCTTGGGTTACATTATTGGAGTTTCATTAATGATATGTAATTTTTTAGAAAATATAATATAGTCAATGTCACCCGCGGATAGTGTAGCTTCCCAACGGTGAAAGAAGTTTTGAAATCGGTCCAGTAGTTTCGAAGCCTATTCAATACAAACAAACAAACAAACAAAAAATCAAACATTCCCTCTTTATAATATTATATAAATTAGAAGTATAAGTATAGATTACAAGGTAAAAACTTATTTTTATAAATAAAGTCTAAAATAAAATAAAGTTATTAACATTTTAGGAAAGCCTTACTCTAACACCAAAAACCGTTATTCTAACTAAACTAAAGATAAAAAACTTGACCCAGGTCCCCCGAATTTGGAAAGGTCCCCAGAAGGCTTAATATTAATATTATGCTGATGACGATTTCTGTTAAGTAAATATGTTTTTTTTTAATTTAGTGATAACGTAAGTATAATTGTTCAATAATTCTATAATTGTTTGCTGCTTTATCATCACAGCCCGTAACAGTTCACTGCAGGACTTAGGGCCTCTCCTACGAAAGGGGAAGGTATTGCCATAATCTCGAGATCGCAGTGTTTAAATATAACGATGGAAATTGCTGCTGCCCATTTTCCAGACTACGGAGACTCTTGATCATTTGCCTTGAAAACATTAGTCGTCTTGTACGACACCCATGAGTGTAAAGGGTTGGTGCTATTCTACTCCGCCGGACAACACACGGCCAACTTAACCTTGCTGCTTAACCTTAGTAAATTGTAAACAATTCAAAGACTTTCAACACCTAAGACAACCAGTTACTATAATTACGATCACAATTTTTTTCACATATTATCCTAAATCCTTAAAATTGAAAGCTCGCTACGCTACTTAATTTATTTAATCATTTTTTATTATCAACGTGGATTAAACTTAACTATTACTATCAAGCACGTTGCTGTCACTGGTTAATTAATGTGTTCTATTTAAACTTTATAGATGACCAAACTGCGAAATATTCTCGCTCGTTTATTTAATTAAACCCTTGATCATCGGATCGTGAGCGGTTCACGAACAGACGTGTTGTTGGTTAGCGCGAAACATTTATAAATAATCACAAGCAATTCTCAACTGTAGTGTCCATATCGTGGTAAAGAAATTTGATTGAAGATTAATTTACTATAGTCAATAAATTATAATAAAAGTAAATTACAACATATTTTTAACAAAATTGATAGTTACTCGTCAATAAACGTACGCGGTAGGAAACCAGGAACATTCCTTTAAAACATCGACATAGATCTAACCCGGTACTGTCAGCGATAACAATGCATTCCACGATTTAATAAAATTCCAGAAGATAATACATAATTTACACCTGAAAAAATTTAATAATACCATTAAATCTAAATAATTTGTAAAACTTTCTACAAAATAAATGACGAAATATATCGAATGACGAAAATCCTTGGGTTTATATCAATATAATAATACCTATCTACTTTTCAAAGTAAACCATTACTGTTGTTTATTTATTTTTAATGTACCTATTTTATGTTATTGTTATTGACCTAAATATTAGATTGACATGTTTTAAGTGATAAATTCAGTCAATCAGCAATTCAAATTTTGTAAAGTTATTATTTATTATATTTATATTATTAAATACTAGCGCTCCGCCCCGGCTTCGCACGGGGTTTCTCCGCTTTTCTTTACAAAGTTACACCTACCCTACACCTACCCTACACCTACCCTACACCTACCTTACATCTACCCTACACCTACTCTACACCTACCCTACACCTACCCTTCACCTACCCTACAACTACCTTACACCTACTCAACGCTCCGTACCAGTTATGAACATGTCATCTTGATGGGCGACTTTAATACATGTTTACTAAAAGATAACTCTTGTGCCCGCCCGCCCATAAACTGCTGAACCTTGTGTCCTCGGTTGATCTTCACATCCTTCCCCTCACTGCCACGCATCACTCCCCTAATTGTGTCCCTTCTTTATTAGACTTATTGATCACTTCTTCTCCTGATTATATCGCATCACATGGTCAATTTCCAGCTAGCTCCTCCTATCACGACCTCATTTATCTGTCATACAGAGTCCGTCCTTCTAGACCCAAACCAAAATTTCTTTTCCTACGCAATTTTAATAATATTGATTTGAAGGCTCTGAGGAGGGATGCATCTCTGGTAGACTGGTCTCTAATTACTGATACTGATCTGATAGATGAGAAGGTTGACATTTTGAGCACTAAGCTAATTACTTTATTTGACTTACATGCTCCCATAAGGAAAGTAAAAATGAAACATACCCCAGCGCCTTGGTTAACTCAGGGCATTAGGGAGCTGATGGGCAGGCGTGACCGGGCAAAAAACCGCTACAAGATATGTCCTACGGACTATAAATTGGACCGCTACAAATATCTTCGTAATACCTGCAATCATCGGTGTAGAGATGCTAAAAGACGCTATATCCATGAATCCATTGACTCTTCTGACTCTGCACAGATGTGGCGGTTTCTGAGAACTCTTGGTATTGGAAAGTCCTCTGGCCCTCATGATGAGGCAGTGGATTTAAACTCCCTCAACAACCACTTTTCTCTCCCTCCTGTAGTCCTTGACACAGTTCTCAAAAGCCAAACCATATCCTCCATAGCCTCCCAACCTTTGCCAGCATGCAATTCCTTCTGCTTTACAACAGTGTTTGAAGAGGATGTTAAGAAGCACATTCTATCCATCAAATCTACTGCTGTCGGATATGATAACATATCTTCCCGTATGATTATCCTTCTTCTTTCTGAGCTCTTACCAATACTCACACACATTTTTAATTTCTCCTTAGATAAGAGTTCCTTTCCTTCTGCGTGGAAATCCGCTAATGTCGTTCCTCTTCCTAAGACGTCCAACCCCACTTCTCCCGCCTATTTTCGTCCTATATCAGTGTTACCTTTCCTCTCCAAAGTCCTCGAATATATCGTCCACGAGCAGTTTACACATCATGTCCTATCCAATAAGTTATTATCTCCCTATCAGTCTGGCTTCCGCTCTGGGCACAGCACTGTGACATCCCTTCTTAAAGTCACTGACGACATCCGCTGGGCTGTTGAAAATAAGAACCTCACTATCCTCGCTCTACCGGATTTCAGCAGCGCCTTCAACTCAGTGGATTTCGATTTACTCCTTGCTGTCCTTCGCTCCCTCAATCTATCTTCCTCCGTCCTATCTTGGTTTCAGTCCTATCTTGGGAATCGCACGCAGCGGGTCTGCTTAAATGAGGCTAACTCAAACTGGTGTGATCTCGTTGCGGACGTACCCCAGGGTGGCGTCCTTTCTCCTCTTCTTTTTTCTATCTTCATCAATACTATTATCCTTGTGGATTCCATCTCTACGCCGATGATTTGCAACTCTACCACCATTTCAGTGTCGATGATACTGAAAATGCTATCAGGATTTCAACTCAGTGCTGGCCAATATCTCGAAATGGGCAAAAGACTACGGTTTACTTGTTAACCCTGATAAATCAAAGGTGATGATTATAGGTAGCACCTACATGCACAAGCGTATCCGTGATGGCTCAGTGCCTTCTATTATTAATGACGGATCGGTTATTCCATATACCAAAACTGCGAGGAATTTGGGGGTGGTTTTTGAATCTAACCTGGCGTAGACGGCCCAAGTCAACAACGTGAGCAAGAAAATTCACCACACTATACACTCTCTCAAACGTCTTCAATATTTCCTTCCTTTAAACACCAAAATATCCATTGTCCAAACTCCAATACTCCCATTTTCCCCCCAGATTATGCAGACTCCTGCTATCTCGATGCCACTGAAAAGCTGTTGAGTAAGCTTGAACGCCTTCAAAATCTCGGCATTCGATTTATCTTTGGCTTACGCAAGTATGACCACATCTCCCAATTTCGGTCTCAGCTCAAGTGGCTTCCGATACGCCTTCGCAGAAATATCCATATCCTTTGTCTTCTTTACAATATCCTTTATAATCCTCGTGCTCCTTCCTATCTCCGTGACCGGTTTGGTTTCTCCCGTTCTCAAAACCTACCCTGTCACTCAAGCGTCAGGACACTCCTCTCCATTCCCCCTCATCATTCCGAATGCTATACTAAATCATTTACTGTTTATGCAGCTAGGCTATGGAACTCGCTGCCGCATACTGTTCGTAACAGTACCTCACTCGGTATTTTTAAAAAAAGATTAAAAGAGCATTATCTTTCCACTTGCAATCCATAATATTATATATTTATAGGTATTTATTTAATATTTGTGTTATTTATTATATATGTAGGTAATATTACTATTATATATATAGATACTTATTTAAGTAATTCAATTATATTATGTATTTGGGTGCACGTCATATCTGCCTCTCTATTCTAGCCCTCTCTCTTCGGTAGGTCTGCTGTAAGACATTTCTTTTTAGAAATAAGCTGTACCTTTTGTGATTGTTATCTTTATGTTCATATTATTGTAACTTTCTTTGTGCACAATAAATGGTTAAATAAATAAATAAACATCTACCCTACACCCTACCAATTTTGTTTCAAAAAAAAAAAAATTGGATACCATTGTATTTTTGTTTAAAAAGAAAAGTATAAAAAGTATCCTATGTCCTACTGGTTCGAGTTTCTCCTGGTTCTAAGCTACCTCCCCACCAATAATAAAAATAAAAAATAATAAAAAAGGATAAAAAGCCTATATATTCAGCCTTCTCCTGATTCTAAGCTTCCTCCCAACCAATATTCAGCCAAATGGGTTCAGCCGTTCTTGAGTTATAAAAAGTCTAACACAATTTTTGTAACTAACACGACTTTCTTTTATATATATATTTATATTATATTTATAACAATTATGTTTGTATTAATAATATAATTCATCCATTTAAGCATATCTTAGTTGTAGGGTATTAATTTTTAATATGGACCCTAAATTTATCTAGTGCTGTACGATCAGTAATACATAGAGGTGATGGTTAACGTACCTACAGATTTAACGCCATAGTATAAAATGTTAGGAATTATATACTCTATCTGATAATTACCTACAATAGTTCTTTCTGGCTGGCACTTTCGAGTTTTTGGTCCAAAATGAATGATATCTTTTGCTCTCTGTTTTGAACACTCATCGTACGTGACTAAACGCTTTGTACTCATGTCTTTGTTTTGATAAAAAACCGAAGTATAGAGAGTGCGAAGATAATGAACTGGAACTAAATTTGATAGTCTTGTAAAATTGCAAAGACCTTACGCAGTACATAGTTTATTTTATCAATAATTTATTCGTTATGACGCGCACTGTAGTAAATTTATTCTGTATACCTTTATACACCGGACATACCCTCGTACTCTTTAGTACGTCGGGATATACACCACTTGAAATGATATCATTAAACAGTTCGACGCGTAATCCCGATAGGATTGGCCAGATATGCTCAGGAGGACCTTGATAGACATATCATAAATATCCAAAGTGTTAAGCTTTTTCATTAAAGATTTTAAAGTACTTGTCAGGTCATTCACTGTAAGTGTTGGTATGCGAAACTCTTCTATTACACTGTCTTTTAAATAGTGATTTACATATTGGACGGATGCTGTTTCATCTACCTTTAAGGTAAATTTAGACGCAACGGATAAAAAATATTTGTTGAGGTAATCAGCTACTTTATGTGGTGGAACGGCGTTTGACGCGTCATCCTTTAGCGAAATATTTTGAATATTAGGTTTTGCCGATACCTCCTCATTTATAACACGCCACATTTCTTTCGAAGGGTTATTACTCATGCAACACTGCAACATACCATTTACGAGTCGATAATGATTCTGACTTTATGAGTTTAGCATAATGATCAATGTATGCTAAAATATTTTTCTCATCTGGGTATTGCCTTCTAAATTCTGTGAAATCATTATGAATTTGAAAGTAATTAGCAAGGTCTTCCGTTAGCTATTTCAGATTTTTATCGCGCTTTCTTACAATATTTCTAATTGGAAAATGAATGTCAATATAGAATGTTAAGATATCAAACAATCAATGATGTCTCGGTGATCAATAGCGTTAAAATTGGCAGTGATCACCGCTTGGTAAGAGGCACATTGAATATTAATCCCCAGCTGGAAAGATCGAGATTGATGAGGTCCACGCTCCGGCCTATACCCATCCAAATCCAAAACCCCGAGAGCTTTCAACTCGAATTACAAAATCGCTTCGAGTGCCTAGGAGAGTGCGTCGACGTGGACGACTATAATAACAGGTTCGTGGAAACTGTCTATACGGTTGGGTCAAAGTTTTATAAGGCCTGCCGTACAAACAGAACAAGCAAAATCTCTGACGATACCCTCAAACTCATCGAAGAAAGACGCAGAATGACTCTGCAACCCCCTGATGATGTCTCTCAATTTAGGCGACTTAATCGACAGATCTCCAAGTCTCTGACTCGCGACATACGCCGCTTCAATACTACCAATATTGAGGCGGCGATCGAGCGGAACAAAGGCTCTAAAGTCTTTGCGAGAGATCTGTCGATTGGACACAGCCAGTTGACGAGACTGAAAACGGATGACGGCAGAGTTGTTTCGACCAAGTCCGAGGTTTTGAGGGAAGTCGAGAGGTTCTATGGACAGTTATACACGACAACACGGGCACCTGTTACCAGTATGGCAAAAGACCCCAGAGCCAAGTTGACCCGACACTACACCGAAGATATCCCGGACATCAGCCTGTACGAGATTAGTATGGCTCTCAAACAGCTTAAGAACAACAAGGCGCCGGGTGATGATGGAATTACGGCTGAGCTTCTGAAAGCTGGTGGCAAACCTGTGCTTAAGACCCTTCAGAAGCTGTTCAATACCGTCATACTCGAGGGAAAAACGCCGGAAGCATGGCACAGAAGCATAGTGATATTGTTCTTCAAGAAAGATGATAAGGCTCTCTTGAAGAACTTCAGAGCAATATCGCTACTGAACCATGTCTATAAGCTGTTTTCGAGAGTCATTACGAATCGTCTCGCACGCAGGTTTGATGACTTCCAGCCTCCCGAACAAACCGGATTCCGAAAAGGTTTTAGTACCATAGACCACATACATACGCTGCGGCAGGTTGTACAGAAGACCAAAGAGTATAACCGGCCATTATGCTTGGCGTTTGTGGACTATGAGAAAGCCTTCGATTCGATCGAAACTTGGGCGGTGCTCCAGTCTCTACAGCGCTGCCAAATTGACTATCGATATGTCGAAGCATTAAAGTGTTTGTACAAAAACGCCACTATGTCAGTTCGTCTCCAGGACAAGACCACAGAACCTATTCAGCTGCAGCGAGGTGTTAGACAAGGTGATGTCATATCTCCGAAGTTGTTTACCGCTGCACTGGAGGATATCTTTAGGCTTCTGGACTGGGACGGACTTGGCATCAATATTAACGGCGAGTACCTCACGCACCTCAGATTTGCTGACGATATCGTAGTCATGGCTGAAACCCTGGAAGACTTTTGCAAAATGCTCGATGACCTCTGTAGTGCCTCTCAACAAGTAGGTCTTAAAATGAACATGGACAAGACGAGCATTATGTCGAATGTCCATGTTGTGCCTACTACAGTGACAGTTGGAGGCACTCCACTTGAAGTTGCTGACGACTATACATACCTAGGACAAATAGTCCGGCTAGGTAGGTCCAATTTCGAGAAAGAGGTCAATCGACGAATCCAACTCGGTTGGGCAGCGTTCAGGAAGCTACGCCACATATTTTCGTCCCAATTACCGCAGTGTCTCAAGACGAAGGTCTTTGACCAATGTGTGTTGCCAGTGATGACTTACGGATCTGAAACGTGGCCACTCACTATGGGCCTTATAAGAAAGCTCACTGTTACCCAAAGGGAAATGGAAAGAGCTATGCTCGGAGTTTCTATGCGCGATCGAGTCAGAAATGAGGAGATCCGCAAGCGAACCAAGGTCACCGACATAGCTTTAAGGATTGCCAGACTGAAGTGGCAGTGGGCAGGGCACATAGCTCGAAGAACAGATGGCCGATGGGGCAGTAAAGTTCTCGAGTGGCGACCACGTACCGGTAGACGTAGCGTGGGTAGGCCTCCTACAAGGTGGACCGACGACCTGGTAAGGATCGCAGGTGGATGCGGAAAGCACAGGACTGGTCTTTGTGGAGATCTCTGGGGGAGGCCTATGCCCAGCAGTGGGCGTTTTCTGGCTGATATGATGATGATGATGAAGATATCAAATAATTTAGTAAATTTTGTATTAATGTCAATGTTATTGTATATTGCTATGTCAAAATAAAATAATAATAAACATTCATCCCTAAACGTTCGTTTTTCAATTTTTTCCTTGTGTTGTCGGTGGTATGACTGGTCTGTGGTCAGCGTGAACAACTGCGCATCGTGGTCGCTAATGACGGTGTGTATAGGCACCGCCGTACAGTCGCCGCCGTCGCGAGGCACTATCCCGCAATCTATCGAAGTTGAGCTGTCCGTGGACAGCGGGACGTGGGTAGGGAACTGAACACAATTTATACACCCATAACAATGCAGAAGTTCATCTACTCGTTTCTTTAATGATTTATCGGACAAGTAATCCACATTTTGATCGCCGACCAAGATAAACCTCTTATTTTCGTCAATTATCTTAGCCAATAATAATTCTAATTTATTTAAATATATGTCAAAATCACCATAGCCTGTGCGATACATTGCAACAATAATAAAATTTGTATTCAATATTTCGATAGCACAGAATTCAAAATGATACTGAACGGCCAGGCTCTGTAGGTCGGTTCGTTGGCGGTACGGAATATCGGCCCGTGTGTACACGCAGGGCAACACCACCATGAGCGATGTTCGTTCGACAGTAATTATTCGCCAGTTCGTACCCACATAACCTAACTCGCTCAATCTCACCCTTTCTGCACCACGTTTCGCTGCATGCCAGGCCATCTGGATTTTCGGTGTTTAATAATAATTCTAATAGTCCGGTTTTACCACAAATTGATCGAACATTTTAATGTATTACTTTAATTCAATTGAATTAAAGAATTGGGGAGAGACTAATCAGCTACCCATCTGGGAGTCGTGCTTTTTGGTCTCTCTCCAAAGCTGCTGAGGGGAACTTTTGTCGGACTTCTTTTCCACCATTGCGCAAGCCGGATGACCTATTGGCCCACACGGCAAAGGAGAAAGCCGATCTCTTGGGTAATCTCTTTGCCAAAAACTCAAATCTGGATGATGGGGGAGCTGCACCGCCTACCATCTCGCCGTGTGAGGGCAGCATTCCCGAAGTTCGTTTCACCCAAAAAATTATAAGACGTGTGCTTCTCACCCTAGGCATCCGGAAGTCCAGTGGGCCCGACGGCATTCCGGCTATTGTTCTAAAAAATGTGCTCCCGAGTTGTCTCCCGAGCTAATGCGCTTATTCGAGCTATCCTATACCCCTGGAACGGTGCCGTCTTCGTGGAAGCTAGCTCTTGTGCATCCGATACCCAAGAAGGGTGATAATTCAGACCCATCAAATTACAGGCCTATAGCGGTAACCTCCTTGCTCTCTAAGGTGATGGAGCGGGTTATCAATATCCAGCTCCTCGGATACCTAGAGGACCACCAGCTGATCAGTGACCGTCAATATGGCTTTCGCCATGGTCGCTCAGCTGGTGACCTTCTGGTGTACCTAACGCACCGGTGGGCTGAGGCCGTCGAGAGCAAGGGGGAGGCTCTGGCTGTCAGTCTTGACATAGCCAAGGCCTTTGATCGGGTCTGGCACAGGGCACTTCTATCAAAACTCCCGAAGTACGGTATCCCCGAGGGGCTCTGCAGTTGGGTATCCAGCTTCCTGTCTGGACGGAGCATCCAAGTCGTTATCGATGGATGCTGCTCCGATACCAAGACTATAAATGCTGGAGTACCCTAAGGTTGAGTACTATCTCCCACGCTGTTTCTTCTGCATATCAATGATATGCTGGATATCCCCAGTATTCATTGTTATGCGGATGACAGTACGGGAGATGTTAGTTATACTGGCCGAGCGAATGTCCTTCGTTCCGAGGTGTCGGAGAGCCGAATTAGACTTGTGTCGAATATCGAACATTCCTTGGAGCAAGTTGCTCAGTGGGGCAGACTAAACCTAGTCCAATTCAACTCCTCGAAGACACAGGTCTGCGCATTTTCCGCCAAAAAAGATCCCTTTGACATAGTGCCGCAGTTTCAAGGAACACCCCTTTCCATCTCAAAAAGTATTGGGATCCTCGGTGTCGACATATCGGATAGCGTGCGATTCCGGAGTCACCTGGAAGGCAAGGCCAAACTGGCTTCGAAAAAGCTTGGAGTGCTTAACCGGTCCAAGCGATACTTCACCTCAGGGCAGCGCCTGCTGCTGTACAAGGCACAAGTGCGGCCACATATGGAGTATTGTTCCCATCTTTGGGCCGGCGAAACTGCCGACCTGCTTAATCCTCTGGACTCCGTACAGAGACGCGCCGTACGAATTGTCGATGATCCCATACTAACACGCAAGTTGGAACCACTGGCAAACCGAAGGGACTTTGGCTCCCTGTGTGTGTTTTATCGGCTGTACAATGGGGAGTGTTCCGAGGAACTTTTCGATCTGGTGCCCACAGCACAATTCCGCCATCGCACCACCCGCCGTGGGCTTGGTGCTCATTCTCACTACGTAGACCCTCTGTTGGTCACGACGCGAAGGTTCGAAAGAACGTTTCTCGCTCGTACGATTCGGATGTGGAATGAGCTCCCAGCCACAGTGTTTCCTTTGGACTATGACATGGGATCGTTCAAGAGGTATATTAGAGGTCTATTCAGAGGCGGGCAACGCATCAGTGACTCCCCTGGTTTGCTGATGTCCATAGGCGGCGGTGACCACTTTCCATCAGGTGGCCCGCTTGCCTGTTTGTCAGCCGTAAAACATTAAAAAAAAAAAAAAATGATGTGGATTTTGTGTTTAGTGCGGTTTTAGTTGTGCGCCGTGACTTTTCGAGTTTTTTGTTACAACGTTGAAGCGCCGTATTTGTACGCCATCGGGCCAGTGTTTTAAAATGTTTCACTATATGAACTTTGTGGACGGGTACATCTAGCCTGAACGACGAGTAGCTACCTCTGGTCACCAATTTCGCACATATGACATCCGTAATCTTCGTTTGGCTCTGGATATGCTGCAATACATTTTCGACGGTAGCATTCTCACTAACATTGAATAAATGTAGGCTAAGGAAGCGTGGCGAGGCAGCTCGGAGTCCCTGGGATGTAGCTAGCGGCTCGCTCGTGGACAAGACACACGGCTGCTGCTTCTTGTTAGGCTTGACGGCTGCCGTATCGTGCTTGGCATCGCCGGCCATATCGCCGGGTGGTGACGGCGGGACAACGGCACGTCGAGATCGGCCGCGGCGCTGTCTGATCAAGGGGCTGGACGGTACGGCTGGTGGAGCCCGCAATGGCTCGGCCGGGGCCGTTAGCGACAGCTCAGCTGGTATCACCGGCATCAACAATCTTACTGGCCGGTCAATGACCTCATTATCACCTTGTTGATGATCGTGCGTCGGTAGTTCTTGCTCTGTGCCTGCCCCATTGAAATAATCCAGGCCATGGGGCCCAGACTCATTTAGTGATACGTGTGTTGGACAGTGAAATTTATGAGGGATTGTTGATATCAGTGGATCATTTATTGGTGAGTCCTTCTTGATCATATTAATTAGGTCGTATATAAGGTGTCTTTGTTGACTTAACTCGTCTTGTTGTTGGTGTATTACATTACAACAATCCGTTAATTTCTCGTTCATGTCGGTAATCATATTTTCAAATTTCAAAATAACGTCAACTAACCTTTTGTCGTTGTCGTCTTTCGTGCCGGTTTTTGTCTTCGATGGCGCCATTTCACTGCTTTATAGTTTAACTTGTCAAATTTAAGGAAATAATTAATAATAAAGTGGATTTGTTGTGTAAATTATGTCAAAATAATAATTAAATTTAATAATATATTAGAGGATGTCCGACCTGAGTGGCTAGCAGGTAGTAGCATGCAGGCGCTACGTATTTGACGCAGTTACTTAACATCGTACGTGTATCCACGAAAGTAATAACATTGGCTATAACAGTACCTAATACCCATCTTTATATATATAATTCTTCTGTGAGTGTGTATGTCACTGAACTACTCTCAAACGACTGGACCGATTTTGATGAAATTTTTTGTGTGTGTTCAAGGGGATCTGGGAATGGTTTAGATTCACACCTAAGGTGTAGGGTAGGTGTAGGGTAGGTGTAGGGTAGGTGTAGGGTAGGTGTAGGGTAGGTGTAGGGTAGGTGTAGGGTAGGTGTAGGGTAGGTGTAGGGTAGGTGTAGGGTAGGTGTAGGGTAGGTGTAGGGTAGGTGTAGGGTAGGTGTAGGGTAGGTGTAGGGTAGGTGTAGGGTAGGTGTAGGGTAGGTGTAGGGTAAGTGTAAGGTAGGTATAGGGTAGGTGTAGGGTAGGTGTAGGGTAAGTGTAAGGTAGGTGTAGGGTAGGTGTAGGGTAGATGTAGGGTAGGTGTAAGGTAGGTGTAGGGTAGGTGTAGGGTAGGTGTAGGGTAGGTGCAGGGTAGGTGTAGGGTAGGTGTAGGGTAGGTGTAGGGTAGGTGTAGGGTAGGTGTAGGGTAGGTGTACGGTAGGTGTAGGGCAGGTGTAGGGTTAGAACGCTACGCGAACGAAGTCGCGCCGGGTCCACTAGTTATTTATATAACCCATTTATTTTATTTAAATAACAACATTATAGGGGTACCACGACTTCGGGTTACTTTAACAGATTGCGGAAAAACGAGCTTAATAATTTATTTTATGGGCAATAATAAACTATTTAGAGAAAGAAGAACTATATAGAGGAGATATAACTCGACGCTATCGAGTAGTCTATAACTTTAATAAGGCGCCTTCGTTATTGTACACAATTTACAATTAGCCGGTTTACACCGTCTAAGTTTGGTGTCACATTTAACAAGAATCATAATCTTTGAAGGAGGGCACTAGGTCTTTCTCCGAAAAGTCATTATTTTCATTTCTTTTTGAGTTACATTCCTTTTCATCCATGTTCCATTGTTGGCGACCTTCCATTTCTGTCACAGAATACTACATCCGTACGGTATTGCTACATAAAACGCAGAACTAGCACCACAATAAAATGTGACAGGTCACCTCTGTCGCGGTCAAGCTATATAAAATTACACAACTGAATACAATTTGCATTTATCGTTAATCAGTTACTTTTTTTTTCACTAACGTGTTATTTAATAACTTTCAACAAAACCCAAATAATAACTTGTTATCGGTAATCAAAATATTATCTGTTAGAAATTGTATGAAAAGCTACACCTATCGCACACCCAATAATTAAACGCACGCCACTCAAAGACAGAAGAAAGACCAGATTGTTTTTTTTTTTTTTTGTTATTTTTAATACGTTTATTCAGTTTAGGTTTTTACAAACACTTATGAACGTCACAATTATAATATAAAATGAATACTAGGCACCACAGCACCATCGAGCGGACAACGGTTACTTGGATAGTATGTAGGGCCATATAAAAAAGAAAACAAAAAATAGGCAGCCAAAGATTACATTCTTCGTCCACGACACTGTGACATTGACAGTCACGTAATGTCATTTGATATGTCACCCCGCCACCGAGCGCATTGATGATGCCGCTCGCCTGTATTGTGATTAACTAATACAAATCTCACTAATTACTAAATATGCAAATATATACTGAATAGAGTGAGTTAAAAACAAACAATAACGTACCCTATGGTAAGTACATACTCCATTACGATAAGTACAATGCAAAGAAATGTATACAATGCAGTCACAATATCAGTTTAGTAACCTAACTTTCTCTTTATAGGTTATTTCATACAAAATTAATTACTCGACAATACAGTAATTCAAGCAGAAAACACTAATGAATACAGAGTACAATGAAATACAAAAAGCTGGAACATATAATTCCCTCAAAATACGCATTTATGGTGAAAGTGAAATGACTGCTGGTAAGTATCATGTAATATGTCATGTATTTAAGTATTATGTCATGTAAGTATAATGAAGTCAATAGTTTATTTAAATTAATTAAAACAACATACCTACTGCATGTATTAATATTATTATGTAAATATCATTGAATATAGTCCCTAAGTATGTACTGTTATTAAATTCCTAATTATCATTTCAGCTCACGCTAGGATAATGTCCAGGGATTTTTGTCCTCGATGAAGTCAGCAATTTTATAGTATGATTTCTTAAGTAGTTTGCTCTTAAGCCAAGATTTGTACTTATGAAGAGGCAATTCCTGGATGTCCTGCGGTAATTTGTTATAAAAAAGAACACAGTGGCCAACAAATGAAGACTTCACTTTTGTCAGTCTGAAGCGTTCAGTGACCAACCTGTTTCTGTGTCTGGTATTGTAATTATGAGTATCTGAATTTTTATTATAATTAAAGTTATTTTTATATATGTAAATAAGGTTGAAATATATGTACTGACATGCTACGGTTAAAATATTAATTTCTTTAAAAATATCTCTCAATGAGACCCGAGGACCCAAACTGTATATGGATCTGATTGCCCGTTTTTGCAAGATAAAGATATCTTGGATATCAGCTGCCGAACCCCATAGCATTAATCCATAGGCCATTATGCTATGAAAATAGCTGAAGTATACTGTTCTCGCTGTTTCAATATCAGGGAGACTTTTAATTCTTTTCATTGCATAAATTGCAGAACTCAATCTATTACTTAGTGTAGCAAGCTGATGTTTCCATTGTAGTTTCTGATCCAAAGTAAAACCGAGGAAAACTGTGGAATCAGAAAATGTTAAAATATTTTTGTCTAAAACAAGATCAAACTTATCCACCTTCACATTCGGCATCTGAAAAAGCACACACTTTGTCTTTTTTGGGTTCAGATATAAATTATTGATTTCAAACCATTCATGCAACTGCGAAAGAGTCCCATTTACGTCGTCATAATTGTTTTTATTTCTGTCAACCTTAAATACTAAAGAAGTGTCATCCGCAAATAGGACTATCTCACAGAGCTTATTTAAAAAGAAAGGCAAGTCATTGATGTACGTTAAAAACAGGAAAGGCCCCAAAATAGAACCTTGTGGCACTCCCATATCCACAGGACATCCATTAGATATGGAATCATTAACTTTTACCTTTTGTACTCTGTCATTTAAATATGATTTTAGAAGGAAAAGAGCATTGCCATTTATGCCATAGTGCATCAACTTCTTTAGCAGGGGTCATGATGAACACAATCAAATGCTTTGGAAAGATCACAAAAAATCCCAATAGCATTCTGTGATCTCTCCCAAGCACTGCAGATGTGTTTAATCAATTCGACACCTGCATCAACTGTTGATCGGCCTTTAGTGAAACCAAACTGACTTTTAAGAAATAGACCATGTGATGTAAAGTGAGCAAGTAACTGCTTCAGAACCATTTTTTCAAAGATCTTGCTCAGTACTGGTAAGACTGATATTGGCCTAAAGTTAGAAGGGTCTGTTTTTTCACCATTTTTATAGAGAGGCACTATTTTACTAAGCTTCATTAGACTGGGAAAAGATCCCTCATCCACACTACTGTTAAAAATGAGTGCGAGCTGTGGAGCTATACTCTTTATTATACCCTTAATCACACAGACTGACATGCCCCAAATATCTTCAGTCTTTTTCATGTTTAGGGAGCTGAAAGCTTTTAATATGTCGTTTTCAGTTATATGCTCAAATTTAAAATCAGTTGTACACTTAGGGACATGGTCTTGTATTAATTGTTCTGCTAAGTTAGTGGAAGAGCGAAGATTACTTGTTGTATTGCAAGCAATGCTTGAGAAATACTCATTAAAGCAATTTGCTATTTCTTGGTCATTTTTTATGACGTTGTTGTTTATGTGCAATTCAAAATGACGATCATGTTTTATGACTTTGCCTGTTTCATTATTTATAATTTACACCTACGCCTACGAATGGGGTCATACAAGACTGTATGCTTTGTTCGATTCGACACGAATATAATGAAGGAGTATCATAGTTTGCTATCTATTTCATTTAAGTAACTGCAGTAAGTTGATAGTATTTATGATAAGTCTGAATTGGAACCTCACGGTAGGTACTTAGGTACTCAAAGTTCTGCATAATAAAAAAAAACAAAATCATGTCCTATATGTAGTACCACGAGACACGTATTCCGAAGGAAACAACAATAGTACCAACCATCAAGCAATCACAAAATAACCAGATCATCATTAGGTAATTATCTTTTTTTTACATACAACGCTTTTGTACATAGCTTGAAACAGTCACCATCTGGTGGTTCCGCGCCTATAGCATTCATCGGCACGGTATGCCAAGGTACGTTACCCCAAGGCGTAGATAAAATAACAATTAATTTCTGCGCCTAATAACAATTAATCACCACGAGACAAGCTTTGAGAAAATAAAATTATCACATAAAACTTAGTATTCAATCAAACTAACCATACCTTGCTCGGCAGACGTTACGCTGTTAATCATCGACAAAGTATTTAACCAGACGGAACCAAAGTAGATCACATAACTAAAGTGAATACGCTATGCCCATAAAATAAGGTACCAATCTCTTTTGGTTTTGCCTATACTTTTCATTAAGTCAAGAATGGGGTGTCATCAGCTGTTCGTGCGAAATCGGCCATTTTTGTTTGTAACAATTATTAATTTTTTTAGGTTTGTCGTAGAAGGCGCCATTTAACCTTTTTTTACCACACCGCATTTGGGAATAATGTTTTTCAAAAAAACATATTTCAGTGTACCCTGGCATAAGCCGGGCCTGATCTCTATAATGATGTTGATTATTTTACCACACATAACCCTTCTAAAACCCTTCGTAATCCTTTATAATGAAACCGTAGAACTATTGTTCAATTATTTTTTCAGATTGCAAGACTCCGTTACCAAGTTGGTGCATAGAAACTCAGTACTTAGTAACTTTCCATCTTAGTTCGTTACACATTATTTGTGAAAACAAATTGAATTTACCCACACCGATTCTCTCACAAGTAAACATGTTTCGACTCACCGAATGAACAATTTCAGCGTGTATGCCTTGTAGGTTGTAAGTTGTACGTAATTATAGACCAACCACGAAACAGCACTCTTTCTTGTGTTTGCATCAGACTTTTGCCATTTCGTCGTATCTTCCGCCACCACACAACATACCTGTGCCCCCGTGTGCATCACCCACTGACTACACACGATACGGTCACTACAGACCACGACCTCCGCCAGAGCTAAACGCGCACCGCGCACCAACGGACTACTTAAGTTACCCTAAGAGATACATATTTCCACCGGGCTACGACTATGTAATACTACTAAATCGACGACATCAATACGGCCTATAGAGTGCTTACTGTTCACGCTCTGGCTCATCAGCACAATTAACATCATTAATATCTGCTGGTACATAACCTTCAGGCATCTTTCTTAACCTATCGTGTGCGTACTTGTAGGTACGCTTTGAGTCTAAAGCTTTCAACGTATAGCGATCCCCATCCAACACTTCAATCACTTTGAACGGTCCCTTGCATTTTGGGTCTAACTTTAACTGGTTACGTTCTTCATTGGCCAGTTAAACAAAATCACCTAGCGAAAAATGTTTGATTTAAGCTTTTGTGCTGTCGAAACGAGCTTTGTCATAGCTTGCACACTTTTGAATATTATCTGACGCTATTTCACGGACCTCATGTATCAACGTCGCTACTACACATCAGTAATAATGGTCTAGCTACTTTACCGATTAAAAGCTCGAGGGGAGAAGCTATGGTAATGCGATTCTAAGTACAATTAATCGCGAGTTGTACCTCACCTAACGCGAGTAACAAGTCCACTCGGTCGACCTGACTACAAAAATTTAGGAAATATCGGTATTAGGACAGCCCGGCAAAACTATTATCACATTCAATTTTGAACATTCAATTTAAATGAAAATATTGCGTGATCAAGAGCTACATGTCACAAAACTTACTTTCGTTAAACTTTAGTCAAAATAGGGTTCAAAAGCGATATCTTACATCTAACTAGTGCTTTGCATCACCAATCAAGCGGCAGTACCATACAATGCAACGCCTCATCTGCACTGAGTAACTTAACCAGCACTCAGCCAAACCGCAATGCTTAACCAGCAAGGCGAATCGTAGCACTTAACCAGCACTACCTATCACTGAGTAACTTAACCAGCACTCAGCCAAACCGCAATGCTTAACCAGGAAGGCAAATCGTAGCACTTAACCAGTGCCACATACCATCGAGTACTTTACCAGTACTCCCGCAATGCTTAACCAGCAAAGCGAATCGTCGCACTTAACCAGCGCTACATGCACTACCACACCATCGCTTAACTGTGCAGCGCTTAACCAGCATTTATACACACAAGCATATCGTAAAGCGATATTGCAAAACACATATTTTGTGTCATCACACCCGCAACATTTTCTGACTCTACTCTTGACAACTAAGAGTTTTCATCCGCAGACTCTAAATTATCATCAAACTCTAAGGGAGAATTAGCGTCGGGCATTTTCCTCAATCAGTCGTGAGCATATTTATAGTGACGATTACCATTTAATGCTTTTAATGTGTATCGGTAATCTTGGAAATTACAGTAGTCAAAGCCAAAGTTCACATAATGAAACCGATCACTGTGCAACCACTAAAATAACTGGACTTTCATCATTTTCTTTCAACATTATCTCACAAAGCTTGAAACAACTACAATCTGTTGGCCACGCGCCCATAGCCTCCATCAGCCCACCATCATCGATAAAGGCCTTGCCACATACAAAGCTCGGCGCGAGCGCGGCGCGTTATTTGCTAGGCAACCATCGCGCGGCGCGATAGTTGCCTAGCAAATAACGCGCCGCGCGATGGTTGCCTAGCAAATATCGCACCGCGCTCACGCCGCGCTCGCGCCGAGCTTTGTATGTGGCAAGGCCTTAAAACACAATCACCTCCATCCGGTGATGCCACAAGCTTTGAGAAAACAAAACTATCACATAAATTTAATAAAAATCTTTGCTCGATAGTCGTCACGTATTGAGTTAGTTGCTTACATCCGTCTAACAAAGTCTTAAACAGGTCGAACTAAAGTTAGTCACAGGTTTAACCAAGTCACTCGAGACATAATTTAAAATTATCTACCGTCAATCTATTTACATTCCTTTCGAAAAATAATTTGTCACCAACAAAAATTACGTTACCTTCTAACCAAACTGTCTTTTTTTCAATAATCGTAATTTGGCGGTCAACGTTAAAATTATAATCAAATCATACCCTCGGCAAAAAATAATTTTAAAATTTTGTGTTCGTATTCGTTTCTAGACAGTAATAATTCATTGTAAAACAAAATTTAATTGTAACTCATGGTGGTGCATAAAAACTTAGGACTTTTTTTTTATTTCGTTCGTTACACGTTCTACGCGGAAACAAATTATTCTTAATCTGTTCTAAAACAAATAAACTCCTCATAACTCACCGAATGCTAAATTGCAGCATGTAGTTGTCATGGACCAGACATCGTAGTCTTGCAGATGCAGGCACTCTCCACTTCGCGTCGTCAGAAGCATCCAGTTTCCTCAGCACTCGTGCAGGGGCGGTGCGAAAACATCGCGATGTCGTAACATGGAAAACAAAAGACAGTATTAGAAATATTTGACGTTGGAATCCTTTATCCCACTTCTGATGTCGTAGACTAGAGCAGACTCTAGCAGGGGAGAGATCCATCAGAAGGTATTTTCTGGATAGTTTCGTGAAAATAAAGATCAACCGAACAGTTTAATAGTGTATGAGATAATAAAGCGATATTACAATAAAAATAGCAAACAATGAAAGCATAGGATGACTTTAGGATAATTTTAAGTAACAGATAATAATGTGGGACTACCGAACCCGTAGGTCACTGGAATACCCGCCACCACCCATGGCCATCCCGCGAGGCCGAAACGCAAGGTGCGCCGGGGAATCTATTCACGGGCGCCCTTGTACAAATTATAATTTGGTAGTCCCTTCTGTACTCACACTCTCCTTTATGGAGTACGGCTATGTGATGTGAGGCAATTAATAAAGACTTCTTCTGTCTTCAATGGATGAGCAGCTAGTTACACGTCTTGACTCGTCGATGGTCGAATGGGAAGTGCTCGTTGCGACCGCGCGCCGAATATGACGTCTTCACAGTATTTCCAGCTATCCGCAAGGTGGCGCTTCGATTAACGTTGCGTTTCTTAGCCAAATGATGACTAGGCTTATGACCCTCTATGACATATTTATTTATTTATTAGTTCATTTCACAGTTATATATATATATATATATATATATATATATATATATATATATATATATATATATATATATATATATATATATATATCTGCTTGTCCCGGAGGTGGTTGTCAATAGGCAGGTATGACATGATCCTCGTGCTGGTTCAAGAAATCTGCAGCCGTCTCTGATATTGTAACATGCCCTTTCGGCAAGCTTTCACTAACTCGTCCCTTTTATATTTCAATAATTGATTTACATGCTTTTTAATTACACTGTTTAGCGTACGCACTGGGTAAGTGGAAGAACCGAGTCTTTTCATAATAACAGCGTAAATCCATTGAGCCCTTTGGTTTTGGAACACTTTAACCAAGACTAATTCACCACACCCAACAACTTTTCTTGACCCAGCATATCACTTACGTTTTTGTTTAATAACTTAGTCGACTATTGTATCCTAATCAGATGACGAGGGACGGTGTGAATTTAATAAATCAAATCTGCATCTGAAAATTTATTTTGCTTAGGATCTGTCTGTAGTATGCTTAGAATTCCTATAGTGAAACAAACATTTTTGCTTTTCAATGAATACCTGAAAGCAGAGAAGCCATTATTGCCTTTTTTATGATTTCTACGTATCTTTCGGCTTGCAATAGCGTCGAGTTATATTTCCTCTATATAGTTTATTATTGCCAGTAAATAAAATTTAGTATGCTCATTTTTCCGCAACCTGTCAAACTAACCGAAGTCTCTGGTACCCCTATAAATTATTGGTTATCTTAGCGGAAATGTTTCAGTTGTGCTCTATCGCGAGGGCCCGGGGTCCGCCTCGACTATGGTATAGTATTTTGCAGATCAGGTTATCAGGTACTGTTACCCGGGGAACCTGACCAGATCTATTATGGTCTCATTGGTCGGTTTCATCACGATAATTTCCCTCACGTGAATGCGACTAATGTCCATAATTTAGTAAATAGTCATTGGTACATTGCAGTATTGGGCTGCCCCCAACAGCACGGTTCGAACTTAATACCTCGGGATACGAGTCGGACCCCTTAACCAATAGGCTATCGATTTTCCATTTCAAGTAAAATATTTATGTTTCTCTCTATATTTTTTACAGGAAGAAGAAAGGACTGCAAAGTGCGCTGAAAACTGACAAAAAATTATACAGAAATATTATTGACATCTGCCTTTTATTTTATGTGTTCGTGTCCAGAGATTTAATTATAATTTGCCATTAGACTCGTAAATTAGAAAAATGGGACCGGACAGTCCGACCAGTTTAAGGGGAGGCCATTATTTTTTTAAAGTTTTTGAACACAGATTCTGAGTTAGCTGTACAGGTTTGCTGTACATGTATCATGGCCTATTATGCGTACGACTGTACTACGCCCGGCCGAGTGCCATTAACTGCATACTGTACTGCACATTGCTCCAAATTACTAGTTGCTCACCACTTTTTTGTGACAAATAAACCGAACTCGTGCAATTCTGTAGATCTTGTTGCACCCTATTATCTCAAACTAGTAGTGGATTACGTAACTCCATCGTTATTTTTGGTCCGTCGTAACTTTTAACAATTCAATTCATTTATTCGGATAACAAAATACATTATGTTCGAAATTTTACAATAACATTTACAATTAAAAATATATTAATTAGAGCAGATGTCGTCGTAAAAAAATTGCATTAAATGTCAAAAATATAATAATCAAACAATGATAGACACAGTCTTAGACCTAAATTAAAACTCATTAACACTCCAGCAGCACTTCTCTAACAGATATGCTTTTAGTTTAGCTTTAAAAGAGTTCACATTCTGTATATGGCACTGGCAGTGCTGCGCTGTGATGGAGCAGCCAGTGCCCGAAGACACTCTACAGGTGGATGAGGAAGACCGCTTGGAGTTGCCATGGTGGAAGTACAAGAAGTGGGCTGTCCACACGCTGTACCGACTCTTCGAGAGGTGAGTGCCATGATGCTGCTCCTCTTAGGCTCGTAGTGGTCAAGCCGCAATTTATTTCTGTTGGATAAACTTACTGTGATATGCTTTTCGTATTTTCGAAGCACTCAACGCAAGCAACGTGTTATAATTTTATGGATAGGTAGTATTTTATTAATGGAAGGGTTTGGTTATTAAATTAAAAATATTTTCGTGCAGCTCTCCATAGAGTTTGTACAGCCATTTCTGTGGCAAGCATTAGTTGTTAAAGCTTTCGTATTTAGTGACGAAGAGGCCACTGATCCATGTGATACCTTCACATCTTTGGGCAAAGGGTTAACTTGGAGCTCCTTTGCATTATCATTCCCGCTGGCTCCCACTGATATCACGATGCCAATAAGTTTCTTTTCGTCTTGTGTATCCCATTACATTCGCGTGATCTGTGATGAGGATGAGCACATTAAGTTATAAGGATATTTTAGGCACAGTTCCATACGAATTGGAGTTTATTAAGCAAAAAGCCTGTCATTGCCGGGCACGGTCCGGTCGTGACTGGCGTGGGGTAAGTTTCCTGCTGCCATGGGGCGGCCAGCGTGTCACTGTGTGCTTCCTTCCTACTTTCCTACTGAGGGGGCTCCTTTTTGATGATTGAAAGAGATATTTAATGACCTAATCAATAAATAAATTTTGAATTTTGAAAACAATCCATCCATAATTATCGGGGCCAGTTGCTCTATCGATTGATATTGGCTATTAATTGGTCCTTGAAAGGCTGAAACATGGTATACAATATAGATGCATGTGTAACAAGATTGATGTATATACAGTATCTTTAAATGCAAATGGCCCAATCCTTTTAGTGAAATAATCGTCTTGGCGTTAATATACCGGTTGTGCTCTCGCACGCAAGGGCCCGGGGTCCGCAATGACCTCTGTGAGCCTGTTAACATGGAAACCTGATTGGATCATAGTTACTAGGGATGGGCCGAAATTCGTTTTGCATTTGGTTTAACCGAACTTCGGCAGCTTGAACCGAACTTCGGAATTCGGTCGGAATTCGGTTAAAATGCCCGAACATTGGTGCATGAAAAAGTATAATAAATTATATGCTTGCACCATTTGGATGTCATAGTATCTTTTAGAACCGTAAAATAAAAATTAGGCCTTTATATTTTTATATTTATATATTTATTTATTATCTCATTTTACAGCCTTACATTTATCAATATTATATTAATTATATAAATCTATAAAAGAGATCGTCAATTTTAAAATAAAATCATTTAAGAATATACAATAGGTACTTTCATTGTGGAAAGTAAATTAAATAATTTATATTAGTAGGAAAAATAATAATAATGACATGACAATATAATAAAACACTATACAAAATTACACAGTGGTAGGTTATCGGTAATGTCAATGTCAAATACAAAGATATAAAATAAAATGTCAATAATAAACAAAATATTACCATAGGTAATTGATCAATAGGTATAGGAAATGTCAAATATAATATTTAATGTAAATGAAATAAAAATATGAATTAGAAGAACATGTCAATGAATAGATCAAATGAATAATTGCAAATTAATGTCAAATATAAATATCAAAAGTAATTTACAATTAATTTTCAATGTTATAGTTCTTGAATTCATTTACAGAATAAAATGCATTATCCAATAAAAAGCTTCTCAGCCGGCTCGCAAACGCTTCGTCAGTCTGTACAGTTTTAATTGACTCAGGTAAGCTTTCATACAACGTAGGGCCTATTATACGCGGATTTTTCTCTGCGAGTGCGGTTCGATGTTGAACGCCCGCCAATCGCCCCGCGCCTCGCAGACCGTGCCCTCCGTCCGTGCGACGCTCAAAACTCGCAATATTGAGCCTTACGTACATTATTAGATTATATAAGTAGATCGAATAGACCGTCATAATACGATGCTTTTTAAAGAGTGGTCTGCATAAGTCTTTTGGCTTCGCGTGTTCTATCATCCTAACAGCCCTCTTCTGTAGGATGAGTACACGACCGGAGTCTGTTGAATCACCCCACAGAATCATGCCGTAGGACAGCAGAGAGTGGAAATACGTGAAATAGGCCTGCCGCAGGACACTCGCCGAAACAATTGGGCGGAGCTTTCGTAGCGCGTAAGCAGCGCTACTAAGTCGCTCACATAGCCCTCCAATGTGAGTCTTCCAATTTAGTTTACTGTCTAGCGTCAGGCCAAGAAACCTACATTCATCACAGCTGGGAATGGGTGCGGTTAGTTTATAGCGGCAGACTGCTCTCCCTGTAAATAAAATGACGTTAGATTTCGACTCATTTAGTATAAGTCCGTTGCATGCAAACCACTGCTTTAATTGATCGCAAAGGACAATAATCTTCGAATTGAGCTCGTCGAACGAACGGGCGCACACCACTGCTGTCGTGTCATCAGCAAAGAGGTTCAACAGACCTTCCGTGATAGCTGATGGAAGGTCGTTCATGAAGACCAAGAATAATGTATTCCCGAGAGCTGACCCCTGAGGGATACCGATAGTAACGTCATTAGTGTTGGATCTGTACTTACGGCCATTGGATGATACCTCGACTGTTTGTTTCCTACCCAAAAGAAATGATTGTATCAGGTCGTGGGAAACGCCTGTTATCCCATACACCTTTAGTTTTTTAAGTAACAAATCGTGTGGGATGACGTCGAAGGCCTTTGAGAGATCACAGAAAATACCAGCTGTTTTATATTTGTCATCAAGTCCAGTGATAAGGCAATCAATGACATGTTGTGCTGCCGTTATTGTTGATTTGTTTTTTCGATACGCGTACTGTCTGTCAGTCAGTAGGTCATTTTGTTCAAAGTGCTCCATTAAAAGTGTCGATAAAATCGATTCAACCATTTTTGTGAAGGTCGGGACTATTGTTATAGGCCTATAACTCTCAACTCTATCTTTGTCTCCTTTACCTTTATAAATAGGGCAAACACGTGTACTTTTTAGTACACTTGGGAACACACCCAACTCAAACATCTCATTTATTAAAACCACCAACAGGGTCTGCCACAATAGGCCATACTGACAGCAGAATGTTGGTGGATATATCGTACAGATCTAATGTACCACCCTTCTTCGCCATGGACCTAACGACTTTGTCGATCGTTCCACGCGAGACGGGTGGCAGACAGAATTGAGGAACATTAAGGGTTGCCGCATATTTTTGTGTAAATTTCATTGCCTCATTTTCATTACTTTGAAGCGAGTATTGTGAGGCAATGTTTATAAAATAATCATTAAATTTAATAGCAGTTTTATCAGCTGGTAAATTAGACCCGTCCTCAGTAATATTAATTGAGTGTCGGTTTGTTTGCTTATACATAGACTCTTCCTTTATTACCTGCCAAATTTCTTTTGAAGTATTTTTAGCACCTTGTAGGCGTAGATCTGTGTAACGTTTTTTATCGCGTAAGCTGGTGGATTTGACTAGTTCTCGGTAGAAATCGACGCATTGGCGGATCTTATCGCAAGTCGGGAATCTTCGACTAATCTCACAAAAGCCCTCGAAGCCATCCATGAACGTAAAAAGTTCATTACTTACCCAGGGAATATTGTTTTTCTTTTTAATTAAAATGTTTTTGTATGGGAAATGAATGTCAATGTATGATGTCAGAATATTAAATAATCTATTAAATTTCGAATTAATGTCAATATTTTTATTATAAATGAATGTCCAATCGTAATTGTTAATGTCCATATAAAAGGATGAGATCGAATCTTTGGTATAAAGTCGTCGTCTTTCGTGCAAATTAGGAGGTCTGGCTGTTTTAATGCTCTCACCTACGCATAGCCTAAAGAGCTGTGCACTATGATCGCTTATTGCCGTGTCCACAGGCCGTGCGGTGATACACTTATCTCCGCGCCCCACGAGCCCGCAATCAATTGATATACAACAACCAGTACCTCCGTCGAATCTAGTCGGAAAGTCGACACAATTACGAATGCAATACGTGTTTAACAAATCGTCCATTTTACGCCGTAGGTTGTTGTCCGTAAGGTAATCCACGTTTGCGTCGCCGACTATAAGAAACCTTTTATTTTCGTCTATAAGTCTCATGATTAACAATTCGAATGTATCTAAAAACAAATTAAAATCACATAATCCCGTCCTGTATAACCCTATCAATATTAAATTCGATTCAGTTAATTCGATCACACTAAATTCACATTGGTACTCGACCGCTAGGCTTTGGAGGTCGTTCCGAACACGATAGCGCATCCCGCCCCGCGCAAACAACGCTACCCCGCCGTGCAGCCTGCGCGGCCTACAGTACGCACTAGCCAGTTCGTACCCGCCAAGTGCCACGCGCCGAATCTCATTGTCTTTACACCATGTTTCGGTACAAACTAATACATCTGGTTTATGTTGTGCTAAGACTATATCTAAAATATTAGTTTTCCCGGTTATAGATCTTACATTTTGGTGTAAAATAGTGTAATCGTATTTGCATTTGTGCGAGTCATAATTTAAGGTTATGTTGTTTTTCTTGTGTGGTGTGGCTTCAAGTTTTTTTCGTCGATAATATTGAATTTGCGGACAGAGACCCCGTCGGGCCAAATATTACTATTTCGGACACGTTTTAAATATTTATCCGAAACATCCATTCTGAAAGACGAATAATTACCTCTTGTTGGTAAAATGGTGCATTGGACTTCTATACCGAGGGCCGATTTTACATGTGTTTTTATGTCTTCTGCACTTGTGTCCTCACTGAAGTTGTACAAGTGGAGGCTAGTTACCCTCGGTGGGGCTGCGCGAAGACCACCACAACTCGGGGCCGAATGAACCATAAGTTTCTGTGGCAGTGTTGTTATTACCTAGAGCCGGCCTGTGCACTGCGAACGAGGATGATGCAGCTCGCGAGACGGTAAGTAGTTATAGTTGGTCATGCTTTTTGTCGTTAATTCGGTGATAATCCTCGTGTTTTCAGCGATATTTACATTTTGCTCGTTTATTATAGCATTTTGTTCAGTTATTATCTGCGCGCAGTGATCTAATTTAGTTTTCATATCGTTAATAACTGTCTCGAGATTTGCTACCACAGTCATCAATTTTTCGATCGCCGTAATTTTTGCTGGGGCCATTTTTCGCACTTGATTTGAAACACTAATAAACTTCGTAATGTATTATTCACTGTTATATAATTGTCAAAAGGTAAAACTAATTAATGAATTAAATATAAATAATAAATGTCAGGAGATATAAATATTTGATGTCACTAATATGAGGGCCTACCCTCAAAAAATATACTATATACTAACTCATGTTCATTTATTTTAGTGAACATTAACTTACAATTTGATAAAAATTAAATCTTCTACTCCGTTACATAGATATCAGATTGAAACAAAAATGAAATAAACTTAGTATTTTTCTAACAAATAACAGTAACTAGAAACTATAATGCGTAACTTTTCTACCTTAAAACAAAATAAATCAACATTAGGTTAGATTGAATTTTTTTATTTATTTTACAAACTGAACATCAAAAAAAATTTTGAATTCTGAAAGCATGTTCTTTAATTATCAAATAAAAATAAAAATCTGTTATTAATCTCTGTATTAGTATCTGATATTTACAAGAAGTCAAAAACACCAAAGATTCGGCGTTATCTGGCAGAAGCCTGTTGCGTTTTTGTTCATACACGTTTCCTGCCTCTGAGAAAAGTCGCTCAGAATATACAGAGCTTCCAGGAGTAGACAAAAATATTCTAGCCAAGTAACTTATATTAGGGAACTTGTCCTTATTCTTAGCCCACCCGTCATATGGACACAAGTCTTTGGGCAGGAACATGGCAACCGATTACAAAAATTAACTGCCTGATAATGTTCACAATGTTAAATCACATTCAGTTTTGGTCCAATGACCAGAACAACATTTGTTAATAAAACTAAGATGTACAAACTTGGGACAGTTAAAATACCCAGAGATATAAAATGAGTCCTACATGATTCCCACGGTGGAATGCGAACCATTGCTCTTATTGCCCTTTTTTGAGCGGTAAGAGCCTTTAACATATTATAGCCATAACTTTTGCCCAAAAGTGTAATACTGTATCTAAGTCTTGACTCTACTAGTGCAAAATAAACCAATTTTAGCTGTTGGAAAGTTAGCTCGTTCCTTAGACTCCGTAACACATAATACGCAGAACTTATAGAGCCAACGAAAACGTTGAGTTCCGGTTTCCAATTCAAGAATTGATCAGATTGATTGATTGATTCAGAAATTTAACTATGCTGACATTAATTTGTTGTATGTGATTTTAAGTACTAGATCATTTGGCGAGCCTTAAGTTTGCTTATGTAAGTGGTGTCACGATGTCTAATACAGCGTAATTATCCTGGTGTTATCCAGGGTTTGATGTTTCTCCTCGTTTTTAGAACTCTAGTCAGTGTGGTATATTAAGAGATGATGTCTCCAACAGATGAAACGAGCATGGTTGCTGCACGCTCGGCGTCTTTTACCAATAGAATCTCAGAAAAGTCTCTATTTTCTATTTCTTTAATTATTGCTGCATGATTTGAGCGAGTAATTAATGAGCAGTTGTTTTTACGAACTGACCTATCCAACTGCACGGCTTACAAGATGGGTAAGTGATCCGTAACATGTGATTCCAGTATAAGGGTTTTATTGTGGTTTGTGGACTTAATAAACACGTGGTCTAAGCAATTGCTTAGTCTGGTAGGAAGTCGATGAGTAGGGAATAGGCCGTGGGAAGCATTTAGAATTAAGTATTCATTAGATTTCGCGTCAATATTTGATATTCATGTCACCAATCAGCACAACATTTTTATAACCGCTTAAACTGCAATAGAAACTGTCGAGACTGTTTAAAAATTCACTAGAATAAAGATACTATCTACTACACCCAGATCCATAACAGAAATTAAAATTCATCATTTCAATTTCTACTTGGCCGGGGATCGAACCCGGGACCTTTGCGTGGCAGACCAGCATGTTAACTAATATGCGTTCTGTGAGGCCGCACAGAGTAAACGCACTGCGTTCAATACGCTCTATGATTGGTCAGTTCTTTTTTTATGTCAAACGATACTCAAACAGGCAAAGGGGCCACCTGATGAAAGTGGTCACCACTGCCTATAAACATTAGCCACACCAAGATTATCGCCAATGCCTTGTCCACCTTTTTAACACGTTGTTCTGGCAGCAAAATAGCAAATTCACCTCCATTGCCAAAGCCACGGTGCCCAAATCCCCACCGCATGGAACATTGGAGACCTTACTCACCAGTAGAAACACAATACTATTTAAAAGGGTTATTGTTTAGCTGCGGTATACTGGAGTTGGAAAACGAACCCTCTGATGCTTAACGGCTGCGAAGCCTGGCCGGTGCTGACGAAACACGTCCACGAACTCCACGACAACGAAATTAAGATGCTGCGGTGGATATGTGGTGTTACACGGCTTGATCGAGTGCTTAACAAGTACATCCGTGGTAGCCTTGGCGTGAGAGATATCGCACGAGGTTTGTTCATATATTGCGTAAGCCCCAGGGATACGTGAGAAATAGATGCCTAAACTTGCATGTATCAGATAAGAAATCCCGCGGGTGACCCAAGAAACTATGGGTTGACATCACCGAGTCGGACGCTAGAACCAACGTATTACGACGTGACAATGCCAAAGATTGGCCGTTTGGTGTCCGTCAGAGTAGAATAGCGCCAAACCCTTCACTCGTGGGTATCGTGCAAGGCGACTAATATTTTCGAGGCAGAGGATCTAGTCCCCGTAGGTTGAAAAATGGGCAGCAGCGTTTTCCATTGTTATATTTATAATACTGCTGTCTCCAGCCCGCCGGCCAAGCATGGAGATTATGGCTATAACCTCCCCTTTCGTGGGAGGGGCCTTTAGTCCTACAGTGGACTGTTGTGGGCTGTGTTGATGATGATGTTGATGTCGAAGATCGGGGAAAGTGGTGAAAACAAAGTAGGAAAGCGGACCTGGCAGAACAGGTTTCTGCCAGGGTCCGCTTAAGATCCGCTCAGCATTGACCGCTCAGTCGCATAAAAAAATTATAGTTGGTAGATACCTATATGATGGTCTATAATCTTTTTAGCTGTAAATGTTTATTTAGTTGGCTGTTTATTTATTCACTGGTTTAATATTAAGTTGTTTTAAAACAGATACTATGGGGTTAACGTACTGGCGAAATTCTAGAGGTAACAATCTCCAATAGGGTCAGCGTAAGCTATTTAGTATTTGTTATTAGTTATGTACCTAAGTACCCGAAATAAGCAGAAAATTTTATAACACAACAACTAACAAAGATTTGATTCATATTATTATTATATTACGCAAGTTTACGTATTGTGCGCATCGTTCAATTATATAATCATTAATTACTAACACCCGTTTTTAGAACCGTTATAAAAAGTTCTTACAGTGCATGTGAACGTTCAGGGTTCCAAATGACAACACTTGAGGTGGCGATCGGCAATCTGCATTCGTCAAAATGACTCTAGATAAGGCAGCGAGCAAAATTTACCAATCATAGAGCCGTATTGAAAGCAGTGTGTTTATTTGGCGACCTGAGTCTCGGGGTGGGCCGTTTTTGACTTTGTGCCTTGAGTGGTTAACGGTTTGCCAAGCAGGCGGCAGAAATTGAAACGATGAATTTTAATTTCTGTTACGGGTTTAGGTGTTATATGTACATAAGTATGTATTTAAAAATTTATATGTAGATATCAGTTTTCTGGCACCCATAACACAAGCTTTGCTTAATTTTGGAGCTAGACGGCTCTGTGTGAATTATCAAAGTATATTTATTTGTTATTTATTTAGCAAAGAGCCGCTATCAGGCACTGTAATAGGTGAGATGTCGATAAAATGCCTGCCTAGTTAAACAAAAAAAAACGACGAGTAGTACTAGTTAAAGCTATTTTACTTAGACAAGTATAGTTTGTGACTCTTGTGTAAGTCCCTACAAAAATTAAATGTCACTACTTTCTCTGCTTCATGTAACAAAAATACGTACACAACCGCAGGTGAATGCACCTGCGGTTCAACAACGGTGACTGTGAGAGAGGACTAAGATATATAAGCTTCATGCTTTGATCAATGAGCAGTGATAATATGGTATTTATCAATAGTTTTCAACAATTTTAGAGGATGTTTATAAATTATTGTCAACAAAACAAACATCAATTTGACCGAGTCAGTTCGTCTCATGGATGCTAGGATCAACAATAGACGTAATGGAATATACTGGCTACATATATAAATTATTCTTTTAGTTTCTTTCAACCTGTTTCAAGTTATATACATATAGCTATATTACATAATAAACATTTTATGTTTAAGTTTAGTATTAGTTGGCTGCATGACATCACTGCCACAATTATACAGATTTAAAAAAAGTACCAAAATTGTGAGGGCGCCATCTATTTATGCGTTTTGAAACCAACTGACAGTAACTGGAAAACTACTAATTGTTGAGGTCCTCACACCGAACAAGTAATGGCATTTTTTTTCTGTTATACGGCAGACAAACAGGCAAACGGGCCACCTGATGGAAAGTGGTCACCGCCGCCTATGGATATCAGCAACACCAGGGGAGTCACCAATGCGTTGCCCGCCTCTGAAGAGACCTCTAATATACCGCTTGAACTATCCCATGTCATAGTCCAAAGGAAACACTGTGGCTGGGAGGTCATTCCACATCCGAATCGTATGAGCGAGAAACGTTTTTTCAAAACTTCGCGTGATGACCAACAGAGGATTTACGTAGTGGGGATGAGTACCCAGCCCACGGTGGGTGGTGCGATGGCGGAATTGTGCTGTAGGCACCAGATCGAAAAGTTCCTCGGAATACTCGCCATTGTACAGCCGATAGAACACACACAGGGAGCCAAAGTCTCTTCAATTAGTTCCAGTGGTTCTAACTTGCTTGTTTGTGTGGGATCGCCGACAATTCGCCGGCATAAGATGGGAACAATACTCTATATGAGGTCGCACCTGTGCCTAGCAACAGGCGCTGCCCTGAGGTGAAGTATCGCTTGGACCGGTTAAACACTCCAAGCTTTTTCAAAGCCAGTTTGGCCTTACCTTCTAGATGACTCTGAAATCGCACGCTATCCGATATTTTAACACCAAGGATCCCAATACTTTATGAGATGGAAAGGGGTGTTCCTTGGAACTGCAGCACCATGACAAAAGGATCCTTTTTGGCGGTTGAATTCCACCAGGTTAAGTTTGCCCCACTGAGCAACTTGCTCCAAGTTGTTCAAGAGTGTTCAATCGACGACGTGAGTGGTTCAGTGGTCAACATGCCGGTCTGCCACGCAAGAGGTCCCGGGTTCGATTCCCGGCCGGGCAGAAATTGAAATGATGAATTTTAATTTCTGTTACGGGTCTGGGTGTTCTATGTATAATAAGTATATATTTAAAAAGTATATAAGTAGTTTATCAGTTATCTAGCACCCATAACACAAGCTTTGCTTACTTTGGGGCTAGATGGCGCTGTGTGAATTTGTCCACGATTATTTATTTATTTATTTTATCTCTGAAATAAGTCTTATTCGATTTTCCGACACCAAGGAACGTGGGATATTCGTGCGGCCAGTATAACGAGCACCTCCAGTACTGTCATCTGCATTTATATGCAGAAGAAACAGTGTGGGAGATAGCACTGAACCTTGGGGTACTCCAACAATTAGTCTTTTTTTTTATTACTTTACTAGCCAGGCATTTGACTGCCTCCTCACCTGGTGGTAAGTGACGATGCGGCCGATGATACGAACTGAACAGCCTATTTACTCTAGCCTTGAAGGCATCTAGATTATATTAATCAGGGAACACACTCGCAGGCAACGCATTCAACTCCTTAGCCGTACGCATTATAAAAGTCGAGCCAAAGCGGCTCGTGCGGATAGTTGGAAGATCCACGACATAAGGATGAAGTGCTCGCCCAGATCGCGTCTCCCGATAGCGGAAAGAGGCCGGCGGGTCGTGCAACTGCTTCGCACACTCTCCGAAGTGAAACCTGTAGAAAACTGACTAATGCGCAACCCTGCGCCGATGGTCGAGGCTCTGCAGCTTAGCATCAATCAATTGCGGATCACAAATTAATCTCTTTGCACGTTTTTCCACCGAATCCATAGCAGCCAGTTGGTATTTGGCTGATCCATCCCAGAGGTGGCAGCAGTACTCTATGCAAGATCGGACTTGTGCTTGATATAACTGAAGCAACTATCTTGAAGTGAAGTACCGCTTGACCTTCGAGAGGATTCCAAGTTTTTTAGCTGCAGTCTTGGCTTTGAACGCGGTTCAAAGCCAAGACTGCTTCGCGCTTTTGGTGGCGTTGAACGACACTAGATTGGCCTCGCCCCAATCGCAAACTGCCTTGAGAGCCTCATTCAAGCGACCAACCATGGCCTCTCGACAAGACTGAATATCGCCCCTGTTGGCTTTTGCATCTGACAGATATCTATCCGTTACTGTGCTGTCTCCTGCGTACCCAAAGATACCGGGTCCAAGCAGATTGTTAATATGCAGCAGGAAAAGAGTCGCGGACAGAACCGACCCCTGAGGAACTCTCGCGTCGATAGCCTTAAGTTCAGACTTGTAACCGTACACGGATTGATCGTTTACTCAAAAAATCCGATATCCAGGTACAACATTTAGCAGGAATACCATATGAGTGAAGCTTACTTAAAAGGACTGTGAGCCAAACCCTGTCAAAGGCCTTGAAGATATCAAATGACACAGCAAGGGCCTCACCATGTCTCTCAATGGCCTCGCTCCACATATGAGTAGCATACACCAGAAGGTCCCCAGTTGACCGACCACAGCGAAATCAATACTGGTGATGGCTGAGGTAACGATCGCTGATCGTTACCTTCAAGATGCACGAAGAGTTTCTCGTTCAGTGTACACTCCATAATTTTACAGAGTATGGAGGTAACCGAAATAGGGCGGTAGTTGGCAGGGTCTGCGCGGCTGCCCTTCTTGGGCACGGGCTGCACATTGGCAAGCTTCCACGTCTTCGGTACAATTCCAATCTCTAATGAGAGGCGATACAGGCGCGTGAGAATAGGAGACAACTCAGGGGCATAACTACGCAGGACTATTGCTGGTATACCATCAGCTCCACTAGCCTTGTTCACGTCTAGACTCCGCAGGATTTTTAAAATCTCTTTCTGATGTATACGCACCTCTGCCATAGTGCAGTCAGCGGGGGTCTTGGTATCGGAGCAACATCTATCGACAACGACTTGGATGCTCCTTCCAGACAGAAAGCTAGATACTCAATTGCAGAGTCCCTCGGGGATACCGTACTTCGGGAGTTTTGTTAGCAGTGCCCCGTGTCAGACCCGATCAAATGCCTTGGCTATATCAAGACTGACGGCCAGAGCCTCCCCCTTGCTCTCGACAGCCTCAGCCCACCGGTGTGTTAGGTACACAAGAAGGCCACCAGCTGAGCGACCATGACGGAATCCATATTGACGGTCATTGATCATCTGGTGATCCTCGAGGTATTGAAGGAGCTGTATATTGATGACCCTCTCCATCACCTTAGAGAGCAAGAAGGTTACAGCTATAGGCCTGTTATTTCATGGGTCTGAATTGTTACCCTTCTTGGGTATCGGATGCACATGGGCTAGCTTCCACTAAGACGGCACCGTCCGTGGAAAGCATCGCATTAACACGGGAGACAACTCGAGAGCACATTTTTTGAAAACGATAGCTGGAATGCCACCTGGAAAGGTCCTTTGGATTTCCGGATGTCTAGGGAGAAAAGCACACGTCTTATGATTTTTTGCATCTCGGGCATGGTGCCCTCATACCGGGAGATTGTAAGCGGTGCAGCTTCTCCATCATCCAAAGTTGAGTAATGAGCAAAGAGATTACCCAAGAGATCGGCTTTCTTCTTTGCCGTGTGGGTTAATAGGTCATCCGGCTTGCGCAAAGGTGGGCAGGAAGTCCGACGAAAGTTCCCCTCAACAGCTTTGGAGGGAGACCAAAAAGCACGACTCCCAGATGGGTAGCTGATTAGTCTCTCCCCAATTCCACCGATGAATTTGAATTTTGCTCTACCCATTATCCTCTTTGTAGACCTCGATTCGATGTGGTGTGTGGTGCCGCCACCTCAAAGAATAGCACCATTCCATCTCTTCCCGTGGGTATCGTAAGAGGCGACTAAGGAACGAATCCGAAATATGGGCAGCAGCATCTTTCTGGGTAGATGTACATTAACTGCACTGCGATCTCCAACCCGCCTGCCAAGCGTGGAGATTATGGCAATGACCTCCCCTTTCGTGGGAGAGGCCCGAAGTCCTGCAGTGGATTGTTATGGGCTGTGATGATGAGACCTCGATTCAGCATTATACCTTTTCCTCAAATTGTGGGTGTTAGGGTCCTTGTGGGCCCGAGCCCCTATCCAGGCACGAAAAGCATCCTGCTTGAAGCGAGTTGCCTCAGCACTAGGCCTGTCGTACCAGGGCTGACTCTTGCCGCCGAGGCGAACTACAGAGGATGGGATAAAACATTCCATTCCCTTCAGTATGACATCAGCTACAGCACAGGTGTTGGTGTCATTTGAGGAAAAGAAAAGCTGTATCGACGAGCACGATGCGAAGAATTCTCGCAGTCCATCCCAGCCTGCTGAACCATTGGGTCACTGATGATTTTAAGGACAACTTGCATGTGGAGAGGGAGCGTAGGTTGCGAGGCTGGCTGTCCGATGCAACAAACTAGTCCGATGGTTTGCACGTTGTACAAATCCACTTTTAATAACTCTTTTCATAGCCTTCTGCCAATCATTCTAAACATGCAGCCTTTTGATCTGTTTTACTAAGCGGACATACAGCGACCTGCGCGTTCAAAATAATAATGCGTTAAGGGTACTGTTGAGGCTGGAGTGGCGATGCAGTGCGTACGGGATGTTCGCGGAGGCGCATACGGATGACTTTTATGCCATAACCGAAAGCGATCAGCTTCTATGCTCACTCGGCTCCGCTCCGGCACTAACAGTCTCTTAAATGTGTTTAAAGATCGGTGGAATTCTCCTCTGCTGCGTCACTGGATGAACCGAACACTAACTAACGCATGTACAACAACTACTAACACTAGTATGTAAGAGAGATTGTTACTAACACTATGGGGGTATCGGTACTCTTCGCACCACCCGGGGGTCACGTGTAGGGTCTCTAGGGTATAGGCTACGGACGTGGTGCAGCAAGACCCCCAATAGCATGAGTCATGCCACGTATAACAATAACATAAATATTGTTGCTTGGCGGGATAAATAGATGTTGTACTCATTGAGATGGTTTCAAATTTTGTTTACAAATTAACATTTGATTGATTGATTGATTCATCAGACTTGATAGAGTCCTACCTTCGAAAAGTACAGTCAGACAAAGTAGACCCCGTTTTGATATTCCCGAACTTATAGTGAATTATTCGAATAATTCGATAGATATGTTCAAAAAATAACAAACAAATTATTCGAATAATTCAGATCCGTTTTTCGAATGTAATGTTTTCGTTCTAATAATTTAATTCATCAATGAATTCATTCGAATGAGAATGATGTAGTTTTTAATTTTTTTATACTAAGCTGATTAAAAGCTTTTTTGTTGACTTTAATATCAATAGTTTTTTACTGCTTTATTGACCTACACCGTTTATTTGGGAAATTGGCGAGAGGCCATAAAGGAGGAGTCCTTAATGCCGATTGAAAGAGAATGTCCTACTCAATAAAGAATCGCTTTCATTAGTTTCATGTAATATTGAAATTTAACCTACATGTTTTTTTTTGTCGTATAGTTATTTTCTTCAATCAAATAATTGGAATAAGTGTCATTTCAAATAAAAAAATATATACTTGGACCAATTCACACAGCGCTATCTAACCTCAAAGTAAGCAAATCTTGTGTTTTGGGTGTTAGGCAACTGATAATACTTTAGTAAAGCACTATAGGTCCAACAGAGTTTTACACGTAACTTTTGTTCAGCAGGATAATATAATTCACTTTGATAAAATTCCATTAAAGTAGATGCAGCCTTTGTGCATTTTTAGTCCGAGATCGATTTTATTAATTTTGCATGGCTATAACAGCAACTTCTAGTGGCGATCTAGGTCCACCATTTTGTTCAAAGGCTGATTTAGTAAAAATAAAAATCGTGAAAAAACTTCCCTCTTTTTTCACCTCCAAACTTCAGAATCTCCAAACCTTCGTCCGCCTTTTTTATATCTCTGGAGGCCGTCAATCAATTTCAAATTTATCATAGCCAGTCTTTTTCGTGGGCAGCAAATAGAAATAAAGTCTTCGCCACCATGGCATCGATCTGTGGTACGTCACTGCTTGACAACTCACAAGAATGTGTTAACAATATTTATACCAAGATATTAATGTTTAGTAACATTATAATAGAAAATACGTATTCAAAGCCAAAAGGAAATGAATTAACAGAACAAACAAGTACGTCTAGAAATACATAATTCGTAGACCATTTAAAATAATGGTCGCATCCAAATAAACATGGAATCCTCTCTTTTCAGAACATAATATAATGATTCGGAGAGCCATTAAAGCCTGAAGGGCCAAATACAAAGATACCCTTAAAAACGATATTTTACTATAAAAAATAAAAGTATTCAACATGCTGAACCAATGTTAAAACAGGAGTCCTCATAACCGTAAGTAAGTAAAATAAGACAAGAGAGATCCTACATCAGTCCGTAAGGTAGTGTAACCTCCGTGTAATCTCCGGAAATGGAACCTACATGTGAGGAATGAAGCGGCCAACTTCTCACACAGCCAAACATCTCACGGGTACAAAACTCAATCCTTTAACTGATGTATATTTTCAGTATCGTTAAGTATAATATAATTTAATATAAAATTTCACTTATAGGTAGACTTCGGCCCTGATAAGGGCCAGAGAGGAGATCTCAGCATAACGCCTCGCTTTAGTTTATATGCGGTAAAAAAACATCATACTCTTTGCAAAGCTGCACAGGCAAAGATCGGCCACTTAAATTAAAATGTAGCATTAGTAAGTTGGTTCAGTCTCATAAATTATCTCAGTATAAAAATTTTTTAGTAAATATGTTCTGTGATTGAATTAAATCATACTCTCCTCCAGGGCAAGCCGCACCGCACATCCAAAGATTTACGGGACCTAATGTAAATAGTGCAGCCGACGGATCAACTAAATAGCTTAACCAATTGACAAAGAGATTTCTCCCTTTGGCTCTGCCGTAACCTCAGAGAGGAACGGGTTTACTGTACATGGTACAGCCGACGTCGGTCCAACCATATAGCTAACCTTTATGCCAAAACATGTTTGCAAGGGGATCGTTTGCACTCCCCCCTTGGGTCTGCCGCAAGCCCCCATGAGCCACGGGTCTGCCGCTCTTGTCTACTAAACGACGGCTCACCACAAGTGGTGAACAAACTTATGCTGACGCATACTTCCAAAGAGGATAGTAAGTCATTCCCCCATCGTCGCAGATCATATTTTTAATAGAATATTTAATTAATTAAATTTATTTTAAATATCATCAACTATACCATATACAAGAAGCGCACATTCTGTCATTCTCACGCACATACTGTTGGACTATCAAAGAATCTATAAAACTAATATCTCGCCCCTAAACCAGGATAAGAAAATTTTCAGTATGTCTAACGCACTCGCACTCACATTTCTTTCTCTCATCTTTATTACTTTGCTTTATACGGTAACCGCTTCAGTCCTGTTATATTATCTATACATAGCACAAAACAGAAGCCATCAATCGCGTTACTTTTAGGAAATTTAGTATAAGCTAATCTAAGGTTCAAGTACGTAATAAGCGATTATAAATACCCGTATTGAATGTGGCGCAGCTACAATTTCCATAAATAAAAGGTTAATAAAAAACAATTTTAAAAGTTAAGGTGTCCCGCTCTGAGGATCGTACCCGGGACCCTCGGCCAACTCCGCTGTAAAAATGAACGCTAGTTACGATAGACCACTATTAGCTGTTGAAGGCGCGGCGAAATAAGTTATTACTTTTACGTAGTTGACAGATACCATAAAATACTCTGAATCAAGCTGGCTTTACAATAAATCCATATTTCTATTATAAGATTTTACCTTATTAGAGAAATAACAGTTATAAATAAAAGGATAATAAAAAACAATTTTAAAAGTTAAGGTGTCCCTCTCTGAGGATCGAACCCGGGACCCTCAGTTAACTCTGTTGTAACCTCCAACGTATGCTAAGACTGACCACTGCAGCTGTTGAAACCGCGGCGAAATAAGCTATCACTTTTAGGTAGTTGACGGATACCATTATATTCTCTGAATCAAGCTGGTTTCACAATAAATCCATATTTCCATTAAAAGGTTTTTACCTTATTAGGGAAATAACAGTTTTCCCGACATTAACGATCGCGCAGCAAAATTCACCGATACTCTTTGTATATATCAAAACGTTAACCCGCTACCTGCATTATCCGCGTTTTAGTCAATCGTATCACCTTGATAACAGGGATAATTTTGATGTTGAAAGTTAAAATTTCAAACCAATTAAATTTGTAAATTTAAAGAAGTTTTTTTTTAACTGAAAAATTGTGTGTCATTCAGCACGTTCAAAACCCTACAAAGTGATTCTTTTTGGAACCTTTTTTCCTCAAGATTTTTGCCGCTTAGTAATATTTTTATCTTCCTATTATTTAACATTCGGGTTTTTCAATGCTGGGATCAGGCTCAGGTCAAATCTTATCTCTTTTGCCTCCAGTCGGTTGCTCACTAATGAGATCTTGGAAATGGAACTATTTATAAGTTTGTGAAGTCTTTTTCCTGCTGTAGTTTTTTAAAATTGATATCATGTTTGAACTAAGGGCTCACGGAAATTATGACTATTGATTTGTGACCTTTATCTATAGTATTTTAACTCAAAATGTTAATTTTTTTAATAGTGATCTTCTGGTTGTGTATTAGATAAATTTTTGATATTTAGTGATGAAATATTGAGCGTATTTGCATTTTTTACGAACAAAGAATCCTTGAAAAATTTCATTACTCATATGTGTGTTAGCTCTAAGTGATTTGGAGGAACTATCACGTTTGACAGTTAAATAAAATAACCTAAACAGAAAAAAATATTTATTGTAAGCTTAAAATAAACAAAACATGATTTTTTTTATTAACTACATTTGTTTAATTTGAAGATTCATTAAGTATGTGTCTTTGCCCGTAAAATGTAAACGTAGTTCTAAGAACATTTCATTGTAAGATCGAATAGTACTTAAAAAGTAAAGTAAAACATAATTTAGAAAAAGATATTGGATTTTAGATAAAAAACTGAAATTTCTCTGCATCCTTATACTTATCACGACTGATGGTATTGATATGGTTGCTGTTTTTACTAGTTGATACAAGCAGCAATCTGCAGCACAAAAAGTTGCAGTTCTTCCCACACCTGCCATTCCATGGACAACAATTGGGCCTATCGATGATTGCCTGGTAGTCAATACTTCGAAGAAAAATTCTTGGTGCTGCTTATTGACCACTAACAAGAAGTCAAGAAACGATTTTACATTAGGAGCTCCGTTTTCGGGCCAATCTAAAAACTTGAAACGATAAATCGTTCTTTTCTCTCCAGACCGAATGTGAGTGAGACTTGAAATTGTCTTGGTGAAGTAATAATTCAAATAGAGATTCTCTTCCTTGAATATGAAATCTCTCAAGACATAGGTCGACTGTGATGGTTCTCCGGGGCTGGTCAGTTGAACGATAATGCGAGAGTTTTGCTGCCAAACCATGGACCAGAAACTGTTCAAGGTGGATTTCATCGGCAGCTCAGTTGCTATAAATTTGTTATCTAGATTGAATCCATCTAAAAAGTTAGCGTTGATGTAATCTGATCCACCGTTATGGTTTGCTAAGACCACACGAGTAATGTCCCAACACGGAAAGTATGAAAACCGATTTTTATCATTGTTTTCAGGGTTATAAAAGTTTTCACAGGTGCCACTTATCGGTATTGCAATAATTTTAGAATGCTCTTGAGAGATGTTTTCTGGATGGTGAGTTCGTTGTACGAATTCAGCAGCTCCAATTGTTGAAAGATTCAAATCCATAGCAAAAAATGAACTCTTCACTTGGTGAGACGTAGAAGTAGTGTGACTACAACGATTGGTTTTGTAAGACTAAAAATAAATCATCGTCCACTAGTGCTCTATAGGATCCCATATCAGAAAGCGTTTGACTTGTGAGCTTGTAGTGAAGATATAGTTGGATTTCTAAGAATTAAACAAACAACAGCGTTATCATTCAACAGTTAGTTGTATTTTACGTTTTACTTTATAATGATTATTATTATTATTAACTTTTACTCATTTATGGTTTTCTAATCACGTTAAACCATAAAAAAGTGCGTCATTTGTTGATAATATATTTTTAATTGGGTCAATGCGTCACGTAGTCCATCATTCGTCATTTGTGATTATATTCATGTATAAAAAATCATATATAAATTATCGTTAATGACAAACAACTATTTAGTTTGCACAGTAATTTAGTGAAATTCACACAAATCAATCCAGCGCTAACCACAAAAATGAGTTGTGACAAGTCAAAAGCTTTGACCCGTAAAGATTTCATCAGAATAGTCGGTGGTGAAAACTCTATTGAATATCTTGATCAAGAATACCAAAAAATAATAAATATTAAAACAGAAGGAACGTTTCGAGCCTGTATAACTGCTGCTGATTTCGAAGATGAAAAATATGGAGAAAGGCTGTGTTTCGACCACAACCGCGTGGTCCTTTCAAAAAAAAAAGGAGTCACCAACTTCATAAACGCCTCTTACATCAACGGGTTTCAACAACCAAAGGCGTACGTTGCTACTGTAACGCCATATTCAGAAACAACGATCTGTAAGTTTTGGAGAATGGTTTGGGAACATCAATCTGAAATTATTGTAATGCTTAATGCACCTGTTCATAATGAGGATGGCATCTATTACTGGAATCCAAAAGAAGGAGGTATGTTTTATTGCGAACAGTTCAGAATTGAGATTCTCAAAGATCAGATGATTTTCCCGGAAATCCAACTTACAAAATTGTGTGTTACACACAAAAATGGAGATGAATTGTTTGTCAGCCATTTTTTATTTAACAATTGGCAGGGTAAGTATATCTCACCCCCAGAATATGAGTTTCTCCCGTTAGTGAAGATGGTACGATTATACAATAAATTTGCAGTGAAGCAAGATTCTCGTATCAAAAGTCCCATGGTGATTCATTGTAGTGATGGGACGGGACGAACAATGGCCTTCTGCGCCATAGACGCAGAAATTTCAAGATTTCTAGAAACAAGAAGAGTTGATTTGTATTCTACTCTATTGGAGCTGACGAAAAACCGATTTGACAGTTTTAAAAGCTTGGATGATGTGAATTACTTAAATTTTATTCACTTGGTTTTGTGGTGTTATTTTAGAACTTATCCCTTAGAATAAAACAAGTGTTCTCTATTTTGTGACAAATCTCAAGTAATTTTTTTACATGTATATTATTATTAATATTTTTTTAGAATAAATTCAGTCATAAGATAAGTTAGTATAAGATTTATGTAATTTCTAGTGTAATTGTATTTTATAAATAAACTAAAGATACCAAAGTTATGGAAGGAATTTGTAAAAAAAATTTTTAAACACCTAATGGAATTAAGGATTTAATTTGTAACCCTGTTTTTATTTTTTCAAAGACCTAAAACGAGAGACATGCGCATCGTTTTATTTTGAGAAAATTGCAGTGACAATTCCTATCAAAAGTACCCATTCTGAATCATAGTTACGGGTTGGTTTCCCTCAGTGTTCGTTGATAAGAACTTTAGGTACTGGTTAATTTTATTGTATTTTTATGCAATTACGTCAGCAAAACCACATGTTAACCACATCTTTAAATATTGTACAGTTAAATTTGACTCATGACATTGTTACACATTGCCGTACATTTTCCTGATATACTTTTAATAATGTGACTTAAAAAAATAGACTAACATTGACGCAAACGACTGAGAGATTATTTAAATAAAATACTTATAGAATAAATTAGTTGTAACAGAACCTATTGCTAATTTGAAATAAAATTACCTTTATTTTAAATTCACCCATTTAATAAAACACTTAAAAACGATGGCTTATAAAATCAAAGCTTGCACAATTCACAAGCAAAAATAAAAGTAGTTAATCTGTTGAATTTGATAGAAAACCTAGAATTTCACTTAAGTTAAACGGGCTTACTGAACATCCAGAACTATTATTTTCTTCAATCTTCATTATAAGCATCTTCATTATTTCTTCATCATTGTTTTGCTCAGCAATTTGATAAGCCGTCAATCCATCTTCATTATTAATGTCTTTATCGGCGTGCATCTCTACTAATCCTTCTACCAGCTCGTGGTCCCCTTTTTTCACTGCTTTATGCAAAACAGTGTCTCCTGCATTATCCTGGGCATTCAAGTCTGCTCCCATAGCTACCATCAACGATATCATATCGTCAGCATCACTTCCACTTCGGCACCTTACGACAGTATGGAGACACGTGTTTCCGTCGTCATCCTTGAGTTTTAGTATGTGCTGAAAGTCTTTATCTCCAGAATGGTTATATATTCTATCCAAAATATCGTGACAGTCAGATTTAGCAATCAAATGGAATATCGTATAGTTTCTGCTTGTAGGATATGGACCGAATGTGTCGTTTAATTTATCAGAATCCATTTTTAGAGAGAGTAAGATGTCACTTCTTGAAGTCCCGAATCGCAATAATACTGCTCCCTACTGCAAGACTCTTATATAGTCGGCTGATATAGAGGGATTCATAAACAAAAATAGTTTCTATCGCGGGTTTTCCCATAGGTTAAATGTTATCGCCGTCCGAATGACCGCGTGCTCCATATGGGACGTTACCAATCTACATTACTTCATATTGTTTATAACGAATTTATGTCATACGTTGTAACAAAAAACATAATTCTCTGCTTGGCTGATAGAGTCTTTGTTCACCTGTCTTATCTTTTGCAGAGCTTTCGATACAATTACACACTTTCTCTTTTTAAATTTTTCTTTAAAAAATCAGAAAAAAAATCAAAGGTACTGTTCGTACAATCAAAAATAAAGTTATGATACAATTCATAGAGAAATCCTATTTATATTGGTCCTTTGACTGCCTAAAGTTAACTACATTATGGTGATTCACTTACTGTAGAGGAAGTATTACTTGAAAATTAGTAATGTTAAATAATATAAGAAATAGTTAATTTCATATACTGAAACATGATGCTCCATATCATCGCTTTAGTTTCCTAAACTCCAAATAAAGGGTTTTAATTGTAATTTGTAAGGTTTTTAAAGGAAAAGAAGTTCATGATAACATTTGAACTCACTGATAGGCTTGTTAACCACATGGGAATTTTTATAGCTAAAATTAATTTTTAATGATGTTGAAATAAATATCAAACTCAATAGACTGAAACCTCGTGCGTCATATTGGTAAAATTGTTCATTCAGGGAGGAAATAGTTAATATTAATGCTGAAATTCATTAGTATAAATGTGTCACGATCAGTATAATATTTTCATTCGATACTGATCTTCAGTCGAAACAAGGACTCTCATCCTGTGAAAATAAATTTTTAAAAATGGGTGGGATTTCTACGAAAAAAAAAATCTGGCGTTAGTTACGATGAAGAAAGAATAATCAAGATCCTCGAACAAGAACAATGGAGAATATTAGACGAAAAAGTTGAGTACAGTCGCAGCATATCGATGAAGGAAGAAAATATTTTGAAAAATAGATACTGGTTTTTACCTTGTTTTGATCATAACAGAGTGATCTTACCAACATAAAACAGAGAAAGCGACTATATCAACGCCAATCACGTCAACGGGTACAAAACTCGAGGCAAGTATTTGTGCTGTCAGGGCCCACTTCAGTCAACAGTCGAAGATTTTTGGAAAATGGTGTTTGGATATCAATCCAGAGTCATCGTTATGTTGACAAAAACACACGAAGAAGAACAGGAAGTCTGTTACCAGTACTGGGGCCCGAAGGAAGGAAGGACAGTGTGGTTCGGTGACTTAATCATTGAAACAAAGAAAGTAAAGACTTTTTGTGACCATATAGTGACCAAGCTACGGATGACAGACGACAGTGGAGACTCATTAGACCTCACACACTTCACTTACACCGATTGGCCTCATAAAAGCGTGCCTCAAAGCCGATCAAACTTTCTTAACTTTGTTCTCAAAGTCAGAAAGGCTCATGCACATGTGGAGTTTGACAACAAGAGTTTCAACTTTCCTCCTTTGGTGGTCCACTGCTCTTTTGGATTAAATCGCACAGGAGCTTTCTGCGCTCTAGACATCAGTATATTGAGATACAATGAGAGTTCGACGATCGATCTAGCAACAGTAGTAAGAGATCTCCGCAAGCAAAGAAACAACTGCTAATCTTTGTCCACTTATTATGTATTTTGTTATCTTATAGTTTTAGAATATGTTAAATTAGCTTCTAAAAAAGCGAAGTATTCATATTGTAATTTATTTTTAAGACTAGTTTTTCAGTATTGAGATTGTTATTAATATCATCATCATCATCATATCAGCCAGAAGACGCCCACTGCTGGGCATAGGCCTCCCCCAGAGATCTCCACAAAGACCGGTCCTGTGCTTTCCGCATCCAGCTGGTACCTGCGATCCTTACCAGGTCGTCGGTCCACCTTGTAGGAGGCCTACCCACGCTGCGTCTACCGGTACGTAGTCGCCACTCGAGAACTTTACTGCCCCATCGGCCATCTGTTCTTCGAGCTATGTGCCCTGCCCACTGCCACTTCAGTCTGGCAATCCTTAGAGCTATGTCGGTGACCTTGGTTCGCTTGCGGATCTCCTCATTTCTGACTCGATCGCGCAAAGAAACTCCGAGCATAGCTCTTTCCATTGCCCTTTGGGCAACAGTGAGCTTTCTTATAAGGCCCATAGTGAGTGGCCACGTTTCAGATCCGTAAGTCATCACTGGCAACACACATTGGTCAAAGACCTTCGTCTTGAGACACTGCGGTAATTGGGACGAAAATATGTGGCGTAGCTTCCCGAACGCTGCCCAACCGAGTTGGATTCGTCGATTGACCTCTTTCTCGAAATTCGACCTACCTAGCCGGACTATTTGTCCTAGGTATGTATAGTCGTCAACAACTTCAAGTGGAGTGCCTCCAACTGTCACTGGAGTAGGCACAACATGGACATTCGACATAATTTTGGTCTTGTCCATGTTCATTTTAAGACCTACTTGTTGAGAGGCACTACAGAGGTCATCGAGCATTTTGCCCAAGTCTTCCAGGGTTTCAGCCATGACTACGATATCGTCAGCAAATCTGAGGTGCGTGAGGTACTCGCCGTTAATATTGATGCCAAGTCCGTCCCAGTCCAGAAGCCTAAAGATATCCTCCAGTGCAGCGGTGAACAACTTCGGTGATATGACATCACCTTGTCTAACACCTCGCTGCAGCTGAATAGGTTCTGTGGTCTTGTCCTGGAGACGAACTGACATAGTGGCGTTTTCGTACAAACACTTCAGTGCTTCGATATATCGATAGTCAATTTGGCACCGCTGTAGAGACTGGAGCACCGCCCAAGTTTCGATCGAATCGAAGGCTTTCTCATAGTCCACAAACGCCAAGCATAATGGCCGGTTATACTCTTCGGTCTTCTGTACAACCTGCCGCAGCGTATGTATGTGGTCTATGGTACTAAAACCTTTTCGGAATCCGGCTTGTTCGGGAGGCTGGAAGTCATCAAACCTGCGTGCGAGACGATTCGTAATGACTCTCGAAAACAGCTTATAGACATGGGTCAGCAGCGATATTGGTCTGAAGTTCTTCAAGAGAGCCTTATCACCTTTCTTGAAGAACAATATGACTATGCTTCTGTGCCATGCTTCCGGCGTTTTGCCCTCGAGGATGACGGAATTGAACAGCTTCTGAAGGGTCTTAAGCACAGGTTTGCCACCAGCTTTCAGAAGCTCAGCCGTAATTCCATCATCACCCGGCGCCTTGTTGTTCTTAAGCTGTTTGAGAGCCATACTAATCTCGTACAGGCTGATGTCCGGGATATCTTCGGTGTAGTGTCGGGTCAACTTGGCTCTGGGGTCTTTTGCCATACTGGTAACAGGTGCCCGTGTTGTCGTGTATAACTGTCCATAGAACCTCTCGACTTCCCTCAAAACCTCGGACTTGGTCGAAACAACTCTGCCGTCATCCGTTTTCAGTCTCGTCAACTGGCTCTGTCCAATCGACAGATCTCTCGCAAAGACTTTAGAGCCTTTGTTCCGCTCGATCGCCGCCTCAATATTGGTAGTATTGAAGCGGCGTATGTCGCGAGTCAGAGACTTAGATATCTGTCGATTAAGTCGCCTAAATTGAGAGACATCATCAGGGGATTGCAGAGTCATTCCGCGTCTTTCTTCGATGAGTTTGAGGGTAACGTCAGAGATTTTGTTTGTTCTGTTTGTACGGCAGGCCTTATAAAACTTTGACCCAACCGTATAGACAGTTTCCACGAACCTGTTATTATAGTCGTCCACGTCGACGCACTCTCCTAGGCACTCGAAGCGATTTTGTAATTCGAGTTGAAAGCTCTCGGGGTTTTGGATTTGGATGGGTATAGGCCGGAGCGTGGACCTCATCAATCTCGATCTTTCCAGCTGGGGATTAATATTCAATGTGCCTCTTACCAAGCGGTGATCACTGCCAATTTTAACGCTATTGATCACCGAGACATCATTGAATATATGCCGTTTCGTAGATAGGATGAAGTCAATCTCATTTTTTGTGACACCATCGGGACTAACCCACGTCCATCTGCGATGATCCGGCTTCCTGAAAAATGAGTTCATCATAAAGAGTCCCTCCTTCTCCATAAAGCCGGCCAGCATCTGGCCACGGGCGTTCCGACTTCCAATTCCAAATTGCCCCACTCTCAACTCGTCTCCGCCTCGTTTGCCCAGTTTCGCGTTGAAATCCCCCATGACAACGGTATAGTGTGTCTTGGAGGTATGCATGGCTGTAGAAATATCCTCATACATAGCCTCCACTTCATCGTCGGAGTGAGTCGAAGTCGGTGCGTAGACCTGTATGACCTTCAACGAATACCGCTTGGTAATTCTGAGTATAAGGTACGCTACCCTAGACGACACACTCTCGATTTTGACTATGTTGTTCACGAGGGATTTGTGGACGAGGAACCCGACACCACCTAGGGACAGTTGGTCGCCCTCCCGGAAGTAAAGCAGATTTCCGGACTTTAGGATTATCGAGTCCTCCCCCTTTCTTCGGACTTCAGATAACCCTATAATATCCCAATTTAATCTGCTTACCACTTCCTCCAGTTCCACGAGCTTTTCGTCGGTCCGCAGTGTCTGGACATTGTATGTAGCCAGGGCCAGTGGTCGTGCTTATTAATATGATAAGTGTTTTACCTTAAATTAAAGTTATTTAATTAAAATATTAATAATTTTTTATTACTCCCTCCTTCTACATACTTTTTAATATCATCCTTGCAACTCAATAATTTTTTTTTTAATATCATATTTGCAAAATATTAAAATGAATTGATAGCAATTGACGTAGGAAGACGATAATAAACCTAAAAGCTGATAAGTATTTAGCTAATGGAGAGTTTATAGTTCATTATAGATTATCTTGGGCTACTAGGACCAAATTATTCACTCACAATTGGTCGTTGTGGCTCGGGACGTGGTTTGAAAACGGTATTGTATGAATAATTAATTTTTATTTTTCCTGTAGTGACCATAGCTCTAGGTAAAATAGGTCCATATTATATCATACTGTAATAGCTATTCTTTAAACGTTGGCAATATTATTGTGATATTCTGGGAAAAACCCAGTTCACAGGTCAATGTTGACCGATAGTAAAATAGGCACACTGTCGATCCAAATTTGTAGGTACCACCGATATTTGAAGTGAACAAGTGCCGTTATCTTTATTACTTATTGTAAATGAAATTAACCATCATTACCTCATTTCTGGGTATTCCAGAATTGTTTATTTAATCAAGAACACATTTGTCAATCAACAATTGGTTTTGGGCTTATCGCTTTGAAATTCCCAGTATTCGTTATTTTATAGTTATAATTATAATAATAATCATTTATTTCAAGTATCTCGTAGACTCATACAATTTGTTAGTAGGTAGATACAATAACTTAATCTAATGTTAGTATTAAAGTAAAATCTTCACTGCTGTGACACCAGGTCAAAAGCTTTCGACAAGTCGAGGAAGCAAGCGTAAACTGGAATTTTTCGACTCGTGTAGTATTTCACGGTATGCTTGAGACACAAGATTGCACTTTCCGTAGACAATGACGGCCGGAACCCAAATTGATTGTGGTGCAAATTAAGATATTTATTTAATTGTGTCTCAAGCATAGCGTCAAACACTTTCGCGACAATTGTCGCCAAGGAAATGGGCCTATAGTTATTTTTATCCGAAACATTTCCCGTTTTATTTTTGACTACAGGCACAACTATTGTTTTCATGAGCTCGGGGGGTATGTACGAATGACTGACACACAACGAGAAAAGCATCGCTAAGACTCTCGATAAATGAGAGCCAGCGCACTGAAGGTGCTCGATGCTGAGACCATCGTGACCGGGAGATTTGCCTCTAGTCATCGACCTTATAGTCAAAGCCACATCCTTGGCAATAAATCTGGTCCCCACGGCCCCGACTGGCATCTCATCATCGGTCACCGTCCGCGACGAGCCCAAAGAAGACTGTACCTGAAAATGATTTTTAAAAATCTCTGCAATTTCGCCAGGGTCACTCGCGCCACCCACGCTCATCGGGAGGCCAGGCCTGACATTTGCCTTGTTTGTGTTTTGCCAAAAACCTTTAAAATCCCTAGCAGAATGCTTAGAGGCAAGAATATCCATCCTAATTTGGTCCTGATTGTCCTGGCACCATTTAAGCCTAGACTTGAATATCCGGCGACTTTTACACATATCATCATGAACATGACCTGTTTTAGGTCTGCCTTGAGATAACCATTCATGAAATAATGACCTGGCCTCCCGATGGGCGTCCCCAACGTGTCTGTTCCATCCAGTTACAGGTTTATGATTTCCACGCTTACGCTTGCCCCCCCGACCTGCCGATGCCCGGGCAGCACCACTTAGAGCAGATATAACATTGTCGTAAAGTCCATCCAGAATAGTCCTATGCTGATGGTCATCACAGTAACGATCAGCGCAAAGAATTAAATCACTAGGAAAGTCAATAGCTTTTAGACTGTTATTACACATTTCACTATAGTAAGCTACCTGCTCTTCAGTACGTACGCCCCATATTACAGACTTATCCATATTGATTTTACCTGCTAGCATAGGTGTTAATAAACATAGGTTACACTCCATTATAATAGGAAAATGGTCTGACCATACCGTATCGTACTTTACGTAGATATTATTTTATCTTATAGTTAGGTATAAAGTTACAATATCGATACACGAAGAAATTATTTATATCTGAAATGTTACGGTCGATAAGGATAATTTTGTGCCCATATATTGCATTTCCCAAAAAATTCCCTCTTCATACGGGTTTAACGAGTTTTTATTTTCTTTACCTACTCTGCTGTTGAATATTTTCCCTTATATTAAATATAATTGGGCCTCATCTGTTCACAATTTTAATTCTAATCGTAAAAAGCTATACACTATCATCTTTATTCGCAAATTGTTTTACAGTTATATCTAAATAGTAAATAATTTATTCAAAACTTAAATTCGCTACACATATATTTATAAATATATTTGTCGGGGAAAGACTGGAGAAGACTCGCTTATGAGCGAGTAATGGCCATCAGAACGTATTTATCGGGATTTCGTAGCAATAAAGGGGTATCTATAGTGTTTTAAGAATGTATTGTCAAATTAAAGCCACATTTACGAGTTTACAATTGTAGCCGAAACCCGCGGGTTATTTACAAAACCCTCCACCACCCATGGCCAATCTCATCAGGCCGTTCCGCGGGAGATGCGCCGGGGCTCTTGCTAGTTGCCACATACGCACAGCTTGACTCCCTACACATTGTTAACAGTAAATCCTGCACTCACGTTTCTATTTTCTGGAGCTTTCACGCATCTCTTTAACGCATCAAGATTTACGCTTCTTCGCTCTTGAATGGTTTCTAGTTCTTGGTTCTAATATCCTTGCGGCTGCCGTCGCCACCATGCTGCTTGTGACGTTGTCATAATAGTTGCAAGCCACCCGTCAGGTGGCGCACCAATAGACATCCAGGCCAAAGAGATGGACTAAGAGACTCATGATCATCTCCGACACGGCTATCCTGCTATACACACGTCCTCGTGTGTTATCTGTAACACGAAAACAACACAGCACAATACCATATTCGCTCGGTCACTCCTGACCCCACGGTGATCAGACACCCAAAACTACTACTCACACAAACAAAACTCAAAACCACCTTTCATTATCACTCGTCTTACTTTTGTAACCGGTAGGTGCTCTGCACTCTAACGTTTCAATACGAAACTGCCAAGGTCGTAATAGTAACAACACTTTACTAAATATCTGTCAGCTCGTAGTCTATTTCTCGACCAAATCCCAGTTGCATAATCAGAAGTAACACGGTATACCTACATGTGAGAACACAGTCCGTCGGCTGTATGTAACTTTGCACTAACTGACATTTGACTAACTGTTTGGTAATACAACTAAATTTGTAATAATTTGTGAGGGAACAGCGTAAATTCACCTACCCTTTTCACTATGCAAAAACGTCTGATTAGAATTATAGCCAATATTGAAACTACTGACAGTTGTGAATCTTATTTTATACACACAAAATCCTCACTTAACCCTGTATTTACATATTGGTGGCTTGTAAATTTGTATCAAAATATCTCAAATTTGTTTTCTCTACTATTGTTCATCTCCACTAATGTGTTATTACACTAACTTTTGAATTCATGACAATAATCAGCCCTGTAATTATCCACCCCTCTTCCCTGTGACTATATTGACCATCCTTGCTGATCATCTCTGTGATTATCGAACAATCATCCCCGCGACTATATGTTAGTCAACCTATAGAATTTGCATGACTATAGAAAAGTTAATACTAGCATCCTCTAACTGTCTGCATAAGTTTGCATTCAGTATTAAATCATCGCATATCATATGGGAACCTTCTACATTATTACACAAATAACTACCTCTACTACCCAATACTAAAACATGTAAGTCGTCATTCTAATACCAAAGACTCCAGAACATCAGACACAAAAAGGTATTGTTTTCTGTTTTATTTTCGATCCCCCACAGAATAAGCCACCCAGACTAGCAGACGCCACACAGACCAGTAGATGCCACACAGGCCAGTAGATGCCATACAGGCCAGTAGATGCCACACAGGCCAGCAGATGCCACTCAGGCTGAAACCACCTACTTTATTACTCACTAAGTACGAACTGAATACCTAATATGTTACAACGGTCTGACCCTAGATCCTTTTTTTACTGCTTATCGTACGTTTAGAATTCGATAGAAGGTAGCCAGCAGGTAGTAGCATGCAGGCGCTTTTACTATTTGACGCAGTTACTTAACATCGTACGTGTACCCACGAAAGTAATAACATTGACTGTAACAGTACCTACCACCCATTATTTACGTTATCCATACATTTTATTTAAATAACAATATTATCATGGTACCCCACGACTTCAGGTTACTTTAACAGATTGCGGAAAAACGAGCTTAATAATTTATTTACTATACTTTATTTATTTATTTATTTATTGCAAACTTAACAGCTATTACATCCAGATGCATATCAATATAAATACAAACTTATACAGCCAATTACTAAGTTTGAAATATTACATTTTAAAATTATACCGTAATTATAACAAGGAATGATAAAAAATAATAATAATAATAATAACTGTACCACTGTATCTCCACGTTGCCGCCGTGGCGGGGCTTGCGTGACCCAATGACCCTTAGAGCTATGCCGGTAGAGCCACTTATGCCGGACAGGTCTAAGGTGAGGGTTCAGACCAAGAGAGATACAACCCAAGCCAAGGTGGAACAGCGTACGCCGAGGGCTGCGTGGCCAGGGGGGAGCCTGGTCTCTAGTATGCGGACTCTGGGAACCGGGGGACACCCAGTTTTACTTACCCTTGCCACGGTGAACGCAGGGCTCTGCCGTGGTTGACGCGACGTCCCTAGCCACTCGTGGGAATCAAATGATAACTCGTTCTAAATCTAAAAAAAACTTTACCCAGGCCCGCGAGCCTGTTGTAATTGACAAAACTGTCGAAAGAAAATCGGACGCATCCGATAATAACAGCACAGATAGCCAATCGCTGTTCTCGTCCATACCATCTACACGCCCGTCATTCATGACGCGGCGGCCGTCTATTGCATCCATAACCACCGCCAGTAGTCTACTCGAGGATGTTGCGCAGGGAGTCAACTGCGACTCGCAAACTGCGCCCACCGAGGGTACCGCGCCTAACGCGCGCACGCGTAGAAGATGGTCAACCGAAATTAACACATTTATTCTACGCACGTACTACCAATTAACTGCATTAGGATCAGATAAGAAATCCTACCTAGGATCACTTCATACAAAATTTACAGAGAAATATCCCAATATAGAAGTTAGTAGGCAAAGGCTAGGAGATCAGTGCCGAGCAATACTTCGAAACAAGCTAATACCGCAAACTGCAATTGACATGATATATAACGAAGTTAAAAATGAATTACAAAATTTACAACGAGAAATACACATGCAAAATAACACCTGCTCTAGCATACCACAAACTGTTCCTAACACACAGCAAGCTACACCATATTCAGCGCCCACATTTGGCTCAAACAGCGCCACTCAAAATCCACAACAGAATTGCCGAATGAGATGGCTACAGGAACATAATGAAGCCATAATATTCTCGTATCTTAAAATCACGCAAATGGAAACAAATAAAACAGCGTACCGAAAGCTATTACACCGCGATTTTATCAGCAAATTTCCCCATTTGGCACACCTGACAGAACAGAGAGTAGCTGATCAGCGACGCTTAATTATAAACAATAAATACATCTCTGACGAGAGAATGAATTCCATAAAACAAGAAGTTGCTGCAGAACTTCAGATAATCACAAGTCAAAATAACATACACATGAATAACGACTCGTACTTAGAAATAAACACTAACATGCAACCTAATAATATAGAGCTATATACTGTCCCTGATGAGGTGCAAGCCAACTCCCAAACAACGTTTCACCGAAATGTTAAAATAGATGAAACATTTAATAAAGTTTATCAACATTACAAAGACACTCCCCCAACAAACAGAGCATATATTCCTAAATTAAAAGCATCTAAAAAATTAGCGAAAATTGTTCATTACATTAATGAAGTAATCTTACCGGAAAATATAAATTGCGACACCAATTTCAACACCTTACAAACAATAATTTACTGCGCAGCTTGGACTGGAGCTAAAGAAGTTGGCCCTAAAATTTCTATGACCCCACCAGATAGATTACGTCAGACAAACACACATACAAAGCCAAATTGGCAAAGGAGGCTGGAACAAAAAATAACTGACTTAAGACGGAAAATAGGCAGACTGACACAGTATATTAATGGTAACAGAAATAGTAAACTTAACACACAAGTTCAAAGAATATTAGAACAGTATAAAATTCATACGCTACATGAAAATGTAAACACACAACTCGCTCACTTTTTGGATACACTTAAACAAAAACTCTCTTTAACTTCATGCCGATTGAACAGATACAAGGAATGTACTCTCCGTAAAAAACAAAATACACAATTTCTCAACAACGAGAGACAATTTTATCGCCAAATGCTTAAAAATACATCTGACATTCACGAAAACAACACACAAAACAATAGTACACCTGACCCGGAGGATTTTCACAGATTTTGGTCAAATATATGGCAGACACCTGTAGATCATAATGCTGAAGCTGACTGGATTAAGACAGAAACTATGAACCACATACACACACACACCATGCAGTTTGACTGTATCCCTGTTGATACATTTCAAGAAATACTGCGCCGCTTGCACAACTGGAAATCCCCTGGATCAGACAATATACATAGCTACTGGTATAAAAAATTTACTAGTATCCACCCATTCCTTCATAATTTTATAAACGAATTTGTCCTCCACCCAGATAAAATGCCCAAATATCTTTCTACTGGAATAACTTATATGATCCCAAAAGACCCCAACGATTTGGAAAACCCGGCTAAATACAGACCTATTACATGCTTACAGACCCTATATAAAATAGTAACATCATGTTTAGCTGACCTAATATATGAACACATTAATAGCAATAAAATCCTAGCTGAACAACAGAAAGGGTGTCGAAAATTTAGCCAAGGCTGCAAAGAACAACTCATCATAGATTCCACAATCCTAAAACAAGTTCAAAAATCAAAATCAAATCTCTACACAATGTATATAGACTACAAAAAAGCATACGACTCCGTGCCGCACTTCTGGTTATTACAAATTCTTGATATATACAAAATACACCCAAAACTGATATCTTTCCTACATCACACAATGTTAAGCTGGGCAACCAGTCTCAAAATAAATACACCCATTACAGATATGGAAACTGAACAAATACAAATTCAGCGAGGCATATTTCAGGGTGATGCGCTGAGCCCATTATGGTTTTGCCTTGCCCTGAATCCATTGTCTAACCTGCTAAATACATGCGACGCTGGCTACCCCCTAAACCACAAAAGTGATTCTACTCGACGGCCTGACCAAGAACAGCTGAAGTTAAACCATTTATTATACATGGACGATATAAAATTATACGCCATGGACAGAGAAGAACTACACCTGTTAGCCACTATTACTGAAAATCTGTCTCAAGACATTCGCATGGATTTCGGAATCGACAAATGCAAGATTAATTCAGTTAGAGCGGGCCAGCTAGATGAACACAACTATGAGCTGCAGTCAGGTGACCAGATAGAGTCATTAGATCAAAATGGAACATATAAGTATCTTGGCTACCATCAATCCCGGCAAATAGATGATAAAAACACTAAACATATTCTCACAAAGCAATTCATACAAAGGCTTAATTTAATACTTAAATCCCAGTTAAACGCCAGAAACACCATTAAAGCAATAAATACTTTTGCTATACCAATCCTAACCTACTCTTTTGGTATTATCAATTGGACAGTGACAGAACTCAAAAATCTCCAACGCATAATAAATACGAGTATGACGAAACAACGTAAACACCACCCTCGATCGTGTGTACAGAGACTTACTTTACCACGAACAGACGGAGGGCGGGGCTTGATAGACATCAAAAACCTTCATAATAAACAGATAACCACATTGAGAGACTATTTTTATGATAAGGCAAACACTTCCACCGTACACAAAGCAATCGTTCAAAAAGACCGAAAGCTCACGCCCCTAAATCTATCAGATACTAGTACTCAGAAAAATGAACTCCAATTAAACGCACAAACCAAAATATCCGACTGGGCCCGAAAGTCTCTGCATGGAAGGCATCTTCACGAGCTGAGCCAACCAAACGTCGACAAACTAGCGTCGAACGAATGGCTCAGACGTGGGGAGCTCTTCCCTGAGACTGAGGGCTTCATGTTGGCTATCCAAGACCAAGTCATTGAGACACGCAACTACCAAAAACATATAATAAGAAGCATTCCGACAGATACGTGCAGGAGATGCAATAGCTCTCCTGAAACAATACAGCATATAACCGGTGGCTGTAAAGCAATTGTTCAAACCGATTACAAACATAGACATGACCAGGTAGCAAAAATTATCCATCAACAACTTGCAATTAAATACCAATTAATTACACAGCCGCTCACACCATACTACAAATATAGTCCCGATACCGTACTGGAAAATTCAACTCACAAACTTTATTTTGACAGGGCCATTCTTACTGACAGAACTGTTCACTATAACAGACCGGATATTACACTTATTGATAAATTAAACAAAACAGCACAACTGATAGATATAGCTGTTCCGAATTCGCACAATCTCCAAAACACAATAGCAGAAAAGATGACCAAGTACATAGTCCTTAGAGACGAAATTGTCCGTCTCTGGAAACTCCAAAAGGCAACTATAGTACCCGTAGTGCTCTCTACCACCGGTGTAATTCCCAAGCAGCTGCATCAGTCACTAGAGACTCTAGCCCTACCCAATTTTACGTATTCCTTGCTCCAGAAAGCTGCTATCTTAAATACCTGTAGGATAGTAAGGATTTTCTTACAAAATACGAGTAACCCACACCCCCAAGTGCCTACTGGCAATCCTTAACATTACTATGTTATAGCATGCCATCCACTTGGCTTTGGCCCGTGGATGGTATTAGTTAACCAGTACCATGTACTGAGAGGTAACGACCTAAAAAAAAAAATAATAATAATAATATTTCAGAGGAAGAAGAACTATATAGAGGAAATATAACTCGACGCTATCGAGTAGTCTATAACTTTAATAAGCCGCCTTCGTTATTGTACATCATTTACAATTAGTCGGTTTACACCGTCTATGTTTGGTGTCACTGAAGGAGGGCGCTAGGTCTTTCTCCAAAACATCATTATTTTCATTTCAGAACCGAGACATGTTAGTTTCTTTTTCCGTCACGTTCCTTCTTATCCATGTTCCATTGTTGGCAACATTTCATTTCTGTCACAGAATACTACATCCTTACGGTATTGCTGCATAAAACGCAGAACTAGCGCCACAATAAAATTTACAAGTCACCTCTGTTGCGGTCAAGCTATATAAAAATTACACAACTGAATACAATTTGCAATTATCGTTAAACAGTTACTTTTTTTTCACTAACGTAATTTTCAATAACTTTCAACAAAACCCAAATAATAACTTGTTATCGGTAATCAAAATATTATCTGTTAGAAATTGTATGAAAAGCTATACCTATCGCACACCCCAATAAACGAAGACAGAACTCTAAGACAGAAGAAAGACCAGATATACACCTACGCCTACGAATAGGGACATACAAAACTGTATGCTCTGTTCGATTCGACACGAATATAATGAAGGAGTATCATAGTTTGCTATCTATTTCATTTCATATTTCATATTTATTTATTTGCTGTCCAATGGTACATAAGGTCTTAATAATTAACAAGATTCTCATTTTAGAAACTGCAGTAAGTTGATAGTATTTATGATAAGTCTGAATTGGAACCTTACGGTAGGTACTTAGGTACTCAAAGTTCTACATTATAAAAACAACATAATCATGTCATGTATGTCCTATCCACGAGACACGTATTACCAAAGGAAACAACAATAGTACCAACCATCGAGCAATCACAAAATAACCAGATCATCATAAGGTACTTGTCTTTTTTTACATACAAAGCTTTTGTACAAAGATCTGGTGGTTCCGCACCTATAACATTCATCGGCACGGTAAGCCAAGGTACCTAACTCCAAGGGGTAGATAAAATAACAATTAATTTCTGCGCCTAATAACAATTAATCACCATGAAACAAGCTTTGAGAAAATAAAATTATCACATAAAACCTAGTATTCAATCAAACTAACCATACCTTGCTCGGCAGACGTTACTCTGTTAATCATCGACAAAGTATTTAACCAGATTGAACCAAAGTAGATCACATAACTAAAATGAATACGCTTTGCCCATAAAATAAGATACCAATCACTTTTGCTTTTGCCTAGACTTTTCATAAAAGTCAAGAATGGGGTGTCATCAGCTGTTCGTGCGAAATCGAAAATTTTTGTTTGTAACAATTATTGATTTTTTTTAGGATTGTCGTAGCCATTTATCCATTTTTTACCACACCGCATTTGTGAACAATGTTTTTCTAAAACCATATTTCTGTGTACCCTGACATAAACCGGGCCTGATCTCTATAATGATGTTGATTATTTTACCACACATAACCCTTCTAAAACCCTTCGTAATCCTTTATAATGAAACCGTAGAACTATCGTTCAATTATTTTCCAGATTGCAAGACTCCGTCACCAAGTTGGTGCATAGAAACTCAGTACTTAGTAACTTTCATCTTAGTTCGTTACACATTATTTGTGGAAACAGCGATTCTCTCACAAGTAAACATGGTTCGACTCACCGAATGCAAAATTTCAGCGTGTATGCCTTGTAGGTTGTAAGTTGTACGTAATTATGGACCAACCACGAACCAGCACTCTCTTTTGTGTTTCACCAGACTTTTGCCATTTCGTCGTATCTTCCGCCTCTCAGCATTTCGTACACGCAGTTTATTTGGCATGAAAAAAATAAGATCGAGCATTAACATTGTGGACGTGAAGATCTCTATCCCACTTCTGATGTCGGGGAAAGACTGGAGAAGACTCGCTTATGAGCGAGTAATGGCCATCAGAACGTATTTATCGGGATTTCGTAGCAATAAAGGGGTATATATAGTGTTTTAAGAATGTATTGTCAAATTAAAGCCACATTTACGAGTTTACAATTGTAGCCGAAACCCGCGGGCTATTTACAAAACCCTCCACCACCCATGGCCAATCTCATCAGGCCGTTCCGCGGGAGATGCGCCGGGGCTCTTGCTAGTTGCCACATACACACAGCTTGACTCCCTACACATTGTTAACAGTACATCCTGCACTCACGTTTCTATTTTCTGGAGCTTTCACGCATCAAGATTTACACTTCTTCGCTCTTGAATGGTTTCTAGTTCTTGGTTCTAATATCCTTGCGGCTGCCGTCGCCACCATGCTGCTTGTGACGTTGTCTTAATAGTTGCAAGCCACCCGTCAGGTGGCGCACCAATCGACATCCAGGCCAAAGAGATGGACTAAGAGACTCATGATCATCTCCGACATATTTATATAAGTCACTAGCTTTCGAGATCGAAAACTTTTCTGTATACGATTGACTAAAACGCAAAAAATAATTAAGGTTCTATTAAATGTCGGTACGCCGATATAAACTATTACAATTGCTTTGCGTGTTCGAATATGTGTGTACTATGAATGAATATGAATATGTGTAATAATGGTTGTTACTACTAGTGATTATAAAACTGAATCTTATAACCTGCGGTTTCCAATGCTACTAGAGACGAGATGTTATGTTACGCTAGAACAATAACCGTGTATGCAACTAATGTCTAAGCTATTTATATACTAGGTAGAATTCTGGTTTATTTGTAAAGACATAATAATAAAATACAATTTGAATAGGAAACTAGCACTCGTTGATGTCTTTTGTATGATAGCGGATTTCGTATATAATAGACATCAACGCGTCGACTTTTGTAGCTGCAATTTAATAAAAACTTTTCACTTGCGACACATCTATCGTATTTAATCACGAATTTTGTTGACCTGGATCATTCCTATACAGCGATGAATATAACCTAAGTTTTGAGTATAATAACTTCTACCACGCCTCTTCCGTATTACGCCCCTAGATTACCTTCGTCTTATAAAATATTGATTTCGATACTTATATTAATTTGTTTTGTTAAAGCTTATAGTTAGGGGTTTTTCCCACAATCTGGGACAAATCACGGTATCGAAAATAGTTTACGCAAAATAGCCCCTACAGAAATTTCGTATTATTTTACCAATTTAGAGATTATTTTTGGATATAACTATGAATGAATTTATTATTTCACGCCTAAATTCCTACATTACTTTTATAATAAAATATTCAAAATAAATATTCGTGGACAAATTCACACAGCGCCATCTAGCCCCAAACTAAGCAAAGCTTGTACTACGGGTGCTAGATACTTTTTTTTTTTTTTTTGTTCACGGCCTGGCGTCATGGAAGGGCGTCTGGTGTGTTATTGTGTATTGTTTCATAGTATAACATAAATGTTTTCCTTCTTAAATCCAGCGAACTTCTTTGCTATATTATTGGTATTTCTTGCAGCACGCCATGGTGAGTGATATCTAGTGATTTTATTATAAAGTATAGTTTGTGTAATACGTGTAGCGCTTAGCTATACGGATATTCGTGTTGTAGGTATATTATTTATTGTGTTTTTTATATTTAGTAGTTATATTGTTGTATATTCATTATATCATATATAGGTATTGTATTTTATGATTAGTCCACAGGACATTAATTATAGTTTTTTTTCATGCTCATCTACAGACTCTTTCTTGAGTGCTGGGTCAGAGCACGATAATGACACGTCCGCATGCCTCTCAGTGCATGAACAGTTGAAGGCTTCCTTTTCCAGGTTCTCAAACAACTTTAATGTTGTCCACATAAATTCCCAGAGTGTTCCTGGTCACTATGCCGATTTACTGGCGTCCTTTAGCAGTAGTCCTGTTGATGCGTTGCTTATCTCTGAATCTTTCCTAAAACCCTCTCTCCCTTCTACTCAGTTCTCACTTCCGGGCTTCACCCTTATTCGCAATGACCGGACGGGCAAGGGAGGCAGTGGTGTCGCGATATATCTTCGCGAGGATATTTCGTACACTGTTGTCAGCTCATCAACAAGCTTGTACTCGTTCTCCGCTGAACATCTTTTCATTGAAGTTACACTACGTCATAAAAAATTGTTGCTTGCCGTGTTCTACAGTCCCTCTTTACAAATCGACTATTTTGATTCTCTGGACAACTTACTTTGTAACTTGTGCCCTAACTCCGAAGACGTCCTCCTCTTAGGGGACTTTAACATGTGCTTGCTCAAGAACGATGTGCGAACGCACACGTTACAGTCTCTCTTGTCCGCGGTCAACCTGCATTTCCTCCCTCTTTCTGCTACGCATCACTCCCCACATTGTACCCCCTCACTTCTCGATCTAATAATCACATCTTCCCTAAATAAGATAGCTGTTCATGGTCAATTTCCCGCCCCCTTTTCCTACCATGATTTAGTATTTCTTTTCTTTAAAATCCGAACTCCTAAGCGTAAACCAAGATTCTCTTATTTGCGTAACTATGGCCGCATTAACTTGGAGGCTTTGAGGCGCGACGCGGTAAATACAGATTGGAGTCCTGTTCTTAGGGCTGACCACATTGACGTGATGGTTCGGGAGCTCGAATCTATCATTGTAAAGCTCTACGATAAGCACGCTCCCATAAAAAAGGTTAGGTTGAGGCAAGCGCCTGCACCGTGGATAACGGATGAAATCAGGAGTTTTATGGCTAGGCGAGACAGTGCCAAACGACGCTATAGAAAGTTCCCTTCCGATTACAATTATAATCAATATAGGCACCTAAGAAATTATTGCAGTCGTCTGTGTAGGGATGCCAAGAGGCGTCACGTTCACCTCTCTGTTAACAACTCTTCCCCTGCAAAAGTCTGGGCATTCCTCAGGTCCCTAGGTATAGGTAAATCTTCAGTGTCATTTGATGGCTCGGTAGATTTAAACCCACTTAATGTCCATTTCTCATTACCACCTGTAACTTTGGATCTGAATAGTAAATCGCGCACAATATCACAGATCGAAAGTAAACCGCTCCCTCTTTGTACTTCCTTTTCTTTTTCAGCTGTCACCGAGGAGGATGTTAAGAAGCATACTATTTCTATTACTTCTACTGCAGTGGGCAATGACAACCTTGGTTCCCGGATGATCTCCCTCCTTCTTCCTGAACTCGTACCAATCCTCACTCACATATTTAACTACTCATTGACTACGAGCTCTTTCCCGTCAGCCTGGAAACTAGCAAATGTTATCCCCCTTCCAAAAACTTCCAATCCCTCTACCTTTTCTGATTTCCGTCCCATATCGCTGTTACCTTTTCTTTCCAAGATCCTTGAACACATTATCCACAGTCAGCTCACTCAGTATCTATCATTTAACAGTCTACTTTCCACTTTTCAATCTGGCTTTCGGTCAGGTCACAGTACCGTGACAGCACTGCTAAAAGTCACTGATGACATCCGTCTCGCGATGGAGGATAAGTCCTTGACGATTTTAACTCTGCTTGACTTTAGCAGTGCTTTTAATTCTGTAGACTTTGATGTTCTTCTTGCCATTCTTCGCTCTCTTAACATATCTCCTCCTGTGGTGGCGTGGTTTGAATCTTACCTTCGCGGTCGCCGGCAGCGTGTCCGTTCTGGGGAGTCCTTCTCGGATTGGCATGCCTTGCTTGCAGGTGTACCGCAGGGTGGTATCCTGTCCCCTCTTCTATTCTCTATCTTTATTAATACTGTTACTTATGTTATCTCTTCGAATTTCCATCTCTACGCCGACGACTTGCAAATTTACCACCATTTTAAATTGTCTGATATAGATAATGCTGTTGCGTGTATTAATGCTGATTTGGATAGAATATCATCTTGGGCAAAGTCGTTTGGGCTGTTAGTAAATCCGAAGAAATCTCAGGTTTTGATTATCGGCAGCTCATACATGTGTAAGCGGCTTGGTTCTGTCTCTCCTATCCCCCAAATTGTCTACGATGGTATTCCAATACCCCTGAGTAAAACAGCAAAGACCATTGGCTTGATTCTTGATTCCAATTTATCTTGGTTGTCTCACGTCAATGCGGTCAGTAAAAAGATGCACTTCTCGTTCCATTCTATCAAATGCCTTCAAAGTTTCTTACTTTCTCATTTTTGGCCTGCGCAAATATGACCACATTTCAAAATATCGTTCTCAACTCAAGTGGCTCCCAATTCGCTTGCGCAGGAATACTCATATCCTATCCACCCTCTATAACGTACTTCATAATCCTTCCGCTCCCTCATACCTCCGTGACCGATTCCACTTTTCTCGTCCACAAGACAAACCTTGTCGTTCCAGTGTTAGATCGTCGCTGGACATCCCCATCCACCATTCCGACTTCTACTCCTACTCCTTCACTGTACATGCCGCAAGACTGTGGAATTTTCTTCCGCACGAAGTGCGCGATTGTCAATCTATAGCAATCTTTAAAAAGCGTGTAAAGGAACATTATCTTTCCTTATGTGCCTGAATGTTCTACAATACCTGTATATATTTTATTATGTATATACGTATGTGTATTTATATATATATATATATATATATATATATATATATATATATATATATATATATATATATATATATATATATGTCGTCGCGTGAAGGAAAGGGGTGTATCAGGATCATTGTCATCAGGGTGGTGATATCAGTATTAGGTCGTATTCGTCCAGATAAATTAAAGAAAAGGTTCACATTTACTCCACTGTATTTATTCCATTTCATTTTTGCACATCACTTATAATTTCACTAGAATTCAAAGCGGTATTACAAATGTAGGCAGTTGAGATATTTTACTTTCGTATTTCAAAGGTGATTTTAAAATTACTTTATTTTTTAAACGTAAATAACACTTTCTATTAACGAACTTCAAACGTAAACAAACGAAATGTGGAGACAGTTTCAAGACGCGTCACTCCTCGGCGGCGGTCGCGCCAAGAATGGCCGCCACTCGGCCCGAGTCGTGCCGTCGAGACTCTGTCAGCACGCCCCACCAGAGGGCGCACTCCCACTTCCGTTTTCATCGTCATGAGTCCGTACTATTGACCACATGAGTCCATACTATTGACCGTGATCCGTCACGGCCGTCCTGCTGTACACACGTCCTCGTGTGTAATCTGAAACATGAAAACCATATCACAGTACTATATTCGCTCGGTCACTTCTGACCACAACACATCACCCAAATAAGTCTTATGAATCATGTGATTGGATCTATCACGACTGCATTAACCCACCAATTCTTCACATAAAACATACGTCCATTATCATTTATCATACTAAACTTCTGTAGATTGAGAGATAACAACATCATCTTGTACATAAATTATTCTTTATAAGTTGCCGACATAAATTCAGCTACGACTTCAGTTCATTAGAGAGGCGTGACAAGGTATAACCAGACGGTTCATAAACCGTATCACAATTACCACCAATGAAGAAGGTTTAATCATCGTCACCAGTGTTTTCCCCTTGATGCTCTTGTTGAGTAGGAAACAAGCCCCAATCACAGAGCTCGCGTATCGTCCCCGACGTCCATTACTGTAGGTACTTAGATTCACTACAAATATGTGACATACCTACATGAAATTTTCAGTACTCAGCAAAAGACCCAATGTTACTTCGAGTGGGATTGAAACACTCCTTCATTAAATGCCATATGATTTTTGGTCATCCGTCAGCGCCATCCTAATTTAAAAAGAATAAGTAATGTTACCATGCAGGAGAAATGACACACAGACGACGAACCACCACACGACGGACGCCATCAGTCGGGCCGCCACGCCATCAGGCCGCCACGCAACCAGGCCGCCACGCAACTGGACCTGCACACAAGCGAAATATCACACAGACTAGGTGCCACACAGGTTGGGTGTCACTCTGGTCAGTGCCACTCTAATCGTCAAACTATGAGTTTATTCATCATATATCCTGTGTCACGTCTACCAAAGCACGATACAGGTAAGATGTCACACACGGGTAAATTTCACAGAGGCAAAATGCCACACATAAAAATGCCACACCGGCGAAATGCCATACAGGTAGAATGCCTCACAGGCTAAATACCACACAGACTTAATGTCACACAGACTATGCCACACAGGCGAAATGCCAAACAGGCGGGATGCCACACAGGCGGGAGCCACACAGGCGGGAGCCACACAGGCGGGAGCCACACAGGCGGGAGCCACACAGGCGGGAGCCACACAGGCGGGAGCCACACAGACGGGAGCCACACAGACGGGAGCCACACAGGCGGGAGCCACACAGGCGGGAGCCACACAGGCGGGACAAATAAATAGAAGCTGTCTATAGATTCTCAGCTCGTGGTCAATCCTTCGGCCAAATCTGTACTAAGTCAGTGATATGTAACAGTCTATCTGCTATCATAACCCGGTCAATAACGGTCTACGAGTTACACAACAAGTAATCGTCACAGATTCGAACAACTGTTTACGGTGTCATCTCTACAAAAACAACAAAATAAAATAAAAGAAAAATAAACTTTATTTCTACTGCCCAATATCAAAACTAAATCAGAAGTTTAATAATAAGAAGCTCTCACGTCTATTTGATACGCCAGTTATAGGTAACAATAGTCCATTTGTTGCCACACCAAAACTAAACAAGCAATAATCATCTTCATCGATTTTAACTGTTCGAACGAGTATACTATATCTAGACTTTACGTTACGATTAAGCTCCCATTTTGAAACCATTTAACAATGTTTGTAATAACGAAGGCATCCCATATCAAGCCGCCTTCTAAAAAAATTACAAAATAAAATTTGCTATCTACAGCCACAACATCCGAGACTTTCGGGACTCTTAGCCCAATGAGTCACACACATGACTCCCGGGTCACTCCAAGTCAGCCAAATAAATCTGGATGTTTGACCTCAACAACAATTCAGGTACTTAAAAACTTGTACTGGCAGAAGGATATGAAATCTCACCATTGCTTACACTGTCTCATCTTACTGGCACAACAACAGAACTCAAAATAGTTACTTTATATCAGTAATCAAGGAAATTTCAGTACTCGAAGCTAAAAATAATTTATAAAACCGGCTATTGAACTATCACCAAAATATCTGGACTTTCTCATCATCGTTATCGTTCAACACTTTCTCACAAAGCTTAAAACAACTACCTGCTATTAGCCACGCTCCCATAGCCTCCATCAGGCCGGTAAGCAACCATAAAACTCTCCCATAGGCTCCATTAGCCCACTATCACTGATAAAACACGATCACCTTCATCCGATGATGCAACAAATTTTGAGAAAACAAAACGATCACTAAATCTCATAAAAACCTCGGCTCGATAGTCGTCACGTATTGTGTTAGCGTCTTAGATTGATCCGTCAACAAAGTCTTTATCCAGGTCAAACTAAGTCACATTGACTTAGTACACATGGTTTTCGGTCGAACTAAGTCACAGGTTTATCTTTAGTTACTCAAAACATAATTCGAAATTATCTACCGTCAATCAGTTCACTTACTCGTGTTTACTTTTTTTTTTTCGTTAAATAACTTGATATAATATAAAATTACGTTACTAACCAAACTACCTTTTTTTTTGTAGTATTAAAAGAAACGTATATCGGTGATCCCATTTTTACCGCGGATATCTTATCTCTCTATTCTACAACATTGGGAAACTACGACCACAATAACAAACATTATACTGAAATATGGAAAATTTCGTTCGAATTTCTCCTGTTAAATGTAAACAAACACGCTAATAATTTTTCTCTTTTTTTTCTCTCGATACATGTTTGCACCCTCCCGCTCGCATAGAAATCGCGGAGATCGCGGGGTCGTTATTGAATTTGCACATTCGAAGCCTATGTGAAGCCTATCCTATCTCTAAGACAACATCCTAAAGTACACCAGCTATTTGTTCCACAAACTCACTGCTACGGCATCCCTGCCACACTGTTATTATCAAATATTTACTTAATCAGCAATCTGGAACGACTTATGGTGACGGGAAAAGTCGAAGGCAAGAGACCCAGAGGCCGAAGTCCGAAGAGATGGGTGGACCAAATATCCGAACGATTCATCGAAACCGATGGAGACATGCAGTTTACCGAAGATGTCAGGATCCTCAGCAGTGAGGCAACGATCAAGAAGAAGAAGTCAGTCAGCAGCAGCACCACCATAACTATGCTTACGTACTCAATTTATAAAAATAATAGCACTATGCTTTCCAAGTATTTCTTATTCTTGTTTTCTGATAACTGACGTGATGTTGGTAATACGTAAAATCATAGCGCACCATGTTTCAAGATGGTAAAATAATCTTAGATTAAATAACACTTTTTTTACTATAAACACTGTTTGACATTGGGACGGATTTAACATAATTCTTACTATTTTTGTGGAGTGATTTTTTTTCTTAGTAACTTTCTATCAGACAGCCTACATTAATTGACATAGGTACCCGCAAAAGCTAACATTTTTAAACTTAGCAGTAGTTTTTGACATTTTTACCAACAAATTGTAACACTGACGTAACTGACGTTGTTTATGTTTTGTTTACATTCTTTCTATTTGTAGTTTCACTAAAGATACAAATAAACCTGCCATTCTCTCTACTAAGGGTATCAATAGTGTTTCTGTCAGAATACTTTTCTTAATTGTCAAAGTAAATAACTCCTAAAATCCGCTAGGGAGCCTCTTCAGCACAGGTTTTTACTAAATAATAATTATGTATAGGACTCACCAGATAGAGAGGAACTGTTAATATCACATCATTTCTCAGTCATGTACACTCGCAGATTGTCTACCATCGTCGTCCCATGTTGAAACAATCACGTTGAGGCTACCAGTCCAGCGTTGCATTCCAATGTTGTTCTCGTAGGTGAAGCGAACCGTTGTGCACCATTGTTATGCAATAGAAGAAAATAATTGTATTAGTAAAACAAAATAAAAAAATTAATATACACCGTTTTTAATTGTTTGATTTTATTTAATCTGCAGAAATCTAAGCAATTAATTTACTTGTGGTGTCAAACCACACTGCTAAATGAATCTAAATGTAAGCGTTTACTTTAAAGTCATTGAATAAACTTTAGCTGGCTAATTTAGAACTACGCAAATTATTTAACTAACACAATTTTATATTTAAAAAGGAAAATATTTTACATGAGTAATCTAAATTAAATTTAACAAAAACAAAGAAGCCATACCAAAGTGCCGTCCATAGTAAGTTTCACTCAATTTTTAATAATGTTGTCGATATCCCAGTGGTGCTCTCGAAGGCCCGGGGTCTGCCTTGACCATGACCCATTTGGTACAGATGATCTGCTGTTTACTTTATGAATCCCCCAATCTTTCCGACGAAGTCTTTGTCTTATATCTCGGGGACTCTTGGCTGCGCTTTGAACATGTTAAATCATTTTACATTTTAATGTAGGCAACTCAACTGGATCGAGTACTCACCTTTCTTTTATTATTACGCTTTCACGTAGCGTATCTGCATTTTCTTTGTTGCTTTTCATCATACCATCTCTTGGGCGTTGCGTTCGTCATCACCGCTTCTGATGTCGTCGCGTGAAGGAAAGGGGTGTATCAGGATCATTGTCATCAGGGTGGTGATATCAGTATTAGGTCGTATTCGTCCAGATAAATTAAAGAAAAGGTTCACATTTACTCCACTGTATTTATTCCATTTCATTTTTGCACATCACTTATAATTTCACTAGAATTCAGAGCGGTATTACAAATGTAGGCAGTTGAGGTAATTTACTTTCTTATTTCAAAGGTGATTTTAAAATTACTTTATTTTTAAACGTAAATAACACTTTCTATTAACGAACTTCAAACGTAAACAAACGAAATGTGGAGACAGTTTCAAGACGCGTCACTCCTCGGCGGCGGTCGCGCCAAGAATGGCCGCCACTCGGCCCGAGTCGTGCCGTCGAGACTCTGTCAGCACGCCCCACCAGAGGGCGCACTCCCACTTCCGTTTTCATCGTCATGAGTCCGTACTATTGACCACATGAGTCCATACTATTGACCGTGATCCGTCATATATATATATATATATATATATATATATATATATATATATATACTACTGTGTGTATTTAGTATCTTATTTATAATTATTTATGTAGTTTATTAAATATGTATATTTTAAACTATTGCGCACGTCTCATCCCCTATAATCTATAATGTCTCTCTTCTATAGGCCTGCTGGAAGAGATTTCTTCTTAGAAATAAGTAGTGCCTGTTGTGTCGTCTTTAATTTTGTGATTTCTGTATACTTTATATTGTGTGCAATAAATTGTTAAATAAAATAAAATAAATAACTGATATACTACTTAAATACTTTTTTAAATACATACTTATTATACATAGAACACCCAGACCCGTAACAGAAATTAAAATACATCATTTCAATTTCTGCCCGGCCGGGAATCGAACCCGGGACCTCTTGCGTGGCAGACCGGCATGTTGACCATTGAACCACTCAGGTCGTTATACCCGTTGAATTGAATTGATTAGGTTTTTGTTTATTTAAAAGAAAGCCTAGCTAACTAGTTTTGAGGCCTTCCCCTTTCTCCATCCCAAGTCGAAACTATACCATTCCCTAGTGCAAATAAATTCCCCGTTTACTGTGTAAGTGTGATGTAAATGTCCCATACATAAGTCCTTATGCACAACTAGAATATAGACTAACACCTAACTTTAAGCATTGGAATAGCGACCGAGATCGCTCATCCAGATACTAAGGTGTAATCTCTATCATCTTCTGGGCTGATCAGGTTAGGTCTGACCAGTGTACCAAGAAGGTGTATTCCTAAGAATATCCACTGTGGAATCAGAAAATGTTAAAATATTTTTGTCTAAAAGAAGATCAAACTTATCCACCTTCACATTCGGCATCTGAAAAAGCACACACTTTGTCTTTTTTGGGTTTAGTTATAAATTATTGATTTCAAACCATTCATGCAACTGCAAAAGGGTCCCATTTACGTCGTCATAATTGTTTTTATTTCTGTGAACCTTAAATACTAAAAAAGTGTCATCCGCAAATAGGACTTTGTAAAAGATACCCATGAAATTGTCTTGTTCGCGGACGATACATCTTTAGTGTTTAAAGTAAAAAGACAACAATTAACATATGAAGACGTGAACAAGGCTATTGCAGAAGTGGTAAACTGGTTTACGGTTAATAATTTATTACTGAATGGCAAGAAGACAAAATGTTTAAAATTCTCTTTGCCAAATGTTAGATCAGTGCCCACTAATGTACAAATAAAAGGCGAAAATTTAAATCTTGTTGATTCTACAGTATTTTTAGGCTTTACTCTGGATAATAAATTGCAATGGGGCCTCACATTGATGAATTGGCGAAATGGCTAAGTTCTGCAGCATATGCTGTAAAGAAAATACGGGATATTTCTGACGAGGCTACAGCAAGATTAGTTTACTTTAGTTATTTCCACAGTATTATGGCCTATGGCATACTGCTGTGGGGACACGCTGCCGACTGGCACAATGTATTTGTATTGCGGAAAAGGGCTATTCGCGCGATTTATCAGTTGAGACCTAGAACTTCACTAAGAGATAAATTCAGGAATATTGATATAATGACAATGCTGTCACAATATATATATGAGAACTTAATGTATGTTCATAAAAATGTACACTTATTTAAGAAGAATAGTGATGTTCATAATATTAATACGAGAAATAAAGATAAGCTTGTTGCTGGTGCTTGTCGTCTAGCCAAAGTCCACAAATCATTTATGGGTCAATGTGTACGCTTTTATAATAAGGTTCCAACAGATATTCAGAATTTACCATTAAATAAATTTAAAGTCGCTATAAAAAACAAATTATGTCAAAAAAGTTATTATAGTATATCTGAATATGTAAATGACAAAAGTCCATGGGACTGAACTGCTGTTCTATACAGGTATTTACTTTTAAGATAGTATATAGGACAAATAATGTATTAGTACATAAGGCATGTTTGAAAAAAAAAAGAATTAACGTAGGCTCTGTGGGTTTCTTGCCGTTTCTTTCCCCCACGGAGAACCACCTTGGAAGCGGCGTTAATTTTCCTTCCTCTCCCACACATGATGTCTCCTGTCTGCGCTAGGGTAGGGTAGTAGTTAGAGTAGGGGTAGGGTAGGGTAGGGGTAGGGTAGGGTAGGGTAGGAGTAAGATAGCGGTAAGGTAGTATAGGGTTGGGTAGGGGTAAGATAGTGGTAGGGTCAGGGTTAGGTAGTGGTAGGGTAGGGGTAAGGTAGTGGTAGGGTAGGGTTAAGGCAATGGTAGGAAAGGGTAGGGGTAAGGTAGCGATAGGGAAGGGATAGGATAGAGTAGGGTGGTAGCGACTACCTACCACATACAGCATGTGTGATGCACGCTCGCTTAAAAGTCTGCCTGGCGGTGGCGTGGGGGCTGGGTCGCTCTTTTCCCTCAAATATGGTTGAATTGGACGATGGCTGGGCCCTGCGTTATACCCGTGAACGGGTGCTGCCTTGGTGGACTGGCTTACTCTTGCTGTAGTTTTAGGTGGTTGTTCTTAATTAGTTTCGGCTTTGCCTGGCATTGTCGAGCATGGTTCGGTCGTGGTTGGCGAGGGATATGTTATCTACGGCCATGGGGTGGTCAGCGTGTCACTGTGTATTTCCTTCCTACTTTCCTACCCCCCTCCTTTTTGACGATTGAAAGAGATATTTAATGTCCTAATCAATAAAGAAATTTTGAATTTTGAATTTTGGAATTTAGTTCTTCTTTCTCTATATAGTTTATTATTGCCAATAAAATAAATTATTAAGCTAATTGTTCCGCAATTTGTTATAGTAACCTGAAGTCGTGGTATCCTTATGATGTTGTTATTTAAATAAAATGTATGCGCAACATAAATAATGGGAGGTATGTACTGTTACAGCCTATATTATTACTTTCGTGGGTACACGTACGATGTTAAGTAACTACGTCAAATACGTAGCGCCTGCATGATACTATCTGCTGGCTACCTTTTATCAAATTCTAAACGTACGATAAGCAGTACAAGAATGGGATCTGAGATCGGATCGTTGTGGCATATTGGGTATTTAGTTCGTACTTAGTGAGTCATCAAGTAATTGACATTCATTTCGGTGTTGAGGGTTGTTTCAGCCTGAGTAGCATCTGTGGTCTGTGACATCTACTAGCCTGTGTGGCGTCTTTTGGCCTGTGTGGCATCTGCTGGCCTGTGTAGCGTCTACTGGCCTGTGTGGCATCTACTGGCCTGTGTGGCATCTGCTGGTCTGGGTGGATTATTCTGTGGGGGATCGAAAATGGAACGGAGAATGGTACCTTTTTGTGTCTGATGTTCTGGAGTATTTAGTATTAAAATTATGACTTACATGTTTTGGTATTGGGTGGTAGAAGTGATTATTTGTGTAATAATGTAGAAGGTTCCCATATGATATGCGATGATTTGATACTGAAATTATGCAGACAGTTGAATTGTTTTGTTAGACGATGCTAGAATTAACTTTACTATGGTCATGCGAGTTCGATGGGGGGCCATATGGTTGACTAACGTGTGGTCGCGGGGATGATTGTTGGATGGTCACGGGGCTGATCGGCAGGAATGGTCGGTATAGTCGCGGGGATGAGTGGTGGATGGTTAGCAGGGCTGATTATTGTCATGAATTCAAAAGGTGGTGTAGAGACACATTGGTGGAGAAGGCTGATTTGGGATGTTTTCATACAGGTTTTAAAGCCTCCAATATGTAAATACAGGGTAAAGTAAGGATTTTGTGTGTATAAAATAGGATTTCCAGCTGTCAGTGGTTTCAATATTGGCTATGATTCTGAATAGGCGTTTTTGCATAGTGAAAGGGGTGGGTGAGTTTGCGCTGTTCCCTCACAAATTGTTGCAGATTTGGTTGTATTACCAAACAGTTAGTCAAATGTCAGTTAGTGCAAAGTTGCATGCAGCCGACGGACTGTGTTCTCACATGTAGAGAACCGATATACCGTGTTATTTCTGATTTTATGCAACTGGGATTTGGTCGAAGAATAGACTACGAGCTGACAGATATTTAGTAAAGTGTTGTAACTATTACCTGACCTTGGCAGTTTCGTATTGAAACGTTAGACTTTTGGCGGTGAAGGATAAGATAGCGGCCAATGTTGGCAAGCGAAGATGGTGAGAAGGTAGAATAGGGTAATTACCCACTTGGCCGAGTGTTGTGACCAGGGGACCAAGGGCCCGACAGTTGATCGTCGGAAGTTGTATATATGCCGTGGAAGTTGGCACATTTCTCTAGCGCGATGAAGGATTGTTAGCGCCATCTATGTGCGGATGCTTGCTAACCTTGTGTTCGTATACTCGTAATGTGAGTGTCGTTGAGTTTCCCTAGTGGAGCGATAGATGTCGCTACAGAGTGTAGAGCACCTACCGGTTACAAAAGTGAGAAGATTGACAATGAAAGGTAATTTTGAGTTTTGTTTGAGTGGGTAGTAGTTTTGGGTGTCTGATTACGGTGGGGTCAGGAGTGACCGAGCGAATATGGTATTGTGCTGTGTTGTTTTCGTGTTACAGATTATACACGAGGAAGTGTGTATAGCAGGATGGCCATGTCGGAGATGATCATGAGTCTCTTAGTCCATCTCTTTGGCCTGGATGTCGATTGGTGCGCCACCTGACGGGTGCCTTGCAACTACTATAACAACGTCACAAGCAGCGTGGCGGCGAGGGCAGCCGCAAGGATATTGGGAGCAAGAACTAGAAACCATTCAAGAGCGAAGAAGCGTAGATCCTAATGCGTTAAAGAGATGCGTGATAGCTCTAGAAAATAGAATCGTGAGTGCAGGATGTACTGTTAACAATGTGTAAGGAGTCAAGCTGTGCGTATGTGGCAACTAGTAAGAGCCCCGGCGTATCTCCCGCGAATCGGCCTGATGAGATTGGCCATGGGTGGTGGAGGGTTTTTATAAATAACCCGCGGGATTCGGCTACAATTTTAAACTCGTGAATGTGGCTTTAATTTGACAATACAATCTTAAAACACTATGGGTTCACTCCTGACCCCACGGTAATCAGACACCCAAAACTACTACTCACTCAAACAAAACTCAAAATTACCTTTCATTGTCACTCTTCTCACTTTTGTAACCGTTAGGTGCTCTACACTCGTAGCAATACGAAACTGCCAAGGTCGTAATAGTAACAACACTTTACTAAATATCTGTCAACTCGTAGTCTATTCTTCGACCAAATCCCAGTTGCATAAAATCAGAAGTAACACGGTATATCGGGTCCCTACATGTGAGAACACAGTCCGTCGGCTGTATGTAACTTTGCACTAACTGACATTTGACTAACTGTTTGGTAATACAACTAAATTTCTAATAATTTGTGAGGGAACAACGTATATTCACCTACCCTTTTCACTATGCAAAAACGTCTGATTAGAATTATAGCCAATATTGAAACTACTGACAGCTGTAAATCTTATTTTATACACACAAAATCCTCACTTTACCCTGTATTTACATATTGGAGGCTTGTAAATTTGTATGAAAATATCTCAAATTTGTTTTCTCTACCATTGTACCATCTCCACTAATGTGTTATTACACTACCTTTTGAATTCATGACAATAATCAGTCCTGTAATTATCCACCACTCATCCCTGTGACTATATTGACCATCCTTGCTGTGATTATCCAACAACCATCCCCGCGACTACATGTTAGTCAACCATATGGCTTCCTATCGAATTCGCATGACTATAGAAACGTTAATTGTAGCATCTTCTAACAAAACAATTCAACTGTCCGCATAAATTTGCATTCAGTATCAAATCATCGTATATCATATGGGAACCTTCTACATTATTACACAAATATTTACCTCTACTACCCAATAATAAAACATGTAAGTCATCACTTTAATACTTAAGACTCCAGAACATCAGACACAAAAAGGTATTGTTTTCTGTTTTATTTTCGATCCCCCACAGAATAATCCACCCAGACAAGCAGACGCCACACAGGCCAGTAGATGCCACATAGGCCAGTAGATGCCACACAAGCCAGTAGATGCCACACAGGCCAGTAGATGCCACACAGACTAGTAGATGCCACACAGGCCAGTAGATGCCACAGAGACCAGCAGATGCCACTCAGGCTAAAATAACCTTTAACACTGAAATGAATGATAACTACTTTATTACTCACTGAGTACGATCCGAATACCTAATATGTTACAACGGTCTGACCCTAGATCCTTTTTTCTACTGCTTATCGTACGTTTAGAATTTGATAGAAGGTAGCCAGCAGGTAGTAGCATGCAGGCGCTACGTATTTGATGCAGTTACTTAACATCGTACGTGTACCCACGAAAGTAATAACATTGGCTGTAATAGTACCTACCACCCATAAAATTTATGTTACCCATACATTTTATTTAAATTACAACATTATAGGGGTACCACGACTTCAGGTTACTTTAACAGATTGCGGAAAACTAGCTTAATAATTTATTTTATTGATAATGTAACCCAAGGTGTAAAAAAATACCCAAGAAATTCCTTACATCGCGTGCGCTGCGAAAACTATTGATGATAGAACAAAATAATGTACGACGACTTTGCAGAACACATTATTATCTACAAAAAGTGTCGCGACAGTATATGTCTAACTATTATAGTTATGTCACAATAAGTGTCCTTTTATTTTCAAAATTTAATTGAAATGCCGCCGCTTAAAACCGCTCTTTATTTGTACCTTGGTATTAATTCTTATCAAATCAATTACTTCATATTAACGACTGTTTCAATGCCTTTATATAACTTTTCGAATTATTCAATTCAGACATTCCATTCGAAAGATATCACGAGTTTAAAAATGTGAATATTAGAAAAAAGTCGTGTTCGCCGCTCAGTCAGTCCGCTCGGCTATCTAGGCAGCACGGGGTACGGGAGGGAAGTCAATGTCAATAAATAAAGTGCCGCGCGGCTCACTCGCGCGGTCGGCTCCCTACGCAGCGGTCGTGTGTAACCCGTGTACCCGTAGTGGTACCCGTGCCAAGCCGGGGCGGGCCGCTAGTAAACTATATAGAGGAAATATAACTCGACGCTATCGAGTAGTCTATAATTTTAAAAAGCCGCCTTCGTTATTCTACACCATTTACAATTAGTCGGTTAACACCGTCTAAGTTTGGTGTCACATTTGACAATAATCATAATCCTTGAAGGAGGGCGCTAGGTCTTTCTCCGAAACGTCATTATTTTCATTTTACAACCGAGACATGTCAGTTTCTTTTTCCGTCACGTTCCTTCTTATCCATGTTTCATTGTTGGCGACATTCCATTTCTATCACAGAATACTATATCCTTACGGTATTGCTACATAAAACGCAGAACTAGCGCCACAATAAAATTGACAGGTCACCTCTGTCGCGCTAAAGCTATATAAAAATTACACAACTGAATACAATTTTCAATTATCGTTAAACAGTTACGTTTTTTTCACTAACGTAATATTTAATAACTTTCAACAAAACCCAAATAATAACTTGTTATCGGTAATCAAAATTTTATCTGTTCGAAATTATATGAAAAGCTACACCTATCGCACACTCCATAATTAAAGGCACGCCACTCAAAGACAGAAGAAAGACCAGATATACACCTACGCCTACGAATGGGGTCATATAAGACTGTATGCTCTGCTCGATTCGACACGAATATAATGAAGGAGTATCATAGTTTGCTATCTATTTCAATTTAGTAAGTGCAGTAAGTTGATAGTATTTATGATAAGTCTGAATTGGAACCTCACGGTAGGTACTTAGGTACTCAAAGTTCTGCATTATAAAAAAACAAAATCATGTCCTATATGTAGTACCACGAGACACGTATTCCAAAGGAAACAACAATAGTACCAACCATCGAGCAATCACAAAATAACCAGATCATCATTAGGTACTTCTCTTTTTTTACATACAACGCTTTTGTACATAGCTTGAAACAGTCACCATCTGGTGGTTCCGCGCCTGTAGCATTCATTGGCACGGTAAGCCAAAATACCTAACACCAAGGGGTAGATAAAATAACAATTTATTTCTGCGCCTAATAACAATTAATCATAATATTAACATAAAACCTAGTATTCAATCAAACTAACCATACCTTGCTCGGCAGACGTTACACTGTTAATCATCGACAAAGTATTTAACCAGATGGAACCAAAGTAGATCACATAACTAAAGTGAATACGCTTTGCCCATAAAATAAGGTATCAATATCTTTTGTTTTCGCCTATACTTTTCATAAAGTAAAGTTTTAATAAGTCAAGAATGGGGTGTCATCAGCTGTTCGTGCGAAATCGGCCATTTTTGTTTGTAACAATTATTGATTTTTTAGGTTTGTCGTAGAAGCCGCCATTTAACCTTTTTTTACCACACCACATTTGTGAATAATGTTTTACAAAAACCATATTTCAGTGTACGCCAGTGTGTGCATAAGCCGGGCCTGATCTCTATAATGATATTGATCATTTTACAACACATAACCCTTCCAAAACCTTTCGTAATCCTTTATAATGAAACGGTAGAACTATTGTTCAATTATTTTTTCAGATTGCAAAACTTCGTCACCAAGTTGGTGCATAGAAACTCAGTACTTAGTAACTTATCTATAGTGTTTTAAGAATGTATTGTCAAATTAAAGCCACATTTACGAGTTAACAATTGCAGCCGAAACCCGCGGGTTATTTGCAAAACCCTCCACCACCCATGGCCAATCTCATCAGGCCGATTCGCGGGAGATGCGCCGGGGCTCTTACTAGTTGCCACATACGCACAGCTTGACTCCCTACACATTGTTAACAGTACACCCTGCGTTTCTATTTTCTGGAGCTTTTACGCATCTTTTTAATGCATCAGGATTTACGCTTCTTCGCTCTTGAATGGTTTCTAGTTCTTGGTCCCAATATCCTTGCGGCTGCCGTCACCGCCATGCTGCTTGTGACGTTGTCATAATAGTTGCAAGCCATCCGTCAGGTGGCGCACCAATCGACATCCAGGCCAAAGAGATGCACTAAGAGACTCATGATCATCTCCGACATATATATATATATATATCTACATACATAAGCTCACACTTTATCCCGTAAAGAAAAGGATGTGCTTTATGTATTATTTTCTTATTTGGCTTATTACAACTCTTCATCTATTTTATTTATTACTTGCAGCCGCCCCGGCTTCGCACGGGTACCACTACGGGTACACGGGTATATAGCCTATGTCACCCGGGGATAGTGTAGCTTCCCAACGGTGAAAGAATTTTTGAAACCGGTCCAGTAGTTTCGAAGCCTATTCAATACAAACAAACAAAAAATCAAACCTTTCCTCTTTACAATATTTACTAATAGATAATAATTAATATTTCCTCACAAAATTATTTGTGTTTTTTGCAGTTGCACACGCTTTTTGCAGGAACTGGACATGAATACAAAATATTTTAAGAGAGGTAGGGCATAGCGGGGTATCCCGTTCGAATTGGAGCTGCCCGACTGGGGAATTACCTCCACCTTACAGAACACCGCAGCTAAACAATACTCTTTTAAATAGTGTTGTGTTTCTGCCGGTGAGTAAGGTTTCCAGTGCTCCATGGGGTGGAGATTTGGGGAACCGTGGCTTTGGCAGTGGAGGGCATTTTTCTTTTTGCTGCCAGAGCAACGTGTTATAGAGGTGGGCAACGCATTGGCGACACTCTTGGTGTTGCTAATGTCTATAGGCAGTGGTGACCACTTTCCAGCAGGTGGCCCGCTTGCCTCTTTGCCTACTGTATGACATAAAAAAAAAACTACAATTAATACCTATCAAATCATATCAAATCATTATTTTATTAATTTTAGTTTAGCGTGTATCTACTCGGGTTATGGCAGAATACCAGTGTGTTGCTATCCCAGGCAACACTGTGCTGAGCTATAACCCTTTTGTGCTGCAGCACACACAAGCGGCTTCACTACGCAGGGAGTTATAATGGTAGCTGTGTATACCTGCCTACATAGTTAATTAATTACTAAGTCTACCTTGTACCTATACTACTTATATATTGCTTCTAAGTTTAGGTTGTCTGTGTGTGCATGAAGTATCAAATAAACCATATTCTATCCTATTCTATTCTTTGTCTATTATTCCATACATAAGCCAATTACTGATATAAAGGGTATAGTTTAGATTCACACAGCCACTGTCACTACACAAAATACAAATCAAATTAGTTTATTTTATTTACGTAATACGTTTTATATCTATATATATATATGGCGACATTTGGTTTTTTGACTATTTTATTTATGTTTATTCTATAATAGTAATATGATTTATAAACTCATTTTATTGTTTGGATAGTAGGTATTTATTTATTTGAAGTGGGTATTGCTTGCTTGACGGTGCAGTGTCGGTGGGATATTACGGGGCCCACTGAAAACCAGCGTTGTGGTTCGCGGCAAGCGGCCACAACATTATGCTGAGTAGGGTCCATTTACGCTGGATGCCCACGAAAAATGCCACTGGGAACCCTATAATTGTCTCCGTGTTTTATGTACTATTTTTTTTTTTGTGTTATATGTAAATTATTATGTCGTGGCGTCCTTTGTAATAAATATTTTCTTTCTTTCTTTCTTTGATTCACACTTAGTTTTCAAAAAATATTGAATATAAACTATATGAGTATGTATGTACATGCACATGTTTAATTTTAATCAAACTGCTAAATAGGAGGTAGAAATTAATTTACCTCGTAGCAAATCTCCCTGCACGGTAAAGTAGTTGTGAATGTAAGGTATGAGTGTGTTTTTAGAGTGCGTAATTGCGTAAAAAGTTTGTATGATAACATGGACATTTTTACACGAGTCGTGGTTTTTTATATGTCTATCTATATTACCTAATCTTTCGCAATTTAGTGGCTTTCTTTCGCACTAGCGTTCGTTGAAGAAGTATTCTGTGGCTGCACTGTTCATCGCGCTACCATTCCTTCGCACTTTTATTGACTGCACAAGTAATCTGTCGACCAACAGTTTATCGTAACTACAATCTATCGAACCACTATTCTTCGCACGTTTGTATTTCGCAGTTCAATTACGCACTCGTATTTTGAGTGTGTATAGTGTAGGTAAGACTGGTGTGTGTAGGTATGTGTGTTTGTATGTGTGAGAGATCAGTGAACACAGTGTACGTACTCGGCGTCGGCGCGAGAAATGTTTTGCTCGATAAGCGTCGGTTCACATGGCACTGAGCTTCGGTGGCCTAATGGTTACGGTGTCCGACCCGAACCCCGAGATACCAGGTTCGAACCCCAGAGTAAGTAGTATTATACAAAGTTGATTATTGTTTTTTATGTAATTATTTTACAGCCCCGTGACGTAATTTGATTATTATCATTTTTTCTTTTGTTTTAGACCTTTGCCGAAAATATTGTCGATGAAAATTGATTTAAAATAGCACGTCTAGAACTATTTTTGGATAGCCCCTTTTGGGATTGAGCCATATTTGCAACAAAGAAACAAAGAATAAAAACAAGTACACCAGAACATGAAATGACGCCTAACATGGCAAGGAAGCCATTACGCCCCATTACAACCACAGCGCCTAATGAAGCTATCAAGGCGCCCTCCAGCGCCATTTCTAGACAGGCCAGGTCATAGACTGACCGAGAAGATGCCCGGGCACGGGATTAGCCCCATAGGCTCACAAATGCCTCCGCAGATTGAGGAGCAAGTCAGACTGTGTGTGTTTTTTGGTGCATGCTAATAAAAGTTGAGACGAAGCGCTTAGTGTAGGGCTTATACTACTAGGGAGAGCGAGACCCAAGAAGCGATGGATTGACATCGCTGAGTCGAATGCGAGAGCCAACGGCTTACGACGCAATGATGCCGAAGACCGGGCGAAGTGGAGAAGATTGAGTAGGAAAGCGGACCCTGGCAGAGGCCGGGATGAGTGCTAGGACGACGACGACTACTAGGGAGAGAGAGGGGAGGTCTATAATATTAGTGTTCAAAAACATTTAATGCGGTCGACTGCGGTTTACAAGAGAGTTTGGTTGTATTTTTAAATAAAATAACAATCGCATTTTTAAAAATTCTTTTTAATATAAAATAAATTTATTTCATCAACTAAATTTACAATCACAATTTTATGAGTTGTAGGGGTCTCCTTTTAAGTAAAGCTTTACTTGTGTCAGGAGGCCCCGTTGTTCTAGACAGAGTTAACAAAAACAATTTAGTGGGGAACAACATGAGGTTTAATAATGTTAAAAAATATATGAAAGAGCACAACGGAACTACGGAACACAATTTATAATAAACAATTAATCTAATATGTAAATTACTATACCTACTATGATTTTAATTCAAAGATAGGAAATGTGACTATTTTTTATTTTGATTTATATATTTTTGGATGGATGCTTTTGGGGGAACATATTCTCTATACTGGAGAGAGTAAAAGTAACTGCAATATGTAAACAGAAGTTAAGTGGGCGCCGCGCCTGCGATGTTTGGTTTTTATTGAATTTGGTATTTATGCAAATGCTACAGTGTATGTGCGGCGTTACTGGAATCGACGAGTCCATAGCCAACACATTCAGAAACAGGCATAAGAAACATGGCAGATAGGATTGAAAAGGCTCGTACGAGCTTAACTGGTATCGTGTTGCGTATGCCCCAGGGATACATGAAAACAGGTACCCAAACCTACCGGTATCAGGATAAAGGTCCCACGGGATGCCCAAGAAGCGAAGGCGCCGAGACGGATGCGAGAGCCAACGGCTGACGACTTCAGAAAAAGAAGAAAGAGTAAATACGCGGACCCTGGCAGAAGCGGGTATTAACTGCTCGGCTGTACAACCTTATAGGCCTATGTGGCGTACTGACTATCGCATTAGCAAGCAATCATAATTGAACGTCATAGAATTTTTCCATTTTGACCACATCACCTAGGTTATCAAATAAGAGCTGAAGTAATTTATTAATTTATTCCATAAACTTTTACAGTTTTACAATTTAAAAACTAATGCACTGTAAAATTAAAAATAGGTACATAAACTTTATAAGTCTAAAGAAGGATAAAAATATAATTTCAAATTCCTCACATGTTCATCGTCTTACAGAACCTCAAACACTCCATGCACACATCCGCCCATCGACTCGCAAAAATATCACAGGTAGACGCCGATGCCAAAAGCGAATTGATCAATCAATCAATCAATCTATAATTTATTTATTTGTGGTACACAGGTTTTGTTGGTGGTCAGGTGCGTTGGCGCGAATCAGATTTAAGCGTCAGTGGAGGATCATTTAAAAAATACAAATATATTGAAAGCTAGGAATTTATTAATTAAAACATTACACAATACAAATGCCCGACTCGTTCGATTGGTGAGTAAGGAAGGCGCTTCGCAAAGGCTTGTATTGCTTTTTATGAATCGATACGTTTAGGATTGCACAACACTGTTAACACTGCACTCGGTCTTGACCGCCAATAAACCCATAGCGTAGCTTCAATATGACACGCGCGACACAGTCCGAGCTGCAGGGGCCGCGAATATATTATGTTTTGCAGCTTCATTCTTTGCGATTTAGGTTTGACATGTTGTAGTTGGGCCCCACGCATCAGCCTTGCACGGATCTTTTAAAGTAATTTTTTTACTAAAATATTTTTCTTTTTTAATATGGCAACACAAATCCCCTCCGTAACCTACCCTTCGCTATCCCCACCAAGTCTACCTCATCGGTCATCTTGCGTTCGTCTGGTCATTACGTGTTTCCGTGCTGAAGCCTAAGCACGTCAACACAGCCCCAAGAATAAATAGTTTCTTTTTCCGTACTTACCATCTTTAAACATGGGGAAGAAAAGGAATAGGGAAAAAAGTGAAAAAAGAATCAAGAAGAAAATAAGGAAGTTGGAAAAGAAATTGAATACAAAGCGATGTCGTTTATCATCATCGGATGATGAAAGCTTTAAGTAATTTCTTAACTACCCACCGGGTACTTTTTTAACGACGCGAACACCTATATTTGGGTTGTCTCCGTTGTTTCTTAGCGATGCGAACAACTATATTTGGGTTGTGTCCATCGCGGTTGCTAAAATGTTACATATACCTAATAGTCACCCAGATGCGAACAACTAACATTGGGTTGTATCCATTTTTATGCTGGGCTTGTTGTGATTCGATTAACTAATCGAGCTGTCTCTCTCACAAGTATTAATGAGAACAATTTGTTCTTTCAGACCCTCCTGCTCCTCCAGATTTGGATGTAGCTCAGAGTCTAATAGAAGTCGAGTCGGATTATCTGGCTTCGCGACCTGCTACGCCTGTCGATCAGTGTTTGGACTCTCAAGCCCTCCCAGGAGTCATATCTTCAGCAGTTGAAGAGCCATCGGTGCTTATACAGTTTATACACGCCCCTGCTCTTCCATCCGTTGCTAACCCGTCGGAGGCAGTGCCGTTGGCAAATGCTATTAACACGGAGTCAAATCCTGGAACATCCATAACGACTGAAGTCGTCGAACGAGATCTCGATATCGAGATTCTAAATTTATTGGGCGAGGCACCGGAACCCGAGGTGATCTTTGGTAAACCTATACACAAAGATATAGCAGTGAGGTGGCAAGATATTCTGAGAAGAGGGTTGACCCATGAATTAAAAGAAAAAATGTCTAAACAATACCTAATACCCAGTAACTGTGAGTTACTTCTGCCACCTACCCTCAACCTCGAGGCAAAAGCGGCGTTGACAGAGCCATTTGTCAAACGCGATGCATCGCTTTTAAATAGACAAAAGCAAATTAGTTTACCAGTTTCGGCATTAGCGCAAGCCATTGATACACTTATTTCCAATAAAGGTGAACCAAATTTAAAAAAAAAGTTTTACAGCCGATTAGTGATGCCTCTAGAATTTTGTGTAACCTACATTATAATGAAACCAAGATTCGCAGAAAATTTGTCATTTCGTCAATAAATACGGGTTTGAAAGATACTCTAAGGCAGTCCGCACACGACGCGACATGCATCCGACGTGTAGGATGCATATGTCCGACGTGTCGCGTACATCTGTAGTCCGCACACGGCGCGACACGTCGGATGCATGTCGCGTATGAGAAAAAAATAATATATTTAGTCTGCGCACATCGCACGCTAACGTCATCGTAACGACATGCAACTTGACACTGACATGACACTCACTGCATACGTGTTTCCTAGGGATGTTCCAGTATTTGTATAATTGAAGATAAAAACTAGAAAGCTGTGACCCGATATACAAAAGTAAGACCCTCATCGATTAAATATTATGTAGTGTGCAATAAGGTACTTCTGATAAGAAAATTGGTCCCGAAGGCAATTTTAATAAAGTAAACCTAAATATATATATATAGGTACTATTATTACATTCATACATTACATACAACTCTCACGCCCGTGTCCCATAGGGGTAGGCAGAGACTATCGAGTACCCAAGCTACGATCCTAACACACCTCTTTTGCCTCTTCCACATTCATACATCTTTTCATGCATTTGCGCCGGTTGAGGGTACTCCTAACCTTTATTTGATCAGTATAATGTCCTTCTTGGGCGCTCTTTCAACTGTTCCATTTACATACATACGATAGATACCATTCGTAATCTGTTTTTCTTCCATTCTCTCCACGTGTCCATATATAACAAACAAACCATCTCAGCATACCTCTTTCAATACTCTTTTATGAGATTACTCCTATTTTATCACTTATGATGATGACCTCACACTCCGTATATTTTACATTAAATACCTATATTGTTTTTTATTACATTCCTTTAGACATGGAATCATGGACAGAATGGCACAGATCTATCATTATCTTCAGGAACAAGTGTTCTGAGATCAATAGTTTCTAAGTTATTATACTTTCACGTTTGACAGCTGTCATCCGAAATGTGGATATCGACGAGTACTATCATTTCTCTTTAGAAACTAGAATTCTAGGACCTTTTTAAGTTTGACAGCTGTCATTCGAAATGTAGATTTCGACGAGTACCTACTAGTATTCTAGGACCACTAGTTTCCGAGTTATAACTATTTTAAGTTTGACAGCTGTCATCCGAAATGTAGATTTCGACGAGTACTATCATTTCTCTTTACTACGACTAATAGTTTCCTAGTCATAACAGATTGAAGCTAGCTGTACGCTCGATTTGAGCCGCTTTGGGGATCTCGTTAATCTTCTAATCATTGCTATTTTCTGAGTTCTTGGCCGATTTCTTTGATTTTAGTCTCAAACGATGGACCGGATTAGGCGCACTGTACCACCAGCTCAAAAGACCAACTCGGGATTTTATTACGTTTTGCGACTTTTTACAATTAATTACGCATTGCCACAAACGCAAAACACCAACCCGTGACTTGTGAAATTTTTGCAATCAAAATGGCGGGCAGTACAACAACAGGCCGACATTTCGTACCTTCACTATCCTGGGTACAAGTTTGAACCTAAGTTCTTTCTTCGCGCTGGTGTTTGCCTATTCGTTAAATTATTAGTCACCACACAAAGTTAATGTTGTTATAATATTTTGTAAGTCTTTCTGGTACTCACAATGATAGTGCTATAAGAGAGGTTTTATTCTGAAAATCACAAGGCACTTTATATTTTCGCAAACAGACTTGCAGTTCCAAAGATATTTAGGCATCAACGAGGAAAATTCGATATTTTCGGCCCAAATACACACTCATGCAGAGAAATAATAGAGGCGACTAACGTAAGTTAAGTATCAAAATTATAACTACCTACTGTTGGTGGAAGGGCACCGAGTAACTCTATTACCTGACACCTGGTTTGCTGGGCTTGCTTGAGCGGTTCGTGATATAATGGTATACCGAAAGTACATTAGAATTTTACATACTAATGGATTCCATGTCAAAAATAGTCGTGACAGGATACTGAGACACTTTATAATTATTATATAAATTATTCCTTCAATCACTATTATAAAATTAGAGCCAGAACTGAAAGTTCGTCCCAACACTAGTTCATATAGTAGCATGACGGGGGGACTATTGCCTTACTCAGTTGCAAACTGAATTTGACATTAAATAATTCTACACTACGTCATCTACGTTGGCCACTAGCCATAGCGTCTACAAAATTAAAGTAGTGTAAGATTTTTATATGACAAATTCAGTTTTCCAGTGAGTTAGCCAATAGCCCCCCAGCAATGACGAATAAAACCAGAGGGACGGCAATGTGGTTATGGTTTCTGTGGCGATGATAGGCCATGAGCGTGCCGATTGACAGCCGATTATCCATATTATTATTATATAATACCTGTTGCCCGCGACTACATCCGCGTGGGCCTCTGAATATAAACAAAATACCTATCCTTCAATGACAATTTAAAATTAACCATACATTTCGGCTGGTCATCTTGGCGATAATGTCCCGGTTGTGGTCTCGCGCGCAAGTGCCCTGTGTCCGTCTTGATCCATGATTTGGGAGATCAGGCAATTATAGTGGAGCAACTGCCATCTGACCACCGTGACTCTGTTAACAAGGGAACCTGACCAGACTGGACATTCCTGAGGCCTGAACGTGCATATTGCATCACGATGTTTCCCTCACCGCAAGGACACTGGTTAGTGTTCAACTAATGTATATAACTTATAAAGAGCATTGGCACTGCTATTCGAACCCTCGTACCTCGGGGTACGTGTTTTACCCCTTAACCATTACGCCACCAACGTTCTCATCATAGTACATCTCGGATACTGAATATAAATGTAAAGCAGGTAAACTGATAATAGAGTGTGCTGTAAATTACGTGGGGAACAGATGTCTGGCCTCTCCAGGTACGGGAAGGATTAATCGGCCCAAGTCGTAAAGACGGACGTGCGTTCCAACAGACTCACCATTAAGGGTGTCAAAGACCGTGCAAAGTCAACTAAGAAGAGCAGAAAGTTGGACCGCGGGCCTCCGCGTGTTGGGCGGGAGCGCAACCGAGATTTATAGCAAATATGGTGATTTCCCTCACCTTACGGTGGGTATAGGTTAATGTTCAACTGTACATAACTCAGAAAAGAGTCATTGGTACATAGTGGACCTGGGGTTCGTACCCAGTATTTGAGGGTATGAGTCTGACCCCTTAACTATTAGGCTACCGACACTCTCATCATCATCGTGCTTCTCGGATTACTCTTATCGAATCTTACACTTTATTCGCCCAGTATTCGGAGATACATACAGCCTTTGGATTGGCTTCGAACAAGACTAATAAACATACTGACTCAAATGTAACGCAGTTGAACTGGTAATTTAGGAGAATAGAGTGTGTTGGGAGCCCGCATACACTTAAGAAGTTTAGATATTATACGTACCTACCTACATTAACCTGACTAACCTAGCTGACGTCAACCGTCAACCGAATTAACCTTAAATGTACTGAACCTTTAAACTATCGAGTATACAATTGTAAGCAAGAAATTAGCAATTACACTCTATTTTTTTTAACTTTAAAGTACTGGGATGCTGTTCTCCATTCTCATTGGTTACAAGTCAGCGTTCACATCAAACATACATTCCCACTTTCCGGTAATCAAATGAATTGAAATTTTGCATACATATAAAATAAATGACAGTAGAATATAATGGTATTACTGAACTGAACTACTCTCGGTGACAATCGGCTCCGAGACTGTTCAACGTCGAACGTCGAACGATCGTCATGGACACGGGACGACGGGTCGTCCCGTGTCCTAGACAAGTATATAAACTAAACAAGTTCCTCTTATCTATACGCACGACTAAACATCTCATAAATAACCCATAGTTTGTTTATAAATTTTTGTGCAGCTGAGTGTATAAGATAGGATAAACTATGATGCAATGGTATTTTATATAATGTTCTTTTAGTTTGAGCACATCTGTTTCACGCATTATTTGACATTGTGCTGTCTCCTCTTAAAAGGAGCTTTTTCTTTCCTCTTTGAATAACAGTTACAGGATCATTTGGCATTTGGATGAGGGCGTGAGTGTCAAATATTAACTCCAGCTGTCTGTCAAAAGTGACGCTGTACAAGGTGGCAGCGTTAATTCTGATTTCGTCCACGAGCCAAATGATCTTTGTAAACCGTCAGTTGACAGTGCCGCGTGCATGCGTCCTGCATGCGTCCTGCATGTGTCGTGCATGTGTCGTGCATGTGTCGTGCATGCGTCCTGCGTGTCTCCGTCGCGTCGCTGTCGCGTCCGTGTTGCGTCATGTGCGGACTGCCTAACAAACTCAACCACAGACAAGTTTCTTTTTGGAGACAATATGGCTGAAAAGCTCAAGGCAGCTAAGACGGTTCAGCGTTCAGGAGAAGCTCTTAAGACTGTCCAGAAACCAAGATTCAAGAAGAACCTTGGCAACATGAATTTTAATTTTAGGAACCAGTCAAACTACAAATCCCTGCACCAGAAGACTGCGGGCAGAGATGCAGGGAAGCCTCACCCAGCCCCGCGCCAGCAGTACCGAGCGCCAGCGCAGGCCCCGCCGGCCCAGCGCGGCCGCAGCCCGCCGCCGCCGCCGCCGCCGCCGCCGCCGCCGCAGACCCGGCGCTCGAACCGCAATTAAATGAGGTAGCGTACGCAGGTCGCTTATCTTTCTTTTCTTGTGCATGGAGAAAAATTACAAATGACTGAACTATTATTCAATGTATCGAAGGATACAAGATTCCATTCATTGAAACACCAACACAGAGTACTTTCCCTGTTGTTTATCCAAAAAATGTTCAAGAATTGTTAGACTTGAAGAAGTCAATACATAAATTACTTCAAATTAACGCAATTCGTAAATGCAGTCATGACGAATCTGAATTCTTATCGAGTATTTTTTTAGTACCTAAACCTGATGGCGAAAACAGATTTATTCTCAATTTGAAAAAGTAAAATTAATATATTAGAACTTATCACTTTAAAATGGAAGACTATCGGACAGCGTCAAAGTTAATAGCACAAAATTGTTTTATGGCAACCATAGATTTGAAAGACGCGTATTTTTTTATAAACGTAAATGAATCCGATAGAAAATATTTACGCTTTAAATATCAGGACTGCCTTTACGAATTCAATTGTTTACCATTTTGGTTATGTACCGCACCTTATGTATTCACAAAGCTACTAAAACCAGTTATGGAATACCTTAGAAACAAAGACTTGTTATCTGTAATTTACCTGGATGATATTTTATGTTTCGGACAGTATTATAAACTTAGAAAAAAGTTGCTTATTTCCAAAAACCGAATGTAAATTTTTAGGTTTCATTTATGATTCCAAACGTATGATCTTAAAACTTCCAAATGAAAAGAGAGTTATAATTATTAAGTAAGTGTAAACTTCGTGATTTTACGAAACTAATCGGACTGTTAATATCTGCTTGTTCAGCCATTGAGTATGCTTGGCTATACACCAAGAAATTGGAACATCACAAATACCTTTGTCATTTGAAAAATCCTAGTTATGACCAAATTATTGATTTGCCTGATAGTTTCGAAACTAAATACAATTGGTGGTTATCGAACATAGGAAATGGGTATAGCCCTTTTAGGTTCAGTACTTATGATTTGGAAGTTTTTTCCGATGCTTCCCTCACAGGCTGGGGAGCTTACTATAATAAGGAAAGATCATACGGTTATTGGAAACAAGATGAAAATTCTTTACACATTAACGAATTGGAACTTAAAGCGGCCTTTTTTGCACTTAAAGTTTTTACCAAGGATTTGACTCACAAAGATATCTTACTTCGAATTGACAATACTACTGCAATAGCAAGTATTAATCGTATGGAAAGTGTACAGTATCCTCATTTAAATCAAGTAACTAGAGACATCTGGCAATGGTGTGAAAGCAGAAAAATACATGTGTTTGCTTCATATATAAATACGAAGGATAATCAAGAAGCAGACGCACTGTCTCGAAAACAGTTCCAAGATACGGAATGGGAACTAGCAGATTATGCATACACGAAAATTGTTAAACAGTTTGGTAATTTTGACGTAGATCTATTTGCTAGTCGATCTAATGCAAAATGTGACATTTATGTCACCTGGAATAGCGACCCTGATGCATGGGTATGCGATGCCTTTACCGTATCTTGGAGCAACATGAATTTTTATGCTTTTCCTTTCATACTTTCATACTTGTCCTAAAGGTTTTACGAAAAATTATAGCCGATCAAGCAGAAGAAGTGGTCGTAGTTCCACATTGGCCCACCCAGCCGTGCTATCCCTTGTTCAGAAAACTGACCCGGTCACCCTGCTTGTATTTTGAACCTGATGTTAACTTGCTAACATCTCCTTTCAGGTCGCACCACTCTTTGTACCGGACCATACGACTAGTTGCCGCGAGATTATCCGGCAAACTTACCTGAACATGTCATTATCGGAAACATTTGTCGAAATTATGATTAATTCCCTTTCCGATAATACTATTATTATCCGTAAAGCCGATGTCCTCTGCAGAAAGGGATTTCTGCTCACGCGCAGCGGTCACAAATTCTTCTTTTATATAACGGTTAATAAAGCTTATAATTACCGATTTCTCCTTGGAATTAAAAACTGGGACTCTGGCGATATAATTTACTTGCGTTTTAGGAAAAGTGTAGCCCACAACCCTGCAGATGTTTTCGGTAATAGCAAACATATTTTCGCCTTTTTTATCGGTATTCCCTTAATCTCGACATTATTTAGTCTGGCCCACTGGTCGTTAACCATCAGCTCACCACGAAGTGCCAGTATCTCATTTTCAGCGGCGATAGTACTTGTACGAAGAGTTGAAACTTCCCGTACCTCGCGCTCTATGCTATCTACTCTGACCTTAAATTCGTCCAGTGACTCGCTATTAGACCTGCATGCTTCCTTAAAATCGACCAAATCTGTCTTAATATTTTTTATTTCAGCGACAAGCAAGGGCAAGCTAGAAAGTTGAGTCTTGAGTCCCCGTATTTCCGCCAAGATAGTATCGAGTACAGTCGAATCCACACTCCTAGGGGCCACAGGTGCGTTAGGTACTTTAGGCGTACCTATTGGTGGTGCCGGTAAGCTAAGCTTACATTGCCCACATTTCCATGCAGCCCTACGATCAGCCTCCAACTTGCGGTACTCAGCTTCATATATACCAGCACATCGATAATCTAGGTATTTCTTACATGCCGCACACTGCACTGAATTCTGCATCACACATTGCGCATTTCATGATTATGTATAAAACAACAACTTTTGTCTCTCAAAGAAATATGTTGTACACTCGATATGAGTGACCGGTCTGCACAAAATAATCGCTCGTGTACGAGTACGATATGATGTAGGCTAAAATGAATACTTGAGCTTTAAAATTCGTAAGTTTACTTATTTTTAATTATTTTAGAAGTTGCTGTTGAGTGCTGAAGTTTTTGAAAATCGGCAAATACGCGTATCAAGCGTATGGGTGAACCTGGCGGGATCCCGAGAGCATTAATGAAATGACCTACCTAATGTTAAAACATTTTATGTCTTAGGAATATTTTTGTTAAGTATATCGATATCGATAATATTGCTTAATATAACATATCGACACAGTGAACATCCCTTTTTAATTGATTATGACAAAAACTTAAGGAGATTTAATTATTTTTTGTCTCTGACCTTGCACGCATTTTTTGTATGAAAAAGCTGACACAGTCCCCTCTATAGACTGGCAAGAAGGTCGCTAGTATTCCAATCTCTTTGATTGCACTATTTATTGGTACTACTATTTATTTGTGTGGCATTTAGCCTGTGTGGTATTTAGCCTATGTGGCATTTAGCCTGTGTGGCATTTCACCTGTGAGGCATTCCTCCTGTGTGGCATTTCGCCTCATAATATGACGATTAAAGTGGCACTGACCAGAGTCACACCGGCCTGTGTGGCACCTAGTCTGTATGGTATTTTGCTTGTGTGCAGGTCCAGTTGCGTGGCGGCCCGGTTGCGAAGCGGCCCGGTTTCGTGGCGACCCGATTACGTGGCGGCCCGGTTGCGAGGCGGCCCGGTTGCGTGGCGGCCCGGTTGCGTAGCTACCCGCCTGTATGGCATCCGTCAGTGTGGTAGTTCGCCTGTATGGTGGTTTACCTGTTTATTAATTCTTCTGTCTGGTAACATTACTCTTTATTTTAAAAAATCAGGATGTCGCTGACGTGTGACTGTGGCGTATCTAATTCTTTATTGCATTATTTTATTTAACCTAAACTGTATTAAATAAATAGATTTAGTTTATATGAATAACTTAATATTATTATTGCAAGCTTAGGGCCAGTTCATTTTAGAGGTGAGACGTACTAGGTTAAATGCGTACTGAGTCTTGCGAGTACGAGTACGTAAAAATACTTGTTCCAAAAACCTGTTCCTCAAATACTTCGAAGTATGCGTTGTTTTCTAGTATTAGGAGTTTGTGTTTTGGTACAGAATCCTAATACTATACGTTTTTGATGTGGTTTTTGGACGCAGGTCCACGGGAATCGATCCGGGGTTGGAGTGTAGCAAAGGAAAAAAATGCTTATAAAATTTCGGAACCCACTGGTTGTTGTATAGCAAAGGGGGCACTGAGAAAAAAGACTTCGAAAATTTTCGACTTTTAATAATGGGACGTGATAGGGGAGACCCTCAGGAAAACCGTTTGTATGGGACACTTTTCTCTATGGCACCCCTTGGGAGGCGCTACGGGGCGCTTTTTTTGTTATCCGATTGTCTTCAAAATCGATATCTAAGAGTCCCATGGGACTCTAGACATGAATCTGGTGCCAAAATTGTAAAAAAATAGCCGCCATTTCGAAGATTTTTGTTATTGGACAGATTGCTTTTAAAATCGATATCTGAGCGTCCCTTGGGTCTTTTGACATGAATCTTGTGCCAAAATTTAAAAAAAATTGCCGCCATTTTGAACTTTTTTGTTACTGGACCGATTGCTTTCAAAATTGATATCTAAGCGTCCCTTGGGACTCTTGACATGAATCTGGTGCTAAAATTGAAAAAATGGCCGCCATTTTGAACTTTTCTGTTACTGGAGCGATTGCTTTCAAAATCGATATCTAAACGTCCCTTGGGACTCTTAACATGAATCTGGTGTCAAAATTGAAAAATATGGCCACCCGTTTGAATTTTTTGTTACTTCATCGGAGAGGGAGTCTGCTTTTACGTGAAGCGTCTCTGTTCGTGTCGTGTACAACACTTTCACGCGCCGCAAGTTAATAAATGTAGATCTAATTTAAAAAAAACAATTGAACACACCCTCTGTCACATCCCATCATTAATAGTATTCGTTATATGTAATAGGATCGCAACTCATCGAAATTTTTAAATTTTTTTTCGCATATCTTTTTCTCCTAGTGTCACTTATTTAAATTTTGGCACTAGATTCATGTTTAGAGTCCCAAGGGACGCTCAGATATCCATTATGAAAGCAATCGGGCCAGTAACAAAATGTTCAAACTGGCGACCATTTTTTTTTCAATTTTGGCACCAAATACATGTCAAGAGTCCCAAGAGACGCTCAGATATCGATTTTGAAAGCAATCGGTCCAGTAACAAAAAGTTCAAAATGGCGGCCATTTTTTCCAAGTTTGGCACCATATTCATGTCAAAAGTCCCAAGGGACGCTCAGATATCGGTTTTAAAAGCAATCAGTCCAGTAACAAAAAGTTCAAAATGGCGGCAATTTTTTTCAATTTTGGCACCAGATTCATGTTAAGAGTCCCAAGGGACGCAGATATTGATTTTTAAAGCAATCGGTCTAGTAACAAAAAAGATCAAAATAATCTTCTGTACGTATTCGTACTAGTATCGAACTAGTATTATACGTACGTTCTAGTACTGTCCGTGTGTCAGTTTGATACATACTTCAAAATACTCGATACGTGTTTGGACGTCGAAGCAAAACCTAGTTTTAAGAAGTACGAGGTAAAACCTGTTCCTAAAACCTATTCCAGTATATACGTCTCACCTCTAGTTCATTTACAGGTATTTGTATGGGTTATCTGTCAAAACAAGTGACAGTTGGTTATCCGGAACTTAATAGCAAATGGTGTATCTGCCCTTTATTTGTATTTATTTAACTTACCATGTATGTTAGGCGCACACTCACTGTTACAAAGCACCAAACCATTTATGCAGGCGCAGCTTATGTTGTATAATATTAAGTTGCATATTTATCACACTACAATTAATATATGGTATCATTTCAGATTCCCGGAAGCGATGTCGCAGACCCTAACTTTAATTGGACAACGCAAATTGTTCCCCCAATGTTAGAAGATTTCGACGACTTTGTTTGTGGTTTGTCGCCTGCTGTAAAACTTGATAGCACTTCCACGGAATTGCAATTTTTTTAACAATTTTGTAGTAAAGACTTGTTGCAAAAAATTGTCTATTTTACGAATCAATGTCATCAACACTTCGTAAGACATGCTGATCTAAGACTATACTCAAGAATGCAACGATGGCAAGACGTGACTATTGACGATATTTACATTGTTTTAGCGCTAACGATGCTTTTCACTAGAAACAAAAGAATAAAAATTGAGGAACACTGGTCTACAGACCCTTTGTTACATAGTCCAGTGTTCCATAATATTATGTCTCGGAATAGATACTGCTCAATTATAGCCATGCTATCCTTTTATGAAGCCCCTGCAAGGACAAGTGATCTACCGAGATTACACAAAATAAAAATGTTGGTTGACCACGCACGTGAAATGTTCAAAAACACATTTATCTGGTCAAAAGTTATGCATTGATGAAAGCGTTGTGCCTTTTAAAGGTCGTCTAACTATAAAACAATATTTACCCAAAAAGCGTAATAGATTTGGTATCAAGCTATATGTCTTATGTGATGTGAAAACTGGATATCTCGTGGATTTTTTAGTGTACTGTGGATCAGAAACAGAAATAGAATCCGTACCAATTTTGGGCGTAAGTGGATCAGTTGTTGCCGAACTTTTAAAAGACTACTTTTTTTGCAACCGAGAGTTATATGTAGATAACTGGTATTCCAGTCCTCAACTTTTCTTGTATTTGAAAGAAAGGGCCACATACGCATGTGGCACCGTAAGACCGAATCGAAAAGGTATGCCGAAATTCCAAAAACTGAAACGTGGTCAAACAACCGCTTACATGGCTCCTCCTCTCTTAGCCCTAAAATGGCAAGATAAAAAACCAGTCATAATGTTATCTACAAAACATGATGACAGAATGATACCATCAAACAGTTTAAACTACTTAACTGGCCTACCCAAACTGAAACCAGAGTGTGTGGTAGACTATACGGCAAATATGGGATCGGTCGACACCGCTGATATGATGACTAGCACGTTGGGCTGCATAAGAAAATCAAAGAAATGGCATAAAAAGCTTGGATTCCATATTATTGACATGTTTCTGCTTAATGGTTTCTATTTGTTTAAAATGACAAGAAATAAGCAAACATCTTGTTTAGCTGATTTCCAATTAAATCTTATCAGGCAAATAATAAAAAAATACAAGCAGTGTCCTCTAACTCAACCGTCAACTTCGCGTGGCGTCCTTGACCCTTGCCGATTTTTAAATAACGATACTTTAGAGCACTTTCCTACTAGAATACCAAACGGCAAAAGTCAGCGATGCAAAATCTGCGCTGCAAAAAAAAAACGGTCTGAAACTCGATTTATGTGTAAAAAATGCAAAGTTTATCTGTGCGTAGATCCATGTCTTACTGAATACCACAAATCGACATAGAAATCGATATCCTGAACCCGCATCACTATTTTTGCGATTGGTCGGCGGTTGCTTAGACGCGGTTGAGTTGTAACTCGCTCGACTGACACTCAGTATTCGGCAGTGACGAGTGTTTGTAACACGTGTGTACAATTAAGTGAAAATATCTTTTTTTTGAGTCGAAATGGCATCTAAGGGTATGTGGCCTTCAGAACGCATTTTATTTATTGTAAGTTGTGATTTTATTACAAAATATTCATGTTTGTTTTTAATTTAAAGGAAAGATAGAAGAGAGCCAGTCAATTTTTGATACCGGTGACTATAGTCAAGACGAAGTAGACATTGATTTGCCATCAACAATATGCGACAGTCAATACCATGTTTATTTGCCAGAGGATCAGTCACAGTTACGCAGCTCCGATAGTACGCCAGATCTTTATAGATCTACAGCTACACAAACTTTACTGAAGACTACAGATAAAAGTACACAATATGAGCAAATTGATAGTCCAATCAAAGGAACTGCACAAATATTGGCTAACAGTTATTTTGCTGGCGATGAACTTCTTAAAAAGAAGTTTATCGAATGTTACGTAGGTGTGGTCTCATCCATAATTCGTGTTTTAGATAAATAATTGATCGACTGATTATAAAAATAAAAAAATGTATCTGTGATTATTTGACTGATTTTATAATAAGTAATAAGAAGTTGAATCTGTTATTTAACTGATTTTATAATAATAAGAAGTTGTATGTGATTATTTTAATAAAAATTGTATGTGATTTTATTAGGCTGTTGAAAATTCTGTAGTTATCTGATTATAAAAAAAAAATGTATCTGTGATTATTTGACTGATTTTATAATAAGTAATAAGAAGTTTAATCTGTTATTTTACTGATTTTATAATAATAAGAAGTTGTATGTGATTATTTTAATAAAAATTGTATGTGATTTTATTAGGCTGTTGAAAATTCTGTAGTTATCTGATTATAAAAAAAAAATGTATCTCTGTGATTATTTGACTGATTTTATAATAAGTAATAAGAAGTTGAATCTGTTATTTTACTGATTTTATAATAATAAGAAGTTGTATGTGATTATTTTAATAAGAATTTGAATCTGTTATTTTACTGATTTTATAATAATAAGAAGTTGTATGAGATTATTTTAATAAAAATTGTATGTGATATTATTAGGCTGTTGAAAATTCTGTAGTTATATGTATATCATTAGAATCTGTCAAGGTTCGATTCGGTAAACTGATAATAATGTCGAAAACTGGTTAATATTGTCGAAATAAGTATAATCATCATCATCATAATATCAGCCAGAAGACGCCCACTGCTGGGCATAGGCCTCCCCCAGAGATCTCCACAAAGACCGGTCCTGTGCTTTCCGCATCCAGCTGGTACCTGCGATCCTTACCAGGTCGGCGGTCCACCTTGTAGGAGGCCTACCCACGCTGCGTCTTCCGGTACGTGGTCGCCACTCGAGAACTTTACTGCCCCATCGGCCATCTGTTCTTCGAGCTATGTGCCCTGCCCACTGCCACTTCAGTCTGGCAATCCTTAGAGCTATGTCCGTGACCTTGGTTCGCTTGCGGATCTCCTCATTTCTGATTCGATCGCGCAAGGAAACTCCGAGCATAGCTCTTTCCATTGCCCTTTGGGCAACAGTGAGCTTTTTTATAAGGCCCACAGTGAGCGGCCACGTTTCAGTTCCGTAAGTCATCACTGGCAACACGCTTTGTCGGGAATAGCGGGGCCGCCGGGTACTGGGGGCCGTGGCCTGTGTGTGCTTGTCATTGGGGGGAGTTGCCATAATCGCCGCGCTTGGCAGGCGGGTTGGCGATCGCAGTACAGTAGATGTAAATGTACCCAGAAACATTAGTCGCCTCTTACGACACCCACGGGAAGATATGGGGTGGTGCTATTCTTTTAGGTGGCGGCACTACACACCACCACAGTATAATCATGTTTGTTAAGAAATTGACCAATGTTGTTTGTTAACTGTTGCATTTAGATAAAGAATACTCTATAGGACTGCATTGAAAAATAAGAATAACGAAATTCTTTTCATGACCAATTTTATTGTGCGGAAATCAATAAATCTTTCAAGATCTGTAAACGCTTTTTGTTTCATTGTGTTACCAAAATACCTGCTAATATTAGAAATAAAATTACAAAGTAACGCTTTCTATCTACTGTCTGTTACGATATATAGATGAAATTGTAAGCGTTTGAAGGGGAATTACCCATATCGATATACTATTGAACATCACTATTTGTTGTAGGTATTTATTTTTCGTTTTACTGTGCGTGGCGCTGAGGGCACGCCAACTGATTCTAAGCGTGGCGGTTAAAGGGTTAAGTATTGGTGGGTTAATGCAGTCATGATAGATCCAATCACATGATTCATAAGACTTACTTGGGTGATGTATTGTGGTCAGAAGTGACCGAGCGAATATAGTACTGTGCTATGGTTTTCATGTTTCAGATAACACACAAGCACGTGTGTATAGCAGGACAGCCGTGACGGATGCGGTCAATAGTATGGAATAATGAGGTCAATAGTACGGACTCATGACGAAGAAAACAGAAGTGGGAGTGCGCCCTCTGGTGGGGCGTACTGACAGATTCTCGACGGCACGACTCGGGCGAAGTGGTGGCCATTCTTGGCGCGACCGCCGGCCGCCGAGGAGTGACGCGTCTTGAAACTGTCGTCACATTTCGTTAATAGAAAGTGTTATTTACGTTTGAAATAAAGTAATTTTAAAATCACCTTTGAAATAAGAATTAAAATTACCTCAAATGCCGACGTTGTAATACCGCTCTGTTTTCAAGTGAAATTATAAATGATGTGCAAAAATGAATTGGAATAAATACAGTGTAGTAAATGTGAAACTTTTCTTTAATTGATCTGGATGAATACGATCTATTACTGATATCCACCACCCTGATGACAATGATCCTTTCCTACATACACCCCTTGCCTTCACGCGACTATATATATATGAATGAACTCCCTGTCGGTGGCGAGCAGTGCGATGACAGAACGTAGCTGTAAGCATCATGTCAAACAGTTGCAACTCAACATCTGTCATTTGAATAACAATCACACGTTTGACATGCGATGCAATTGTAATGTTACTGCAACTGAGACGATTTCCGTACCAGAATCGAAGCCCTGACGCCGACACTTTCAAAGCATGATTGTTCGTAATTTTTTACGTAAAGGTCTCGTAATCGTAACAAATTCTTATTCTCCGTCGAAACGTATGGGTGTTAGATAACGTATAAACCACTCATATACTTTTTTAATATATCCTAAACCCAGACCTTAAAATTAAACAGAACCTTAAACAAAAATTAAAATTTGTCATTTATTTTTTTCGGCCTGGCCAGGAATTAAATCCGGGTGTGCGTGGTAGACCGATGTTATCAGTTATATTAATCGATCGATATTCATGCGAAATACTTACTTATTTCATACATAGTGGTCGCTACTTACCACAAAGTAAGAAGAAAGAATGGAATTCGAACAGTTCAAAAACACGGCCCTGCGATGGCGGAAAAATCAATATTTGTGCATTCTGAAAACTAAAATGATTAACTTTGCAAACATAAAACCAGATAATTAAACACAATAGTAATTATTAACATTCCGATAGTAATTTTCAATCTTAAACGTTTCGAATTGTTTAAACCTGTAATACTGCAGTAGATAAAGTAATTAAAATTGCATTGCCAATGCTTTCTTACTACATTCTGAGGCCTATTTTTGAACCGCACGCCTTGATTCAAACGGTTTTCAATTTCGCTTTTCGGCGTGAAACATTCGATATTTTGATCCACGATGCTGATTTTACATATTCTGGAAACGTACTCTTTTGGTACTTATTGCTAGTGTATTTAAAAAAATATTAAAGCTTTAATTTCGAAAATGAAAGTTGGAACCTGTTCGAATCAAGGCGAGCGTGTGAAAAAGAGAGCCCTTAGGGCCCTATTTTTGCTCCCTTACATCCACACGACCGCTCGTCTTCTAATGCTTGTCTTTTCTAGTTCGTTCTGCCCGATAACGATAACGTGCGTGAACATTATCGACTAGATTTTCCCGTGGGAACTATGAATTTTGGAATTAATTAAAGACGATGTGTTATTCTTGGAAGTTACCGAAATCAACGATATTATTTGAACGTATACCTACTTAAATAACACCCCGACACGTAACTTAAAATTCATCATTTCCCTTTCTGCTCGGCCGGGAATCGAATCCGGGACCTTTGCGTAATACACAAAACGTTATGTTAACCAACTGAACTAATCAGGTCGTCGTCGTATTTATATTGCAATTGTTACTAAGTATGTCATCATCATCATCATCATATCAGCCAGAAGACGCCCACTGCTGGGCATAGGCCTCCCCCAGAGATCTCCACAAAGACCGGTCCTGTGCTTTCCGCATCCAGCTGGTACCTGCGATCCTTACCAGGTCGTCGGTCCACCTTGTAGGAGGCCTACCCACGCTGCGTCTACCGGTACGTGGTCGCCACTCGAGAACTTTACTGCCCAATCGGCCATCTGTTCTTCGAGCTATGTGCCCTGCCCACTGCCACTTCAGTCTGGCAATCCTTAGAGCTATGCCGGTGACCTTGGTTCGCTTGCGGATCTCCTCATTTCTGACTCGATCGCGCAAAGAAACTCCGAGCATAGCTCTTTCCATTGCCCTTTGGGCAACAGTGAGCTTTCTTATAAGTATGTACCTAATAAAAATCTTAGACACGGTAGTGTCTAAATCGATTTTCTAGAGACAAATTTTTTAATAAATACCTACATTTTCTCAATAATTTAATCTTTATAATAACCAAGGTCACATAACTTAATTATGTTTTGTTGTGGTATACAGTAGCGTTCTATTGTATTTATAATACCTGGTAGGGTGTATGGCATTTAAAATCTTTAAATTTTAGGACTGTTTTAGTAGGTTTTTTCATTATTAGTGGCCACTAAACTGTTATTTATCGGACTGCGCGACGCAAAGGAGGGTAATGTAATAAAAATAAAAGTTGATCCATTAGCTTTATTAGATTTTAATAAGGTATTAAATTCGTTACAAAGTTTATTAAAAATAAAATTTCAAAAAATAAAGTGATCAACCTATGTATGTTTGTATGTTTGTTCCTTTGTAGCACTTTAAAGACCAATGCGTGGGCCGATTGTAATGGTTCTCACGTCTATCGATTTCTCCTAATCCTACGAGTGCCACTGATGACATAATATTGATCAAGATTCAATATGGCGACTACCAGCCGCCATTTATTGACAAATAAAAATGTTACGTCGACAAACTATGTCATGTGTGGACACATTTTATTACATTTATATAATAGGTTAGTATCCGTCTCTACCTTTTTATATGAAAATGGGATCCCGCCTACTTTCAAATTTAAATTAAATTAACGTTTGCACTTTATACACCTGTTATATCCAACAAGACCTCCCGTTCCTTTCTATACCGTGCCGATTTAATAATGTTTCATTAATTATTTTTGCCCATAATAAAAAAATAAATTTTGAAACGGAGACTAGTAGGAGCCAATTTGATTCGTCTTTTGTGGTGAATTCTCATTCTCTTTTAAGTAAATATGAATTGCAAAATATTGTTTTGCCTTTTAATTGCTTTGGCGACAGTGATGCAAATCCCAGGCACCGAATCGGTAAGTAGTATAGGTCACAATAACTAAAAAATCAAATTTATGAACAGATACTTATATATTAATATAATATGTTATCCACTTACACGTCCACGGTAAGCGTATTACCTGAAAAAAAATTCTTAACCGTCCGAGGGAACTACAGTCCCAACGTCAGTTTGTTACCTGTGGACAGTTTGACAACTGTCATTTGTTTTAAAAAATGTCAATAGATGGTTCTGTATTAAATTATTAATCCACGATAGTACTGAGATAACTATATGGGTCTGTCAAAAAAATTTCATCTATGGTAATATTCGTTTTTCTGGAAAATGCGCGGCCGGGTGGCGTTACTAATTAGCGCGCGGACGTGTGAGACTAGGTACGCTTGCGCGCCGGACGCTTGAGTGGTTATACAGAATTGCCTAAGATTGGAGCGTCGGTGGCCAGGTTAAGGTATCTGACTCGTAAGGGAGAGGTACAGGGTTCGAATCCCACTGCATCCATATTATACCAATTCTCTCACTCTTTACTCAGACTCTTTTCTGAGTTATGTACATTAGTTGAATGCTAAGCGATGCTCTTACGGTGAGGGAAAACATCGTGATGAAAGCCGCACATTCAGGCAACTGAATGTGTAGCCATGTTTCAAACTGGTCAGGTTCCGCTGATAACAGGGTCACGGAGATCAGACGGCTGTAGCTCAACTGTAATTGCCTGATCTGCCAATACTCTGGATCATGGTCAAGGCAGTTGCGTGCGAGAGCACACTTGGGGCATTAACGCCAAGGTGATTATTTATTTTATTAAGAAATGGTTTTAAAGTTAATCCGCCATCGCAATAGCTTACAACACACACAATTATACAAAATAAAATCAAACAAAAAAGAAGATAAAATCTAGCTAAATTATGTAATTATTACAATTAACCAATTTGGCATTGCCGTGTTCGATAAACAGAAAATTTAAATAGATAAAATAGTATTTATAATGCTAATTGAATATTTATACATATATAATATAAGGTGTAGGTGTAAAGTGGAGTGATTAGCCAGTCTGTAGCCATTCAGTTTGAGTTTCGCCCGCCAACATAAAGAAGTCTAGTCGACTGTCGCTAAAAATAAAATTAACAATGAAGGTATAATGTCCAAGTAATTTATATGTCTGGTGCGATCCTAGTATGTCATAATAATATAAATCATATTATGTCCAATAGATTACTAATTAATAATAAAAATAAATTAAAAGTTACATATTAATATAATTGTGGGTATGTGATAATAATTAAAAACTAGTTTCATGTAATGTCCAGCCTAGTAAAATTATAATTAATATACGTAATTTAAAATGTGGATAAATCTCCACATCTACAGTGAGCCAAGTTCCAGGATATGGGGTCTACGCAGCATTCTCTCACCCCTCTCTCTTTCTCTCACATTATTTCTGAACCCGTACAATGTGTTTAGGGACCAAATAGGAGGTGAAAAATTATTCCATATCTTGGCCGAAGCATACTTGAAACTACGCTGAAATGCACAGGTACGATGTTTCGGTACGGTCATCAAATATCTGCCAGCCCGAGTTCCGTACTGGTTATTGTCTCGCGACCAACATAACTTGGAAGCTAGGTAAGAAGGATACTGTTATCTAACCACTCCAAACAACATCGTCGCAAAGTGCACATACTGCCTTGCACTCATTTTTTAAATTTTAGCCTCGTTTAAATATGGAGTCACGTGCGAGCGGGATGGTATGTAGAAGCAGAATCTAGCACAAGCGTTTTAGACTCTCTGTATCTTATTATGTGTTTGCTTCAAAATACAAGGACCGTATACTACGTCCATGTAGTTAAACTTGAATAAAATTAGTGAATTACAAAGCTTAACTCTCGCGTTTGTGGTTAAATAGGGGCGAACCTGGTAAAGAACCTTCAGCCTGTAAAAGCAACTGCTAACAGTATTAATATTATGTTTCTGAAACTTCAGTTCCTCATCGAAAAGTAGACCTAGATTCCTAGCTTCACTGACTTGTTCCATCGGCTCATTGTGAATATAAATATTGCTTATCCCATTCTTAACTTTTTCCACTGCGGTTTTAGACCGCATAGATCATATATTTATCATCTGCGTAAAGGAAGAACACGAGCTCCAACGACGCGTTTGCTGCGGCATTTTGGTACCCGGCAAATGGCCCGATGCCATTGATAGGCAAAACGCTGCGCAACCAGATCGATTGGGCTCAGATGGACACATGGCGAGTACACAAGGTCGACGTGCAGACAGGGAATACCTTCGTCATGGTCAGCGTCCCGGAAGCTATCGTCCCAACACTGCTGGAGAGAGAACGTAGACTGTGCTTCTGTCTAGGGTCAGTCTACGTGAAGTTCCAGGTCGTGGGGGGGAAGTTTTCGGAGCGCCCGGCTGGAAGAGCCGAAGAGGAGGAGAGGCAGGACACCCCACTGGAGAAATCTAGCACAATCGCAGTGGCGGATACGGCTATACCAGGCCCCACAACACTTCACACAGACAGACCGCCACGGCTCAACTACGCAAATGGCTGGAGGATCACGACACCACCATCGCCCTAATCCAAAAGCCCTGGGTTAGGGCGGACCGCATGTATGATGTCCTACATACAGGAGGTAAGATATACAATTCGACTGAATCACCCAGAACATGCATATATACTAGTAACAATATACATGCACAACAACTCCTAAATTACAGTTCCTGAAATCTAACAGCGGTAAGGATAACCAACAAACTTGATCCCAAACAGCAGGATATGGTCAATGCGTCAGTCTACATGCCAGAACAGGACAGCCCACCATCTAATGTGCTAATCCAGCTGGTGAAATGTTGTGAAGAGTCGAAGCTGGAGCTCATTGTTTGGGATGGACGCAAATACACACCATCCACTCTGGGGGATAAAGAACGAAAACAACAGAGGTAAACTTTTAGTTGAATACCTGTTCACAACTTACCTGCTAATAATTAAGAACGGTAAAGAACCGACCTTTTTAAATAAAAGAAGTCAAACGATAATTGACCTAACACTATACACACACACACACAGACAGAAACCGCGCCCAAACTAATATCGAACTGGAGAATCTCCACATCTACAGTGAGCCAAGTTCCAGGATATGGGGTCTACGCAGCATTCTCTCACCCCTCTCTCTTTCTCTCACATTATTTCTGAACCCGTACAATGTGTTTAGGGACCAAATAGGAGGTGAAAAATTATTCCATATCTTGGCCGAAGCATACTTGAAACTACGCTGAAATGCACAGGTACGATGTTTCGGTACGGTCATCAAATATCTGCCAGCCCGAGTTCCGTACTGGTTATTGTCTCGCGACCAACATAACTTGGAAGCTAGGTAAGAAGGATACTGTTATCTAACCACTCCAAACAACATCGTCGCAAAGTGCACATACTGCCTTGCACTCATTTTTTAAATGTTAGCCTCGTTTAAATATGGAGTCACGTGCGAGCGGGATGGTATGTAGAAGCAGAATCTAGCACAAGCGTTTTGGACTCTCTGTATCTTATTATGTGTTTGCTTCAAAATACAAGGACCGTATACTACGTCCATGTAGTTAAACTTGAATAAAATTAGTGAATCACAAAGCTTAACTCTCGCGTTTGTGGTTAAATAGGGGCGAACCTGGTAAAGAACCTTCAGCCTGTAGAAGCAACTGCTAACAGTATTAATATTATGTTTCTGAAACTTCAGTCCTCATCGAAAAGTAGACCTAGATTCCTAGCTTCACTGACTTGTTCCATCGGCTCATTGTGAATATAAATATTGCTTATCCCATTCTTAACTTTTTCCACTGCGGTTTTAGACCGCATAGATCATAAATTTATCATCTGCGTAAAGGAAGAACACGAGCTCCAACGACGCGTTTGCTGCGGCATTTTGGTACCCGGCAAATGGCCCGATGCCATTGATAGGCAAAACGCTGCGCAACCAGATCAATTGGGCTCAGATGGACACATGGCGAGTACACAAGGTCGACGTGCAGACAGGGAATACCTTCGTCATGGTCAGCGTCCCGGAAGCTATCGTCCCAACACTGCTGGAGAGAGAACGTAGACTGTGCTTCTGTCTAGGGTCAGTCTACGTGAAGTTCCAGGTCGTGGGGGGGAAGTTTTCGGAGCGCCCGGCTGGAAGAGCCGAAGAGGAGGAGAGGCAGGACACCCCACTGGAGAAATCTAGCACAATCGCAGTGGCGGATACGGCTATACCAGGCCCCACAACACTTCACACAGACAGACCGCCACGGCTCAACTACGCAAATGGCTGGAGGATCACGACACCACCATCGCCCTAATCCAAAAGCCCTGGGTTAGGGCGGACCGCATGTATGATGTCCTACATACAGGAGGTAAGATATACAATTCGACTGAATCACCCAGAACATGCATATATACTAGTAACAATATACATGCACAACAACTCCTAAATTACAGTTCCTGAAATCTAACAGCGGTAAGGATAACCAACAAACTTGATCCCAAACAGCAGGATATGGTCAATGCGTCAGTCTACATGCCAGAACAGGACAGCCCACCATCTAATGTGCTAATCCAGCTGGTGAAATGTTGTGAAGAGTCGAAGCTGGAGCTCATTGTTTGGGATGGACGCAAATACACACCATCCACTCTGGGGGATAAAGAACGAAAACAACAGAGGTAAACTGTTAGTTGAATACCTGTTCACAACTTACCTGCTAATAATTAACAACGGTAAAGAACCGACCTTTTTAAATAAAAGAAGTCAAACGATAATTGACCTAACACTAGCGACAGAAACCGCGCCCAAACTAATATCGAACTGGAGAGTCTCTTCTGAGGCATCCTGTTTAGACCATAGGTGGGTTCTGTATGATCTGAACATAGCTAATATTAACACGGTGCTACGTAGAAACTCACGAAAGACAAATATTAATAAATACAAAGCTCTGGTTGAGGAAGAGGCTAAACGCATGAGTGAGCCATTAGAATTAACCGACACGCAACAACTACAAAAACAGGTAAAACAACTAACAAAGATAATGATTAACTGCTATCATAACAGCTGTCCCAAACTAGGAGTCTCCGACCCCACCGCCAGACACAAACCACGGTGGGTCCCAAATTAGAAAAAATTAGGAAAAAGGTGAGACAACGTTTCAACAGAGCAATGAACACTAGATCTGAGGAAGACTGGGATTTATACAAAGATGAAAAAGCAAAGTACAAAAAAGAAATCAGGTACATGAAGTACACAACGTGGAAAAGGTACTGTACAATCATCGATTCCAACGAACAGGCAAAGCTGGTAAGGAAAGTCCTATTCAAACCTATGGAAACACAAAAAGGTGCCCTGGGCAAACCAGATAGTACAATGACAAGCACTGCTGAGGAGTCGGAGGAAACCCTGCTGCAAACACACTTACCCGGTTGTAAAATACACCAAATAAACAACTCAGACATCAACGAGGAGGCACATACACCCACCGCAGAGGACTAGAAGATCGCAGGTGAAGCAGTTACCAGTGAGTCGGTAAACTGGGCAACTAACAGTTTTCAAACATTTAAAGCAGCGGGGCCAGACGAAATCTTCCCTGGACTTCTACAATGGGCGGGCGAAAGCATGGCATACCTGCTGACGGATATATTAACAGCATGTTTAGCTCATAGATATATACCGCCAAAATGGCGGAAGGTAAGAGTCATCTTTAAACCAAAACCAGAAAAAGTGATTACACCGATATCAAATCGTTACGAGCTATTTTTCTTACCTCCTTAAGACTCTTGAACGGCTCTGCGACAAGAAGATTAGAGATAAGGCACTCATAAAACATCCCGTGCACAAAAACCAACATGCATACGTAAAGGGTAAATCTACAGAATCAGCACTAAACGTAGTGGTTGTAAAAATCGAAAATGCAATTCAAAATAAAGTAATCTAGGTACTCTTATAGATATAGAGGGGACTTTTGATAAAACAAACTTCACGAATATTAAAAATGCATTAAATAATAATAATAAATAATCGTGGACAAATTCATCTATCAGGCCATTTACTTACTAGAAACAACGCGGACACCGTTACTGAGAGAGAGTGGAAATTAAACTGGAACAGCCACATTGAATCGAGGTACAACAAAGCTACAATATCTTTCTGGCAATGCAAGAGGATGGTAGGGAAGACTATCCCCCAAAATCATAATGTGGCTATACATAACAATGATGATGATGCTACGGAGCGGTAGTATGGTGGACTAAAACCAAGCAATCCATTATTATAGCAAACTTACAAAAACTACAAATGTGAGATGGCGATCAAATGCTTGTCTTGTCTAAATATAAAAAAAAATAAGCGGCTGCATGAGTACAACCCCAACTGCAGCCCTGGAAGCTATGCTCAACCTAACACCACTCCACCTACACGTACAACAGGATGCAGCAAAAGCTATGGTACGTTTAAATACTCTTATCTACTGGACAAAGTGCCGTTCCCGCATACGCAGCTCTACTATGATGAAACAAAAAAGGAGCCAATGATGGAGGCCATTAGTGACTGAATATCAAAGCAGGTGGAAACGGTCAAGAAATACAAGATCCAACTGTACGAGGACCCACGAGAGGGTCAAAACATACGGGTAGTAAGGATATTTACAGACAAGTCCAAAACAGACTCGGGTACAGGTTGCTCTGAAAACCTAAACATCAAAATAGCTACCCCACTGGGTAAGTACAACACGCTCTTTCAAGCGGAGTGCATGGGAATCATCCTAGCCATACACGCGGAGACAAGAAGGTAGAACAATAGCTCATTAGGATATTTTCAGACAGCAGGGCAGTACTCTTGGCCCTAGAAAACAACAACATCACCTCGGGGCTTCTACTCGACTATTGCAAATGCATAAATGAAGTATGTAAAACTTATTATATAACCTTGCAATGGAACCTTGTAAAGGACACAGCGGATAGAGGGGTAACGATGCATCTGACGAGTTGGCCAGAAGAGGTTCTAGTACGAAGCCCATAGGCCCTGAACCAATCCTACCTATTCCATTCGCATGGACCCGTAAACAGCTAGTGGATGGAATCATGATAAAAGATAACCAACTCTGGTCATCACTAGAGGAACAGCAGCTGCAGCTTTTCAGAGTCGAGGTGGTGGTGGACTGCATTGAGATTAATGTGCAGGCCTTTTTTTTATTAATGTTTTGTTGAAGCAGGACGGAAGTCGGACGAGGTGGCGCTCCGTTAACCAGCTACCTAGGAAGGTGCCTGAAGCGGAGACCACGTGGATGCCCGAACCCCCCAGATTGGCCTCCTGGCCCTTCTATCTGGTCGCTAACCAGCAAGGTTGAGCAATCTGGGATTTTTCGTAAAATAGCGGGACAGCCTTTCACTGGTGGCTAACAAGCTACTTGGGCCCCCAACATTCTACGTTCGGCCAGCGGCGGCGCCGTGCTTCAGATCCCGCTGCCCTCCGAAGCCAGGCACACGGTACGGGAGTGGTGAGCTGTAGAAAAATCGGTTGCCCACAGCGACCACAACTATCCAGACTTTCTGTGGACTTTTCGTAGTGATGGTCATGGCTCCGTGATATATTTCGCTAATTATAATTGTGCAAAACTGAAATCTCATATCAGTAACTAGCGATCCGCTCCGGCTTCGCACTGGTAACCTTAACAAGTTATACACCTAAACCTTTAATTTTTCTTAAAGCATGACCTTAATAAAGTAATGTACCGCTATAATGATAACAACTCAAATCTTACCGACACTAATGTTTAACTAATTAATTTTGTGAATACTAAGCCGAAACAATCTAACCGTATACATTTTGTTACTAGCCGGGTGCTAAATACATCTTATAAAAAAATGAATTTTATCATATTTTCTTCTCTTCTGATTTTGTTGGTGATGAATTTCCCGGTCGTCGAGTCGGTAAGCAGAAAGGCGTTTAAGTATAATAATTCCCAGTGCTAAATTGCATTAGGTTCACTTGCAAAGAGTGATGCGGTTGCTAATTTACCTTCGGCTAGAAGGAGTGGCAGTTTGCGAAATTCTACGACAGGATTCTGTAAGCGGTAAACCGAAGACAGGGAGCAGTGGTGCTCTCATTTGGGTGAAGGTGTATGTCCAGCGAGGCAAAGGCTGATAATGAACAATCGGAAGCAGCCGTCCTCCACGTCAAAAGTAGAGGCCCCAAAGGTGGTTAAAGGCCTCATCTTACACTGGTTTTGGGTAGGTTGATGTGCCCGGTGAATTCAAGTCTGTTTCGTTACTGTGACTGTATGAAAAGCAATACAATAACAGACACTAAAACTCTATTGTGCTCTCGCGTGCAAGGGCTCAAGTTCCACCTTGACCATGATCCAGGATTTGGCACATCAGGTAATTACGGTGGGACGACAGCCATCTGCCCTCCGTAACCCTGTAAACAGGAGAACCTGACCAGATTGGATCATGGTTACACATTCAGTCGCCTGAATGTACACTAATGTACAGGTTTCATCACGGTGTTTTCTCTAACCATATATTCATATTCATTTTTATTATAGTACTGTACATACATCGTCATCATAAGATAAGTCATTGTACTTTGTAAAAGATTTTTTGAAATTGTTTTGTTCGCTGATGATCTTTAGTGTTTAAAATTAAAAGACAACAATTAACATATGACGACGCACACACGGCAAAGTCACTTCTTTAAGAGGCCAAAAAGCTATTTATCAACATAAAGATAGAGTGTAAATTTGGTTGTATTTTTCGAGTCAGATAGTCGTTCCATCACAAAGCACATAAGTCGCCTATGTTATGTTCACAACAAAGGAGTGCGAGGGTCCGGCAGGTAAGCGAAGTGATTGTACGGTTAGTTGCATTCTAAACCATCAAGTAACATCACGCATTCTTTCGTTCGTCTCGTGTCTAACTATAAACAGTGGTCAAGAATATGGAATCTACAGGTATGTACATTTAATTAATACAGTAAAATCAGAAATAATGTATTCGTATGTGTTAAAATATTGTATTGCGGTTCTAGATAAATTTATCTTTAAAATTGATGTTTACTTGGACTAACAAAAAAAGTTCCGCTAGTTACCGCTTTCTGTCTTTAATATTTGCATTGTATCGTTAGTTGGCCGTTATTATTGTGAATTTTGAGAACTCAAACCCACTCATTGTGACACTATCCCCTTTTTTTTTTTACAGGTAGTCGGAGTGATCCAAGTCACTCGAAATTATATTTTTAGATTTTATTGCTACAAAATGAAATTTTTTAATAATTATCATCGTCCAAGTGTGTGGAATGATTAACTAGTTATCTATTGGACAAGCATAGTGTCTATAAACAATTGAAAGACAGTGCTTTACAAATAAAATGTGTTCTCAAAGTGTTTGTTTCGAACTGTTGAAAAAGTGGAAGAACTGGAATTGGAAGATTGAGAGATTCACCAAGTACAATTCAGCATGGTTAAAAAACGACTTGGTGTTGCAGGTATAGATATAGATACGGAAATCATCAAAAGATTCGCCAACATCCTGAGCGTATTATCATGCGGATTCAATGTAAATCACGAAAGTTTGAAAAATTACAGTATTGAAACTGCAAAAATGTGCATTCATATGTATGGCTGGTACAAAATGAGTGCGTCTGTCCACAAACTCCTTATACACGGAGCAGATATTATTAAGGAGCTGCCACTACCTGTGGGTTTATCCTCAGAAGATGTGCTGGAGACCAACCAAAAGGAATTTAAAAGCGTACGGCTTTTCCATGCCAGAAAGGCCTCCAGGATCCACACCAATACCGACATAGCGCACTGGATGCTTATACCTTCCGATCCTATAATTGTGTCGAAGAGGAGGAGTCACAATAAAAGCAGGAAACCATTTGCTAAGGAGGTTTTAGAAATGCTGGAAAATCCTTTAATAGAAATGATGATGACGGAGACGAAGATGATGATTAGGCATCCTGATTCTTAATTTTAGATAATTATTAATATGCCTAGTGAAATATACTTACTTTTATCCCTTTCCTAAATTCATTTTTTTTATTTCTATTTAGTTTTTTACTCTTATCACTTTCCCTTTTTAGGTAGGTAGGTTTGTGTAGGAACTTAGATACTTAGTACTAAGTTGTAACACAATTAAAAAAAAGCGTAGTAGTTCATATATAAATAAATAATACGCCACACCGAACAACGGGCACAAACAACATAATAAAAGTGCTGTGGGTAATAGGTACAGGCTAACCGAGTGCCCATTCATTCTTATTTATGATTATTATTGATAACGTATTGGTCAGGAACCCTACAAAGTACAAACGAAAACATTTTTTCACAAAAATAATTTTTGGCCTCCTAAAGAAGTGACTTTGCCGTGTGTGCTACGTGTAGAAGTTCCAGAAGTGGTAAACTGGTTTACGGTTAATAATTTATTACTGAATAGCAAAAAGACAAAATGATTAAAATTCTCCTTGCCAAATGTTAGATCAGTACCCACTAATATACAAGTAAGAGGCAAAAATTTGGATCTTGTTGATTCCACAGTATTTTTAGGCTTAACTCTAGATAGTAGATAACATTGATAAATTGGCGGAAAGGCTAAGTTCTGCAGCATATGCTGTAAAAAAGATACGAGGTTATTCTGATGAGGCTACAGCAAGATTAGTTTACTTTAGTTATTTCCACAGTATTATGACTTATGGCATACTGCTGTGGGGACACGCTGCCGACTGGCATAATGTATTTGTACTGCAGAAAAGGGCTATTTGCGCAATTCACCAATTGGGACCTAGAACTTCACTTAGAGATAAATTCAAGAATATTGACATGACAATGCCATCACAATACATATATGAGAACTTGATCTATATTCATAAACATATACACTTGTTTATGAAGATCAGTGATGTTCATAGTAGGAATACTAGAAATAAAGATAAACTTGTTACTAGTTTTTGTCGTCTGGCCAAAGACCACAAATCATTTATGGGTCCATTGACCCATAAATGATTTGTGGTCTTTGTGGTGTACGCTTTTATAATAAGGTTCCAACAGATATACAGAATTTATCATTGAATAAATTTAAAGTCACTATAAAAATCAAATTATGTCAAAAAAGTTATTACAGTATATCTGAATATGAAAATGACAGAAGTCCATAGGACTGAACTGCTGTTCTATACAGGTATTTACTTTTAAGATAGTATCTAGGACAAATAATGTATTAGCACATAAGACATGTAAAAAAAAAGAATTAACGTAGGCTCTGTGGGTTTCCTGCCGTTTCTTTCCCCCACGCAGAACCACCTTGTCTGTGGTTGGGTAGGGGTAGGGTAGTAGTTATAGTAGGGGTAGGGTAGCGGTAAGATAGTGGTAGGGCAGGGGTAAGATAGTGGTAGGGTAGGGGTAAGGTAGTGGTAGGGTAGGGTTAAGGCAGTGGGAGAATACGGTAGGGGTAAGTTAGGGGTAGGGTAGGGATAGGATAGAGTAGGGTGGGAGCAGCTACCTATCACATGCAGCATGTGTAATGCACGCTCACTTAAAAGTCTGTCTGGCGGTGGCGTGGGGGCCGGGTCGCTATTTTCCCTAAAATATGGTTGAATTGGACGACGGCTGGGCCCTGCGTTATACTCGTGAACGGGTGCTCCCCTGGTGGACTGGCTTACTCTTGCTGTAGTTTTAGGTGGCTTTTCTTAATTTTACTAGACATACTTAAATCATATATTGAGCGCAGTCCGGCTCTGACTGGCATTGCCGGGCACTGTCCGGTCGTGATTGGCATGGGGTGGGTTTGCTGCGACCATGGGGCGGCCAGCGTGTCACTGTGTGCTTCCTTCTTACTTTCCTACCTAAAGGAGGGGCCTTTTTGACGATTGAAAGAGACATTTAATGTCCTAATCAATAAATAAATTTTGAATTTTTGTTTTGAATGGAGAATATAAATAAAAATTAACAAAAGTTAAATTTCAAATAACAAAATCAAACAATCTAGTAAATAATTAAAATAATACAATGCATCATGTTAACAATATTAATATTAATATTAATAACAATAAAAATGTCATAATTAAAATTTGCGTCAATAAACATAAATAATAAAATTATTATAAATGTCAAACTAATTAAAGTACCTATGCCAGATGCCATACTTTGAACGTCTGGAATTTGTAATTTATTGAATGTCAGCAGAAGTCACAAAAATTTAAACAAATCATCTAATACCTACTAACAACAGAGGGGATAGAAGGGCATCACTCATCAAGATTTCGTTCACAGTATAGTATGCCTTTTTGTTAGCATTGCTTTCACTTATTTTAAAAAGTCAAACCCGGTTTTGCATTCACGGAAATCTATTGGTAGCCTATTATAGACTCGTGGACCCATTATGGCCAACGATGGAGTAGTTTTCTCTAAGCGGTGAATAGGTATGGGAAGATCATGTGGCCTTCTAGAGGAACTTCGTAGTCCGATGGTTTGCAACTCCTTCATGTTCTGCCTTACATATTTAGTCACTTGATAAATGTACAGAGAAGGCAGTGTTAGTATGTTTCAGTAAATAAACAATTTTTCAAACTCAAACTCAAACTCTAATACGTTTATTCAGTTTAGGTTTTCACAAACACTTATGAACGTCATAATTATAATATAAAATTAATGCTAGGCATCACGGCAACGGTTTCTGGGCTAGTATGTAGGGCCATATAAAAAAGAAAACAAAAAATAGACTCCGCGGCCAAAGATTTAATTCTTTGTCCGCGACACTGTGACATTGACAGACACGTAATGTCATTTGATATGTCACCCCGCCACGAGCGCATTGATGATGCCGTTCGCCTGTAATGTGATTAACCAATACAATTTCTCTGAAAATCTCACTATTTACTAAATATGTAAATAGATACTGAATTTAGTGAGTTAAAAACAAACAATAACGTAACCTATGGTAAGTACATACTTCTTTACGATAAGTACAATGCAAAGAAATGTATACAATGCACCTACTGCATGTATTGATATTATTATGTAAATATCATTGAATATAGTCCCTAAGTATATACTGTTATTAAATTCCTAATTATCATTTCAGCTCACGCAAGGATCATGTCCAGGGATTTTTGTCCTCGATGAAGTCGGCAATTTTATAGTATGATTTCTTAAGTAGTTTGCTTTTAAGCCAAGATTTGTACTTATGAAGAGGCAATTCCTGGATGTCCTGCGGTAATTAGTTATAAAAAAGAACACAGTGGCCAACAAATGAAGACTTCACTTTTGTCAATCTGAAGCGTTCAGTGACCAACCTGTTCCTGTGTCTGGTATTGTAATAATGAGTATCAAAATTTTTACTACAATTAAAGTTATTTTTATATATGTAAATAAGGTTGAAATATATGTACTGACATCTTACAGTAAAATTATTAATTTCTTTAAAAATATCTCTCAATGAGACCGAAAACCCAAACTGTATATGGATCTGATTGCCCGTTTTTGCAAGATAAAGATATCTGCGATATCAGCTGCCGAACCCCATAGCATTAATCCATAGGCCATTATGCTATGAAAATAGCTGAAGTATACAGTTCTCGCTGTTTCAATATCAGGGAGACTTTTAATTCTTTTCATTGCATAAATTGCAGAACTTAATCTATAATCTCAGTGTAGCAAGCTGATGTTTCCAATGTAGTTTCTGATCTAAAGTAAAACCGAGGAAAACAGTGGAATCAGAATGTTAAAATATTTTTGTCTAAAACAAGATCAAACTTATCCACCTTCACATTCGGCATCTGAAAAAGGCCACACTTTGTCTTTCTTGGGTTCAGATATAAATTATTGATTTCAAACCATTCATGCAACTGCGAAAGGGTCCCATTTACGTCGTCATAATTGTTTTTATTTCTGTCAACCTTAAATACTAAAGAAGTGTCATCAGCAAATAGGACTATCTCACAGAGCTTATGTAAAAAGAAAGGCAAGTCATTGATGTACCTTAAAAACAGGAAAGGCCCCAAAATAGAAACTTGTGGTTGGAACCACTCCCATATCAACAGGACATCCATTAGATATTGAATCATTAACTTTTACCTTTTGTACTCTGTCATTTAAATATGATTTTAGAAGGAAAAGAGCATTGCCATTTATGCCATAGTGCATCAACTTCTTTAGCAGGGTGTCGTGATGAACACAATCAAATGACGCAGACGACTTGCAAATTTATCACCATTTCAAGGCTACAGACATTAATGCGGATTTGCAACGTATCTGTGTTTGGGCCAAATCTTTCGGTTTACACGTGAACCCTAAAAAGTCTCAGGCAATAGTTATCGGCAGCCCATATATGTACAGAAGATTTTGTACCTTAACTAATATCCCTGACATCGTATATGATGGTATCCCTATACCGCTCAGCAAATCGGCGAAAAACTTGGGCGTAATATTTGACACCAACCTGTCTTGGACTCAGCACGTCAATGAGGTCAGCAAGAAAATCCATTTTTCCTTCAATCAAATATCTCCAACGCTTCTTACCCCTGAAAACCAAAATTTCCCTAGTCCAAACCCTAGTCTTCTCCCCATCCTCGACTATGCCGACTCTTGTTATTTAGATGCCACCGAAGAGTTGCCTGACAAGCTGGAACGTCTTCAAAACCTGTGCATACGTTTCGTTTTTGGGCTACGAAAGTATGACCATATTTCTAAATTTCGGTCGCAGCTTAAGTGGCTCCCAATACGTATGCGTAGGAATCTCCACATTCTCTCCACCCTTTACAATGTCCTTCACAACCCCTCCGCTCCCTGCTACCTCCGTGATCCTTTTTTGCCGGTCGCAAGACAAGCCCAGCCGTTCCAGCATTAAGTCGCTGCTGGCTATTCCTCCCCACCAATCCGACTTTTTCTCCTACTCTTTCGCTGTACATGCTGCAAGATTGTGGAATTCTCTGCCTCATGAAGTACGTGATAGTTCCTCTATCACGATGTTTAAGAAGCGCGTTAAGGAGCATTATCTCTCTCTATCTGTCTAATATTGTGTATATATGTATGTATTGTATATATGCATCACTCTTTGACGAATTGTTTAGCTACATACACTGTGTTGGTGAACGCTCCGTTAATATTAAAAGAAACTGTATTTTTCCATCTTTTCGATAAGTTAAACGTTGAAAATCTGTTCCGTTTCCTCCAGTGGTTGTTTTGTGGTAACAGACATCTATCGTTGCCGGCGTGTCTTGAAGCGTAGTGCATCTAAGTGCTAGTGTGTGCCTGTGTTGACATACCGTCAATATAAAAAGCAAACTGTGATCGCCCGTACGCGCAACGCAAAGTGTGCTGTATGTGAAGCGCACAAACGTGACGATCGCTTGACGCTTCGTTTCGCTGACGTGCCGCAGCTGTTGACAGGCGAGTAGATAGCGCAGACTGAACAAATTCGGTGGCTTTTCATCGCTTGTCTCTGGGAGACATCTTCTAACAACTCTAACGCGTCCATACATATTACCATCGTGCACCATGAAATGCACCGCGTGCAAACAGCCTATCAGCGCCGTGGAGATGGTACTAAGGTGCTCTCAGGATAAATGTACTAACCAGTACCATTACGAGTGCCTTGGGGTTCCTAGATCGGCGTTTATCAAGCTCACACCTAAGCAAAAGACCTCGTGGAAGTGCAAGCCGTGCTCGCAACCAAAAGAACGGAAGGGGGACAACACTCCTGTACGAGACGCTTCGTCCTCCCAGCTGGGACCTGAATTGCGTAATGCGGGAGCTGGATCATCCGAAGGGGTTAATAACGAAGCCGACCCTGCTCCCTTACCGGTCGTCACCGCACCCGAACCTGTGATGGTTAGCACGGAAACGACGTTGGTACCGCCCGTGAATGCCGCGCTGCTGAAGGCAATATCTGATAATAATGATAGGTTGATAGCAACGCTTACATCGGTTATTGACGATAAACTGTCTGAAAATAATAGGGCACTACTGGACAGACAGGAAGCTATAAGCCAGCAGTACAAAAGCATGTTGGAATCGCTAAATAAATATAGCCTACTGTTCGATGAGACGGTACAGGACATCAATTCTATCAAGGCGGAATTAAAAGAGGTTCGTAAGACTAGGGACGAGGTAACAGAGTTGAGGGCAACCGTAGATGGCTTACAGCAGACTTTGAACAGCTTTGAGCAGCGGAATAGGCTGCTCAACTTGGAGATATTTGGCGTTCCCGAGCGAAAGTCTGAGCAAGTCACCAATGTAGTGGTGTCCATCGCGGAAAAGGTTGGTGTCTCCATTACAAGCGCAGATATCACGTCGGCGATTAGGATACCAACCCGAAACACTGACGGCCTGCCCAAGCCTATTATTGCCAAGTTCATTTGTCTAAATAAGCGCGACGAATTACTTACGGCAGTTCGAAAGCAGAGGGGTGTAAATACTGAGGACATAGGTTTGCCTGGAGACCCCCGCGAAATACATGTTAATGAACATTTAACACCCGCAAACAAGGCATTACTGAGGGACACTAAGCTGAGATGCAAGGAGCTGGGGTTTCGGTATTGCTGGACACGCAACGGCAAGATTTTCGTTCGACAAGCGGACAACCTCCCTCCATTACGCATAGGCAAAAAATCACAGCTGTTGTGTTTAAAGAAAGCCGCCTAAGAGTTATTGAACATACGTTTGCTTGCTTACTGCTGTTTCGGTTCGGTTTATGTCAAATGGCTATTGTTATTTTAACCGTACATGTCTCCGGTTTCTATTTGTTTTGTTCGTTATTTTATTGTTTCTCTGTACACTACACACCATACAACATCACTTGTACAACCCCTCAACACTTCATAAATACACACCTACGATACCTTCTTCCTGACTCGGTAATTTCGACTGTTTTGGTTTTTAACTGTGCTCATGTTCCCTTTGAACCGATTTCTAACCTAATTATTTATAACTTTTACAAATGGCACAATTAACTGTTTATTTACAGAATGCACGTAGTATAAGGGGTAAGACTGTTCAATTTAGGCAGGGATTACTAAACAACAACTATGATATCGTGGCCGTGTGTGAAACTTGGCTGGTGGACGGGGTATATGATTCCGAGGTGAGTGACTGGCGATACGACGTGCATCGCCGGGACCGGGCGTGCGTTGCGCGCGGCGTCGGCGTGCGGGGTGCGGCGCGGCCGGTCGGCGGCGGAGTGCTCCTACTCAGCCGCCGCTCGCTCGCCGCGCGCCGCGCCCCGCCGCCGCCGCTTGCGCCGCTGTTGTCCGAAACGATGGGCCTCGAGTTAGTGCACATTATTCATTCTGAGTTGGATTTGCACATTATTTGCGTTTACTTACCGGGTTCGGGGTCCAGTCATGACGATCAATTGCGCAGACTAACTGTTTATTTGCGGGAGCAGTGCACAGCGAAAGCTCATTATTTGCTATTAGGCGATTTTAATTTACCAAATATTAATTGGGTTTCACGATCAGGAGGATATTTTTACCCTAGTGGGATGTCGGGCGACTGTCAAGAGGGTTTTATCGAGCGGGGTCCCCAATGGCAATGGCCGGTTTTTAGATATTGCATTTTCTAATACTGAGGTGGAGGTTCGACGCGTAGTTGATCCAATCACTCGCGAGGATTGGCCTCATCACCCGGCGCTTGAATTAGATCTAGTTAATATCAATCACAAACCTTTGAAAATACCCTGTAAGAAAATTTATAAATTTAAAAAGGCCCATTACGAAAATATTTTCCATGATTTGTGTACAATTGATTGGAATCTTGTTCTGAACAATGTACCGCTGGATGAGGCTGTGCTTTTTTAAATACTACTATAAACTCTGTTATAGACAAACATGTTCCGTTTTTCTATAGCACTCCAGATGGCTATCCAGTTTGGTACTCCAGGGCGTTAGTGAAAATAATTAAAGAAAAACACAAATATCACTCACTCTGGAAACGAACGGGCAATAGTTGTGATCGTGAAACATTCTCCCTGCTACGATCTAGGCACAAGAAACTACAGCGACAATGCTGGAGTAGGTATAAACAGCAGTGCACTCAATCAATCACTCGAGATCCGAAAAAGTTTTGGAGTTACGCAAAGAGTCTGAGACGCGATCATGGCTTGCCCGCACAGATAAATTATGGTACTCGCACTGGCACCAACGGACTAGAAATATGTGATATTTTTCTGGATTACTTTCAATCCGTTTATACAACGAATACACCCACTTCATGTCTCTCGGTAGATTCACGCGTTAATTATTTATGTTATATAGGCACTTTGGAGATTACTTGCGACATAGTACAGAAATACCTTTTAAAATTAAATATAAACAAAGGCGTGGGTTGTGATGCCATTCCCCCGATCTTCATTCGTTACTGCGCTCGCTATTTAGCTTTACCACTAAGTATATTATACAGAAGATCGATTGCGGAGGGCGTCTTTCCAACAGTTTGGAAACAGGCCTTCATTGTGCCAATTCATAAGAGTGGTTCAAAGGTCCTTGCTGAACAATATCGCGCAGTTTCGATTCTGACCACTTTCAGCAAGGTTTTTGAAGAGATTGTTTACGATCAGGTTTACCCTTTGCTTGCCCGTAGCGTCCCGCCGACCCAGCACGGATTCATGCGCAAGCGCTCCACCATGACAAACTTGGCTGGGTTCGTAGATTCCGTCGCCAGTTACATGGATGAGGGCTATCAGGTGGATGTCATGTACACCGACTACTCTAAGTGCTTTGATAGATTGAACCATAGTACGATTTTACGCAAACTAGAGGAAGTTGGTGTGCACGGCGACCTCCTTCGATGGTTCGAATCCTATCTCCGAAATAGGAGTCAGGCTGTCAGGGTCGGGTGTTATCATTCTCGTTTTGCGCCCATTCCCTCAGGAGTTCCTCAGGGTTCCCATTTGGGACCGCTTCTTTTTAACATCTGCCTTTATGATTATGCGTCCTGTTTTCGTAATGCGTTATTCCTAATGTATGCCGACGATACTAAGATTTTCATGCCCATTAAATGCTCAACCGATTGCGTAAAACTACATGAAGATCTTGACAGAGTATCGAAATACTGTGCACAGAACAGCCTGGATCTCAACGTGAAAAAGTGCATGACTGTCACTTTCACCAGGAAGAGAAATCCAATTTGCACAACGTATAGGCTTAACAACGCAGCAATTGAACGCGGTGATCAAGTGAGGGATCTGGGAGTCATTCTAGATTCCAAACTGACCTTCTGTGCTCACTATGAGGCTATTGTTGCGAAAGCGATTAGGATGCTAGGTTTTATTTTTAGATCTATTAAGCCCCTGAAGTCTACTGCGGCTTTCAAAAGCCTATATTACGCCTATGTCAGGAGTGTTTTAGAGTATGCGTCACCTGTTTGGTCACCGGTCTACGCTATCCATCGCACAAGGCTGGAGTCGGTACAAAAATCGTTAATCAACAGGCTTAATTATTTCTCTGGCACGGTACCGGCGGGCTATGCGGCCGATCTGAACAGACATAAGATCATGACTTTGGAGGACAGACGCTTTGTGGCTGACATGAGGCTCCTACATGACGTTATACACTACGGGGTTGATTGTCCGCAACTGTTATCCCGAGTGTTGCTGTGCGCGGGAGACCCGCGCGCGCGCCGCGGTGGCCGCTGGCCTCGGCTACTTGACCACCGCCGCGCGCGCAGCGGCTATGCCCTGGGCTCCCCGCTCAATAGGGCTATAGACGGGTATGAGAAGTGCCTCTCCGACAGTGCTGATGTCTTCCATCTTAGCCGAGCACAATTTACAAAAAGGGTTATACAGTACCTCCAGTCACGTGAAGGATAACACACTCATACATTAAACAAAACACACGAACACACACATAAACACACGCACACACACACACACAAACATACACAACCATACAGAGAGAGAAACTTATATTATATTTTAGAGAGAAGTTTATATTTAGTTTTAGTGTTCATTTTATATTTGTATTTTAAATTGTGTACTGGCTATATTAATTACCAAAATTATAAGTTGCAGTTTTGTAATTGGCATTACAACTTAATAATGTAACCTTTTTGAATAATAATTTATATGCTGTAAAACTGTGAAATAAATAAATAAATATTTAAATAAATCTATATATGTATATATTTTGTTAGGTATATGGTATATATGTAGAAATTTATCGATAGTGTAGTCTATTTTTAATATTTATGTATTGTGCACGTCTTAAACTACTTCCAGTCATCACGTTCTCTTTGCTGTAGGCCTGCTGGAAGAAATTTCTTTTTAGAAATAAGTAGTGCCTTTTGTGTCATTTATATATTTACCATATCTTTGTTACCATTTTTGTGTGCAATAAACTATTAAATAATAAATCAATAAATAATAAATGATTTGGAAAGATCACAAAAAATCCCAATAGCATTTTGTGATCTCTCCCAAGCACTGTAGATGTGTTTAATCAATTCGACACCTGCATCAACTGTTGATCGGCCTTTAGTGAAACCAATCTGACTATTATGAAATAGACTATTATGAATTTAATTTCAGACATAGTTTGTCGATGTGTCACTTGCCACTGAAGAAATCGATCGAGTTCAAATCCGACAAAACGAGCGCAGTCAACGCTAGGAACGAGGATATTATTCACCTACACCGATTCTGTTGGTGCAGGTTAATGGCAATATTCAGTTGCATACCGTTTGCTCGTGACCATTCCGCGATCACATGCGTTACGGTTTTAACATTGAGACCCAGCTCCTGCTCATCGGTCGCGTGTACTATTGCACAAATGTCGTCCGCGTACATTATGAAATCTACAAAGTGAGAAAGAAACACTTTATCGCAGGCACATCGTTCATCATTAGCAAAAATATGCTATTCCCGACATAAGAGCCTTGCGGGACTAATCTGTCACCGATTTGATCGTACTCAGATCTACTACTGCCCACTTCTGTCACATGCGCACGGTGGGATAAAAAAGTTTTTATGAGCTGTAGCGGAACACCACGAACGCCGTAATGCTCAAGTTTAGCAATGATTAGTTGATGGTCTACTAAATCAAAAGCACGAGATATGTCGAAAAATACGGCCGCGACGCATCTCCTGACCTCGAGATTGTGCAGCACGGTGCGCTGAAGCAGCCGCGCCGCGCCCGCCGTGTAACGGCCCGCCTGGTAGGCGTGCTGCTGCGGACACATCGAGTTATTGCTGGAGAGTAAATCTGAAAGACGTGAGCAGATGCCAATTTCAAATATTTTTGAAAAGGCCAGCACCAGCGATATTGGTCGATAGCTCTTTAAATCTGTCCTATTACCCTTGCCTTTGTACACAGGGATGACCTTCACAATTTTCAAATAATCAGAATATTTACCCTGGCAGATAACTTAATTAAATAGTTTACACAGGGTAATCAAAAAGTCATGGGGTAATTTATGTAAAATGTACGTAGGAATTTTGTAAATGTCCTTCGTGCGCTTAGGTTTCATTTTCCTAGTTATTTTCTTTAGTTCATCTACTGTGAATGGATTAATGAACATGCATCGGTGAACTGGTGGAACATTGTCACGCAGTAATTGCATAGCAACAGTGATGTCGGGCCGCAACGGCGTGTCTTGCACACGGATACATAGTGCGCATTCGGGGCGCTCGCTAAGCGCTGCCGCCCCGTCTCGCCCGGACCGCCTACTGCGTGTTGCAAAGGAACCATTCCGTTATTCTGAGGAGTTTTATTCGTCTCAGATTTTATAATGTTCCATAAAGCCCGCCCCGGATTAATACTAACAGAGACACATGATTTAGGAATTTCTTTCTAGTGTGAGCGAGTAAACTCATATGCCTACTTTTACAGCTTAAGTAAAATTGCTTTAATTCATAACTCGACGGGAAGTGTTGTACTTACATCGCTATCACCTGCAATAACTAACTCAAACGTTTATTATTGCACCATAACTGCTGTGTTGTGCGACATTGAACCTTCTTAAGCCTACAGACGCTATTAAATATTTCAGTAAAAGTACCTAATATATGGCCGAAATCACCTTCCGTCTTAGATCTATACACACAAAATACAATTAGGTTTCAATCTATTACTTCTATTGCGGCTATTTCTATGTGCATTTCAATAAAAAAGCGCAAAGGTCACGTCTATCTATATAAGTCACATCATTAGGCACAAATATGCTGGTACCCCGTGTTGCATAGACGGCCTACAATAATGGGACGCTAAATTTTAATTCATGATGCTGCAAACATTAAGCTCATCCACAGTCATCCATTGCTCTGTAAGCAACAGGAGATCATAACGACAGTCACTTTGAGTTAAAGATTCGATGCGATGAGTTTTGTTTCTTAAACACTGCACGTTCTGAAGTACGGCATGCAGAGAACGACTTCACGTAGTGTTCGCGCGGCTAGCATTTGGCGACTGAGGCGGCGGCGACTGGCGCGACTGCGAGAAACCAGTTGCTATAAAGCACGCGCTGTAGGCCTAGCACAAGTTGCTCTCGCGCGTGTTAGATATTAGGTAGTTTAGTATGTTTTAATTGGTATTAAATATCGTGATTAATAATAATCAATATTTCAAAATACTTTCGTAAACATTTTACCAACTTCAGAACGAAGTGTGGTAATTTATGAACGATTGTTTGTCATTGATCAGTTAAGTACTGTTTATGAGAAACATCCTTAATTAATTATGTAATACATTTATAATAATGTTAAAAGTATTGTAATACATTAAATTAACATGTAATCAATCGATCAGAAAATTTAGGAGAACGGAAATGAGAATAGAATTGACATTTCCGGCTAGAAGGTAGTATGAGCTAGTATGCTTCAGAGCCGGCACAGAGTTAAGTACAAACTTGCTTTATATTTTGTATTGGTTTTATTTATTTATATAATTCGTCGCAATCGTAGAATAAAGACGGATCTGCAAATCAGTAACTTTACGTACAGCGCGTTAAAGTTTTGGAACCAAGTTTTAAGATATATTTTAAAAACTGCTGTAGCAATTGCAATAATTTTTATATGTAATAGTCTATGTATGTCCTTTTTTTTATTTGACATAAAATAAATAATTGTATTATATATTATAGATAGTATTATAGATTTTGTAAAAAGTCAGATGCGTCTTTATTCTATGGACATTAATGTGACGGATGTTATGTACCGACTTTGTTCTTCGGACTATGTTTGCAGAATTACAGACGTATCATCGTTGCCGTCGTTTTTCTAGGAAATATCAGCCAAATTTAACCGACGGATTTGAATAAATGAATATATGACTGAAATTTGTAACTAGGAAACATAATTAAATTGATTAAGTAATCAAAAATATTTGGTAATTACAAAGGTCAGGTACAACAAAAGTCATAAACTATGTAAGTAAGTCTTAGCAATATAATAATTATAATGATCTCCAACAAGAAACATTAACGGTTTGTAGGAATAATTAATTATGGCAGTCCATAACAAATTATATTTCGAGATGATTTTCAAAATCAAATTAACATACACGTTGACGTTATTTGAGATTTTATAAGATTATATTCACCAGAATGTAAAATTGTGGTTTGTCTAAACTGACAAAAAACTGGGATACATAAAAAATATAAAGAGATATTTATTAATTAAATGACAAACTACTGTTTACAATAGAAGATGGTAAACACAACTTTATGGGTTTATTAATTGTTTGAGCATCGCCACATTGGCTCTGCAAGTACCTATCACACACTTACCCTATCACCTATCTATTATTTTTTCATTCCCTAAGAAAGCGTCGATTACGGTAGGCTCTCTTCCAGAGATTATACGCACCCCCTGCCCCGCCGCTACCATAGTCAGGAACTGCAGGGCCGCCGGGTACCGGGGGCCGTGGCCTGTATCTACCTGTCATGCTGTGGGAAGAATGCTATAATCGCCACGCGTGACAGGCAGGTTGGCGATCGCAGTGTTGTAAATATGCCTCCTGCCTATTTTTTAATCTACGGAGACTCCAGAACTTTTGCCTCGAAAACATTAGTCGCCTTTTACGACATCCACGAGTGTAAGAGGTTGATGCTGTTCTACTCTGGCTGACACCAGACGGCCACTAGTAAGTAGGCTATCCTGTAGTGCCTGGCAATAAGTAGGTCAATGAACATGAACAAGATAATATCCAATGTTAATGTTATTCCTACTCCAGTGACAGTTGGAGGAGCTCCACTCGAAGTTGTTGATGACTATTATTATACACACCTAGGACAAACAGTCTAGTTAGGTAGGTACGGTTCGTAAGTTATTGGCCGCCCCAGGACCGGTACACCCCCACCCCACGCCGACAACGGCCAGACCGTGTCCGACAATACCCGACAGAGCTGGTCAGTGCCCGACAATGCCAAGCAGAGCCGGATTACACCCGACATAATATTATATAGATATATTATACTCATAAAACCACCTAAAACTACAGCAAGAGTAACGCAAGGTCCAGCCATCATCCAATTCAACCATATTTGAGGGAACAGGGCGACCCGGCCCCTACGCCACCGCCAGACAGACCTCTAATTTCATGAAAGAGATAAATCGAATGGACAAGGACGAATCCAACTCGGTTGGGCAGCGTTTGGGAAGCAACGCCATATATTTTCGTGCAAATTACAGCAATGCCTCAAGGCGAAGGTCTTTGACCAGTGTGTATTGCCAGTGATGACCTACGAAACAGAGACATGGCTGATCTTTGTGGACGTTATAAAAAAATATACTGTCACCCAAGGGGCGTTGGAAAGTCTCATTGCGCGATCTAATCAGGAATGAGGAAATCCACAAGCGAACTAAGGTAACACATAGCCCGAAAGATAGCCAAGCTAAAGTGACAGCGGGCAGGGCACATAGCTCGCAGAACAGATGGCAGGAAAGTTTTCGAATGGCGACCACGTACTAGAAGACGCAGCGTGGGTAGGCCTCCCACTAGGTACATTGACGTCTGGTAAAGATTGCAGGTATAACTAGTCATGTAAGAAGAGACATGGCGGGTCACGTGGTTCGACTTGCGCAGTAGACGATTACCTGCGCAAAAACCCTCTACTGCCATTTGACAAGTCTCTTCTTTCATGACGCAGGTTATACCAGTTGCGATTCCAAGACCGACCTTTGTGGATATCTTTGGGGGAAGCATAGCCCAGCAGTGGGCGTCTTCCGACTGATATGATGATGATAAGAGATAATTTTTGTTACTTATAATTAAAAAAATATCTAGACATGTTTTGTAAATAATACAAAAATCACTGATGGATAGTAAATCATTGAAAATTAGAGTTAACGGCATAGGCGAGTTACTGCATAAGCAGTTTTAAAGATTGGGGGTTATTTATTGTTACAGAAAGTGGTGTAATTTCGCCGAAGCCATATAAGAATATCCTCTAATTATATCAGAGGACTGAGTCACTATACCTGATTGACAACCATCATATTGAGCAGTAAAATATGAGCGCTTAGTCAGTTGGTGATGCGGAAATGTGCAAAGCAGAAGGGCTTCTGTGGAAGCTGCCGCAAAATAAATAATACAAATATATCCACACCAACGAGTTAACTGTCAATAAATAGAGTCTATATTCAAAGATTAAATAATACATTGTTACTATAATGTATGAAAAAGAAAGATTTCACTATGTAAAAAAGACGTTCTTCTAAGTCTCTCCAAAAACCAACGGCGGTTGTATACAACCGACTTTCACCTGTCCGTAAAATAAAGATGGTTTGTATAAAACGACTGCGACCAATACACAGAAAAAAGTCGTATTTTATTTACCGTCTCATAAAACAATGTATTAATTGTGGGACCTGTCAAGATATTCTACACATCAGTAGTTAACTCTTAAAAGAATTTATGTAAAAAATGCCACTGAACCGTAACACATTTTAAACTCCCTAGAACAAAGACGGATTTAATAGATCGTCGTTCTTTAGTGATAGTATAATTAAAAACAAATTTTACAATAACTTCAATAAAAAATTTCAATTGTTATAATATTTAATTCAAGAATACATATCTGGTTTGCTATTAATGCGTTTAATTTTATTTTATTGTCAGTGAAGCCTTATTTAACACATTTTACACGTCGTCCGAATTGTATCGTTATCATTTTTATTGCCATTAAAAAACGAAAGTGTATGTGTTGATTTATGAGACATAATAATTAACTAATTAACAATATCGTACTTCTTTAAGCATGCCATTTAAATAATAGCAATTGAAAGTAAAGTTTAAGTATCGCTTCCGTGACAGTCCGATGAAGAATGACGGTAGTTACTATCCGTCAGTCGTCCACGCGGCGCAAAAGACAGAAATGGGCGACATACATCGTCGGATCGTTCCATCCGACTTTGTACTGCGGGCAAAAATCAAAACCGTCTGTATTCCAACTCTGTATCTCGGTAATTTTTAAGAAAATCTGAAAAATAGTTTATACATCGATTAAGGATGATATTTTGAATCAACTTATGCAAAAAAACTAAAATTGAAAAAAACCAGAACCGTCTTTGTTCTACGACTGCGACGAATTGTTTATTTATTGAATAGTACGTAATACCACTGTCCCATTTATAAAGGATAAATATTTAATTATGTGATGGATAATTGTGTCATAATATTTGGTGAGAATTTTGTATAAATGTGGCTTACCTATGGTACTTTGTTTGTTTTATAAAATCTTGTTTAATTCAGCCAATGTTGTTTAAATAAATACCTTATTTTATAATGGATTACATTGCTTATTACAATATACATAATATATTTAAAACATGCTTTTGTTTGATAAATTAATGTCCACTAGAATCATACGTTATTCTAGATAATATATTTTCTAATAAACTCGTACACAAATATCAGTCTTAAGATACTTCATCATCATTTGAACGACCAGTCCCGGCTTCTGCAAGGGTCTGGTTACCAAGTATTACTCCTCCACTTCGCCCAATCTCTCTTAAATACTTTATAACCTACTAGCGGCCCGCCCCGGCTTCGCACGGGTAGTAAACCTTAACAAATTATACACCTGAACCTTCGTCATGAATCACGTTGTCTAAAACCGCACTATGTAGTCTGTGTGTGAATACCGCATGAAAATCCGTTCAGTAGTTTTTGAGTTTATCGCGTACAGAATGACAGTAAGACACGGCGTGGGACTTCGTTTTATAATATGAAGTAATTATATTATACTTAAGTATGTACTGAGTAGTGTCCCGTTACAAACAGGACACCATATTACGATCACAAAAGTTCCAACCGTCTCCTCAACCCTTTTAGAGGGAAGGGGGCGACCCGGCTCCTGACGGCCGTATTTCTTGACATTGACTCCCCTCCCGTACGTACCCCGTGCTGCCTAGATAGCCGAGCGGACTGAGCGGCGAACACGCGACTTTTTTCTAATATTCACATTTTTAAACTCGTGATATCTTTCGAATGGAATGTCTGAATTGAATAATTCAAAAAGTTATATAAAGGTATTGAAGCAGTCGTGAATATGAAGTAATTTATTTTGATAAGGATTAATACCAAGGTACAAATAAAGAGCGTTTTTTAGCGGCGGCATTTCAATTAAATTTTAAAAATAAAAGAACAATTAGTGTTACATAACTATAATAGTTAGACATATACTGTCGCGACACTTTTTGTAGATAATGATGTGTTCTGCAAAGTCGTAGTACATTACTTTGTTCTATCATCAATAGTTTTAGCAGCGCACGCGATGTAAGGAATTTTTTGTGTATTTTTTTACACCTTGGGTTACATTATTGGAGTTTTATTAATGATCCGTAATTTTTTAGAAAATATAATATAGCCTATGTCACCCGCGGATAGTGTAGCTTCCAAACGGTGAAAGAATTTTTGAAATCGGTCCAGTAGTTTCGAAGCCTATTCAATACAAACATACAAACATACAAAAATAGGTACAAATCTTTCCTCTTTATAATATTAGTGTAGAAGTGTAGATAATATTAGTGTAGATGTACTAACAGATAGCACTACCTCCAAGAATGTATTTTACATGACATTTATATCTATATATTAAATAAATAATAATAAATAAATAAATAATCATTTATTTCAGAATTTACAATTCTATTTCTTTTTAGATTTTACAATTCCATATCTATTTAAATTCATTTTTTAGGTTTTTACAAATAAAATATACCGTAGTTATAAGTAGGACATATATTAAAGCTGACACGCGCGATAAGCGAGAAAAAGCGCGACATAGGTATTGCTATCTCTTTTGTCTTAGTATTGAGAGAAAGAGACAAACGCTCGCTCGCGCCGCGAGCTTTCTCTCGGACACACTTGTGTTAGGGCCACTGGGGCCCATTATATTAGTTCAAATAAACTCTCCGGAACCCCGATTATAAAAGAGGAATGTAAGTCTTTCTACAGTTTGAAGATTGTCAAACGGTTTACCAAACCCTACAGTGACACGCAAGCGGCGTTTCTTGCTTTTACGGTTTATAACCTTGGTCCAATCCGAGTCTGCATCCATTGCTGTCGGTATTGCCGCCGGTTTCGTGGCCTCAGAGTTAGTAACAGACGCTCGAATAACATCGACAGATATCGATAGGTCGGGTGCTGCCGGCGAATCATTAGTCCAGCCGGTCGCAGTGCGTCCGATAGCTTCCATCGCCTTTAGGCGGGCTTGGCGGTATGGTCGCTGTAGCGCTTCCGGTACAGATGCCGTTGCTATGATTTTCGAAACGTCGGGGGTAGATATTGCTTTTGTCCGATTGAGTATTAGTGTAGCGATTTGGCTAGATTGTTTGCTAATTGTCGATTCCAGAGCACTAATTCGCGTCACTAGGTTGGGGATGTTTTCGATAGATCGCGAACTAAATTTTCTAGCACTTTGGTAGACATCTTCTACAAAATTAATTTTAAAAAGTCGAGAGCACTATCGCTTACAGTCGACCCCTCGGGGGGTGAGTATGTATTTAGTGGGTAAGAGCATCGAATAGTGTTAAACTAATACGAGTATACATAACTCAACAAAGAGTGGTACAAGGCGGCACTGAGGTTCGATTAGATACCTCGAGGTACGGCCCCTTCGACGGGTCACACCACTTAACCCTGAGGCCGCCGACGCTCACTGTAATACTCTTCTTGCACTTCAAATAATAGTACCAATTATAATCCAGCAGGTCGACGGGTGGGTTGAGGATTATCAACTCATTAACTATCCCCGGTATTTAAGGATTCCACTGCGGTCCATGACGGTAAGTATTTCTGTACTATCTAAATCAATTGGATGTTTTTCAAAAGACCAGGACCTTAATAGCCAACACAACTATCATAATCATCAATAGCTCACTCTTCGTAATGGACAATAGTTACGTTAATATTAACAAGAAAAATCAACTATGGCATTCACACAACATCCAGAAGATGAAATAACAACAGAGTTGTACCTACTAAGGAAGTCGTAGTATTATTAAAATGTGATTGCTTTTTTAAATGTAGATGGTACGTTGTCATATGATTTTTTTATATCCGTTAAAGCATAGTGCTTATTGAAGGTATGAGCATACTGTGTCGGGCTGCAGCGTAAAAATCCGCTCGAATTACTTGTATGTATTTTAATGTACTATCGCACACTATCCCGGGACGTAGCGTGTCGGATATTGCGATGCGGATTTTTGTGTCTGCTATATGGCCCGCCTCGCCCCGTTGCGCGCCGTCAGAATGTGCTATACTCAGGGGAGCCGAGTGTATACGCGCACGTGTTTTTATTTTTCAATTCACGTTTTTATTGCAACCGCGTTAAGTTCTTCTATCCTATCCTACAGTTGTAATGTCCGGTATTCTGTAGTATACTGTACTTAAAATCTGCCGGACATATGCTGTGACCCGGCATGTCACTTATGTGCTAAGTACGCATTTCGCGCTGCGAAATGTACGCGTACCATAAAGCGACCTTTCGTCTAACTGCGATCAACAAATGTGTGTTGTTTGAAGTGGATCTTACCATTATGTAGTTTTTAAATTAATGACCGCAGTTCCATTTCATACTCTAATAGCTCCATAATCTAAATCTCATAGCTCATATCTATTATCTACAACGTTGTATAAGAATAATAATATGACTGTGCCTAGATGTAGGACATTTTTTAATCAGGAGACGTAGTCAGATACTGTGGACCACTTTACTACTCTTTCTTCTCTACTTTGCATGGTCTTCAGTATCCTCACGTTGTAAGCCGTAATCCATCGCTTCTTGTGTCTCTGATTCCGACAAGATAAGGCACTTATTCCGACGTATCTCTGGGGCATACGCAGCACATGGCCAAATTGTCAAATCGATATGCCTTAAAGAACTATGAATTGTTGTGCCATTTATTACTTTGCCTGTTATTCATTATGTATTTCCTGTGCACAATAAACTGTTAAAGCAATAAATCAATGAAAAATCAGCACGCTGAGTAATAAAATGCACACATAAAAGTTGTAAATTATTATTACTTCGGTAGTTAAAGTGTCCATGCTCTTATTATATCTAAAATTTAAGCAGCGAGTAATTATCCTTTTTTAAACAGACTAACATTTTTATTAGTTAATTTAATGTAATAAAAATTTAATTTATATTATATTAATACATAAATTAAATTTACGTTTATGACGTCCTACGTTTGCAATTAATTGTAAATTATTGTTAGTACTTCAACAATTTGACGTCAAATAAATATGTTTAATTTTGATTATATTATACAAGGTGATCGGCAGATCGTTGAACATACGAAAATGGGGGGTAGGTGGGGTCGTTTCCTACCTATTCAGTCAATAGGAAAAAATCATTTTTTATAGCTAGGTCTAATTTTTTTTTATATTAAAGTCTTAAGGGAGAGAGTGGGAGCCTCTCCCAGAGATCTCCACTAAGGCAGGTCCTGTGCTTTCCGCATCCAGCTGGTACCTGCGATCCTTACCAGGTCGTCGGTCCACCTTGTAGGAGGCCTACCCACGCTGCGTCTTCCGGTACGTGGTCGCCACTCGAGAACTTTACTGCCCCATCGGCCATATGTTCTTCGAGCTATATAGCCCTGCCCACTGTCACTTCAGTCTGGCAATCCTTAGAGCTATGTCGGTGACTTTAATTCGCTTGCGGATCTCTTCATTTCTGATTCGATCGCGCAAAGAAACTCCGAGTATAGCTCTTTCCATTGCCCTTCGGGTAATAGTGAGCTTTTCTATAACGCCCATAGTGAGTGGCCACGTATCAGTTCCGTAAATTATCACTGGCAACACACATTGTTCAAAGACCTTCGTCTTGAGAGACTGTGGTAATTGGGACAAAAATATGGGGCGTAGCTTCCCGAACGCTGCCCAACTGACTTGGATTCGTCGATTGACCTCTTTCTCGAAATTGGGCCTACCTAGCTGGCATATTTGTCCTAGGTAAGTAAGGTCATTAACAACTTCAAGTGGAGTGCCTCCAATTGTCACTGGAGTAGGCACAACATGGACATTCGACATAATTTTCGTCTTGTCCATGTTCATTTTAAGACCTACTTGTTGAGAGGCACCACAGAGGTCATCGAGAATTTTGCCTAAGTCTTCCAGGGTTTCAGCCATGACTACGATATCGTCAGAAAATCTGAGGTGAGTGAGGTACTCGCCGTTAATATTGATGCCAAGTCCGTCCCACTCCAGAAGCCTAACGATAACCTCCAGTGCAGCGGTGAACAACTTCGGTGATATGACATCACCTAGTCTAACACCTCGCTGCAGCTGAATAGGCTCTGTGGTCTTGTCCTTGAGACGAACTGACATAGTGGCGTTTTCGTACAAACACTTCAGCGCTTCAATATATCGATAGTCAATTTGGCACCGCTGCAGAGACTGGAGCACCGCCAAAGTTTCGATCGAATCGAAAGCTATCTCATAGTCCACAAACGCCAAGCATAATGGCCAGTTATACTCTTCGGTCTTCTGTATATCCTGCCGCAGCGTATGTGTGGTCTATGAGACCAAAACCTTGTCGGAATCCGGCTTGTTCAAGCCTGCGTGAGAGACGATATGTAATGACTCTCGAAAACAGCTTATACACAGGGGTCAGCAGCGATATTGGTCTGAAGTTCTTCAAGAGAGCCTTATCACCTTTCTTGAAGAACACTATAATAGGACCACGCTAGTCCGAATCAACTGACAGTGGTAGAAAATATAAAATGTGGATATGGCAATATCTATTGGATAATCTGTCCTTGTCAGTCATTGTCCATTATTATTTAAGCGATCCGCACACTGGAACGCAGCACCGTACAGTTGTGCATGACTTGCGTTAGTGCGTGAAATGAAGTTATTTGAGCTGTCATCGGTTTCTATGGAAATTACTCATAGTCGAACACACTGAAAACGCATCTACGCGCGTTCGTGCGTCTTTTTTCTTTGACACATTTGACACGGGCTGCGGGTCAGATAAGTTTTTGGCGCTGTACTTTCTACATAAAAAGGCGTCAAATAGGCCGCTGCTGTAAAGTGAGGTCTCCAGGATTGTCAAATAGGTATTTCTTTACGCAGTTCTCAAATTATTTTTCGCCTAAATAATATAATTTTATGAAAAGATTATAACAATTTGGAGAATTCCTAAATTTTTTATTGTATACAAAACAATATAAAAATTACACATATTTCCAAATTTCGCCAGAATGAGTGCTGCGCTCCAATGTGCCAATCGCCTCAACAATATTTTTCAAGTCAGTCAATTTGTATGTTATGACTTTTATGAATGACGTTCTATGACGGATAAAAGACATGGCACTAGTTGCCATACAGAGATTTTTTTTCTTTTAAAAAAAAAAGGGATTTGGACTTAGCGTGGTCCTACTCCACCCACTGGTCCAGGTCCACTATGCTTCTGAGCCATGCTTCCGGCGTTTTTCCCTCGACGATGACGGAATTGAACAGTTTCTGAAGGGTCTTAAGCACAGGTTTGCCACCACCTTTCAGAAGCTCAGCTGTTATTCCATCATCACCCGGCGCCTTGTTGTTCTTAAGCTGTTTGAGAGCCATACTAATCTCGTACAGGCTGATTTCCGGGATATCTTCGGTGTAGTGTCGGGTCAACTTGGCTCTGGGGTCTTTTGCTATACTGGTAACAGGTGCCCGTGTTGTCGTGTATAACTGTCCATAGAACCTCTTGACTTTCCTCAAAACCTCGGACTTGGTCGAAACAACTTTGTAGTCATCCGTTTTCAGTCTCGTCAACTGGCTCTTGTGGCGTATTTACTTATGATGTAAATCTTTGTTGACATAGTAAATTAAAGTATAGTAGTAAATATATAGATAAAAATGTATACAGTAAATCAATAAAAATGTATTCATTAAATCTTATGGGATACATTTACATTAAATTTTAACGTCTAGAATAATATGTTTAAAAGGTAATTAATAAAAACTAAATTGCCTGAACTAGGATACCCTGTGTTTCAGGCAAAAAATTAAAAGTCGAGCAAGTACAAAAGGCGAAAATTTAACATGCAACTATTACTAATTATACAGAAGTAATTATAAGTAAAAAGAATATAAGTATATAATTATAATATAATCGATATTAACTAACAGTAATTTCTCTGTATCTTCATATGACACCTTTTGGAGAGCTTCTTGAACAAGTTTCTTACAACTACTGTAACAGTTACAATACAGACGTAATTTTCTATTTAATCTGTTGTAGAGAAGCGGTCCAAGGAACATGTAAAACCTTTGTTACATTTTGAGGGCAAACAATATCATTCCGTCTTTTTTTAATAAATTCCGTGCTATATGGAAGGGCTGAGTGTTGTCTTAGTACCGTGTTTAATATAAACAATTGTCTTACAGTTAATACATTACAAGCTTTATACAGCAACACCGTTCGATAGAGGAAGGGACGAAAAGTAGAAACCTTAAGAACGGCTCTCTGGGCTCTTTCAATATTTATTAATAACGTTTTACCTACCCCACCCCACGACGTAATGCAGTAGGTTAATATTGATTGGCAAAGTGAGAAATAAACCTGTATTATTAGCTTAAAGTTAGAAATAGATCGCAGTTTTTTTAAAACATATATTAATTTACGGATTCTTTTTTTTTTTTTTAATTGTCATAAAAATACGGTAGGCAAACAGGCAAGCGGGCCACCTGATGGAAAGTGGTCACCACTGCCTATAGACATTAGCAACACCAAGAGTATCGCTAATGCGTTGCCCACCTCTATAACACGTTGCTCTGGCAGCAAAAAGCAAATGCCACTCCACTGCCAAAGCCACGGTTCCCCAAATCCCCACCCCATGGAGCACTGGAAACCTTACTCACCGGCAGAAACACAATACTATTTACAAGAGTATTATTTAGCTGCGATATTCTGTAAGGTGGAGGTACTTCCCCAGTCGGGCGGCTCCAATTCGAACGATATGCCCTACAAATGTCAAATTTTCATCAATTTATTACACCCAAATATTTAATTTTGATTGTTCTTGCTATTTCAGTACATTTACACTCGTTGGTCATAACGTCACAGTAATGGGCATACAGCTACGGAATTGTTTGATCAGGACTGGATTTACGCATGGAAACCTTAATATATTTGGTCTTTTCTACATTTAATGTTAGTAGATGTTGCTGTAGCCAGTTATTTACAACATTAAAACCTCTCTGTGCATATTTGTAGGCTTCCTCTTTCGAACTTGCCGAGAAAAGGAGAGCGGTATCATCGGCGTAAGATATGATTGTGCCCTTGTCTAAATGAAGGTTGCAGAGGTCGTTTATATAAATTAAAAATAGAGTAGGACCCAAGATACTTTCTTGGGGAACTCCGTAATTAGTATTTTTCTGATCAGCACTGACTACATGGTCTATTTTAACACATTGCGTGCGCTCATCTAGGCAGCTAGCAAAAAGTTTAAGCTGAGTACCTCTAATTCCCAAAGATTCAAGCTTATGCAAAAGAATAGTTACGTAGACTGTGTCAAATGCTTTGGCAAGGTCCAGGAATACTCCCACAGGATGATGACCTTTATCAAGTTCAAAGGCTAAGTAGTCTAAATGGTGCACAGCATCGGCAGTTGACAATTTGGATCTGAAACCAAATTGCCTTTTTGATAAGATTGATTTGTTTCCTAGGTACTGCACTAGCCTGCTATTTATTATTTTCTCTAATATTTTTGAAATAGCGGGCAATAAAGAAATTGGTATGAAATCTGCATTTGTTCTGCTAAGGATTTTCCTACGTTCACAAAATAACTATTAACAGTGTTTGTAGATGCCATGTGGGACGACTGCGCCTGCAGTATACCTGAAGACGACTCATGTTGTTTTGGCGTGTATGTAACTTTTTTAATGTTCCAAATCATTTTACTATTTGTTCCGGGTTTGACTAATTCACTATTATCGTAACAATTTTTAACTTTTTTCAAAATATCATTACAAAAATTCCGATTCCGATGCGGATTTGATTTTGCCTTACTATGCAATTTATCTCTGTGTTTCATACAGCGGATTAGACCTGGCGTGATCTAAGGTTTTTATTGTAATTTTTGTTGCTCGATTTTACATAGCTTGTACTATTCTGAATTGCTTGCTGTACAGTTTTTATTAAGTAAGACATACTACTATTGTCGTCAGCAGAAATGTAAACTGGGCCAATATTACATATTATTATGAAATGGTGTCGACGCCCGAAATTCAACGTTGGATGACGTCAATCAAACAGTGCCTCAACGAGATTTGTACAATATCAGCCGAAAGTAAGCTGAATTCAGACCAGAAGCTCAAAATTAACAACATGTGCCGGAAAATTGGTAGTGGGACCTCGCATATGGCTGTGCTGTACCAAGCCCTAAAAAAAATGGCCCTCAGACTCATAATATGCTTCAAGCTCTAAAAGACAAGCACGACTTATCACAGCAGCTACAAGACCTAAAACAAATCATTAAAAAGTCCTCAAAACCTACGACAGGTACCTTTTCCTTCGCCGATATGGTTAAGAAAAAAGATAACACTTGAGATCTTTTTGACGTCCATAAAGTTGAGTCATAAGTCGGGGAAGAAAGATGCCGAGACCTGTAATTACATTTTAGAAGTACCTACTCTCTACTTACCTGCGTAAGGCACTCATAACGCAAGATAGAGTCTTCGTAAACTGGTCATCATGCCCTGTCAGAGACTTCACTCTTGTCACTCGCTGCTTTAAGTGTCAGCACGCAGCAAAACACACAGCATGCACATGCACATGCATAGGACATGCAGCAAAATCTTGTCGTCAGGCTGATATCACGTGCGGCCATTGTGGCGATCTAGGTCACTCGCTAAACGACTACACAAAAAAGACTCAAGCCAGCAAAATGCGTGACGTGATCGCGCTTTAAAAAGCCGGGCAACCATAAAACAGGTGCTCCTGAATGTCCCGCCAAGCTAATGGCCGAAAAAAGGTACAAAAACACTGTAGATTATGAGGGCGCCTGAGAGCGCCAAATATAGTTATTATTTTAGAAAATTCTTTGAGTGAATGACGGATTATCTCTTTAAGGTTTTAGATAATTTCTCTGTATCCGAGTCAAGGTCTTGTCCGCTTACGGTAATCCATTAACCATACTAACACAAAACATACGTAGTGTCTTTAAAATTTTCGACAACTTTACCGCATTCCAACAGCGACTAAACATTGCCTGTGACATCATTGTTTTAACCGAATGCTGGCTAAATAACCAATATAATGTGCCCATAATGGAAGGCTAGAAACCGTACAATAGTAAAATAAATTACAATCAGAATGACGGGGTAGTAGTTTACATTAAATATACTTTGGGTGTGACCGTTGAAGAACCCAATATGAGAGATTGTAATCGAATTCTTATCAAAATTGGCACGGAGGTTGCTATACTGGCCTTATACACGCCACCTTCTTTTAGGCAAACAGATATATTTATAGAGTCATTAAACGAGACACTACAAAGCTTATCATCTTTTAAAAATATAGCTCTAGTGGGAGACATAAACTTGAATATACGTCCAGAGTGTTCAGATGCAGCTGGTCACGAATATCTTAATCTGTGTTATTTTCATAGCTTACTTTCAGCGCACACATTCCCTACCCATCAGAGCGGCTCTTGTTTGGACCATATCATGTTTAAATCGAATCTTCAATCAATTTTACTAGCGACTAACTCCACAATAACCGATCATAATGCTGTACTACTAACCTTAAATCTTAAGACACCTAAAGTATGTCAAACAAAAACATTCGCCAAGTTAAATAAAAATAAACTTGAAAACGGTTTATGTAATATTGACCCAGCGTAAACCCTATTGACCCTGCGTAGGCGTAGCCGGCGGGCTGCGCCTTATTAAATTTTCTATTTTTCTACTTTAAAACTAGCACTTAGTCTTTATATCATTAGTGACGACCTGAGTGGTTCAATGGTCAACATGCCAGTCTGCCACGCAAGAGGTCCCGGGTTCGATTCCCGGCCGCTCAGAAATTGAAATGATGAATTTTAATTTCTGTTACGGGGGGGTGTTCTATGTATAATAAGTATGTATATAAAAAAAGTATTTAAGTAGTATATCAGTTATCTAGCACCCATAGTACAAGCTTTGCTTAGTGTGGGGCTAGATAGCGCTGTGTGAATTTGTCCACTAATATTTATTATTTATTTATTTATTATACTAATATGATTCACACAGAAATCGACACAGTTGACACAGATATTGCTTACTGCCAAAAACTAGGTCGTGACTCCGCAAATAATGAATAATATAATTAATTACTAGACACGTCCGATTTGAACGGTGTCATCTCGATGTGTGTGTGTGTGTGTGTGTGTGTGTGAAGTAAATATTGTAGAAACCTTTCTTATATAAAATACAAACTTACTTACATATTTATATAAACTACTTTTGTATCGTAGTATAAGATATATTAACGGAGAAACGTATTCCGTTTTCTGATTAGATAAATTCGCGCGGTGTGACACGGACACCAGTTTTGCCGGGCGGCCGCGCGGGCCGATGCGCGGCCCTCGCGCTCGGACCCGCCGAATACCGGAGACATGCGACAGTCTTTATTCGATGTTCCCAACGCTAGGCTGCGTCTTTCCGTCTCGCACCGCGCGCTTACGTAGTTCATAGTTATTGCTTGTACCATTGTAACTCTGCTTGCTTTCAATCATTATATCTAATTTTACCCATCACCCGTGCTTCATTTCTATCATCGTTGCTCACAATCCCCATAACTGGTGACCTTCGACAAGCAACACGTCGCAAAATGAGTAAAGCGCGGCAAGATGGCAACGGCGAAGATGATTTTTCGACTGTGCGGGTATACAGGCGCAGGTGAACCGAGTTGTGATCAAGATGCCGCAATTTTATCCGGAGAAACCAGGACTCCGGCTTAACCAGCTGGAGAGCCAATTCGTCCTGGCCAATATTACATCGGAGTCAACCAAATTCTATTACGCGATAGCACATTTGGACTCCTTTCACGCGGCCAAAGTAGAGGACGTAGTTAACGACCCGAGTACTACCCACAAGTACCAGCTGTTAAAAACGGAGCTCGTGAAGAGACTATCAGCATCCCGGGACAAAAAGGTGAAACAATTGCTTACTCATGAAGAACTTGGAGACCGCAAACCATCTCAGTTCCTGCGTCATCTACGTTACCTGGCGGGCCCGGATGTTCCAGAAGAGTTTTTGAGACTGAGAAGTTCTGCAACAGCGCAAATGTGACTCATGGCAACCTCTAGCATTCTTCTCCCGTAAATTGACAACAGCTCAAAGGAAGTACTCTCCATGCAACCGCGAGTTGTTGGCAAGTTACGAGGGTATTAAATATATCCAGCACATGATAGAGGCAACATCATTCGTGGCCTTTACGGACCACAAACCTCTTACCTACGCGTTCCAGCAACAGAAAGCTAATTGCTTACCGAGGCAGTTTCGCCACCTGGACTTCATATCGCAGTTTGCAACTGACATCAGGCATATCGCGGGCAAGGACAACGTGGTTGCCGATAGCCTCTCAAGGATAAAGGCACAGCTAGTCGACCTGAAAAAGGTAGCTGAAGAACGCTGTCAGAACGCCGATGGCGAACTGCAGATGCTCATGTCTGGAAATAGTTCACTTCACCTAAAGAAGTTAAATATACCAGGTATTAATGTCGAACTATAATGCGATGAGAGCGGCAACATTCTGAAACCGTATGTAGCCAAGGAAATGCGAAGGCAGGCCTTTGAGAGCTTGCACTGCCTCAGTCATCCTGGTGGAGCTGCCGCTGCTAAATTGGTGTCAGAAAAGTACGTCTGGCCAGGAGTAAGGAAAGACTGTAAGGAGTGGACGCGTAGCTGCTTAGCTTGCCAACGCTCCAAAGTCACCCGGCATACGACTGCACCGCTGAGCACCTTCAAACTTACAAAGGCAAGGTTCACATTTATTCATATCCATTTAATTGGACCTATGCCATACTGCCAAGGCTTTTGGTATTGTCTCACCGCTGTGGACCGCTTTACCCGCTGGCCGGAGGCGATTCCATTGCAGGATATTTCTGCAGAGTCTGTCGCCAGAGCCCTCGTCAGTGGATGGATATCCCGTTTTTGCTGTCCCACTGACATAGTAGCAGACCGAGGTAGCCAATTCGAGTCTTCATTGTTTAATAACCTTGCAAACTTAATAGGGTTCTAGCATAGGCGCATAACGGCTTATCATTCAGCTTGAAATGGACTCGTTGAGCGTTTCCACCGCCAATTAAATCTATCGTATGACACGCTAGTGATAATTGGGTAGACTCATTACTGCTGATTTTATGGGGCATTCGGTGTGCTCATAAAGAGGACATCAACGCTACTGCAGCGGAACTCGTATATGGCGAGTCGTTGCGGTTACCCGGTGACCTGTTGGGCTTACAGGCTGTCACCACCATTGATATGGTGGACTTTGTCGGGCGGCTGCGCTGGTTTTCAATCAAATTGCAACCAGCCCCAGCCTCACGGCATGGTGGTAAGCGTCCAACATTTATTTTTAAGGGGCTATCCACATCGTCGCACGTCTTAATACGTGACGATACGAAGTGTGGTTCTCTCAAACCAGCTTTCACAGGTCCACACCAGGTATTGCAGCGACGTGACAAAATCATCAAAGTCATGGTGAGAGGCAAACCAGTCACGGTATCGGTAGGACGACCCATGTGCACACACCACACACACAAACCCACTTACGACAACACACCCACTAATCTTACCTGAGCCACCTGATATTGACGTCCATAAAACTCGGTCTGGTCGCACTGTAAAGTTCCCGGGCTATTATCTCCCGTAGTGATGGTCTCTAGAGGGGGGTGGTGTAGCGTATTTACTTATGTTGTAAATCTTTGTTGAAATAGTAAATAAATATCTATACTAATATTATAAAGAGGAAATGTTTGATTTTTTGTTTGTTTGTTTGTTTGTATTGAATAGGCTTCGAAACTACTGGACCGATTTCAAACATTCTTTCACCGTTGGGCCTCTTTGGCTATACTATATATACCTGGCTGGTTTTGGTATCATTTACAAATTTAAATTTTAAAGAAGATAATTTCAAATTCAAATTATGAAAATGCGTGATTTTCATTTGTTTTTCTTGCCGTCAAGATGAGTGAATCTAATAAAGAAATTAGATACGTTTTAAAATTTTACTACAAAAAAGGTAAAAACTGGCGATGTTTATGGACCTAATGCAGTGTCGTTATCAATCCGGAAATTTTATGTCAAAGATGCACGTCGCTCTGGTCGCCCTGTTATGGATACAATGGATGCTATTTTTGAAAAAGTGAAGCAAGGTTGGCATATTAGTAGTTACGACGTAGCTGAAGAACTGGGAATTGAACACAAAACAGTTTTAGCGCATTTAGAAAAAAAATGGGTACACAAAAAAGCTCGATATTTGGGTACCTCACGAGCTCTCTGAAAGAAACCTAATGAATCGTGTACTCATTTGTGATTCTTTATGACGACGTAATGAAACCGAACAATTTTTTAAGAAATTGATAACTGGTGATGAAAAGTGGATCACGTACGACAAGAACGTGTGAAAAAGGTCATGGTCCAATTCCGGTCAGGCTTCACAGACTGTGGCGAAACCCGGGTTAACTCGCAACAAGGTGATGCTGTGTGTGTGGTGGGATTGGAATAGCATTATTCATTATGAGCTGTTACCACCAGGCAGGACTATCCATTCAGAACTCAACTGCGAACAACTGATAAGATTAAAGCAAGAAGTTGAGATTAAGCGGCCGGAATTAATAAACAGAAGGGGACTGGTTTTTTATCATGATAACGCTAGACCTCACACATCTTTAACTACTCAGCAAAAATTAAGAGAGTTTGGCTGGAAGGTGTTAATGCATCCGCCGTATAGTCCTGACCTTGCACATTCAGATTTCCACCTGTTTCGGTATCTTCAGAATTCTTTAGGCAGTGCCAGGTTAACATCACGAGAGGACTGCCAAAAAAACTACTTGACGCAGTTTTTTGATCAGAAGCCCCAAAATTGCTATAGCAATGGGATCATGTCCCTACTAATAAGATGGCAAAAAGTTATCGAACAAAATGGTACCTACATACTTTAGTTAAATGTAAATAAACTATAATAAAAAATGTTTTGAATTTTCATATAAAATGCGAAGAAACTTTTTCCCCAACCTATTAGTTATGTCACAATAGGTATTCTTTTATTTTCAAAATTTAATTGCTATGCCGCCGCTAAAAAACACTCTTTATTTGTACCTTGGTATTAATCCTTATCAAAATCAATTACTTCATATTCACGACTGCTTCAATACCTTTATTTAACATTTTGAATTATTCAATTCAGACATTCCATTCGAAAGATATCACGAGTTTAAAAATGTGAATATAAGAAGAAAGTCGCGTGTTCGCCGCTCAGTCCGCTCGGCTACCTAGGCAGCACGGGATACGGGAGGGGAGTCAATGTCAAGAAATAAAGTGCCGCGCGGCTCAATCGCGCGGTCGTCTCCCTACGCAGCGGTCGTGTGTAACCCTTGTACCCGTAGTGGTAACCGTGCGAACCCGGGGCGGGCCGCTAGTATAAAGATAAAAATGACATTTATGTAAATGCATAATATTGTGTATAGTAAATATTGCATAAAAACCTTTCTTATTGTTTGAGTCATATAGTTTGGTCAGTCGCCGCTAGATGGCGCTGTACGGTAGAACGGGTTATTTCTGCATCGCGGTGACCAGTTTGCGCGCTCAATACATAAGGGTAAAAAGTATTCCGATTTGGAACCCGTCTTCGCTCACGCGATGCAGAAATAACCCGTTCTACCGTACAGCGCCATCTACGGTAGAACGGGTTATTCCCACGTCATAAAGAAACTGCAAATTGTGCAGAACATCTTCTGCCGTAGGGCAACGGCGGCTCCATGGTACGTCCGCAATGCGGACCTACACCATGACATGGACCTGCCTACCCTGCAGCAGTTTCTTAGAACGCTCTCCGAGACCTTTTTCAAGGCCGCGGAGGAGCATCCCAATCCGCTCGTGCGAGAGGCAGCAGCCTACGCTCCCCGCCCGGTCTCCGGCCACGTGGTACGGAGACCGAGACACGTCCTCACGGATCCCCCCGACGAACTGTCGAGCGCCCTGAACCTCCTCCTGGAGGCTCAGGACGACTCGACAGAGCCCCTCCCTGCCGTTTCAGCGGCCCCCAATCCCAATCCACAGCAGCGGGACCCCCTTCTGGGGTCTCGCTATAAATTCTCCAGCGTATGCTCCGTAAGGAGTGACGTTGAGCGCACCCCGTCCCTACGGGGTGTAGCATCCGATGAAACCTGAAAGGCCCTTATGGCTACAGGTGCTTCCAGGGGGTGTTTAGTACGTATGCGCCTAGGTTTTTTTGGCGAGTCGTGCATAACCAGTCCGGCCGGCCGGCTGGGATACTCATGAGAGTTCACCTCCTCCCTCCCAACCGCTATACCGGAGGGTGCCCATTTCCTTTGCGTTGGGCGCAAAAAACGATTTTGAAGTGAGAAATAAAAAAAGGGAGGAATAGAAATAGAGAGCAATAAACAGTGGTGGAACATTTTCCTTGTTTGTGATTTGGCAGCAATCGCCAGCACCTTACCATCCCCTCGAAGTGACCTGATCCCCTGTTGTTCACTTATATAAAATACAAATATAGCAAGCGCTTCGATCTCCTTGCTATGGTGGCATAGGAGGTGGCCGCAATGGTCGGTGCGGCTGTGGCCTTAAATGGCTTGTCGACTGCGGGCTGGATGTGAGCCGCGTGGGCCGTAGAGCGCCTCGTTCTCTTCGCAGCGGCAGCATAAGAGGTGGCCGCGACGGCCGGGGCGGCTGAGGCTTTGTGGGGCCCGACGACCGCAGGTACGATGTGAGCCGCGGTGGCAGAGGTGGCCGCGAAGGCCGGGGCGGCTAAGACCTTACATTCGTTGACCGTGGGTTCGACGTTAACCGCGGGGGCCGCGGTGCTCGCAGCATGCGCCTCGGAGGCGACGACAATGTTTTGCGGCTGGGGCGTGGGGCGCTGAAGCTCCGAAGTGACACACTCACATTCCTTTTCTTTGACAGTCATCAGTCGTTCAATCGTGTCTGAGTTTTCATTCGACAATTTGACAATTTCAGAGGGAGCTTCTTTCCAAGTAATTATTTCATTTTGTGCAATTTTATGTTTTCTATTTACTATCTTAAGTCTATTTGCATTTTTTTTATTTTTATATACATCTCGTGTGTCTCCGTGGTATGAGTTTGTTGCGCATATACCAATTTAGAATTAAATTCTTCAAAATCATTTCGTAACTGATTCGTTGTCTGGGATAACTGGTGAATTATTTTGTTTTGCTTTGATGACTTTACTTTCTGATAGGTAATTTTAACACATTTTTTTATTTTAGGATCTCGTTTTGATTTTCTTTCTATTTATATTAAGTAAATAAATAAATAAATAATCGTGGACAAATTCACACAGCGCCTACTAGCCCCAAAGTAAGCAAAGCTTGTGTTATGGGTGCTAGATAACTGATAAACTACTTATATGCTTTTAAATACATACTTATTATACATAGAACACCCAGACCCGTAGCAGAAATTAAAATTCATCATTTCAATTTCTGCCCGGCCGGGAATCGAACCCGGGACCTCTTGCATGGCAGACCGGTATGTTGACCACTGAACCACTCAGGTCATAAATGTGACATTGATGTGGTCTTATTCCAGGAATTAGATGGGTCAGAAGTGCTTTCAGACACTGCTTGGTGATTATATTCTGGTTCTACCAGTCCATCATACAGACACTGGGATTTTTGGTGTGAGTCGATAGTCCGTCGCTGCTCATATTTTGTTATAATATTGTGAGCATCGCTCAGAGCTAGTTCCTGTTCTGAGATTCTGCTTAAGGCTCTTGTGTAATTACTGTGACAGGTCTGCTACTCTGCGAGTACGTTGCGTATCTCGTTTCTGTCCCTGGTTACTTCCAAGTACTCCTAATGCATAGAAGCAAGCTCACTCTTTAACTGAGTGTTAGTGCCAATGACGCTTTGAATCTCCTGTTCCGCGTCTATGCGTTCCTCCAACAGCTGGTCGCAGAGAGTTTTGGAGCATTTCAGCTCGTCCAGCGCCAGTTGCAGCTTGCATTCGATCTCCTCGCAGGCAGTGCGTCGTGTCTTCACCATATTTGAAAGTATTCGTCGGCACTGGGTGGCCTGAAACTGACAACAAATCGGGACAGCCTAAATTCCAACACGAATATTAGGTATTACGGACTAATCTATAGGTTGTGTTAATGTTGTGAGAGACATTAATAAATTATATATTATATTATTTAACCTTATCAATAGGCAAACAACCCCATAAAAATATTTTAATATCTATTATTACTTTCTTATACCTACTATAAAACTGCTAATTTAGTGCTCCACTTAACAAAATATTATATATTATGGCAAAGACCTCCACTGGTTTGAAGGAGGCTCAAGTTAATAAGTTAATTAATACCTATCAAATGGCAAACAAACAATAGACTGCTAATTTAGCTATCTACTTTACAAAATACAATATAATTATGGCAAAGCCCTCCAATGTTGTGGAGAGGGCTCCAGTCAATTAGTTATTAACAACTAACTGGCAAACCAACAGTAATATAGCCTGTTAACTATCTACTTACTTAACAAAATATTCTATATTATTTCACTGATATTAAGAGACACTATTATCAAAATATTCTACTAACAACTAGTTCAGAAAACCAAGTCCATGACCTACAAAACCAGTCCCGCTCGTCTAGGCTAGAAATCCGCAATATACCATCTACTAAGGACGAAAAGCCAAATGATCTTCTAGGCATCGTGTCAAACATAGCCAATACTATACAGACGAGTGTCCATCCCGCCGATGTGAGAGACATCTACCGCATCCCCGCCAAACCGGGCGCCAATAAAATAATCGTTACAGAATTCTCATCGGTTGCAAAAAAGAGCACATTCCTAAATGCCGTCAGGCAATACAACAAATCTCACAAAGAAAATAAGCTAAACACCGAAAGTATTGACATTTCTGGTAATCGCCAACGTATATATATCGAAGAACACCTTCCATTATCTGCAAAAAAATTGTTATTTCGAGCCAGAAAGTTTGCTACCGATAACAAGTACGAGTTCTGTTGGATATCGAATGGGAAGATTTTTCTACGTAAAGAAGCAAATTCCAAACACATACTTATCAACTCAGACCAGTGCCTACTCAAACTGGGGGATAAATAAATATATCCTAACTTTTCTCTTTGTGCTGTACATAGTATCTGGCTGTCACTATACTCCGTACTATCTTAAACTTAAACTGTGGATCAAATGTAAACATTATCCATACACTTTATACAATAAGTTGCACTTATCTTTATACCATACAAATATGAAATCAAACATCACACCACATCATACACAAACAAAACTGCATTTAAAACTTAACTATTCTAATTACACTCTCAAACAAATATTTACACAAAACGTATATTTTATGATTAGTGGCACGACAAAAATACTCTGTGAGTCCTACTACCGCACATATAGGTATCTACTGCTGTTCTTGGGAATCCTATATAAAACAAATGTCTATATATTAAATGGCTAATCAAATTAATGTTATTTCAGATATAGATAATTATAGTGTGTCACATTCTCTGTCTAGTACCCCAGAAGATTGCGCAACAAAACTGTCTATGAATATAAATGCTTTAAAAATAATTCACATGAACATCCGCTCCATTACCAAAAACTTCGATCAATTTTGTATACTTCTGTCAAGAACCAAAATAACATTTGATATAATTATCTTAACAGAATGTTGGCTAAAAGTAGCGGGCCCGCCTCCGAATTTGGAGGGTTACTCTACATATTCCTCTACAAAAAACCCCATCCAGAATGACGGAGTTGTTATTTTTATAAATAATCAACTTAAATGTACGGTAACCGAACCATCTGTAGTTGAGGCAAACTGTCTGCAATGCACAATGAGCGATACAGCAGTAATTTGTGTATATAGATCTCCCTCGTATGAAAACCCCACAAATTTTCTTAATAGTCTAGAAACTACAGTAAACGATCTAAAAGCCTTTCAAAATATTATTCTTATTGGTGACCTCAACGTGGATATTAAACCCTGTAATGTAGACTCGCGATCAAATGACTATCTCACATTTACAGCCTCGCTTGGTTTAGTTCCCGCCCACCTGCTACCAACACGCCACGGAAATTGTTTGGATCACGTTATGCTGAATAGTAAACTCCCATCGACAGTTATCGTTCTGGAGTCAGCAATAACTGATCATTATCCTGTGATAGCGGAACTCCGAAGTTAAATGCCACATTATAAGACAAGAAGTTGCTATAAAAAGAAATTAGATATAATACAAATTCAAAAAGATCTCGAACAAACAAATTTTGATAATGTAATTGGCTCTTCAGATCCTAATATAGCTACACAGCTATTGGTATCCTCCATTCAAACTGTTATACAGAACAATACGCGTTCCCTACCTTTTTCATGTAAAAAAAACATCTTAAAGCCATGGATTACCCCCGGAGTATTGCGCTGTATTCGTAATCGAGACAAAATGCATCTCCAATTAAAAGCGTCACCAAACAATAACATATTAACTATTACCTACAAGCGCTACCGAAACTTTTGCAATAACATGCTTAAAAAATTAAAAACAAACTATGAAAAAAACGAATTCCTAAAAGCCAAAACAAACCCTAAGGCTACTTGGAACGTCATAAGAAGGATTACCCACGGGTATAATTCTGGCAAGTCTCATAACCAACTTCTTGACCTAGATCCTGACCTAAAGATAACCGCCTCCAAGGTAAATGAAACGTTTGCGAATACGGGTAGATTATTAGCTGAAAAAATAATAAATGACAGCCAAAATTCAAGACAAAGCCTACCTTCAATGGAAACTAGATCTCCTACAAACTCTCTGGTTATACTTCCTCCCGACTATGCCGACATAGAGACAATTATTATGAACCTACGGAGTGATTGCGCAGCGGGATGGGATGACATCCCTGTGATTGTGTTGAGGGCGGCACGGAAAGTGCTTGTACCACCTATCACGCACATATGCAACATCTCAATAAACTCAGGAACATTTCCTGAATTCTTTAAAAGGGCAATTGTTCACCCCATATACAAGTCTGGCGATAAAAGCCAAACCACTAACTACAGACCTATATCGGTCCTGCCTGTTATATCTAAAATTCTAGAACGCATCCTAAACAATGCATTAATCGAGTTTTTGGAAAAGAATTCCCTATTATCTAGAAATCAATTTGGATTCAGGCGGGGTATCTCAACTGAAGATGCTGTTCTTAGATTCTCCAGCTCAGTGGTTGGTAAACTTGATAATAAACTTAAATGCTGTGGTATATTTCTCGATCTTTGTAAAGCATTCGACACTATCTCCATTCCCATCCTCGTGGCAAAACTGGAAGACATGGGAGTGCGTGGTGTTGCCTTGGATATATTCTCCGACTATCTACGGGGTCGTACACAGCGCACTAAGATTGGCACAGTGTTATGTGATGAGGAAAGTGTGACTTTTGGGGTGCCCCAAGGCAGTATTATTGGACCTACACTCTTCCTTATCTATATCAATGATATGTGTGAGCTAGGTCTTCAAAATTGTGAGATCTATGCCTATGCTGATGACACAGTAATGCTGGTTTATGGTCCTAACTGGAACGCTGTAACTAATTCGGCTGAGTCATCTCTACGTACCGTTATGCGATTTCTTGGAGACAACCTACTTACTCTTAATTTGGAAAAATCTAAATATATACGCTTCTCGTTGAATAAAGGTAAAAATAATTTGCCCCAGAACTTGGGTTCCATTGTAGCCCACAGTTGTAGGAAATCAACCAGTCATTGTAACTGCCGGCCCCTTGCCATGGTTAGCCATATAAAGTATCTGGGAGTTATCATAGACCAGCGGCTGGATTGGAGCTACCAAGTTGAAAGCCTTACCGGGCGGGTGCGAAAACTTATATTTGCTTTTAAAAACCTAAGATGTTCTGCAAACAGGGAGACTCTGCTTATGGTATATTCTGCCTTGTGCGAATCAATATTATCTTACTGCATCCCCGCCTGGGGTGGAGCTGCTAAGACACGACTCCTCCATCTTGAACGTGCCCAACGTGCTGTTCTTAAGGTCTTAACATCGAAACCTCGATTATATCCCACGACCTCACTATACTTGGAATGTCAGGTCCTCACAGTCAGGAAGCTTTTTGTCTTGCGTACAATATTGAAAAAGCATTTGAAACTTCCGCTTAATGATAAAGTCGCAAGTAAGAGGCGGGGCATGCCTGTATGTGACATTAGTACATGTCGTACTGCCTTTGCTCGAAAACAATTTGAAATCTTAAGTACAGTACTATATAATAAAATAAACAATAAATTGAATCTCTACACTTTGACTAGCTACCAAGTTAAGTCTAAGCTAAATTCTTGGCTACTAACCATAAATTACAATGATACGGAGACCCTACTAGAGTAGGCAATATCAATGGGGTCAATAAATAACTCATGTGTATGAAAACATAACCCACAAACGCACACACACACACACACACCCACGCACACACCCACGCACACACACACACACAAACACACACACACCAACAAGAATACGCACACGAACACACACACGCACAATTTCCAATATATTGTAACCTAATAAGTGGAAAGCTTCAGAGGATAACCGCTCATGGCTGAAAACAAAACCAAATTCTAAATTGAGGAATGACTGTCTCCTGCAATACAGGTCATCCTAGTGCAGGAGTCAGGGAATCCGCCCTAATATGAACACAACTGCATTGTATTTCTATTTTTGTTATTATCTGTAAGAACTTAAAGATTGTTATAATTGTACCATAATACTTTGTAAGGTTGTAATTTTGGCAAATAAATTATTATTATTATTATTCTTTTTTATCTTTAAGAGATCTCGGCTCATAATGAACCGGAAAAATATGGCACGGGCCTAAGCCAAGTACCGAATATTGAGTTAATTTTCTGTTTGGAGGAACTTTCTTACAATTCTGCAAGTATTCAGTATTACTGCCTTTTGCAGTTGTGTGTAGGTGAGCCGTGGTAAATCTAGACTTAAAATAGAGTGATGCAGTTGGGTGGGTATGATACCAGTGGTGGACAGAACTATTGGGACAATCGATACTTTTTTGAGTTTTTATTATTATTATTATTATAGTAATACCTACAAATATTAGGTATCTGCAATCAGAAAATCACTCATCGGTCTACACCTAGGTAGAGCTCGTCTAATCTAAAATGACGCGCCCCACTATCGCATTAACGCACACAAGCAAGTTTAAAATATGGACGCAATACAAATACAAATGCCGTTGTAATTGGTCATTCAGTTGCCGGTAAGATTCAAACGTAGGAGCACGCGTCGTTCATTGGATCCCACACAGATGAAGTGTCGTTATCAATATTTGCACTCACACAGTGAAATTAACTAACTAAGTAATGGGGCGCGTCATCTTAGACTAGACGAGCTCTACCACGCTAGTCAGTTGGGTATGTCAAACTACCCACCCACCCACTTTACAACGTAAATGGAATGAAAGTAAATGGAAATAGTAAAGTATGAAAAATACAGAGCCGACAAAATAAACAGGGAAAAGGCAGGCGTTATATAATAAATTAAAGTTAAAGTTAGGTGAGAGGTCTTAGAATGCAGAGGGAAAAGAGAGGCAAATTTGCAAAACGGCGGACGCATGCACCTACCGCAGAGAAATAATGTGCCTTGTGTCTTGCTCCGTGCTCGTATTGATGCGATATTATTATTTTTGTGCAGTCTGTGTTAGTGCTGTCTGAGAGTCTGTCAATGTTTTTTGTCTTCTACTTCGCTTCCACTAATTGTCAAGCGAAGAGAGCCGGTAAACTGGACCTTGTGTGTGGGTAAACGTTGTTCACTAGATAATGTGAACGCTGTGTAGTTTATAATTGCGTGTTTTGTGTTCAATAAGTGTTTATAGGTAGGCAAAAAAAACACAACACTCCATACGCAGGCGAATAAGTCCACAGTCAAATTCGTGGGGTTCGTGGGGCTACCACCAGCGACTACCAAGCAAAAATAGTAGGTGAGTAGCTATGAATCTATAAACTCGGAACTTTCGATTGGTATGTGCTTCGGGACTTTACACAAAAATATTAATTGGACAATAATTATAGGGATCAAGTTGTACCAACTTATTTTGTCAGGTAGCTAGGTACCTATCTGACAAAAAAATTTAAGCAGGAGTAGTAACCTGTTTACTTATTTATTATAATGCTATATTTAACTGTCTAAAGTTTACTATGAACAAGATCTATGTTTTGACAAGATGCGTTCACTTTTTTGTTATCAGCCCGGGTCAACGACCACGGCTTAGCAATCTGTAAGATACCTACGAGTGCCACACCTATTGCGAAGGTATTCACTCATCGGTAGTAATAACACTCGATTATTAAGGGATAAATTAAGAATGAATACGTATAACAGGTACGTAGGTGTAAAAAGATAGATGCAATCTGTTTCGATAATTATACAAGTCCTTAAAAAAATTACTTATTCGAAATATTTTACAGTAAGTCGATAGGCTTAACTAAATCTGTGCGGGAAGTTTAATAAAAATAGTAAAACAAAATAATACTTGCCTGTTTCGTAGTCCTCTTATTTCGGTCGAACAAAGGCGACCGTTACGACTTTAGTGTCGTTATAATAACTTATTTGCCACAAACACTCGCACCATAGAAATCGTAACACTAGTTTTTTTATGATAAACTGTCACATTAATTACTTGTTGAAACTTATTAACAGTTATAACTATTTTTAAAATAAATTAATTGACGAGTAATGCATTTTCACGTCTTAACCCGGGTATTTCCAACTACCCTCCTCTGCTCGGTCTGCTCGGCGACCCCAAGCTGACAGTTAAGATGCCTGGTTGAACCCCTTCCTCCTAGATCACCAGTACCTCGTCGTCTTGGCAAACCCAAGCCGACGGAAACTATTTACTCAAAAAACCGGATGCTAACCTAAGGCCGGTACCGTTAGAACTAGGGTTGCTAACTTTTTTTAGACCAAACATAGTATTTTCGGGATTAGAAGCCTTAAAATATAGTAGGTAGGGAAATAATCAAAATATATATATAGTAGGTTTCTTTAAATTAAATGTTCGTACCTATATTTTTTCCTAAATGTATATTTTCTACTACATTGAGCTTTATAGCTGTTTTGTTTTATTTGACTCGAGTTTGTCGTCACGTCATACAAATGTCAAGGCTCAAGATCGTTCTGAAATATTCGATTTGCATCAGGAAAATTTTTCTTTTGAGGATCTTATAGATACGTTCCGTTTTGCGGTAAGTACTAATGTTGTGCTAATCAAATATAGTAGTTTCGCCTACTATATTTTAATTTTTAATTTATAGTAGGTAGACTCCTAATATAGTAGGATACCATATTATATAGTAGGGTTGGCAACCCTAGTTAGAACTGACTTCACATCCTGGTCGCGGGCTTCTTGTGTGGACGGAGTGCGCGGGTCGTTAGAGTGATGCAGAGTCGTTCGCCCCGTGGGGTGCCGTTGTTTGGTCGCGCGTGGATCAGGATCGCGCGATGCAGGATCGCGCGGTAACGTGGCCTTGCTCTGGGTGTGGGAGGGGCGGTGCAGCGTGACGGCGCGGGGTGCTGTCCAGTCCCCGTCGTCTCGCTCGCCTGCCGGACGGGTGACCGCTGCTCGATGAGTTGGCGGCGGCCCGGGGTTACAATATAATTTTAAATTACTGAATCGTTCATCGTCTCACAGAACCTCAAACACTCCCTACACACATCCATCCAACGACTCGCAAAAATATCACAGTCAGGCGCCGATGCCAGGAGCGAATTCAGCAAAGTTAACGCTCGAATAAGAGGTGCGTTGGCGCGAGACACAGTTCGAGCTACAGGCGCCGTGAAGATATTATGTTATCGTGGTCTCAGCAATAGCCTAGAAGTCGCCAGCATTACGCCAGTCCCCGTGGCGGTTATGATAGGCCCTTTGCCTATTTACTGCCAGAGCAACGTTTCCCCTTCAAACTTTTAATTACTTCCCCAAACATGGCCAAGAAAAAAAAGAATTTTTTTTTTATAGCGGCAACCTCATCCACTCTGAAGGTGGACTTTTGCAATATCAGGGGTCTTCACAGCAACATCAGCGCAGTCCATGAACACCTTGAGATTGCGCAGCCAGCCCTTCTTTTTCTGACGGAGACACAGATATCCTGCCTGGCTGATACATCATACCTAACATACCCCGGGTACAAGCTCGAGCATAGTTTTGTGCGTCGTACCGGGGAGTGTATGTTCATTCGGGAGGATATCTGTTGCCGCCGTCTACACGGCTTTGAAGACAGAGACCTGTCGCTTATGTGGGTTCGTGTGGATCTTCCATACACTGATCCTTCTTGGTTCGGCCGGCCACTCGCTGAATGGTCAAATAATGTAATGAAGTCAATATTAGTTGCTTCGAACACTAAGCTGCTCATAACTGGACTGTTCATTGCGAGCGGCCGGTTGATTAATACCTAAACTTTACTACGCACTGTTGAATGCGATCGTGCACCTTTTCGGGCTCATGCATAGCCCTCTTATATAATTGCGCAAAATTCGCCTACTAGCAACTAACTTGCTGGGGATGTATCGACATGTACCTTGATTCATGGACAATATGACTGTTGGTGTGTTGGTTTGAAGAATGGCGACGTTATGGAGTATTTTCGCTAGTTCAACAATTTGAAGCAAGGGATTTCAACAGTGTTGTATGGTCAACAATGATCAACGTCTGTTGCTATAGATTAAATAGCTCCATTTTACATTTTGTAGAAACAATATTGTTAAAAAACGCATGTGCTCTGGGTGCAAAAGCAACATGTTTCAACAAGTCTTATTTTGTAGAACGGTCAACGCTGTGTTGCAAAACTCATTACATAAATGGCAAATGTTATTATTATTTTATTTATTAGGAAGACCAACAGCTTTATAATACAATAGTTCTTCATATAAGAAATAGTTGCATTCAACATGTTGCTTAGAACAAAATCGCCCGTTGCTGAATAGATGTAAGCCAACCAGAGAAAGCTATCTCGATGAGTAGCTTTTCAGTATTTCTCTCGGTTCAGAATCGGTATTCGACTATTACGTTACACTAAGCTCAGCTATTATGTTTCGGTTCTTTTAATATTTTTCAACATCAGCAATATTAAAGACAAAAAATGTGTTTTCAGTTACGCATCATATCACGATCAGTATAGCATGTTTATAACTTATTCCTTTGGCTGTCCTTAGTTTGTAAGTATCACATACAAGTATAATTTTTTAAAGTGGTAGAAATTTTTAACATCAAAATTATAAGAAGCAAGCTAAGACTATCAGAGAACTAACTATGTTTGGCTAATTAAATCAGCGTCGACGTTGATAAAATCTTTGAACTTGAAAGCCTGACTCTTTTACTTTATTTCCTGAGAGCTTTGTCTGACAAGACCGTATAAAGTGGAATCATGTTTATACGACAATATAATTAATTTTATTTATCAAGCTGAATATGTAACACTACTCAGTGTAAAGAAGATTATACTAGTAAAGAAAATAATGCAAACACACGCACACACACTCACACAGTATTATGAATTTTTCTGTTCTAAAACTAGATTAAGCAGTAATATTTGATCTTATTCCAGCCTGGAGGTCTGTTAATTGATCATTGTTATCCTCGTTTCCATTTACGCTGCATTTGATGGGGTGTATGTGGTCTAAAGTTCTTCAAGAGAGTCTTATCACTTTCTTGAAGAACAATATCACGCTGCTTCCAGTGTTTTTCCTCCGAAGATAACGTACTTAAATAGCGCTTGAAGGGTCTTATGCACAGATTTGGCATCAGCTTTCAGAAGCTCAGTCAACATATTATATAGGTATGTCTAGGATACTTAAGAAAATTACCTAAAACTACAGCAAGAGAAAGCCAGTCCACTAAGGCAGCACCTGGTCACGAGTATAGCGCAGGGTCCATCCATCGACCAATTCAACCATAAAGAGAAAAATAAATAATGTCTGGTTGTGTTTTCGCACATGAAGGTCCGGGGTCTGCCTTGACCATGATCCAGGATTTGGCAATCAGGTAATTACAGTGGAGCGACTACCATTTCACCTCCGTGACCCTGCTACCAAGGGAACCTGACCAGATTGGCGCATGGTTACAATTTCCAGGTTTCATCTCGATATTTCTCTCACCGTAAGAGCGTCGGCTAGAATTCAACCAATGTACATAACTCAGACAAGAGTCATCGGTATATGGCCGCAGTGGGATTTGAATCCGGTACCTATCGCTTACAAATCGGATACTCAATCGTTCAACCATTAACGCTCCTAATCGATAAATTCAACCTACCCCTACCCTACCTCTAGAGTAGAGGTAAGGTACCCCTAGGTACCTTACCTCTACCCTGCCCCTACTCTGCCCCTTACCCCGTGCCTACCCTACCACCTTTATCGTCGTGTAGAACACTTACGAGTGTTAAGGGTTGGTGCTATTCTACTCTGCCGAATACCATATGGCACAACTTTTTGTAGCCTTATCTAAAATTATGTATTGTAGGCTAGCTGGGCTTCGATTCTGGTACGGAAATCGTCTCAGTTGTAGTAACATGTTATTGTTGGGGCCCAATGCTGTCCGCGTCCGTCGGCGAAACCCACTTTGGGCTTCATGACTCTAGATACCCTACACGTGGTCCCTGGGTAGTGCAAAATGGACAGCTCTCTCCGGTGGTAGGCTTCGGCCGTGGCTGGTAACCACCCTCCAGGCGAACGCGTCGTCAAGCAGCCCAGCCGTGTTTCGTTGCAGTGCCTGAATTAGCCATCTAGGAGGAATGGGCCTGGACAGTTTATTTATTTATTTATTTATTCCACAAACTTTACAGTATTACAGTTTAAGAACTAATTACTAGAGATGTAACGGATATCCGGCCACTATCCGGTATCCGGCCTATCCGGCCGGATACCGGATAATGCGTTAATATCCGGCCGAATACCGGATGGTAAAAAATGTATGAAAAGCCCCATAACAGTGATTTTGCTCATCGGAAATATATGCCCTTCTGTAGCAGTCGAGTAAAAAGTCGTATCAAAACGTTTAAAAACCATAAATATTAATCAAATAACTATTGATTACGTCGGCATCGGAATCTATTCTACTTGTATCATCATTTGGTAGGTTAGCAAAAGTTTTTAATAGTTTTCTGGTCTCTTCTTTTTGCACTATGCCTTTTCCATTAGCTGGAGTCAGCTCTCCTTATCTGCTTCCTCCTTTTCTTTTTATTTTGAGCAGTAGCAGCGTCAATAATATTGTCCTTCAGTTCCCGTTGGTCTGCCGTCAGCCAGGTGGCGTGTGGGTGTCTTCGGCGTCAGCGAGTCGTCGCCAGATTTAGGGCTACTTGCACTGAGGTGATCTTTGGGGCGGAGCACATGCTCACACCATCGCAATGAGCGTTCTTAAATTTTCTCGGGCATAGGTGTGACTTTGTAACTTCTACGAGTGTGGACATTACGTACTTTGCCCAACAGGGTGGTGACACCCGCTGATCAGCATAAATACGCATTTTTGTCGTGTGTAGTTTTGACAAGTGCTGTCTAGTATTATAATGTACTTAGTGTTAATTTAAAGTCAATCAAGATATATATATTTATTATAGATATGAAAAAATGTTATCCTGGATTAAAAATATGAATTTCTTTATATTTAGAGATAGTATACGATGTCGTTTATCCTCTACGATGCTGTGAGCTAATGTGTAAGCTCCTATTTTGAAACTATCAATCCGTATGAGGGCGGAAGAATTGTTCAGTTAAACGTTCAAATTATTCACATTAAACGAAAACTCAAAATTACATAAACACACGCAGTCGTATAAACGCCGCGATTACAGCTTGCACAAACTTGTTCAGAGACTATGTGACCTGTGAATATCCGGCCGCCGGATATCCGGCTATCCGGCTAGGAGGCTGGCCGGACATCCGGTATCCGGTATCCGGCCAAACAACTATCCGTTTCATCTCTACTAATTAAACTGCAAACTTAATATTAGATACATCTTAAGATAGTTCAAGTATATAGTATAACAAAAAATATAATGTCATATTACTCCCCCATTCATCGTCTCACAGAACCTCAAACACTCCTTACACACATCCGCCCATCTACTCGCAAAAACATCACATTCAGGCGCCGATGCCAGAAGCGAATTACGTACGTACGTACGTAATCATAACTAATTGAATTATAGGTCTGATGGTAATAAATTATGCGGGAATGTCATAATTTCAATAATTAAATGATTAATAAATATTACAAATTAAGAAAAAATAAAATATACTTAAGATAATATATTTGTGGGTATGTCAAAATATTTAAAAATAATGCAATGTCATGTCCAACCTAGTTATGTACATAATTAATTCTACCTGTGGGTACCACATTGAGCAAAGTTTTATTTATAAGGATATTAGTGTAACACCCTTCCATAGTTAAGTAGTAGGTAAATGTTTAAGCTGGTTAAGAATTTAGTTGTGCACTCAGGACATGTACTTTCAACTTGTTTTTGAAACCGTGTAATTTCTCTAGGCACCTAATTGGAGGTGGAAGATGATTCCAAATTTTGGCTGAAGCGTATTTAAATGAATCTGTAAAGGCAGCGGTCCGATGTTTCGGTACTATCAATAAATAACTACTAGCCCGAGTTCCGTACCGGTTGTTGTCTCGCGACCAACACAACTTGGAAGCCAGGTAAGATGGAAATTTATATCTAATAACTCCAAACAACATAGTCGCAAAGTGTATATACTGCCTAGCATTCATTTTCAAAACCTTTGCTGCGTTCAAATACGGAGTTACATGCGTTCGCGGTGGTATGTCAAAGCAGAATCTGGCACAAGCATTTTGCACTCTCTGTATTTTTTTCTGTGTATGCTTCAAAATACACGGACCATACACTACGTCCATGTAGCTAAACTTGAGAACTTGGTCCAGTGCGGGCCCGGTTAAAGATGCTAGCCCACAGAAAGGTCCGCTTCGCGTCGTGGAACCTTGGCACGCTGACCGGAGCACGTGAGCTGGCCGATGTGCTCGCCAGGTGGAGGGTGGCAGTAGCGTTCTTGCAGGAGACTCGTTGAAGAGGCAACAGGTCCCGCAACAGCGGGAACGGCTACAAGCTGATATACACGGGCTCTCCGAGTGAGGACAACGGTGTGGGGGTAGTGCTCTCTGAGGAGTTTCGGGACAGCGTCATGGATGTGAAGCGTATAAGCGACCGCCTTATGGTTGTAGGAGTGCTTGTCGAAGGGATCGTGACCAACATGATAAGTGCCTACGCTCCACAGGTCAGTTGCAGCGATGCGGATAAGGCGCTGTTCTGGGAGCAATTCAGGGAAGTACTGCGTAACATTCCGTTGTCACAGGGTATTGTTGTGGGTGGCGATCTGAATGGCCGTGTGGGTGAGAAGTGTGAGGAGTTTGGCCGTGTTCATGGCGGTTTTAGTTTTGGGAGCCGTAACGCTGAAGGGGAAAAAATCCTTCGGACGTGTGCGGCTGCCGATTTGGCCATTGTAAACACGTTTCTTCAAAAGAAATCTGAACATCTGATCACCTACAAAAGTGGGAGGAGCGCCACCAAGATCGGAGAGACAATATTTGCAAAGTAGCCACCTGCAAAGCTATACACGGAGAGAGTCTCATTGCCCAGCACCGGGTCCTTGTGATGGACCTGCGCGTTAAGCCCCGAGGCAAATACCGGGAGCAGTGCCGACGCCAAACCCGGTGGTGGATGCTTGAAGGAACCAAGTCCCACGAGTTCGCCGCTGCTGTCAGCGACTTTAGTGTTGCGACAGACGGTGAACCCGTCCAACAACTCTGGGACAGAACTCAGGCAGCTATCACACGGGCAGCGCGGACGGTGTTGGGTGTGTCTAGGGGTGGTCGCAGGCTTGACAAGGAGACCTGGTGGTAGAACGATGCAGTCCAGAGGGAGACCATGCCGAAGAAAGCCCTCTTTAAAAAGTGGCAAGCGTCCAGATCTTCTGAAGACCACGCTGCGTACAGGGATGCCAAACGTGCCAGCAAACGTAGCCAGAGCCAGACGAGACCACTTACGTCCTTTGTACAATAAGTTGGAATCGTCTGAGGGGCAGAAACTCATATACTCATAAAGTTGAAGGGACAGGTCCATAAGACCATTATTAGACCTGCTCTCCTGTACGGTAGCGAGACTTGGCCCCTATTAGAGCGGCACAAGCAGGAGCTGCGCGTCACGGAAATACAGATGCTGCGGTGGATGCGTGGAGTTCCACGGAAGGATCGGGTTCAAAACGCCCACATTCGGGGTAGCCTTGGCGTCCGTGACATCGCAGATATGCTGCAAGAGTGCGGCCTTCGATGGTATGGTCACGTCTTGCGCAGACCGGCAAGTTATGTGGGGAACAAGTGTCTGGCCATGCCGCCCCTGCCAGGCACGGGAAGGAGAGGCCGGCCCAAGAAGCGATGGCTTGACGTAGTGAAAAACGATATGCGTGCCAATAAGCTCACCACTAGGTATGCCAAAGACCGAGCGAAGTGGGCCAAAAATAGCAGGAAGGCGGACCCTGGGCCCTCGCGTGCTGCGCATGGCGCAACCGGGACATGACGCCAAGATGATAATGATGACGGTCACCACCTGAAATGAAGGTACAGGTCGCAGGTGTGAGTATTAGACAGGTAGCGTCAACTAAACTGTTAGGATTTGAGCTGGATTTTGCTCTTAAATGGGAAAAACATATCTAGGTAGCGCGTGTTACGCGTTAAGGTGGCTAGCGCTCACTGCGCACACCAGCGTGGTCCGCTCGTGCTACTTCGCGACGGTGCACTCGGTGCTGGGCTACGGCACGGAGCTGTGGGCGGGCGCGGCCGACGCGGCCGTTGCGGATGACGTATCTGCTCGCGAATATTTCCGCAAATACAAAATATTGACCCTGCCGTCAATGATTATCTTTCAGAGGCGCTATTTGCGCATCAAAATATCGGCTTATTCGATATTAATGGTAGGTCACACAAATACAAAACAAGAAACAAAGACAAACTCTGTTCCATACCGCACAAAACCTCTAAGTCGGAAAAAAGTGTTTACGTGCTGGGTCCGCTAGTGTACAATAGATTGCCCGATGATGTAAGGAATGCACCTTCTATCGCGTCGTTTAAGTGCCGCTTAAAACAGTGAATTAATTTTTATTCTTTGAAGGATTTTATCCCGTAATTCATATATTTTTTATGTATTATTTATTATCTTTATACTAATTTTAAACAATTATTCTTTTGACAGAAGCAAAATTATTATGGCATGTATTGACATTTATATAACGAATGACATTAATTATGAAAAGTTTGTGTAAATTCTGACATGTTTTTTATATCAAATGTGTACTTTATATGTATGACAATTGTGTATCAATCAATTTTGACATGTAACAATGGTAACCAATAAATAATATTGAACTTGAACTTGAAATTAAGGCATTGAGTCATGGGTTTCGTCACATTAGCGAAACTCGGGATAAACTTCCTATAATAACCTAAGAGCCCTAAGAAACGCTTTATCTCCGTAGATGTTTTAGGCAAAGGGAATTTTCAAATCGCGACGATCTTATCGGGATTTGGCTTAATGCCATCTTTGGTGATAACGTGCCCTAAGTAAGCGGTTTCTAACTTCAAAAATTTAAATTTATCTATTAGAATCTTGAAGTTAGATTCCCTAAGTCTGTCCAATACTTTTAGTAAATTATTCATATGCTCCTGTAAGGAGGTACTGTATATAATTATATCAGATTAGATTAGATTAGATTTATTTATTTATCTATGAAAATTACCTTATATTATTATACATTTCATAACATAAGTAACTCACAAGGATATCGTCTTAAATTTTAATATAACAATGTCATGTTAAATATACAAATATTAGTAGCATGTCAAATTATAAATCATTATATAATAAAATAAAAATTTGATACAATATGATAAGTGAGTAGGTATACAAACAATACCTAAGGATTAAAACATCATGTCAAATACAATAATCAATCAAAATATTTAAATTTTCAAACTTAATCAAAATAAAAAATATAAATTATAAGTAGGTATACTAACAATATACCTAGTTTAGAAATAACAAGTCAATTAAAATAATCAAAATAGTACCGATACGGGTACAATAGTGTCGAATCAACCACAATAATAAATTAAATAATGTCAAAATTTCAATTCATTATATTCTTTTATAGAATAAAGAGGATTAGATAATAAGAGGTCTCTCAGCCGGCGCCTAAATGTTTCGTCGCAAGATTCTTTTTTTAAATTTGCGGGTAGTCGTTCATAAAACGCTGGCCCGACAACGCGCGGGTTTTTATCGAGCAGAGCCAACCGCCGCGGAACAGACTTTAGTCGCCCCGTTTGCCGCGTGACTCGACCCGGAATGTGCATGCGCTCAAAGTCGCATATGTTGCGTCGCGTCAACATTACAATGTCAAACACATATTGGGAGTACTGTGTTAGTATTCCATGTGTTTTAAATAATTCCCTACACGAGTGCCTCGGCCGCACACCCGCCATCGTCCGCAGAGCACGTTTCTGTATTATGAAAACACGGTTCGAATCAGTTGAATCGCCCCATAAGATTATGCCGTACGACAACAACGAGTGAAAGTAGGCGTGATATGTTTGCAACAACGCTTCGTCAGACATAATAGGTTTCAGTTTCCGTAGGGCAAACACAGCACTGCTCAGCTTCTCACAAAGCCTGTCTACATGTTGTTTCCAAGAGAGATTGCTATCCATGAAAAAACAAAGGAACCTGCAGTAATTGTTTATAGGTATTGGACTCCGCAAGGACAGCGCCGGAGAGTTTCTGCACGAGAAAATCACGATGTTTGACTTATTCGCGTTGAGAATCAGGCCGTTCATTGTAAACCACTCATGCAGCTGCGTGCATACACTGTCTACCTTGCGTTTAAGCTCTTCAAGCGTACGCGCGCTCACCACTACAGTAGTATCATCAGCGAACAATACCATTAAACCTTCAATTACATATGACGGAAGGTCATTGATAAATATTAGAAATAGATAATTTCCGAGAGCAGATCCCTGCGGTATTCCAACCTCTATTTTACCCACTTCCGACTTTATTTTCTTTCCGTCAATATTGACAGCCACGGTCTGCTTTCGGTTTTTTAGGAATGTACTGAGTAGTTGGTGTGTATTACTCTTTATACCGTAACGCTTGATTTTTTCTAACAGTAAATCATGGTCGATGACATCAAATGCTTTAGACAGGTCGCAAAATATCCCTGCTACCTTATATTTATCATCTAAAGCAGTTGACACACAGTTATAAATTTTATAAGCAGCCGTCGTTGTGGACATGTTCTTTTTGTACGCAAATTGTTTGTCAGTAAGTAAGTCATTAGTCTCTAAATGGTGCATTAGTTGTTTTGACAGATAAGACTCGAAAATTTTTGATACTGCAGGTACCATGGTTAATGGCCTGTAATTGTCTACTGAGAACCTTTCACCCTTTCCTTTATAAACTGGACACACTCTTGTACTCTTTAGTACGTCCGGGTATACACCGCTCGTAATCATGTTATTAAATAATTCGACAAGCAGTCCCGATATGACCGGCCAGATGCATAAAATTATGTTTAGAGATATATCGTATACGTCAAGGGTGTTGGGTTTCTTCAATAGAGTTTTTACAGTATTTGTCAGGTCATGGATTGTAAGTGTAGGTATGTTGAAGTCTGTTATGTCGCTATCTGTTAAAAAGGTGTTTAAATGTTGAATCGATTTTGCAGTATCTACTTTTCTTGTGTAGTTAGACGCGACGGATAAAAAGTGTTTGTTGAGGTAGTCTGCTACTATACTAGGTGGGATGGGTTTTGAATCATTGTCCTTTAAGGAAATGCTCTGAATGTTAGGTTTCACCGATACCTCTTCGTTTACAACACGCCACATTTCTTTTGAGGGATTGCTACTCTCATGTATTCGAGTTGCAACATACTTTTTACGAGCCGCCAACGATTCAGCTTTTATTAGCTTAGAATAATGGTCAATGCATGCGGAAATGTCTGTCTCTTCGGGATACTGTCGTCTAAATTCTGTGAAGTCATTATGAATTTTTATATATTTATCTAAATCTTCCGTTAGCCATTTCGGATTTTTATTGCGATTTTTGATAATATGTCGAATTGGAAAATGAATGTCAATATAGAATTTTAAAATGTCAAATAATTTATTAAATTTAGTGTTTATGTCAATATCATTATTAAATATAAATTTCCAATTATAATTTGCAATGTCAAAATAAAATAGGGATATACATTCATCTTTAAACATTCTTTTTTCAATTTTATCATTGTGTTGTCTTTGGTGTGGCTGGTCTGTGGTTATTGTAAACAACTGCGCGTCGTGGTCACTAATGACGGTATGTATAGGCACAGCCGTTAAGTTGCCGCTATCGGACGGCACTATCCCACAGTCAATGGAGGACGAACTATCCGTGGACACACGGGTAGGGAATTCGACACAATTTATACAACCATAGCAATTTAAGATTTCATCGACGCGCTTCCGCTGACAATTATCTGACAAGTAATCCACATTTTGGTCGCCGACTAGAATAAACCTCTTATTCTCGTCAACCAACTTGCCCAGTAACAATTCCAATTTATTTAAATAAATGTCAAAGTCGCCATAACCTGTGCGATATATCGCAATAACCACAAAATTTGTATTTAATAATTCAATTGCACAGAATTCGAAATGATATTGAACGACCAGGCTATGCAGGTCAGTTCGTTGGCGGTACGGAATATCGGTCCGTGTGTATAGCGCAACACCACCATGAGCGATGCACGTTCGACAGTAGTGATTTGCCAGTTCATACCCGCACAACCTAACTCGTTCAATTTCATATTTTTTGCACCATGTCTCACTGCACGCTAGTACATCTGGATTTTCAGTGCTTAATAATAAATCTAAAAGTCCCGTTTTGCTACAAATAGATCGAACATTTTGGTGTAGTATAGTTATTGTGGTAAATTTTGCGTCTAGTGCGGTTTTAGTTGTGTACTGGGACTTTTTGAGTTTTTTGTACTTACAATATTGAAACGCCGAATTTGGACACCGTCTGGCCAGTGTTTCGAATTTCTCACCAAATGAACTTTGTTTGCGGGTACATTCAGCTTAAACGATGAGTAGCTGCCTCTTGTCGCCAACTGTTCGCATTCGACGCCTGTAATCTTCATCTGGCTTCTGATGTGCTGCAGAACGTTTTCGACAGTAGCATCCTCACACACGTTGAATAAGTGCAGACTGGTGAGACGTGGCGGGGCAGCTCGGAGTCCCTGGGGCATCGGCAATCGGCAAGATATACCAAGCATATCTGATTTTGACCTCTGAGGACATGGTCCATAACCCGTTGGAAAGTAGATAGGGAGTTCTTTAGTCCCATGGGCATACGTAAAAATTCGTAGTGACCGTGTTCTATGTTGAAGGCTGTTTTGGGTATATTTTGGGGGTCCATTTCTACCTGGTAAAACCCACTTGCCAGATCTAAGGTGGTGAAATACTGGCAGTTACCGAATTCCTCTAGAAGGTCTGCAATTTTTGGAATAGGGTATTTATCGTCGATCGTCTTCTCGTTTAATTTTCTAAAATCAACGACAAGACGCCACTTAACTTTCCTGACGCCTCCATATTTTTAGGCACAATCCAAATGGGCGAGCTCCACGCGGAATCTGAGGGTCTGATAATACCTTGTTCCAACGTTACTCGGCATTAACGGTAACTCTTTGTATAGATGGGCACCTCATCAGTAGTTTTAATTGAATGTTTTATTCTATTCGTGAATGTGAATGCTTCATTTTCAATGTAAAACACGTCGGAATACTGAGCGCACAAGGATTCTAAATTGGTGCGCTCCTCAGGGTTGAGATGGTCCTTGCGCAAGCGAGACAGAACTTGCGCGGCGCGTGACGTTGCGGGCGCACTAGTGCGAGTGCACTCAACATTATAAACCTCGGCGCCGATCGGGCTATCGAGCGAAAAGATTACATCGTTCGCGGTGTCATTTATTACTTCTACTAAACCACGGCTTTTAGTTAAGTTAGTTAGGCATTCCCTAACTATACAACCCGATATCCTTTGCTCAGGAATGTAAGCCTCACAGTCATGTATGTTAATTGGTAATTTAAGAACTTTAGATGTATTTTTCCACTGCCTCGGGAGAAATTAAAGATTGATTGGCTCCAGTGTCCACTAAAAATTTGAGAGGGGGGTCAGCTATCTGTATGAAAGGTAACTGACGTTATGTTTGAAGGTTGGCCTCTATTTTGGCTTTTCTGGGTACGGAGCCTTCTGAAAACTTTGAGATGAAGACGGAACTGAGTCGCCTTGCTCTCTGGGAAAGTCGGGAGTGCCGGGATAGTTCGGGAACAGAGCCGGGTAGGACAGCTATTGATCTCTATCGTAGGAATAATCTTCATAATAATATGAGTGATCGGGACTGTCGTAATAGTAGTCGTGTGCTTCATATTGAAACTCGGGGTCGTAACACTCAGTGTAGTTCATATGACAGCTTTTGAAGTAGTTACTGGGCGGAGGGTTGCCTTGCGTAGCCCAGTTATGACCTTGCATGCCGGTCGAGGGCAGGTTACTCAGGGTGTAATGACTAACACCGCTCATGGGACGAGGGGTGTTGTTAGAGGGAGACATGAAGCTACGCTGTGGTACATTAAATCCATGAGAGGTCTGGTTAGGAAGAGGTGCTACAAACATTTGCTGAGTGCGACCGGAACCTCTATTCTGGAACTTTTGACTATAATTGGGTCTAGTCGTTTGTGGAAAATGCTGGGGCGCATTAAAATTAGCGCGAGAGGGACCTGGCATCATATAAAAATCTGCCGGTCTAGAGGATGCAAAATTACCAAATTGGGGTTTAAAGGGATGATTATTATATAGTGAGTTTGGCTTCCTGTCGGGAACACTTTTATTGCTGCGCTTTTGCAAATATAGAATGTTGGACTCCTCATGAACAAACTCTAGTGCTTTTTTTATGGTTTCCCGTCGCATACATCGAATCCGGGATCCTAAAGGTTATTTTAATCCCCGTAAAATGCCTGAAGGGTCAAATATTTATGCAAATCACGTTTTGAATTAATAGTGCTCTCAACCGTCTCGTGAAGCGAGACGTAGGTCATTATTGTGATAAAAAGATTTTGGCACTGTTCATAAAACTCTTAAGGGTGTACTTGACCTTTGAGTAATCGTTGAAAGGTCATTATATAGAGCTACCTCATCTCGATGGTCGGCGAAGTTATTAATAAGTGCTCTACGTGTTCCCTGCCAGTCTCCGGGAACACCGCTAATATTAATTAAACGAGCTGTGGGCCCTGGTATTCTATTTAAAATGCCGTTCAATAAGGCAACCAAAAGCGACGGCTGTTCGAGTTCACTAAACTCTGATACAAGTTGGTCACATACCTTAATAAATCGCGGCAAGACATTTGCATTCCTATCGAAATCGGGAACCAAGCGGAGGGCTTTAAATGCACTGTCATAGTCCGCCATTGCAATTTCACTATCAGTTTCAGACTCAGAATCGCTCAAAAATCTTACTATCTAATAATCTATTTCTAAATTCTCTATGTAACCTAGGAGTACTCGATCACCTGGGTTAGAAAATCTTAGCACTGCACATATAATAAACTTACACACAGGAAATGAAATATAATTAAGGAAAAAAATGACTTAAAAGGAAAATGTAGCAACCCTAGATTGATTCAAAGGTACTTACAGGAACATACTGGTGTTCGTCTCCTCCGTGTATCGATTTCTGGATACTCCTCCGGAAGCTGCGACGCTGCGTAAGTTCTGGATTCTCTGCTCGTGACTTGAGAGCCACCGACGGCTCGAACAAGATATACGGTTTCGAAAATCTTCTCTTACCGATCGCGAGAATCCTACCGACTGCGCCAAATACGAAGGTCACAGTCGAAGGATTGAAAAAAAGACAAAAAAGGAAAAAGATGACGAGATGAAAATGATCGATGTCGTCAAGTAGGTTTCAGTGGTCAGCGGTTCTAAGGGTAGGTACGGATGTAACAAGTATGTGTGTATGTGTGTGTGTGTGTGTGTGTTCCTAACAGAAAGAAGTTTACAGATCAGGCAAGGAGTGTTCCTTGAAAAGAAGTCTAAGTAAAGAATATGAAAAAATACTCGTATTTTTATATGCCAAAATATTACCTGTAAAAAGTAAAGTAAGACTATTTATGTTAAAAGGACAGTTTGAAAATGATATCTACAAAGAAAAACGAAAACTTGGCTATCCAACCCGTACCGGTAAGGAAGACCTCCTCCGCGAACATGCTGACATTAATTACTACGGGGATCGAAATAGACGGTGGTTGGTGCCGCACTTGATGAACTCGTTGCCAGATGATATCACCGCCGCGGAATCTATTGCCACCTTGAAGCGCAAATTTAAGTTGTACTGCTTTCGAGGCGAGAATGAGTGATCTGAGCAGTGCGTAATCATAGCGCTCGGCCCGAATCACTCACCGTTGCCATTCATGTTGAGTTGTTACTTACTGAATTAGTATACCTATATGTTATGCAAATGCTATACAAAGAAGTGTTATGGTTTACTTAGAGAGTACTCTGTCATAAAACTGCGCAGCAGTTTGACAGATCGACTTTCATGTAACTACTGTTGTATTTTACTAAATAAACAATTAAAAAAAAAACTTGTTCAAAATTGATCCGATTAAATTCCAAGATATAGGCATGTAATTTTCCCCGCTGTAACTCGGAGTACTCGCAGCAGCATCCACGGATCTACTATCGAGAACCGCGCGCGATATCCGATATCGACGCCGGTTACAGACCGGGCTTCCTTCGGGTGGAGACCTCTGTACCCAAACCACCGGACTGGCGAAGCCCACCGACGAAGACCTTGCGACAGTGTTCTGTCGGCCCGCGTGCTTGCTTCCGAAGGCCACTCTGCCGGATCCACCCCCCGGCTGTCGTATTTCCGTCCCCGTCGATTGACTCTCGTCCGTTCGGGTTGAAGTATCTAAGTGACGCTGGGTTGAAAGCGCTGCGTGCGGTTGAGCTGCAACCTGCACATTCAGGCGACTGGATGTGTAACCATGATCCAATCTGGTCAGGTTCCCTTGCTGGCAGGGTCATGGAGGTCAGATGGCAGTCGCTCCACTATAATTACCTGAACTGCCAAATCCTGGATCATGGTCAAGATGGACCCCGGGCCCTCGTGCGCGAGACCACGAGGATGATGATGATGAAATAGTTACTGATATGACTGTTATTTTTATTTTTATTTAGAATAAAGTAAGTGTTTTGTTGTTGATTATTGATGTCTGCCAAACGTAATATGTAACTTATGTGTGTTCGTGCGTGCTGTTTCTGCTATAAGGTGTATATGCTCTGTAGTTTCAGGCAATAGAAAAGTCATCAAACTAATAAACTTCTAGAAGGATTTGAATAATTTGATTATGACAAGAACAATTGTTGGATATAGGTTAAACTTAAGAGGCCGACCTGCTACCCAATACGCCTCTCAGTCACGCTCATTCGGCTTAAGATCCTCATAACACTTTCATAATCTTATGTCTATCATTAGTTCGTAAGTATCATATACTTCTCTTAAATGGATTTTCGAAATAAAGCGACTAGTATAGCGAGTTTATCTTACTAACAGTGGAGACTCGAAGACAAACAAGTTTTTCGAACACCTCTATCCCGGCATCAACTTTTCTTCCTGAGGGACTGTACAGCTCATAATAACTACTAGGTTACCGATCATACCGGCCAAAAATCCGCAGTTTTCTATAGGTATCGGTAAATATCTACCAGCTTGTAAAGGACATGGCTTAAAAGTCACAAACAAAAAACCCAGAAGCGCCAGCAATGAAATGAATAAAAATAGGTTCACTATTAGTAGACTTATTACATTTTAAAACATTGTAAACACCGAATTAAAGTCGTTGTAGGTGACTTTAACAGCCATAACATCAGTTGGGGCTACTGTGATATGGATACAGATGGGGGTGTGGTTGAGGAGTGGGCTGAAGTGAACGACCTCACACTTATCCACAATGCCAAACTACCGGCTTCCTTCAATAGCTGCCGATGGCGACGCGGTTATAACCTAGATTTAATTTTCTCGAGTTCGTGTATCTCGCAACAGTGTATCAAGACCGTCCCCTTCCCTTCCCTTCACGTGCCCTTCAATTCCAAAAACTACCCATTATGTGCTCAATACAATCAGTTATTCGCCCAGTTACCGCTCCATTCAGACGCCGCATTAACTATACTAAGGCTAACTGGGACCAATACGCAAAAACCATAGACGACCACCTCCGAAACATCCTACCTACACCTGAGAACTACGATAAATTTGTACAGATAATTTTATCCGTATCTCGAAAACACATTCCACGAGGCTGTCGCACATCATACGTCCCAGGACTGTATAGTCAATCCGCTAACCTGCAGAAAAAGTACGACCAACTATTTGCTGATGATCCTTTCTCAGAAAGAACTATCCCGACTGGTAAGGAACTGCTATCCCAGATCGGTGAGACCCGAAAAGACAGATGGACAGCGATGGTAACTAGCCTCCATCTGACGCATAACAGCAAAAAAGCTTGGAATACTATCCGGAAAGTTACCGGCGATCCATTAACAGCTTACGCTCCAGGTCAGGTCATATCTAACAAAGTAGCACACCAACTTTTCCTTAACGGAAAAACCAACCGTCGACAGACCTAAGATTAGCACCTGTTCAGATACTGGCAACACCATCAGCCAACCTTTTCCACTTGGAGAAATGGTCCCAATATTAAAATTCCTTAAGTGTGGCAAAGCGTCTGGAGTAGACAACATCTCTACAGAACAATTAAGAGACCTAGGACGAGTAGCCATCTCTTGGCTACTCGAACTATTTAACTATTGCCTGGACATTGCCCGGATTCCATGTCTTTGGCGAAAGGCTAAGGTGGACGCACTGCTGAAACCTGGGAAGCCTAGTGATGATCCCAAAAGCTATCGGCCGATATCTTTACTGTGTCGTACCTACAAGCTGCTGGAAAGACTATTACTGAACCACCTGAGCAGCATCGTCGACCCAAAGCTCATCCCAGAGCAAGCTGGCTTCCGCCCAGGAAAATTCTGCTGTAACCAAATACTCAATCTTACATAACACATCGAGGACGAATTTGAGCTGGGTCACGTAACTGGGGCTGTGTTTGTGGACCTTTCGGCTGCGTATGATACAGTCAACAGAAAACGGCTCCTGTGGAAGGTGACCGAAATGAAAGGCGACCTAGCTTTCACTAAGATCCTAAGTGTTTGTATTACTATTCAAGTAGTTCCACTATGTTAATTTTAATTAAATACTGATATTCCTTTCAAGAATAAAATGGTAAGTACTATGATGAATAACTCATATAAAAAATATAGTAGTGTAGTTCTTGTAAGTAACTTACATGGCACCGCATGACACAATACATAAACAAACATACACAAGTAAAAATAAAATAGAAACAATGAGATAAACATTAAAGATGCTTGCGCGAACTGTTAATCGTCCAAGAGACTCACTCGCTCACGTTCACAGACCAACAGACTCACGTCGTCTTCCTTTCAATTTTAATGCACTGATCTAAGAACGTCCACTGGCGCGGTGCAGTGCACTGCGCGGCGCACCGCGCGGTGCCACGTCACGGTGACAACCAAAGAAGACGGTGGTGCTATTTTGGTTTTTCAAATTAGGCAACGTTCGTACGACAGATTTGCAAGAGATTTTAAGTTAGGCAACGTTTGCACGAGAGCTTTTTCGACGCTTTCATGCGTGTTATTTTAAACACCTCGCATTATAATGTATTTATGAAGAAGCCATTGAGATTTTTTAGAACAGTAGCAAGTAGAACAATGTAGTCTCTGTCTACCACTACGGCGAAAGGCGTGATAGCACGAACGTATGTTATCTAATGATATTTTTTTTTAAATATGATCTATCGATCGATAACAATTACGAACGTGACGGTATCTACACCGGTGCAGGGGGCTAACTGCGACAGTTGGAAACTGAATTTGACATTAAATAATTTTACACTACGTCGCCTACGTTCGCCACTGTCTGTAGCGTCTACCAAATTAGAGTGTTACATTTTTTTTAAGAAAGGTAGGGCATAGCGGGGTATCCCGTTCGAATTGGAGCCGCCCGACTGAGGAAGTATCTCCACCTTACAGAATACCGCAGCTAAACAATATTATTTTAAATAGTATTGTGTTTCTGCCGGTGCGTAAGGTTTCCAGTTCTCCATGGAGTAGGAATTTGGGAAACCTCGGTTTTGGCAGTGGAGGGACATTTGCCTTTTTACTGCCAGAGTTATGTGTTATAGAGGTGGGCAACGCATTGGCGATGCTCTCGGCGTTGCTAATGTCTATAGGCAGTGGTGACCATTTTCTATCAGGTGACCCGCTTGCCTGTTTGCCTACCATATGATATAAAAAAAAAACAGATTCAGTTGTGCCCCGCTGGTCTCTGCTGGTCACCAGGTGTATGAAGAATGATGAGAGTGTGTATAAAACTTAAAACTTTAATATCATAACACGGAAACCATTACTCTTAGAAAACAAGTTTCTAAAAAGAAATTACGGTACATACACATTAATATTTATCTTTTATATTCTGGAACAAGCATTCTAACAGCAATCGTTTCAGTTTTAAGTTCTATTATGTATAATAAGTATGTATTTAAAAGTATTTAAGTAGTATATCAGTTATCTAGCACCCATAGCACAAGCTTTGCTTAGTTTGGGGCTAGATGGCGCTGTGTGAATTTGTCCACGAATATTTATTTTTTATTTTATTTTATTTGGAACTAGTGTTCTGGGACCAATAGTTTCACAGTTATTACAGTTTTAAGTTTGACCGCTGTTATTTAAAATGTAGATCTTGACACGAGTACTATAATTTTTCTTTAGGAACTAGTGTTCTAGGACCCACGGGCGTAGCCAGGCTTTGGGTTTGGGGAGAGGATTTTAAATTAATGTGCATAAATTTCGATTTATACTCCCCCCCTTCACCACTCTTAAAATATGGTATAATTTAGCATGTTCATAATAAAAGGATGTCAAAATTAAAAACGAGCGAGCGTAGCGAGCCCAAATTTTTTTTAAATTTTAGATTTTGGATATATTGGACCTTCAAATCTGAAACGGTTACTTGCATTTACGGGCGTTGTGAACATGTTTTTTTTTTTTTTTCACTAAGATGATCTACCTATTTGACAAGTAGGTAGAGCATTGCAATTACAATCTAGCCTAAAGACTAATAAGTAATTTAAATTTAACATAAATTGCTAGGTTAGAATAATATAAGAATGTGTCCATTAACACCTTTTCTTATTGTCTCTATTAAGGGGAAGACACATTGTTTTTGTGTTCATTGCAGTAGGCACTCATCGCACTACTTATCACTAATATTCACTACACTAACTCAAAAGGTTTTGTCCTTTTTAGTCTTCGCACTATGTTCGTGTTGTCAAGGAGCTGGATAGCCTCGACATTCACATGATGATGAAGCCTTCTTTCATGGGCTTCGGCGTGTTTTTTAATTATAGTTGCAACAAGATCCACATTGAGGTCCCGGTGAAGATCATTGTTTCTAATGTACTAGGGCGCATTTACAATGTCCCTCAGTACTTTTTTTTTGAAAGCGTTGTATCATCTGTGTGTTGCTTTGTTTGGTACAGCCCCATAGCTGAATACCATAAGTCCATACTGGCATTAGGAATTGTTTGTACAAAAGTAGTTTGTTGTGTACTGATAAAGAAGAATGCTTTCCAAGTAGCCAGTACATCATTTTGTAGCGAAGTTCTAATTCGTCCCATTTCTTTTTGACATGAGCTTTCCAGCGAAGCTTTGCGTCTAAGGTCATGCCTAAATATTTAGCTGTGTTTTTGTTCGGTATTGCTTGATTGGTTATATATACCGGATGATAAGAC